>JAHDVF020001163.1:0-1214716 GCA_022606425.2 Lepidostoma basale
AATACAAAATGCTGCCACTGATTTTCCAAGACAAAATTTACAGAAAATGATATGTGGGGAAAATAAGTAAATCCTGGGTAGAAAACCTTGGAGAATGGTTCAGTTGCAGCACAACATTCCTTTTGAAAGCTGCTGTATCAATGGTAGAAATATGATGTTGTCCAACCTCCGATAGGAGAGGAACAAGAAGAAGAAATTAATTTATATTTTGGTATCCCTAATACATAATTCAAGATGGACATCCACTCTCAGCTCATTAGAAATAATCAAATATTTATCTCAGTTTTTCAGTGAGTTGTTGCATGTCAAACGGCTGTTTATTCCATTTGAATGTGTTTATTTATGTAGACATATTTCAGAGACAGTTTATCTTCATCATAGGGAGAACAATATAAACTGTTTATACTGCTTATACCATCTTTTTGACACATAAATAAATAACTGACAGGGTTTTGTTTCATAAAAAATCCAGAATTAATTTAGTTCTTGTTGCTTGTCAATAAAAAATAAATCACCAGAATTAAACTTAAATTTTATAAAGAGCACGCATTGTGCGTCTGACTTCAGTTGCAGTCACAGATAATCAGTCAGAGTTTAGATCGAGACTCGAAGATAGGAAGGGCTGATCGACTACGTCAGGTGCAGCCCTCATACTAAATATGTTTATTATTATTATTATTTATTTAGTTCATAAAATGGAGCATTCAAAACAGCGCCTTTGAGATGAGTAATTCATAAAAATAGCGCTCTATAAATTATCCAATTTATTATTATTATTATATAAAGAATTGGTCTGGTATTGCAGTTGGATACTTTTACAGTTCATACAGATCATCATAATATTATGTAAAATTTAGTAGCAAGGAATCTAAAGTAAACATGTATATATGATGCAATTAATTTTTACTGTGAATATAGTTTGCCGTAGTTTGAAGAAGAAAAAAATTGTACTGCATATGCAGTCAACCGCACTATAAGGGTTAATACAAATGAAAACGTCTGTTTTCTAGAAGTTTTATTATATTTTATGTGAATGACATGTTTCGCCTTTCTAAGATATTTGATAATGCCTTTAGACAGGCGAAACATGTCATTCACATAAAATATGATAAAACTTGTATAAAATAATAAATGCGGTAGAGATGAGGTCTCTAAGATGTATGTGTGGTAGAACGATATACGACAGAATCTCAAATGCTGATATAAGAAAGGAATGTAGAGCGGAAGAAGGTATTATGGAAGGATCACTGCGTTGGTTCGGACATATTTTGCAATTTAATCAAATTTTAAAGGTTGGTCATGTTAGAAGTCGGAAGAATCGACATGCGTTTATGA
This sequence comes from Lepidostoma basale, assembly GCA_022606425.2. NCBI lineage: Eukaryota > Metazoa > Arthropoda > Insecta > Trichoptera > Lepidostomatidae > Lepidostoma > Lepidostoma basale. Next base: position 1,336 of record JAHDVF020001163.1, read on the forward strand.
CTCGCTGTATGAATGTAGAGGAAGCTAGAGAGGTGTGTGGCCGCGCTTTCTCTCTGCCTACCCTGGGGAAACGGTGCGATGGTTTGTTGTTGTTGTTTGTATAAAACAGGCATTTTAAACTAACTAACTAACTTACCATCACGCCGTCTCTCCGGAGGGGTAGGCAGAAAGAATGGAATGCCACACTGTTCTGTCCTGACATACGTCTCTTGATTCCTCTACATTCATACATCTTGTCATGCATGCACGTCGATTTCTCCGACTCCTCACATGGCCGACATTCAAAATTTGATTTATTTGATCGTGCCACGCTTTCCTCGGTCTTCCTCTATTTCTGGTTCCATTTACATCGTTAACATATAATTTTTTACCATTCTTTCTTTCCATATGTCCAAACCATCTTAATGATCCTTTCATTATTTTGTTCATAACAACATCTTTCGCACCGCATTCACTTCTTATATTTTCATTCGACACTCTATCATACACAGAGTATCCACACATTCGTCTAAGAGATCTCATTTCTACTGCAATTATTTTACTTTCATCCTTCTTTTGCCAGTTCCATGCTTCGCTTCCATACATAAGGGTCAGTAGAAGAACATTGTGCACTGCCATTCTAGCTTTTTTGGATAGGCTTTTGTTTGCGATGACAACTTTAAGTGCACCATTTATTCTGTTGCCTGCCCCAACCCTTCTTTCAATATCCTTCTCCACCCTCCCATCCTTTGTAAACATACTTCCTAAATAAATAAATTCATCCACTTGTTCCAGATTTTCACCGTTTACACTAATGTTGCAGACTGTCATGCTTCCTTCTTTTTCGAAAATCATTACCTTAGACTTATTCACATTCATCATCAAATCGTATTGCTTGCATACCTCATACATACTAGACACCAGGGCTTGCAGTTCATGCTCGTTGTCTGCAAGTAGCACAGCGTCGTCCGCATACAACAAACAGCTTACTGACACACCTTCCATTTTTGCACCTGCTTCCAACCCTTTCTGCTCTTTCATACACTTGTCCATATATAGATTAAACAACCATGGAGACATTACACACCCCTGTTTGACACCTTTATTGATATCAAACCAGGCTGTAAGATCCCCATTTACTCTGACACTAGCAGTGCTTTCTGTGTACAGCGATGTAATATTCCGACAATATTTCCCACAGTTTACCTCTATCTACGCGATCATATGTTTTTTGCAAATCGACAAACGCACAGAAGAGTTTACGGTTTTTGGCCATAAACTTCTCTGTCACTGTACGAAGTGCAAAAATTTGATCCATGCATCCTCTGCCATTCATAAAAGCGCCTTGCACATCCCAAACTCTATCACTCGTCGTCTTTCTTACTCTTTCTATTAAAATTCTGCCATAGCTCTGTAGTTTCCACATTCCATATGGGATCCTTTTCCTTTGTACAGAGGCAAGATAACTGCTCTCCTCCAGTCGAGTGGGGTATATCCCTCCTCCAAGCATTGGTTGAACAGTTTACATATCCATGCGGAAACTACTTCGCCACCGTTTTTGATAAATTCTATAGCGATGCAGTCATACCCTACAGCTTTTCCACTTTTCATTGCTTTCACAGATCTTTCAATCTCTTTCATATTTATTTTTTCTGTATTTTCATTTCTATTAATGATTAATGATTAATTAATGACAGGCATTTTCATTGTATTAATGATTTAATATGGAGTTTTACATCATTTTTCAAGAAACAATAAATTAAATATTATGTTGAATATTATGACTGACTTTAGTCAGATTAACAAGTCCTTCACATCAGGATCTCAGGTGTGTGTTTATTGGCTCCTTGATATTCGATTATGCGGCTATCCCTCATCACGTACGCGCTTGAGAAAAAGTAATGTACCTAAAATGTACATAATTTTAGGGGTTCACGCGTGTGCCAACAACACTTGAGTACAAGTCTTCATAAGTATGATAGATTTACAAGGGGCAGGCCAAGTGTGCGGCCGAGTATTTGTCGATTCGTAATTTAAAAAAATAAAATTAGTATATAATTAAATTTCATTAATAAAAAACCTGATTTTTTTTTGCACGTTTCTTAGAAAATAACCCAAAGGTAGGGCGGTTAAGGTTAGTTTCTCCGCTTATTGCAAAAACTGATACTGTTATGAGAAGAGTGATATCTCCGCAGATCGTTACGATTTGCAGAAATTGATGCCATCGCTACAATGGCCTGCTTACACCCAACGATAAATCGTAACAATTTTATCATTACGATTAATTGTTAGCATTTATCGTAGCGTGTAAACCGGCTTTAAAAATTTGTTGCGTAGCTGTGACAAATATTGTAACATTTGTTTAACCACCGACGGGTTTCGCTCTAAACAGAGCTTCGTCAGGGTAACAAAGTAAACAGTTTATTTTGTTATTCTGATAAAGCTCGGAGTTAAACCAGTTGCTAGTGTTTTCCATCTGTTTAAAAATGTCACACCACAAATTAATTGTCAATTGTTTCTTGAACAATGATGTTAAACTCCATATTAAATAATTAATACGAGTGAAAGCACCAGTTTCCTAGAAGAAAGATATAAATATAAACCATAATTTATATTTTATGTGAATGTTTCTCCTTGTAAGAGCATTATCAATTGTTTTGAATAGTTCATTCGTGACATAATGGCAACAGCTATGACTACCACACCAAAGTTCACGCGTCCGACTCCCGGCTACGACAGTGTGATTCTCACACTGTCTTTGGTCTGGTGTAGAATTTACATCGAAATGTCGGTCACGTAAGGAGTCTAAGAAGTTGACGACCTTGCATGGCAAGATGTATGAATGCAGAGGAATCGAGAGATGTATGTCAAGACAGAACAGTGTGGCGGTCCTTTCTTTCTGCCTACGCCTTTGGAAGACGGCGTGATGTAGTTCGTTAGTTTAGAATTAACTGTGATTGACACACTGTCTTTGGTCTGGTGTAGAATTTACGTGACAATAAAATGACGATAGATTAGCTACCTATTACATTTCATGAGAATCAATGTGATAGCTTATTACCTTTACATCGATTTGGCTCGCACTGTAATGATGTAAATAGGTATTCAACATAATATTGTAATAATAATATTTAAATAATACCAAAAAAGCCAGAATGGCAGTACACAATGGTGTTCTTCTACCGACTCTTATTAATGGAAGTGAAGCATGGAACTGGCAAAAGAAGGATGAAAGTAGAATAAATGCAGTAGAAATGAGATCTCTTAGACAAATGTCTAGATACTCTGTGTATGATAGAGTGTCGAATGAAAATATAAGAAGTGAATGCGGTGCGGATGATGGTGTTATGAACAAAATAATGAAAGGGTTTGGACATATGGAAAGAATGAATGAAGAAAGAATGGTAAAAAAATTATATGTTAACGATGTAAATGGAACCAGAAATAGAGAAAGACCGATGAAAACGTGGCACGATCAAATAAATCAAATATTGAATGTCGGCTATGTGAGGAGTCAAAAATCGACGCACGTGCATGACACGATGTGTGAATGTTGAGGAAACGAGAGAAATATGTCAGGAAAGAAAAGTGTGGCAGTCCATTATTTCTGCCTACCCCTTCGGAGAGACAGCGTGATGGTTAGTTAGTTAGTTTTTTTTTGTTTATAATCTTTCATAACAAAAAATTAAGCTGGCGACCATATGCTTTCGAATTTAACTCTTTAATTGATCTATTCTGATCATGGAGACTGCAAAGGTCATGGAAATATCATTTTCCTCTACACCAAACATGGCGATCCTCCAAATTGAAATCTGATATCATCTATTGAGATCATTTTCTTTCCCAATAATATGCTTTTTTTTATTTCATGGAAACATAAATTTAAAATGACTAAAACATCAGACTTCTTTGTTTTCTTAGTGAGTTTATATTCACTGCAAAAATAAACAGATAGCATCGCTTTAAGAATTTCATTTATTTCCATTTGCATAAACGCTTGCATATGACTTCAGCCAAGATCAAAGAGTGTAGCTGACCTGAAATGATAAAGAGATAAAACTGTTCAATATTGAAGAGGATATATCATAATTTATTTTTCTAACTAACATACCAGCGCTCTGTTTCTCCTTGAGGGTAGGCAGAGAGGACCGTTGCACTGGCCTGTCCTGACACACCTCTCATATCCTCTAACTAACTAACCATCACGCCGTCTCCCCGAAAGGGTAGGCAATGGACTGTCACACTTTTGCTGATGCGGCACTCCATCCTTCTCTTTTCGCCCCGCGGGAGACGCGGTGTGATGGGTTGCGAATCTCACTGCCACCAATAGGCATCTCCCGCGCACACTTCGATCGTCCAACTCCCACAAAATAAATCTAAAACAAATTATATAAAATACAATTATATAAAATAAAATAACAAAATAAAAATAATTTAACACAAAATGTTCTTTTTAGATGGTGCACATGTACATGACATGGACGATCCGAACTTTTGTGTTTATTTAATTTATGTTACACGTATCCACCGTTTTTTAAATTAGCTGTAATTAGGCACTTAACCAGCAAGAACTTTAAAATAATATTGAAGAAATTATTCAAATTTAATTTGTTTTGTATCATATGATAATAATAATAATAATAATAATATGTTTACTTTTAAAGCGCCATTTTTGTGATGTAATAACCTCAAGGGCACATTAAGACGTGTTTTAAATCTAAATATGAACGCTGCATCTAATATTTGCGATTGTTTAGAAAGTATAATAGAACATATCCTGTACATTCATTGTAATACAATTTTTTTTATATCGAATGTGGCCACCTTATAGTAATTGATTGATTTGGTCATGCCATGTTTTCTTCGGCCGCCCACAGCTTCTTTTTCCATTCACACTGGCTGTATACAATTTTCGTAGCATTCATCTTAATGATTCTTTTTTAATTCTACTTATGATACAATAAACTGCTTTACATTTCTTACTTATTTCATCGTTGAGTATTCTATTATATATTGTTTTCCCGCACATTCTTCTCATTTTCCAGCTCCAAGCTTTATTTGCATTTCTTTTTCTTATTGTGTCATAAGGTTTCTACGACTTTGATTCGCTATGTTCAGCCGTGAGAATTTTCATAACCTCTGTACTTTGAAGGGCTGCCCATGACTAAGAACCGTTAGTTCCACGGATTCCCATTCGTTCAACTCCATATTGATCGGGAAAATAATAGTAGGAGCAATTTCCCATTGCATTATTTGACGAGTTTTTCTGTAGGGGTTGGCTTTTCTTAGCTGGGGTAAGGAAGGTATCTCCATGTGAATTTTTTTTATATATTTTTTTCCTTGTATAAAACAGGTCGTTTGAACCCAATTACTGTATACAGTTTATTTTAGCTATAATATTGATTCTTATGACATGTGATTGGTAGCCAATCTATCGCCATTTTATTATCACGAGAATTCTATACCAGACACCGTAACAATCACAATGCCATCGCCGGGAATCGAACCTGGGACCTTCGGTATGGAAGTCAGTATTATTACTATAACACCCGGAGTCCCTGGAAATGACTACCGGGACAGTCAAACCTTCCACCACACGCAAAAGGAAAAATAGGCCCCTTTTAGTGTAGTCACCCCTGCAGTATATCATCCTTTGTGGCATTGTGGCAACAGCTATGATTTTCGCACCGAAGGTCACATGTTTGATTCCTGATGATGACAGTGTTATTCTCACACTGTCTTTAGTCTGATATAAAATTATCTTGATAATTAAATGGCGATAGATTAGCTACCGATCACACGTCAAGAAAATCAATATAATAGCCATAGCCTTTTCATCTATTTGACTCGCGCTGTAATCATGTAAAGAGCTCTTCAATAAAATTATAATGTATAGTTTTCTTGCCATTGATACCAAGAAGTAGACGATGCTGGATGTGTCTGGCTGTCCGGTGTTGGGCATTCTTCATTGGCTCTCTCACTAGGAACAGACCAAAGGTCTATAAGGAGAAGAAGTGTTGCAAATGACTCTCCGCTGACATGCGCAGAAATGACTTACGTGTATGTTTTGTTTCACTCATACGCACCGTATGTGAGATGTCTGCGAAATTGTCTACATCCACATGTTTTGTTTCATGTGGCTTCATATTGATTGGGCTTGTAAAATGTACAAGGGTCTTTGTCACACTTATGTATTCTTGGCTTGTTATCATATAGCTAGGTGCATATATACCAGAAGATATATACAATTTTTTTAATGAATTTGAAGCCGGGCTTCATCACTCTGAAGTATTCGATGTGTCACGAACTTCATTTCTATTGTCAGATCTGTCATTTACGTTATGTGGAGAAATGTTATGAAAAGAAAGATTATGTGATTTCTTTACGAACATTTGTTTATAATTTGTGTTTGGGTCTTAACAAATTTATTATTATTCTCTATTTTCAGCCTATTTCTTCTTGTATATGTAAACACATTATTATATTATACAAGAAAATGAACACAGAATTTTTAACTTTTATACAGATTTAAAATCCGCTTAAAATAGGATTTAAAACCAATTAATTCACGAAATTAATTTAGAAAGATAAAAATCTTTTAATCCGGAAAAACACATTATCGTGAACGTCTACTAATATTATAACACAAAAAAGTCAAACGGGCTTGCTTTTCTTCTTCTTCTTTCGGTGCCGTGTCAGGTCCCCCCAACGTTGGCGATCACTACAGCAAAGGCATCTCTATCCTGCGCCATTTGGAACAGGTTCTGAACTCTTGTTATTCCTGTCCACTCTTTGATGTTCTGCAGCCAGGACAGCTGCCTTCTACCAACTCCCCGACGTCCCTCCACTTTACCCATTAATATCAGGCTTGCCTTACTGGTTGACGAGACATTCCCTATCGTGCCATCATCGCAAATATCAGATGCAGGGTTCATTTTAAATGTACAATGGACCCTTGAGGTTATCATATTATTATTATAAGGTTTGCTACTCCGTGAACACCGATTGCAAGATAATATTTTTATGTATACAATTTTTCGTTAACAGTATTGATAGAGTTTAATGAATATGTTTGTCAATACACAAGGAATGGTATGTTTAATGGTAATGTAATTCCAGGAGCACCATCTGCAGCGAGCCATCTGCACGGGCCTCATCATCCCCACACCGGAGGTGACGGAGGTGACGGACAGCGCCGTGTACGACCGCATCTACCCCTCGGACTACCGCATGCCCAGACAGCTGATACACATGCAGCGTGAGTCATCGCTTATCACCTAGCTCCTTCTTTCCATTATTGTAGATTTTGTGATCTGTTTATACAGGATATCAAATTTCTTCCTGTGATGAATTCGCGAGTACATAGACGAACTGACTCAAATGATGAAGAGTTGCAGGAAGCATCAAATAACATAGGCTTAGAAATGAATATAGGAAAAACAAAGATTTTAAGTCCTGAAAATAAAAACTTCACTCTCCGTAACAGCACCATAGAAAGAGTCGGCGAATACATCTACCTGGGACACGAGATTAAATTAGGGAAAGAAAACCAGAAAGCCGAAATTTCGAGGCAAATAGGGTTGAGCTGGGCAGCTTTCGGCAAACTAAAACACGTCTTTGAAAACAAAGAAACTCCAATATGTCTAAAGAGAAAAGTCTATGATTCATGCATACTGCCGGTGATGACTTGTGGGATGGAGACTGACCCTCACCAAGAGAAATGTAGAGAGATTAAAAGTCACGCAGCGTTCCATGGAATGACATATGCTCGGCGTCAGTCTCCGAGGTGAGATCAGGAGATTAGACGCCGAACAAAAATAACAGACATCATGGAATGACTAGCGAGACTGAAGTGGCAATGGGCGGGTCATGTGACGAGACAAAGTGAGGATAGATAGACCCAGAAAATAATAAGGTGAAGACCACAGGAAAATAGGAGAAGCATCGGCAGGCTGCAAAAATTGCTGCTGTGGGGGGGAAGATGTGGCTGCAGCTGTCAGAAAATAGAGACGAGTGGAAAGGAAGGGAAGAGGCCTATGTCCAGCAGTGGACCGATGAAGGCTGACGAAGAAGAAGATGAATTCGTCCTGGTGGTCGAGAGACCTTTGGAGCCTCGTCCATCACAATCTTAGGAATCCTCGCTGAACCCATCCTCTTGATGTAGTCCCTTCAGAATCTTCTTCTCTGCCTACTCCATCTCACTTTGTCATCAATTTTGCAGGATCTGCGAATCTCTTCATTGGGTATCCTTTCTCTGAGGGTTCTGCCCATGATAGGACACAATGTTTTCATTTCTACTACTCTTAGGAGATGTTTGGTTCTGACAGTGTCTGCTCTTGCTTTGATGCCGTCATTATCACCTAGTGACGTCTCAAAATTGAGAAATTTAATCCTTTATCTTGTGCTGACTATCGATTTGTGGGTGTTTCAGCTCTGGGCCTGGAGCAGGATGTGCCGGATTACGACATGGATTCCGAGGACGAGAAGTGGCTCAAGAGGCAGCAAGCGGCTGCGGGCGCCAGGCGATGCGATCTCACAGGTAACCAAATTTTTCCTGTCACATTTTATTAGAAATTGTTTAATCTAAAAACTTGGCAATGCTTACGTAACTTAGCAATTTTAGATAAACTTAAGGCATTAGCATTATGGAATTCCATAATGATGAACTTTTATGAATTAAAACACTTTTTTCCACTTTTGAGTTTATTTTTCTCGACATGTTTCGAAGGCTTACACCTTCATAATTAGCAATGCTTATGCAACTTAGCAATGCTTGTGCAACTTAGCAGGAAAGATGAGTCATGAGAAGCAACGTGTAGAAGATACCCATCATAGGGAAGGGAGGGTTAATTATTGTAAAAATAGTTATAAACTCTCGGACGCTGGTGTCTCCACATATTATTTTCAAGTGTTGCTGTATCTTGTTTCCAGAAATAAAGTTCGAAGAGATGATGGAGAGGCTGGAGCGCAGCTCGGGGCAGACGGTGGTGACGCTGAGGGAGGCGCGAGCGCTGTCGGGGCGCAGCGGGCCGGCGGAGCACCTGCTGGCCGCCGTGTACGACTACTGGCTCAACAAGCGCCTCGCCACGCAGCAACCGCTGCTGCTGGCCGTGAGGACGGAGGCACGCCCTGGGGCCCCCTCGCCATACCTCGCCTTCAGGCGCCGCACCGAGAAGATGCAGACTAGGAAAAATAGGCAAGTCCACTACTCACTCTTCCTTCTTCGCGTGCCGTATCAGGTCCCCCCGACGTTGGCAATCCCTCCGGCGAAGGCTTCTCTATCTTGCGCAACCCGGAACAGCTCCCCCACATGTCTCATCCCGGTCCAGTCTCTCATGTTGCACAGCCAAGACGTTTGCCTTCTACCAGGACCACGCTGCCCCTCAATTTTTCCCATCAGTATTAGTTGGAGCAAACTGTATTTCTCTCCCCGCAGAATGTGACCCAGATATGAAATCTTACAGACCTTATTTATGATTCTTCCTTATATAACTTGATTATATAAGAGTCATAAATAACTTCCAATTCAAGAATACCGTAATTAGAAGTAATGTGCAGTGTCAGGTCCCCCCAACGTTAATGATCACTGCAGCGAAAGCATCTTTGTCCTGCGGTACTTGGAACAGGATCTCAACTCTGATCATTTCTGTCAATTCTCTTATATATTGCAGCCAGAACAACTGCATTCTGCCGACTCCCTAACTAGCCTCTATTTTGCCCATGATTATCAGCCGAAGGAGGCAGTATCTTTCTTGCGGGACTTTTCTAAGCTTTACACTCGACAACAACTGTATATTGGCTCAGACTCTCTGTAATATAATATTAGGATGAGTCATAAATAACTTCCGATTCAGGTAGACAGTTTCTATTGTTTGGATTTACTTGCAGTGAGGCACAAGACGAGGGGATTTTTGGTTTTTGTTTCCACAACTATTAAGTGTTGTGGACGTTACAGTGGTGTTAAATCGAGTCAAAAAGTGCAATTTCGTCATGTGGTGCTTTGGGAATTAAAAAACGGCACTAGTGTTAGAATCAATGGTCGAAAAGCTATGCAGTGTATACGGTGAAAGTCTGATAACATGCAGTTAGAAATTATCATCAGTCCGAGTTTATATCGAGACTCAAAACACACATTTTTAAGTAATTCTTTCCTGATGTAAATTTGTGTTGTGGTTTCACATTTGAATAACTTTTTAAAAACATTGTATTTTTGACACTTTTTGCAACTTTCACAAACACGTTTCGGGACACAGACTTCCCTTCTTCAGTGTATGAATTTTAAGCTCTTAGGTTAGATTAGAATACAATGTTTTCAAAAAGTTATTGAAATGTGGATCGACTGCGTCAGGTGCAGCCCCCTTACTAAATTTGTTTATTTTTAACTAGTTCATAAAATGAGCATTCTCTGCAGCGTCCTTGATATGATTGATTTATAAAAATGCCCCTCTTTAAATCATCCAATTAATTATTATTGTTATTATCATATATGTTTTGTCTCCGCAGGAAAAATGACGAGAGCTCGTACGAGAAGATGGTGAAGCTGCGGCGGGAGCTGTCGCGGGCCGTGTCCCTCCTGGAGCTGGTGCGGCGGCGGGAGCGCCACAAGCGCGAGCTGCTGCGCCTCGCCGCCTCGCTGCTGGACAAGAGGTACCAGGCCCGGGACTTCACGGGCCACATGCTCGCCGAGGCGGCCGCCTCCAGGTAACATCTTGCCTTTCAAAGCTATAATCAATTTGTGATCCCGACTATATATCACACTTGTGATCCCGATGCTTATGACTTAATTATCTGTCTAAAGTCAGTCGTATCAGGTAAAGAGTTAAAGAGCAACAAGGAATCTTCATATTTGATGGACAGACATGGAATCAGATGGAATAGGCCTACATCCAGAAGTGGACGGATACAGGCTCATAATGATATTCTATTAAAATGTTCTTCAAGTGATTGTGGCATTATTTATTATAATGGTGTGTAATTATTTCCAGGGCTGCCGTGGCTCCTCCTATCCTAGCACCTCCCTTCGCCACCCCCCACCACCACCGGCCCGCGGTGGACCCCGTCGCCCGACAGGTATGTTTCATTTATTATATCCGTTGCCGTTAAAATACTATACCCTCAGTCCTTCCTTTCAACTCGATTTGTAATGTAATGAAAACAAATAATAATTATATAATTTTTTTGTTTGTTTTCATTTCTTTACAAATGAACTTCTACCAAGAAATTTCAATTAAAAATATTAATTATTCAATTTGTAAAGCTTTATTCTTTTTGACATTATTCAGTTTGTTTTATTATTAAGTTAATTACGATATTTTCTTCCTTTATACGTCCGTTTCGCTTTGGTTCGCGAGTTTTGCGTAACTCGTCAACATGTTTTTATTTTTATAAAAAACCAGAATTTAAAATCTTTTTAATACCCCCTATTCACATTTTCCCTCTAATTAATTTTTTTTTTCAGTCCATTAAAACGTAAAATAAGAGTTTCACTGTAGTTATTTAACCTTTTCATAGCCGAAAAGAAATCAAGCCGCAATGCTTAGCAGGTCAAATATTTTTTGTCAAAATAAAATTTGTCTAAATATATTTTTTTCTCTGTTAGAAAGAAATTATAATTTACTTTCGAAGTATTATATCCCGCATCGATTGTTATAGTTTTTTCTTGAAGTTAAACCAGTTTCAAATTTTCATTGTCAAACAGTTTTCGAAATTTACCGATAAATCGGTTAAAAGTATTTGGAAACTTGATAAAATATTTGGGGATAACTAAAACAGATGTCAGTGTGTGTCCGTTTCTGCCAAATTGTCAATACGGTGCAAGAATACATCACCGGAAGTTCTTCCGAGATATCTCGTCTCTGGCAATACGAGCACTGGGCCATTTGCCGAGATATCTCATCTGTAGCAACCATCGAGTTTATATCAGGGTACGATTTTACCATTTAGTTCAAGTACTAAGAAAACCCTTTTTTATATCTTCTTGCCCTGTCACACCTTCGTGGTGCATAGGACCTCGAGGGTTCTCCTCCACTTGACTATTGCACACCTGATGCCTAACTCCATTCCAAGTGAGCCCTGTCGCCCTAAACCTTGTTCTGCAGGGTTCTTCTCCAGGTTGCTCTAAGTCTGCCTCGCTTCCTCTTTCAACCCACAGGCGACCAGTCTAGTGCCCTCTGAGTGATGCTGGCTGTGTTTTACTTACTTAATTCCTATGGCCATACAACTCTTGGAAGAGTTTTAGCCTCCAAGCTCCTCGATTCTGCGCTTTTTTCTCAGCAGTCCGATTTGCCCAACCTAGCCAGATCAGCCAGAACATTATACATTAAGCACTGTCCTAGCCCTTCCAAGAGGTCTAACTCTAGTTGGTCTAGATGCGTACATGGTATTAATTGCTCGGGTCTCTACGGCTTGGCATACATGCTTAATCCATGCTAGGCAACCGACTCTCGCGGTGCTCGTTATAAGGAGCTGTTGGGTCATCGTACGGATCTCTTGATTGGTCCTATGCCTCCCTAGTTCCCGCTGCAACACCGGGTCTAGGTCCCAGGATCAAACCCGTAGATTCTTTATTGTTCTTTTAGAGTCATTGTCCACGACCATATGTCACCACTGGCTTGATGATGGTGTTATGAATGTGCAGCTTAGTGTTTCTGGATAGAAGCTGTTCTATAACTGTAAAAAAAAAAAACAATGTGTTTCTGTAAGTATTTTATTTATTTATTACTTTGTTTAATGTTGTCCCTTTTCTTTTTATTTCCAGAGAGAAAAAAGACAATACAAGCGGAGAAAGCATCGGCATCACTCTTCCGTGGCTCAACCTCACCCCATGCATCATGGTAACATTATCATATTGCTATTTGGAAATATTAATATTTCTATACTTTTTTTTAAACTGAGTTAAAGGACAGGATCTTTATGTAAATCCTTTCTCCCAAAGGTTAGGAAGTGCCGCTATAAAAGCATATTATTTGCGACAAAAAAATTATCTTATAGTTGAAAATTTATTATGATATAATGAATTTAAATTTATTTGATTTATTTATTTTAAACATATCTAAAGCATTACAGATTTTTTTTTTCAATACACTAAAGATACAAGTTAGAGATACACAATAATAAGTAATACATAATGGATTAATAAAAAGAGCGAGAAACATAAGATGCATGACAAATTAATAAAATAAATATACCATACATTTATAATAAAGGTAGTACTTCCCTCAGATGAGCCAAACTATCACAAAATATGTCAAACTCTGAGGTGATACGATTAAGCAAAGATATTGCCCTACCTACCGGCATAACCATTGGCGGGTTGGTTCTGCATCGTGGGAGATAAAACAATCTATGGCCCCTTTGTCGAAGATGAACGACAATAAATGAGACGAACAGACCTACATCACTCAGGATTTCTGAGTTGTGTATATAACCGCCTATCAGTGGAAAGAAATGAACACCCAAGTGAATGTCTCGTCTCCTCTGGAGTGACTGGTAGCCTAGCATCCCTAGCAAGAAATCAGTTGGCAAGAGCCACGGGTAATATCCACACTCCCTAAGATAGAGGTATCGCAGATGTCGTTATGAACCGTTATCTATGGTACAGTACCATAGATCAACAATTCTGCATTCCTTATCATATTTATTGAATATTTGTACTTTTGATGTTTTTTCCAAGAGGCTTTTTGATGATAGAAGTAGCTAGAGATAAGAAACATAATTTTTTCAGTTTTTTAAATGTGTAACTAGCCGATAAATGTTTGCCGTGATCTGGGAATATTGGAGAAATTATAAATGAGCCCCAAGCATGGGGCCATGAGCTATCTGACCATGTGGCCCCACGGTTGGGGCGGTACGCGCGGAGATGTTAATATTGGGTAACTGTAGGGAATATTTGTGTACAATGTTGTCCTTTGCAGGAGTGGTCTCCGGTTCCAGCAGCTCCTCGGAAGGTGAGGCGGCGGAGGCGGCTCCGCCACCTGATCCCTCGGGGCCTTTTGCCTTCCGGAGGAAACCCGGGTGCCAATACCACATGGTGAGATATACTTACTTCAGATGGCCGTACGACTCTAGAGTTCAAGCCTCCTTGATGATGTTATTCCAAGCTCTTGGTTCATCAACACTCCATTTTGTCCAGTTTAGTCTGATCAGGCAAAATACGGTGGAATCTCTCATAACGAGAATAATTTGTTCCAGAATCTTATTCTTTATGTGAAATTTTTTTTCCCATATAAATCAGTGATAAAATACGATAATGCATTGATGCACGCTGAAAAAAATTCAATTTTTAAATATTTTAAACGTTTATTGAAATAAAATTACATACTTTTAAATTGTTAACCGCACCTTCAAGTAATTAACTAATAAAAACGCCAGTTTTCTAGAAGTTTTATTATATTTTATGGGAATGACATGTTTCGCACTTCTAAGGCATTATCAATTGTCCAGGGCGAAACACGTCATGCCCATAAAATATAATAAAACTTCTAGAAAACTGACATTTCATTTGTATTAATTATTTAATATGGAGTTTTACATCATTTAAGAGACAATAAATCATGTTTTTATTAATTATATATTAATTTAATTGTTTTAAATTATGAAACGTGTTATATAATATAATGGATATAATGGGAGTAATAATAATTCCTAGCCATATGTCACTACCAGTTTGATGATGGTATGGTCCATGCGTAGCTTGGCGTTTACGGACAGGAGCTTGGAATTAAGGAAATCCTTCAAGGAGGCTGCAACACGTTGACCCTTCTGAATTCTGTACTCTTAACTCCACGAAATATTATTGGCTTCCGTCACGACTGTACAGAGATAAATCATAAGTTTTATCTCGTGCAAACATCCCACATTGGCGAGACACTCATCCATTTGGTATTTTAGGTATTAATATGTTAACCAATTAAGGCTGTGGTGTCTACTAACTTTGAGTACATTTCTAGTAAGTCATTTGTACTCTTCCCAGTTGGCAACAAATCATCACAGACATTATGAGTTCTACCAAGAGTGGTGCCCGGTTCCATTTGTTGTATTATGAGTCTTCGCATTTGGTGAGAAATAAAATATCCAATTATCAGTGTGCCGTGGATGAAAATTATCGGCAGAAATTGCGGAATGATGTGATTGAAACACCGTTGACCTTATTTTTGCAGCCCACGGCAAGTTTTGGCCCCTCGTCGGACGTGCCCTGGAGAAATGGCTGTGCTAAAGAGAACACCTTCCCTGGTGATACTGATCAGCGGTTAAGGTAATTCCATTTCATCTACTTTTAATAATAAATATGTGTCATTGCTTCGTGATTAACCGTCGCGTTGCCATGTGGTAAATTGAGTTTCCACTGCCAATTTAAAGTTGATTTTCTTAAAACCTATGGACCCTAATATCATAAAAAAAATTGTAATCCTCCATTGAAGTGTTTTCAATATTTCGTAATAAAAAAAAAGCAAAAAATTACTTCCTTCATCCCAAAAAAAAATATTTTCTAAGACTGCCCTCACCTTCATTCGTGTTAAGGTAGAATTTGTTTTGCTAATATTTACAACTTTATCAAAAGTGACAAATACTTACTCGCTGTTTTGAACGTATTATAAATTATATCTTTGACCTTTTCAATATGTACGTAATAATACCACTGTGGACGGAAACGCAGGACGCAACTTAATAATATCAGAACTGTGAAAATATTAACACTTTACCAAAAGGGACAAATATTAATACGTACTCGTTGTCTTGAACGTACTATACATTTTGCCTAGGTGCCTTTATCCTCGCCCCGCCGGCCGCGGCGCGCAGACAAGTTTATACCCGATGTCCAGTCGCCCGTATGCTGTGACGCATTACATATCAGAAATCGCATGGTTCCAGAAAAAAATTAATAATGATATGTTTTTCAAATAATCCATGTATGTTATAGATATCGATCTATTCTAATGAAATTCCCTACAAGATGACATAAATTAAATTTTGATTCATCTAGTCATATGCTTGATATTTAGATAAAGTTAGCGGTAAACTGAACTTACCACATGGGAGCGAGCGTTTTGTTTTGAACACGGTACGTTAAGGGTTAACAATTCACGTGTGAAAAGTGGGTGGCTGGTCATTCAGTTGTCACCCTTGAGGTGAGTTACACAAGAAACAGCGCTTTACAAATTAGCCTAATTATTATAGTATCATGAACAGGCTGGAGGCGATTGAAATATGGCTACCAATATGGTCAGCAACATAAGTATTCTCCAGAAAGCTAGAGCTGGTAGGGAAATGTTGACCATTATTAAACCTTTTCGGTCCACAAAAATAAAAATAAATGTTCCATCAGGTCCACAATAGATTTACAGAATAACGGTAAAAAATACATCCAAGTTTTTTTTAATAAAACTATATTTATGTTTACAATTTTTATTTATTTTGAATGTATGGAATATTGCTCTAATTATTACATTTTATACACAAATGCTACAGTGGCAATAACAATACAGCTAGAATGGCAGTGCACAATGGTGTTCTTCTACCGACCCTTATGTATGGAAGCGAAGTATGGAACTGGCAAAGGAAGGATGAAAGTAGAATAAATGCAGTAGAAATGAGATCTCTTAGACGAATGTGTGGATATTCTGTGTATGATAGAGTGTCGAATGAAAATATAAGAAGTGAATGCGGTGCGAATGATGGTGTCATGAACAAAATAATGAAAGGATCATTAAGATGGTTTGGACATATGGAAAGAATGAATGAAGAAAGAATGGTAAAAAAATTATATGCTAATGATGTAAATGGAACCAGAAATAGAGGAAGACCGAGGAAAACGTGGCACGATCAAATAAATCAAATATTGAATGTCGGCCATGTGAGGAGTCAGAGAAATCGACGCGCGTGCATGACACGATGTATGAATGTTGAGGAAGCGAGAAAAATATGTCAGGAAAGAAAGGTGTGGCAGTCCATTCTTTCTGCCTACCCCTTCGGGGAGACGGCGTGATGGTTAGTTAGTTAGTTAGTTTATACACAAATAGTTCGAATTCATTGTTCACTTCCTTCATAATTATATTCTTCATCACTACTTTCAAACTCGTTGTCTATGCGTTTTTTTTTTTTTTGTAATTCTAGACATTTTGAGGGGTTGTAATTTGCAGAATAATATTATAAGTATCGGTAATAATAATTATCAAGTTGTTTGCACGCGCATGGGTCAAGTGTAACTGATGCAGGTCGCCGGGCATCCGAGTGACATGTACCGAGCCAGCCCCTAAAACAAACCTTTTGTATCATTCTCAGGTAGAAAGTTACACATTCCAATGTTCATAAAAACCATTGAATCCTCGTCCCGGTATACCGCTACACTAAATACGAGAAGAAGAAAAATGTCGAATGACATTCGACATAGGACTCGCTAGAATAAAGTCTATGTCGAATGTCATTCAACATAGGACCGGAAAAGGTTAAAGCTCGTTAGGTGGCATGTTTAGGTTACGTGCCGACATTCAATATTTGAATTATTTGATCGTGCCAGGTCTTCCTCTATTTCCATTCATATCGTTATTCTTCATTCATTATTTCCGTGTATTCTAAATATGAATTTTGTGTCTTCCAGGTATACTCTCACCTCCCTGCGTCATCCGACCTCACGATTCATCGGTTTGGCGCGGAGAAGACTGGGGCGGGGCGGCCGCGTGATCCTGGACCGCCTGTCCACACCCGCCAACCTGGACCGGCTGTGGTCTGAGATGGATTTCACCATAACGGACTCGCACCGCAAGCACAGTGATACTAGAGAGAGTAGGGACAGCAGTAACCAATTGAAGGCCGAGCCCGGCGGTTGTGAGGTGAAGCCGGAGCCGCCCGACCCGCTGGAGAGGCGGCTCGGGGCCGACCCTAACGGTGAGGGCGTGAAGGCCAGTGATAGTGGGTGTCGTTCAGACGCCGATGTGCGAATTAATAACGAGGAGATGAGACGGATCTACGACGGGCTCGTGCGGAGAGGACTGCGGAGATACACCGGCAACTCAGTGTACAAAACCGCCGAGGAAGCGGACGAGATTTTATCAAAAGATTGGTAAGCCCCTTTTACGTCATTTTCGTGTAATTATTTCAGTCCCGATATATTTAAGTACATTTTTTACCCCCTTTTATTTTATCCCGATATATTTAAGTACATTTTTTACCCCGTGCGTCTTCTAATCTCCAGATATATGGTCTCTAAACGAGATACTCAACATGAATCTTTCCATGGCCCGTTGTGCATCTTTAAGTTTGTGCATTGCTTCTTTAGTTAACGTCCATACCTCGCATCCATAGGTCATCACAGGTAACACACACTGCTCCATCACTTTTGTTTTTAAATTCTGTGGCATGTCCGACTTGACGATGTTGCCCAGCCTTCCGAATGCAGACCAACCGAGCTGTATTCTCAATATTATTACTTGCATTCTATAGCATAAAAGCGTATTTTTATTTATGTAGTACATGTAAATATTTATTTATTTTCTAGACAATAATATAATAGGTGGGGGTTGCTAGACATTCAATAAGCGGGAAACGAAACATGTCGGGAAATACCCCTACCTTAGGGCGCCAGTACTAATGTACTTACTTTATAATCAAGACAGAAGGGACACTTGAACGACGGAAATACCATCGTTATAAAGAGAGAGCAATATAGTCATAGAGAAACTACCAAACCCAATCAACCCTCGTTCATTTCATCGTTATAGAGAGATTATCTTTATAGAGAGAATCGTTATAGAGAAAGACTAAAACAAACAAACCATCACACCGTTTCTCCACAGGGGTAGGCAGAAATAATGGACCACCACACTACTCTATCCTGACACCTCTCTAGATTCCTACACATTCATACAACGAGTCATACACGCACGTCGATTCTTCCGACTTCTAACATGACGACCAACCTTTAAAGTTTGGTTGATTTAGTCATGCCATATTTTTCTCGGTTTACCTCGACTCCGTACTCCATTCACACTGTTAACATATACTTTCTTTACCATTCTTTCTCCATCCATGTGCTCCATATGTCTGAACCAACGCAGCGATTCTTTAATAATTGTATTCATAATACCTTCTTCCGCTCTACATTCCTTTCTTTTATCAGCCTTAAAAAATCTGGACCTCATCTCTACCGCATTTATTCTGCTTCTTCTGCCAGTTCCATGCTTCGCTTCTATACATAAAGGTTAGGATCAGAATTTCCTTGTGAACGGCCGTTTTCGCTTTCATTGATAAATTCTTGTTTCCAATAACTATTTTTAAAGCTCCATTCACTTTGTTATCTGCACCAACCCTTCTTTCGACGTCACTATCCGTTCGGCCATCCGCTGTGAACATGCTACCTAAATACACAAATTACACTCACCTGCTCCAAGTTCTCTTCGTTCACACTTACAAACTGTCATTTGCTCTTCCCTTAGAGGGACTGCTGTATAAGATTACAATAATTACACGTTGACGGCCAATTAATAAGAGATAACTGGTAGTTAACCTTGTTGCCTAGGACGTTAACTACTAATTATCTCCTGTTTTTTGATGATCAAAGTTTTTGTCAAGTCTGTATAAATTATAACATGAAATGCGATTGTTTAATTGGTTTTGCATAGATTTTATTTATATAAAAATATTCATATTAGTTACAAATTTGTTTCGCCTTGCAAGGGCATTCTCAAACTTAACCTAATATGCTAACTTTTAAAGCGCTGTTTTTGTGATGTAATCACCTCAAGTAAATAATTAATACAAATGAAAATGTCAGTTTTCTAGAAGTTGTAATATTTTTTTGAGAATGACATGTTTAACCCTTCTAAGGCATTATCAAATGTGACGAAACTTCAACTCGTTGCAGTTTACATACACTAGTAAATGGAGCAGAATATGGTAATTAACGAAAATTGATTGTGTCGTCAATTACATCATTACATAGTTAGGGGATACTAAATGATATTACATAAATAAAAAATAAGTTATTTGAGGTGGATGAAATGTTATTTGAGGTTTACAAATGATTTTACATATTTCAAGGTGACTAATAATTCTAAGTATTTTATATAAATTTGATCGTCACATTTGATAATGTCTTAGAAGGGCGAAACATGTCATTTCCATAAAATATAATAAAACTTCTAGAAAACTGACGTTTTCATTCGTATTAATGTTATTTAATTTAACAGCTTTAAAATGTTAAGGTATCATAGTGTTTCGGCCAAAACAATGGACTATTTAGATATTAACTGTTAAAGTATTGCATCTATAGACGTCAATTTCGTATGGCGGGATTATAGACGGTTGCGGCATAGAACCATTTAATATGGTTAGAAAGAGAAAAAAATATTCTATAGATGTCTAAAACATCAATACGGCGGTGTAACAGACTGAAATTGCTGTTTTAGAGACTTGATAATATTTGCTAACTCCCTCATATGGAGTTGGCAGTTGTAACCCTAATATCAATATTTAAATTAAGAATTTTACATAATAGTTTATTATTATTTATGCATAAAATCTTGTTTACCGCCATAAAAGAATAAGATAATAACAGTGTCACCAGTCTGTCGATGCTAGCGAGTCTGGTGAAACCGGTCCCTGTCGAAATTAAAACAAATGTTGAAATTGTTCTTAAAAAATATATTTTTGTTTCACTTTATTGATGGTTAAGGCGTTAACACTGCAATTCCATTCTAAAAACCTTTGATATGAAAAGCATCGCTGTTTATGTTCCACTTTAATTTATTAAATATCTTTATACAATAAAAATATTAACCACCACATGTTTCGGAGGTGACCTCCATCCTCCTATTTAAAATGAACTTCCATCAATAGATTGAAGTAAAATCATACTTTATATATCTTGTTTAGTATCCATAAACAACTAAAAGACTTTCTTTGACTTTTCATTATTACAATTTTTGTCTTCAGCTGATATACAAACAATTTGATATTTCTTCTTTTATATGTCTTATTTTCTTTTGTCAATCTATGGCACAGAAATCGTCTCTCCTGAGATGATGAGGTTCAACTGACCCTCCATCTCTTGGGTTGTCTTCCCGGTGGACAGTGTCTAGAGGGATTTCGTTAGCACCTGTATTTGCAAGTCTGTAACTATTCATTTTGGCTCCATATTACATACAGAGAGTTCTCTGAGAGTTTTTCCCATAACTGATCTTAAGACCTTCATCTCAAATGTTCTTAGAATCTCTTTGGTTTGTACAGTAACGGTGCGCATCTCT
Organism: Lepidostoma basale; assembly: GCA_022606425.2. Classification (NCBI taxonomy): domain Eukaryota; kingdom Metazoa; phylum Arthropoda; class Insecta; order Trichoptera; family Lepidostomatidae; genus Lepidostoma; species Lepidostoma basale. Next base: position 22,554 of record JAHDVF020001163.1, read on the forward strand.
ACAGCATACTTCATGATAGGTCGCACATGTGTCTTATAAATTCTGACCTTGCTGTCTTTGTTGTGTTAGTTCTTCCAGACCAGATTTTTTAGATACCCTGAAATGGCCTGATAAGTATTAATAATGGTGCTAACTTACTAACTAACTATCACGCTGTTTCCCTGAAGGGGTAGGCAGAGATGATTGACTGCCATATGCTCTGTCCTGACATACCTCTAGCTTCCTCCACATCATACATCGTAACATGCAAGTTTGTCCATTTTTCTGATTTTGAATGTGGGCGCCTTTCAGTATTTTATTAATTTGGTCATACCACGCTTTCTGCGCCTTTCAGTATTTTATTCATTTGGTCATACCACGCTTTCTTTGGTCTTCCAAGGCTTCTCTTTTCACTCACACTGCTTGTATACAATATTTTAACCATTCTTCTTTCGTCCATTCGTTCCATATGTCCAAACCATCTCAGGGATCATTTTTTTAATTTTACTTACGAGGCAATCATCCGCCTCACATTTCTTCCTTTTTTTGTCATTCGGTATTCTATTTCGGTATTTTTTTTATATATCGTTTTGAGAAATATGCATAAAAGTCACGTTTTTTATTAATTAAATTTAATTATATATTTATTTTATTTTTTTAATTACGAAACGTCAAAAACTCGGCCGCACAGTGTCGCCTGCCCCTTGTAAAACTATCATACTTGTGAAGACTCGTACTCAAGTGTTGTTGGCACACGCGCGTATCCCTAAAATTGCTTTTTCTCAAGCGCATACGTGATAGCACAGAATGTTACAGTCAAAGTGTGTGTATCACGTACTTTCATATGCTTAGGGCGGTTAAAATGTATTTTTACACCGGAACCCTGAAAAATACCGTGGCAGCCAACGCGTTAAGGGGTCGCTTACTAGTCTAAAGATGGATACTACAACGATCTCCGAAATGTAGATAGAGGAAAACAAGTTATAGAATATAATAACCCAAAAAAGATCAATGTGTATTTCAGCTAAAAGGGTTACCGATTTCACTAGTTATTTATTTTTTAAGAAATTCCAAGAGTTTGTTGTGGCGAATATTGTAAGCACGAGGCAAATAGGTGTACTTTATTAATTAATACGATTGAAAATGTCTGATTTTTAGAAGTTTTATTGTATTTTATTGCCATTGCTTTGCAAAGGCATTATCAAATGTCTTAGCAGGACCATGACTAATTATTTAACTCCTATCTTTTGTATCCTACAGATAATATGGCCAATCAATTATTAGCCTTTTTTCATTTCATTTTGAATATCATAAAGTTTAAAATGCTGTGATAGATCGAACGATTTTATCACCGCATTAATTAATATGAATGGAAATGTCTTTTTCTATGAGTTTTATTATATTTTATAGGAATGACATACATATTTTGCCATGCTAAGGCATATTATCTGTCAAATGTTATTATTGATCAAGGTAAAACATGGCATTAATAATTTCATTTGGTAATAATGCCTTAGCAAAACAGAACATTTCATTCCTATAAAATATAATAAAATTTCTAGAAAACAGCCTTTTTCTTTAGTATTAATATGTAATTTAATATGGAGTTTTACATCATTCTACGGCTGACTACATTTGCAGTCCATAAAATTCTAGGTTTCCTATAAATCTTTTTACTTTAGTTCCTTACTACTAAATTGCACGTAATATTATAATGAACTGGGACTATCCGAAGTCAGCCGCACAAAGAGGGCTAATGTGGAGTTTTACACTCAAGAAACTAAAAATAATTAATATTTTATTATCTTGCAGCGTCCACTTCAGGCCTCAAACACCTCCTTCCTCCCCGCCAAGCAAACCCAGTTCCGAAATGGAGTGCGATGTCCGTCTCACTCCATTGGCCCCGCTCTCCGTCCAGCTCCTGCCACCTCTCCCCGATCCCCCCTCGGACGTCCTCTTCACAGACTCCTCCCTCTTCACAACTAGCGAATTCACCCTCACGGACCTTTACGGTGACAACCTGCTCCCAGAATCCGAGGTTCTAGCGCAGGATATCAAGCCGTGGGTCTACACAAACGGACCAGAAAAATTAGACACGGAATCCAAATCGTCGAAAGATTCGGATTCCAGCTCGAATCACACGAGCGTCTTTACACCTTCGACGGGGACACCGAACAACTCGTGCGAGGATTCCAACCACTCGGCGGCCAACGGCGTCGAATGGAACAGCAGCAGCCCGAGCGAGACGGAGAAGATCAAACTGAACAGCGAGGAGTTCAAGCTGCATAAGCGGACGGGGTCGTCGGTCTTCACGCTGAAAAACGTCGTCAAGGAGAAGAGGATGGTCGTGGAGTCCCCGCAGGTGCTGGTGAAGCGCGAGGGAGCCGGAGCCGGACTATCGGTAGTGCGGCAGCTGGTGGGCCGGGCGCCCCTCCTCGTGGGGGGCAACCGTCTCAAGGTCGGGCGGAGAATCGGAACTGATGAACAGGTTAACTGATTACTGCTTTATTGAAGCTTACACAATGGTGTTTTTGACTGTTATGTATGGAAGTGAGGCAAAAGAAGAATGAAAGTAGAATAAATGCAGTAAAAATGAGATTTCTTAGATTAATGTGTAAAATGGAAGTATAAAAAGTGAATGCAGTGAGAATGAATGTGTTATGAACAAAATAATGATTAAGATGGTTTGGATACATGGAAAGAATGGTAAAGAATGTATATGTAAAAGACATAAACATACTAGAAATAGAGGAAGACAGAGGAAAATGTGGTACAATCAAATATTAAATGTTGGACACGTGAAGAGTCAGAGAAATCGACGACTCTCTGGTACCTTTGTTATCCTGTTTCCATGACAATTTGTATCTTCTCACTTGCCAAACTGCCGACCCCTGGTCTGGTGTAGAATTCACATGACAGTAAAATGGCAATAGATTAGTTATCATAAAGTTACAAAGATTGAGATGGGCTGCTAATGTACAGAGGATGCCGAACTCATGGGCGGAAGGAGAAGGGTGGGAAGACCAAGACAGGGACTGCTGGAGGTAAAAGTTGACAGAGGCAAAGGCATATGGGCAGTAGTGCCACCGGAAGAAGATTAACTACATGTCAACAGAATCAATAATAATAGCTAAAAACAATTTGTATTCAGTAATTGGGTTTAAAATAATAATAAGATAGATGTGAATGAAACATGATGTGTTTGTGTTGCAGATAATTGTGAATGCCGGCACTCCGCTCCTCCAGCCCCCGGCGCCCACGCAGCAGTCTCCGCAGCCTCAGCAGCTGGTCACCGTGGCCGTCAACGAGTCCCTCAAGTTCAAACTGCAGCTAAACAGCCAGCGGGACGGTAAGTTCATTAATTTCACAGTTGTTATTATCTGTTTTTTAAAATGCTTACCAATTCTTTAACCTCTCGAGTAGTATGATATTAATTACATTTACGAAATATCATTTTTTTCAGTTTATAAAACATGTAACTAGCCGATATCTTCTTTAATTTTGTGTACACCAATAGATGTCACCGGTAGTCCAAATTTTGGCATAATCTAAGAATATTGGAGAAATTATAAATGAGACCCAAGCGTGGGGCCATACGCAGAGAAATCCTTTGTCTGGTGATATACTCTCTAGTTTCTCATTAGTTAGTGTCAACACTCTTAGATGTTTATAAAAACATAAAATTTCATACAAAAACATACCGTATCTTTTGAATATGGTCGCACCATTCACTCAGTGTGTGTGTTCGAAATATTACATTGCAGTAAAATAGGCACTTGGTATCAAAAAAATACAAAAATAACTAAGTATGCAGTTTTGTTCTATATTACATATAGAACTAAACTGCATACTTAGTTTTTTTTTTGTATTATTTTGGTACTCAGTGCTTATTTTACTGCAACCATTCATTAACATTTACTCAGCGCGCGCAAGCGCAGATAGCAAATTAGTACTAACGCCATCTGTTGACAAAATTGTAAACTATGGCACTTCAAGGCGCGAAAACGCGCACTTGATTATCAATGTTTTTTTATGAAATTCAATTTTATTTTTGAGAAATTCTTGTAGATATCAGCATCATGATAGTTCTACGAATGTCCAAGTGAGCGGGAAATACATTTTTGACAAAAGAGCGCTGTAATATCGGCAGTCAAAGTTCCCGTATCAAGGGTTGATACGTTAGCATGCAAAGAGTTAGAGTCGCTACCCGGTGGATGATGTCAGTGACCCTTGTTTTTTCTCTCACCGTATCGTTTCTGATTCTGTCTCTTAGACTTATTCCTAACATGGCTCTTTGGGTCACTTGTAGTTTCTCGGCACTTTGTTTGGACGATGTTACAGTTTCGAGGCCATAAGAAGCAACTGGCAGCACACACACTTCATATAATATAATATATAATTATAATTTACTCTGAAATAAAAAAAATTAAAGGACCGTAATATGATGATATATACTTAAGAATGATTTATACAAGTTATAACAAAATTTTATTATATGGGTGTATTTTTTTAGCTATAGGTATCGCCCAGCAAGCGGGTCGTGCCGTGGTGCAGCTAACGGGAGCGGGTGCGGGTGGCGGGGCGGGGGTACGCTGCACGGGCCCCCCAGCGCAGGGCCGTCAGGTGAAGGTGGTGCGCACCCTCACGGCGGCGCAGCGCTCCCGCCTGCTGCAGGCCGCCTCCGTCGGGGACACGGCGCTGCGGCAGCTTGCGGACATGCTGCAGCTAAGACAGGCCCCCTGGTGAGACAGCTCGCAGCCCTTGTGACATTGTTTTTTTTTGTATTTAATCATCTTTGATTTTCTTCTATATTCGCCATCACTTTGTATATAATTGAGGATCTTTTTAACAAAGCGGAATATCTACAAAATGAAAAATTTTCAGGAGAAGGTTTTTTCATGTTTAAAATAAAACTATTAGAATTTTAAATAAAACAAAAATTAAGTTTTATAGATATGTAAAATCCTTACACATATACTAAAAATCAACAATGTAGAATCAGTAGAATTATTTATAAAAATGTTCTAAATTTACGAATTTTCACAAAAAAGAAATATCTACATATTTTTGTGATAGGAATGTATGCAAAATTGATTTATGTTGGGAATTTAATAAGTTTAATTTTGCGTGAAATCATTTTAAACTGATTTTTTGTAAAATTATATGTCTACTGACATATCTAAGTACTATTTAACTAACTAACTAACTAACCATCACGCCGTCTCCCCGAAGAGGTAGGCAGAAAGAATGGATTGCCACACTTTAATTGATGCGGCACTCCATCCTTCTCTTTTCGCCATCGCGAGAGACGCGGTGTGATGGGTTGCGAACCTCATCGCCACCAACAGGCTTCTCCCGCGCACAGTTCGATCGTTCAACGTCTACATAATAAATCTAAAACAAATTATCTGAAATACAATGATATAAAATAAAATAACAAAGAAATATAATTTAACACATAATGTTCTTTTAGATGGTGCACTTGTCATCAGCTGGACGATCCGGACATTTGTGTTTATTTAATTTTTATTCCACGTTATCCACTGTTTTTATTTTATTTACTGTAATTAGGCACTTAAAACAATCCAACACCAGCAAGAACTTAAAAATATCATTGAAGAATTTATTCAAATTGTCATTGGAACAAATGAAAAATTTATTTTTACACCTGTCAAAATTCTTTTTATAAACGAAAAAAATTATATAATTTTAACACCAAAACAGTAAAAACGTATTTTTTGGCACAAATAACTATCATAAAGAGCGGCAATAATCAAATTGACCAAACCAAACTATTTACCTTCGATATATTTTTACATACATAATAGCACAAATAAAATGATAAAAAAAAATATTTCAATAATATTATTTTATTGAACACAAAGATATTATATTGTTTTTATGAAAGGCAAAGATTAATGTTTTTAATTGAAATTTCTTGGTAGAAGTTCATTTTAAATAATGAAAAAAATAAATTATACAAATTCATTTATTATTATGTATTTAGTGTGCTTCCACTTGAGTTATAATAAATAAAGCACATTTGATAATGTCTTAGAAGAACGAGACATGTCATTACATCTAAAATATAATAAAATTCTAAGTAGACTGAGTTCATTCATTCATATGAGTTATTATTATATTGATTACTATTATACTTGATTCTATTATATTTAATTCTAATAATTTTAATTTTAGCGACCCCATGGACAACAAGACAGTCCACCCACACGATGCGGCGGGCGATAAAACAGCCGCCCTGACCAACGCCGTGGTCGTGACGGCGCCGAGCAGCGCAGCCCCGCCCGCGGGGCAGGCTCCGGGGGCGCCGGTGCAGCCGCCGCCGGCACCTGCGCCGCGCAAGGGCCCCATGGAGGTCACGTGATGCAAGGCCTAAGTCCGCCGGGAGAGTCCCAGCGAGCCGTCGCGATCTAACCCAACCCGGAGAGGGGCACCAGACTCATATTGGAGAGAGATGCCAGAGGTTCATATTATACATACTTCGTTGTATATATGTATAAAAAACTACACTCTCTGTGCTAATTAGTTTGTTTTTAAACTGTATTTATGCTCAGATTTGACAAATAATTAATCTATTCCGAAATGGGTTGATTCTAGTACAATTTTTTTTTTCTTGATTGGTTCATCCATCCATCCTACCTGTCATTAATTAAATTTAATTATATATTATTTATATTTTTTTAAATTACGAAACGTCAAAGACTCAACTGCACACTATCGCCTGCCCTTGAAAAACTATCATGCTTGTGGAGACTTGTACTCAAGTGTTGTTGACACACGCGTGTATCCCTAACAATTTGTACATTATTTTTTCTCGAGCGCGTACGTGATACGGGATAGCGCAGAATGGTGCAGTCAAATGTGCGTATCACGTACGTTCCTATGCTTAGGGCGGTTAACACGTTTGTTGCCACATATAATTGATACCAAATCATTACGGGAATATCGACTAAATGGTTCGTTTTTAAACTGTATTTATGCTCCGAGTCGACAAATAATGAATTCCGAAACGGGATGATTGTAGTCAAATTCTTTCTGCTAAGTTTTGTTTATCCATTTTAAGAATTAATACATTCGCTGCTGCATAGAATACCTAATCATACAGAATTTCACGAAGCCTTGTTCTCTCCACTGCTGGATATAGGCCTCTTCCATTTTCTTCCACTCCCTGTCTTATACCTTCTGCATCCAGGTCGTTCCAGCTATTCAGGCAATATTGTCAGTCCATCTTTTAGGTCTCCCGACACTCCTAGCTTGCTTTGTCCAAGGCCTCTACTGGGTGTCCATTGGATATTGCCCTGTCTTGCTATATGTCCAGCCCATTGCCACATTAATTTAGCTGTACGATCCATGCAGTGGCAGTACGTCCATACAAGCCGAGAAGCCGGGCTTGCCTTAAAAAATCTATATTAATACAATGGTTTTGCACGTTCAAGCGTTCGTTGGAGCCACGTGCAACGCAATAGATTAAATCGCTTTAATGCGCTCGTGCGAAATTCATAATATTATTTTATTCGTAGACGGCTCAAGCGCGAAAACATTGTATTCATATAGATTTTTTAAGGCAAGCCCGGCTTCTCGGCTTGTATGGACGTACCGCCGTTCGGCATCTTATTTTATCTCGGAGACTTGCGCCGAGCATTTTCCTCTCCATGGACCGTTGTGTGATTTTTAGTTTATCAACACTTTTTGCTGTTAGGGTGGTTGTGTCTAAATTTAATTTCCAACTAAATGCCTTGCGGTGCGTTGTGCAGTTATTGGTTATTTTCCCACCAAACTACACAAAGATCTGTTGATTCACACACTGGTGTGGCGCGACGCAAATATGCGTCCTCAGCGTGGATACAAACTATAGTTTGACACGTATATGCGTCATTAACACTCAACGTGTTCTTCTTCTTTTTGTCCTGTCACACCTCCGTGGTGCATAGAGCCTCAAGGAACCTTCTCCACCCGACTCTATCGCAAGCCTGATGCCTAACATCATCCCAAGTGAGGCCTGCCGCCTTAACCTCGTCCTGCACGGTTCTTCTCCAGGTGGCTCTAGGTCTGCCTCGCTTTCTCTTTCCCCCCATAGGGGACCAGTCTAGTGCACCCTGAGCGATGCAGGCTGGGTTCCGTCTCAGAGTGTGACCGATCCACTGCCATTTGCGTCTAGCGACCTGTTCTCTAATTGGCTTTTCGCCTGCCATAGTCCAGAGAGCGGCATTTGACACTGTTTGGGGCCAATAGATTCGACTCAACGTGTTAATGTATTAAAATTACATGATTTTTACATTGTATTAACAAACGTAAGAACTCCACCTGATGTTGGAACAATTGTTGAAAACAAAAACCAGTTGCTGTTAAATTGCAAGCTGTATAATAACTGTTTTAAGTTATTTTAACATATTACTTCTATGGTTTAATAACATATTTCTTGAATCAAAAGATGGATATACAAAAACTTGCATTTTGCCAACCTTTACGTGTCCATTGAATCTAAGAGTTTCGTTATTATTTGACCGGTGTATTGATCTTCTTAGATGCAATATATTTTCGTATTTAAAGATTTAAAAAAATTAATAATTATTATCTAAAATCATCCTTTTTCGGGAAGAATTAAGGCAGAAACATACTATTAACACGCCACGCCACCCGACGCCACGTGATGCGTGTTGAGTCGAATCAAATTGTATTGTTTTCTATGAACAGAATCACACTACGAACACCCGACGCGACGCCATGCGCGCACACGCCACCCGATCCAAACGAGTTAAATCGACGTGTTGCCGATGGTGGGAGTAAACACGCCACGTCGCGTGTTAATAGTATGTTTCTGCCTTTAGTTATTTCATAGTACAGTTATAAAAATGTAACAAAATTTTGATATTTAACCTTTATAATGTGACTAACTATATTTGCAGTCCGAAAACAAATTGTTTCCAACTGCTGCAGACTACAAGTCAGCCGTACAAAAGGGGTTATTGAGCAAATTTGTATTTTTTCAACACTATTATTATTCAAGTTTTTTGTTTTGATATATCGTACATGAACCACTCTGCATAAATAAAATTAAACCTAGTCATGAAGATGGTTTTGGCCCGGATTGTGAGTGGTTCAGTGAAATATTATATGTGTAATTTCGATACCCATCTCTGTCGTACAATGAGATTTGTAAAAAAATATATGTATACACCAAAAGCTCTCTCTCCAATAAAATGCTTTCTCCACGATTCAAACTTTTCCTTAAAAAAAAAAATTCAAATGTCAGTGTCAACAAAATGTGTATCTATTGAAATATTTGCAATCCAGAGTTGTCACGATGCATAGATTTTTGAACAATATAGATGTCGGACATACGCAAAATACGTGTCGTAATTTTTTTTGTTTTTACGCGAACGTATTACAGTTTCGCTTGTTTTTGACATGTAAAATTTAACGCAATTTTTTTTTTAAGACAACCGAATCGATGCCGTATCTAGATTATTCGTTTATCTATGCCCCCGTTAATGATAGACAACAAAAAAAAAATTAATGTAAATAAATGTGCTTTTGTTTGATGGTTGAAAATAATGTAAATTGTAATGCGGTGAAACTTAAAAAAATACTATATATATGTACCATAACATATGTTTATATTCGGTACATAAAAATATATACACGTGTTGTTTATATAAACCTTTTTTTTTTTTTAACGTAATTTCAGATAATTTTTTAATTGTAGAAAATATTGTATCGCTACATTGCAACTGATTTAAAATCAACACTCTTTGTTATCTTTAAAAATTTTATAAACAACATTTTTTTTTTAATTATTTAAAACTCGAGTGATTTTTTTTATAATTTTTCCTCTTTCTAAGCATCAAAAAAATATATGTGTATTTTGCATAATTTAGCATAAAAAGTTTCACTGTACAACTGGTAATAAAATTTTGTTTTGTAATATATATGTATGTATATATATATGTATATATATACGTGTATAACCCGTAAATATGATTCTTTTTCAACTATTGCACATTTTAACTGAAGTAAAAAAAAAATTGTAGGAATATTTGGCTGTGAATTTAATTAATTAATGTAAAATAAATATCTTTCTTTTGATTGGTAGGTCTCGTGTGATCGCGGGTTGCTCTGTTTGAACGAAAAAAGAAAAAAAACATTTCGCGGACTCTGTACGGCATCTATGTGGACTGCTCTTATCGTGTGCGAAAAGAAAATTACAACCCTCGATGCGGCAGGGTTCCTATTTGCTTTAAAAAACCTCCTCAGGCGGTAAAGATAATCCCTCAAATCAGACATTCTTACACTGCAGTAGATTCTCAAAAATCTATTTTAAACTTAGAACGGAACATTTCAAATTTACATTATTTTATTAATTGTTTAACCACTTAATGTTTTTCAATGAGCACTGCTCGCGCGTTCTTCTTTGCGTGCCGTGTCAGGTCCCCCTGACGTTGGCAACCACTCCGGCAAAGGCTTCTCTATCTTGCGCAACCCGGAACAGCTCCCCCACATGTCTCATCCCGGTCCAGTCTCTTATGTTGCACAGCCAAAACGTTTGCCTTCTACCAGGACCACGCTGCCCCTCAATTTTTCCCATCAGTATTAGTTGGAGCAAACTGTATTTATCTCCCCGCAGAAGTTCTCCATCTTCTTTATCTCCTTGCAGAAGTTCAGAAGTATCTCACAGTTGCTCCTCCTGTGAGGTAGGCTCCCAGCTGTCCTTGCATCTTTTAGGAGGTCTTCCACGAGGACAAGTTCCATGAGGCTGATTATGCAATGCAATATAGGGGAGTCTGGTGGTGTCCATTCTTTGAACATGACCGTACCAGTCCCTTTTTTCGCTGTCTGCTCCATCTTATAATATCCTTAACCTCACATATCTCTCTTATTCTGGTTTTTCTCACGCGATCTCTCAGCATCTTACCTGCTGTCTTCCTCAGTGTCTTCATCTCGGAAGTCCTCAAAACTTGTTTGGTCCTCGCTGTGTCTGCCCTTGTTACATAAGGTAAACTAACCTGTTGATTGAACTGGAAAACTTTTAAATTATGTATATTCTCTAAATAAAAAATTAAATCACCTGATATTTTTGTCAAAAAAATTTGCTGTCAATTGGTGTGTATCCAGTTCCATTCTCTACTGCCGCTGTTCCCATATCCTGGTGGATTTAAGGTCTTCTTCGCTTCTTCTTTTGGCATGCAATCAAACGTCTCCTTTCAACATCCTTTCCCCGTTCTTTGCAGGAGATCGTGAGTCCGAGGAAATTGATTTAAACTATAATATTAAAAAATAAAAAGCAAATTAATAGAACCCTGTTGTTATTTGGGAAATTTTCGTTTTTAACGATGGCAGATTCAGATATTAGTTATTTTATTATTTTTATTTGACTCAAGCCGATGCGTTTATAAGTAATTAAAAGAATTTCTGCAATTATTCAGTTTTAAAAAAAAAATATTGTTTTCGGATGTGTGTTGACTATGGGGCTATTAATTTTTTCAGTCTTCAAAATAATTTAAGCGGTTTATCTACAATTTGTACATTTTGGTTAAAAAATTAACCTTAATCCGTTTCTTAACCCCCATTGTGTGGCTGGCTTCATTTGCAGTAAAAAAAAATGTGGCTGGAGTGGTTTCCCGTTGCCTTCTCTGCGGATTTTCTGTAGAGAACCTTCCCTTTTCTGGTGGGCCTCGGTTTTGTGACACCGAACGCCATATGCCTTCTCCCTGTCTGCTATGACCTGATGTCAGTGATCTCATTGGCCGGGACTCGCGAGGACCAAGCTAGGATGCCATGGAGTCGGACTTAATGGAAGTCTTACTGTTGTCATGCAAGGTGGCTAGCCTTCCAGCAGGGTATGCCCCACCATGACTCCGGTCATTCGAGTCCCAAATATACATTTGAAAACTCCCTATTGCGGTGAAACATGTCACTTCCTACAAAATAATATGTTTTTTTAGAAAACATATGTTTTTTTATTGTATATTATCTTGACTTCTGTAAAAATCTTATAGAATTGAGGCTGGACATCGTCACCTGAGAGTAAGAAGGCTCCAACTGTCAAAAGTAAAAAGCTGAGAAAAATAAAGTCAAAGTTTTGTTGGTTTCGGGTGTGTATCTTGGAATAAAAGGGTTCCATCTGAAGCAGATGAAACTCTTTTACCGAGAAGCGTGTAAATTTTCTCTGGCAACAGTTGGAATAATAAAGTTCTAAGTGTAAATGAATCCTTCTTCAGTGAATCGTGTGTTTTGAATGATCAGATCTTTTCGTAACATCAAAATGACGATACTATTCCATGTTTTTTTTAATTGTACGTATAGATAAGGTTAGTAAGAACCCTTTTCACGAAAAAAAGGCAGAAATTTTGTTAGTTGGAACCCTCTTATTCTCAGGTGACGACATTACAAAGGTGCTAAATATCAAAAGAGTTGAAAATGAGTTTTTGATCCTAATTGGTGTTAAACATGAAGCCATAATAACTGTATAAAGTGATCAAATAATATAGTGTAGTTCCAACTTCACCCTGAAGATGTCACCCGTGGTACATTACAGGCGTTACAATAGTTTTTTTCACTATTTCTTTGTTTCATGTTTAAACCAATTCTTCTTCTCTTCTTCTTCTTTAACAGCCGTTGTCGTCCATTGCTGGACATAGGCCTCCCCCATACTTCTCCATGTATGACATGTCATACGGGGGGTGGTTGGCATTACAACGCCACGCTTGCCAGACGGGTTGGCAAAGTGTCCTTCCACGTTAGCCTATGCATCAATATTATCCACTGAGGTTATTCACACTCGCATCTCAAACATTTCGCATAGTTTCCAGGGGAGACCAAAGTCGAGGAGGTGTGGATAGGTACTTGGGATCAGATCAATCCTCCAGCGTAGCATGGCCATCACCACGGTTAAACCAATTAGCACCTTTATAATAACCAGCCTTCGATTGTCCAATGTCACGCATATCTCCGCAAATAAATAAATAATTGCAATTTCGCCATCCCGACTCTTGACTATGTTAAATGACTCGTTGTGAAAACTGAACATAAAAAAATGTATAAATAAGTTGGCTGTTTTGTAATAGGCGGGAGAGTGAGAGAGAATGTCTTGTGTGCGAGACGGTTAGTTAGCGGAAACGAGTTTCTGCATTGTGCGTACACTAAACTAGGGACATAATGTTAACGATAGCTAGGTGTCAGCAATTGTAACAAGGGGCACGGACGCTCGCGCCTGACGTGACTGACGATTATAGGTTGTATCACGCAATTCCCGATGATAGGCTGTATCACGTCATTCTCGATAATAGGCTGTATCGTGCCATTATCGATGGCAGGCTGTATCAAGCCATTATCGATGATAGGCTGTATCACGCCCTTATTGATAATAGCATGTATCACGCCATTATCGATAATAGGCTGCATCACGTCATTATCAATGATAGGCTGTACCACGCCATTCTCTATAATTGGCTGTATCAAGTCAGTCTCGATGATAGACTGTATCACGTCATTATCGATGATAGGCTGTATCACACCATTATCGTTGATAGGCTGTATCACGCCATTATCGATGATAGACTGTATCACGTCATTATCGATGATCGGCTGTATCATGCTATTATTGATGATAGGCTGTATCATGCCATTATCGATGATAGGCTGTGTCACGCCATTATTGATGATAGGCTGTATCACGCCATTATCGATAATAGCATGTATCACGCCATTATCGATGATAGGTTGTATCACACCATTCTTGTGAGAAATTCACTTCGTAAGACCCTGTCTTACACGTGCCTGACTTGACCATAGTAAATATAACAATTTTTTTTCCTATTTACATTCACTATCACCATATACACCACTTTTGTGGTGTTACGAATTATCTTTTCCCTTTCATTTTGTGTTGTGGATTCACATTCGATTCATCATCAGCCGTCTGTCATCCACTGCTGAATGTAGGCCTCTCCCAAAGCCCTCCACCGCCCCCTATCCATTGCCGCTCCCATCCATCCATGTCCAGCAATCCTCTTCAGATCGTCGGTCCAGCGGGCAGGGGGACGTCCAACTCTACGGAATCCTGTACGCGGTCTCCACTCCAGAACCCGTCTTCCCCATCGGCTGTCGGTTCTCCGACAGATATGGCCAGCCCACCGCCACTTCAGCCCGCCTATCCGTAGAGCCACCTCAGTCACCTTGGTTTGTTGTCGAATAAATTCGTTTCTAAATCTATCCCTCAAGGTTATTCCAAGCATGGCTCTTTCCATGGCGCGCTGGGCACATTCGATTATTTTTTAAAAATTCTTGTATTTTTACAACCCTTCAATACTCTCTTCACAGACATGTTTAGAATATTTCCTTCCCTTATTATATATCCATACCTATTTGGTAAAGCACAAATGTCAGTTTTTTTGCCGATTTCTAAAACCCATTTGAAATATCAACATGGGAAAACGTGGGTGATATGTCAAACCCTATATGCTCTTAAAAGCTCAATAATAAAAAATATTAATATTATAAATATATATTTAAAATATTGGTTTCTTTATTAAAAAAACAAGATCTTATTTCATTCATACACAGATTTGTGGAGCTTCTTTAAACTTTAAAAAGACTCTCCTGTAAAATGCGATCAAATTAAATGAATGCTTTTGCCAAATTGGTACGGATATATGTTGCAATAGATAAAAAATAAAACATTATTTCGTGGTCTATAGATCAAAACACTTCTATTAATAAAATTGTATTCTTAAAATTAAAGTCTCGCATTTTAAAATTGAACATTTTTTTTTTTTTTTTAAAGTCTCGCATTTTAGTTTTCGTCACGTTACGTCAGTCACGTTCATTCGCGTCCATGTAATACGGGTCTTAGAATATAAACACTTTACAATAAGCCTCGAATTTCCGAATCGCATTCAAGCACCGACTTCCCTTTGGGCAGGCCGCTGCACTACCCAGCGAGAGGTAGGCAGCAGCTATGCGAGACCACGGAGCCAGCGTGGTTGCTTCCCGTCTATTAAATATCTGCATGTTATTCCGTTACCCCCGATAAGTCATTTT
Source organism: Lepidostoma basale (assembly GCA_022606425.2). NCBI lineage: Eukaryota > Metazoa > Arthropoda > Insecta > Trichoptera > Lepidostomatidae > Lepidostoma > Lepidostoma basale. The sequence continues at coordinate 37,593 of JAHDVF020001163.1, forward strand.
TTTTAACCCGGTTTGTGCTTGAATGTGAATTGAGAAATGATGAAGTGACGGGATACGTCGAATTAATCCAATTGAATCAACGACAATATGCAAATTCAAATGTTCACTTGATTATTGATTTATATATTTTTCTTTCACATATTAAAACAAACTCAATGCTATCTTAATGCGTTGAAATGATCTAAATTAGTGTTTTTTGTCCAAGAGGGTGTTCAGTAACATACTCACAAGAACACTTCTTATTCCTCTTTTTATCCTGCCACACCTCCGTGGTGCATAGGGCCTCAAGGAACCTTCTCCACCCGACTCATCGCATGCCTGATGCCTAACATCATCCCAAGTGAGGCCTGCTGCCTTAACCTCGTCCTCCAGGGCTCTTCTCCAGGTGGCTCTAGATCTGCCTCACTTTATCTTTCCCCCCATAGAGGACCAGTCTAGTGCGCTCTGAGCGATGCAGGCTGGGTTCCGTCTCAGAGTGTGACCGATCCACTGCCATTTGCGTCTAGCGACCTGTTCTCTAATTGGCTTTTCGTCTGCCATGGTCCAGAGAACGGCATTTGACACTGTTTTGGGCCAATAGATTTTGAATATTGAACGAAGATTCCAAGTCTCACATCCGTACAGCAGTACGCTGTACTCTCACAAGAACACCTAATGTTCGATAAATACTTCTTCTTTTAATAGATCTGTTGCACATAAATCATGTCTCCTGTGATAAGGTCCAGCTGTACCTCAATCTTTTAGGTGGTCTTCCAGGTAGACAGTGTCCAGAGGGTATTTCGCAAGCGGTTGTATATGCGAGTCTGTCGCTATCCATTATGGCTACATGGTCCCTCCAGCATCTTCTTCTGGATCTACTCCACCGAATGACGTCCTCTATTTCTCAAGTTTTTCTTATGTCTGCGTTACATACATGATCTCAGAGTTTTCCTGTAATGTTCGATTAATACTAAAAATAAACAATGTCAATACACCAAGCCCTATTCTTCTTCAACCTCCTTTCCTTCACTGGTGAGGCCTTTGCAATTTTTCTCCATTCATCTCTGTTTTATAACTTTCGCATCTAGGTCTTCCTAGCTAATTGAAAATTGTCATCAGTCCATCTTTTAGGTGGCATCCCGACACCCCTGTCCCTTGTCCAATCCTTCAATCGGAGTATTCTGGGTGTCCAATTGGTACTTGTTCGGCTATATGTCCAGCTATTGCCACTTCAATTTAGCCATACGATCCGTGCCAGCAACTTTGGGTTCGGCGCCTAATTTCTTCATTTCATATTTTATCTCGAAGAACTCTGATCGTTGTGTTGATTTTAATTTGTGGACACTTTTTGCTGTGAGGGTAGTTGTCCCTAAACTATATGTCAGTATTGGCAATATACACATAAATTAAAAATTAAGGAGTGTAAAGAGTTGTAATAATATTGACACAAAATTTAAAATCACTAGCAGTTAATTTTTATTTTTATTTCATCGTCATTTTTAGCTCGTGAACTGTTTTAAGTTTATTCGCTTTCGTTTGGATTAATTCGATCGTGTCCGTCGCCGAAAATATAACATTGAATTGTCATAAAACCTAATAATGTAAGAAACGAAACTAAGAAAAAAAAAATACATAAAAGTAAAGGGATTTTTTTTTTTAAATAAAAATGGCTTAGACGTGCCGTGCGAGAGAAAGCAAGTGGTAAAAAAGGCTGTATTTTGGTTTAATATTTGTTAATTAAATAGTTATTAATTAATCGTATTTGTAGCTTGTACGTGAAACTCGCATTGTTCGACGTCCGCATTGCGTTATTTTTTTTTTTACACGTTTAGAATTATAATTTCAACGATGTCTGATTTTAAACATTTTGAGTTTTCGGTATAATTCTTGAAATGTCGTTTGAAATTTCGACAAGCGTGTGCAAACCCCGTCATTCAGCTTGAATAGAAAAAATTATTAATGTAATATCTAGCAGCGAAATGCGTTTATTAATATTATTATAATTTACTTCTTTTTTTTTTAAATATATATTTATTAAGGAATTGTGTGAGATTTTGGTATTTTTTTAACAAAGTCTTGATTAAATAAAATTTGAACGGATACGTTTTTATGTTTGTCGTATGTGCGTATCCATTATAACCGATACTCATGTGTTCTTGATTTGAAAATGGTCGTACTTTCTGAAAGAACTGTATTTTAGTTATCGTATTTTGTTTAACGTGTGCTTTGGAAGATTAGTTAATTTTCATTATACAAGTCGCAATATCATCCGGAAATGCTTAAAATATGACTCATAAATGCTTGAATTAAAATATATCTGCAGTAAATAGTGTATCTCGCTGGTATGAACAAGCGAGAGGAAAGAGATTGTCCACATCCGTTGTACAGTTTGTGTGGTATGTCTTTCACACACAAACGAAGAAAAAAAACAACCAAAATGTTGTTTAACCTAACCTAACCTAACCCCACAATAAAAGACCTCTCAAATTACAACCCAAACACCTCCAGCCGCCACAAGCGCCTAAAATCAATCCTCCTTCAGAGGAACACTCCGGGTCACACAAATCGTGCCCCCGCATAAACCAACAACCCACCAAATCACCTTCCAACAATGTTCTCATCGGACGTAAGAGGAATAGCCACATGAGCTGAACCTCTGTAAGCCAGAAGATCCAAGTCTTTACGTAGATCTTGCAATCTGTTTAGACAGGATATCAAATTAGTTCTGTGATGAAGACGTCCGGCTTTCTCTCCATCTCTTTCACGGTTGACGACCTTCTGGAGTCTCGTGCATCATCATGATCTCGGGAATCCTCGCTGGGTCCACCCTCTCCATGCGGTCACTCCAGAATCATCAATTCTGCTAATCCCTTCATTAGATATCCTATCCACAATAGATCACAATATTTTTCTAGAAGTTTTTACTATATTTTATTGAAGTGACATGTTTCGCCTTGCTAAGGCATTATCAATTGATTTTGACATTATCGAAGACAATTGATAATGCTTTAGTGAGGCGAAATATGTTACTCGCATAAAATATAATAAAACTTCTAGAAAACAGATACTTTTAATTATTGTTTACGAAAAGAATTACTGATTGACTGTCTCATGTTTCATATTGAAATTGGACATATCATTTTTAACCCAACGATCGCCGTAAGTACACGTGCGCTCTACGTAGACGATCGCCATAAGCGCAGCTGTGCGCGCATCGCAATATTCGAAAGATGTATTTCAAAATTAATTCCGATTTAAAAAGGATCGATATTTTTTGATAGTTTGGGAGAAAATACGTGGCGTACCGGTGCGCTGTTTCTACAAATATGTGGCGATGAATGGGTTAAATAAAACAAACCATCGTGCCGTTTTGTCGAAAGGGTAGACAAAGAGAATAGACCCCTACACTCTCTATCCTGGCACCTCTACATTCATACAGCGAATCATACACACACGTGGATTCTTCCGACATTTAAATAGCACATGTTAAATTGAAAAATTATTTTAATTATTATTAGTAACTGATTTATTAAAGTAAGATATAATTCTTATTTTATTATAGATATCGGAAAGTACACCATTTTCAAAACACGACATATAATGAAAAAATTTACAATGTATATATTTCACTTTGATTTGTATTTTTCTCTTGTGTTAATTTTAAGTTCTCACGTTTTATTTTATTTTTCTCTCCATTATATATCTTTTATTTATTTTTAAAAAAAGTGTAAAAATGGAATCCTAGTTACATTTTTTTTGTCGTCACCGTGGCAATAAGCTAATCGAAGACGTTGTGTGAAAATTGTATCTGGCTGTCTGACATTTTTATTTTATTATTATAGATGAGCTTTAAAATGTACACGTTAACACGTTTACGTAGCACTGACCGGGACGGTACCATACCATTCGGTTTTAATTAAAAAGGTCTGACCTGGACAGGGGTCCGCCGTTTAGTTTCTCCTCTTACCACTGTTCCGGTCAGTGCTCCGAAGTCAACGTGTTTAATATTGTGAAGATGTGACCGGATTGTATCTTGATGTTTTTATATGATACATTCGTCGAAGCATCTTCCGTAGCATGATTTCATTAAAATAACGCAGGCGTTATGTTACTGATGGAATACTTACGGTAATAATATATATTTTTTTTATTAAATTCAAACGTCACAAATATCTGAATTCACGTTTAACCATTTAAAATATTTTAATATTAAAATGATCTTAATTTTTTTGTTGCAATGAAAATATCCATGTATTTATTGTGAATAATTAATATGAATGAAAGCTACTGTTTTCTAGATGTTTTATTATATTTTATTGGAGAGACGTGTTTCGCTCTTCTAAGACATTATCAAGTGCATTTGATAATGTAAAATACAATTGATAATGCCTCAGCAGCGTGAATGAGTCGCTCTCATAAAATATAATTAAACTTCTAAAAAATCGATGTTTCAATCGTTTTTTTCTTCAATATCATTGTCCGTATAAGTGAGATGCGCTATTTATCACAGAGATAATATTTTAATTCAAGCATTTGGATTAATTTTATTATATTTTTTTAAGAATGACATATTTCGCCTTGTTAAACCATTATCAAATGGTCTTTTTTATATGCATTTGATTATGCCTTAATAAGTAGGAACGTGTCATTCCCATAAAATATAATAAAACTTCTAAAAAACTAATGTTTTAATTTGTATTAATTATTTGATATGTAGTTTTATTCAATACTTCAAGAAAAAATAAATATTTATTGGGGTTATATATTTTATTTTGCCCTAGGAATGTAATGAGACATATTCAATTTATTGTTTCTTGAACAATGATGTAAAACTTCATATTTAATAATCAATACGAATGAAAATGTGTTTTATATTCGAGGAAGATGGGACGACTAAATTTCCTATTTTAAACATTACTCGTTATATCAGAGAATAGGTATTTTTTAAATGCATTCAATAATATCAATCTGTTTACCTGTTACATCCGAAATCTCGCTTTTGCCGTGATCGTAATAACCGAGTTTGACTGTATTTTATAAGATGGACCTGTTTCACATTGCTAAGACATTATCAAATGTGAATGCCAATAAGATGAAACATGTTATTCCCATAAAATATAATAAAACTTCGAGAAAAAATGAACATATTTATTTGTATTAATTATTAATGATATATTTCATGAGTATAACAAAAAATTAAGATAATATTTTTACTATAATGTGGGCAGTGGCGTTACTCCCATAGAAGCCCAGAAGCCCGGCTTGCGTAAGAAATTTTGAATCAAAACAACCCACCAATTAACCTTCCAACAATGTTCTCATCAGACGTAAGAGGAATAGCCACAAGAGCTGAACCTTTGTAAGCCAGAAAGGTTTTAATTCAAAATTTCTTACGCAAGCCGGGCTTCTGGGCTTCTATGGGATTACCGCCACTGAGTGTGAAACGTTGGTATTCAGTTTATTTGTGAATACTTGGGATTCCATTTTGTTGAATTTTTTTATGTATGATTTTTTTTTTTCTTGTTATGTGGTGTATCCTCCAGATGATGCGGATACGTCATGCTGTGTCGGACGCGCGTCTGGCGTTGTAAATTGGAAGTGTACGCGCGGTACAGCGGTCTCTTGATGTAAATTTAACGCGAGTGTAAATAGGTGTATGTAAAATAATAAATAATATTGAAATGCAGTGACACACCAAATGAGTTTACTATAGGAATATCACATTGTTTTTTTTTTTTTTTTTTTAATATGTTATCTTGTATACGTGCAAAGCTTTATTTGTAATTATTGTAAAAATATTTATTTGTCATGCCGGAGTTTTGTCGTGTTTCATCGCTAATTCAAATCTCATCATCACACCGTTTAAAGTCACTTCCGAAGGGGTAGGCAGAAATAATGGACTGTCGCATATTTAATCGATTTTTTGCTCCAATCGCATCATTAGCTTATAATTTCTTAAACTTAATAACAGAGAGGACGGACTGCCATATTGCTCCATCCTGACATACCTCTCAAGCTTCCTCTGCGTTCATACATCGTAACATGCGCGCTCATCGAATTTTCTAACTTTGAATTTTAATATTTGATTAATTTGGTCATGCCACGCTCTCTTCTTTCCACCCACACTGCTTGTATACAACATTTTAACAATTCTTCTCTCGTCTATTTCTTCCATGGGTCCAAATTATTATTATTATTGAATCGCTCTTTACATCATGACAGCATGAGCCAAATCGATATAAAGGGTATTATAGCTATCATAGTGATTCTCGTGACATGTGATAGGTAGCTAATCTATCGCCATTTTATTGTCACGTGAATTCTACACCAGACCAAAAACTTTGTGACAATCACACTGCACTTGCCGGGAATCGAACCTGGAACCACCGGGTGGCAGTCAATGCACTTACCACTCGGCCACGAAGGTCGTCATCTCAGAGATCCTTCTTAAATTTTACTTAAGATGCTATCTGCCTTACATTTCTTCTTCCATTATTTCCATGTGCAAATCAAGTCAGTTTATCTTCTCAAAAGATCTTCTTGCTGGCGCTATCCCAACTCATTGTGTTGGGTCGGCTCTTCTCAATCTCAGGCTATACCTCGCACTGTTCTGAGTATCGCCCTCATTCAAGCCATTTCTCTGCAAGACGCTATTGCACTGAATCATCCACGTGTTCCTAGGTCTTCCTCTGGACGGTTGACGAGGCAGATTCACATACAAAGCTCTATTTACTATGTAGTTTGATGGTCTCTGTTTAATATGCCCGTACCATCTCATCTACCTTTCTTCAAGCTTACTATTTATATCAGTAATTCCCAGGCTACCCCAAATGCGTGAACTTTTTGTTTTGTCTCTCAGCAATACCCCAGCGGACCACCTAAGCATTTGCAAAAAGATATTATAAACAAAATTAAATCTGAACCATTTTGATAAACCTTTCATTATTTTGTTCATACACTTTCGTTTGCACTGCATTCACTCTTATATTTGCATTTGGCAGTCATATAAAAAATTACCATACATTTATGTATGGAGATCTCATATCTATGTCTTGCTATTTCTAAACCATCTTAACAGACCTTTAATTATTTTCTTCATAAAGCTTTAAATTGATAATAATGAAAACGTTTCCTAGAAGTTTTATTATATTATATTGGAATGACATGTTTCGCCTTGATATGACATTATCAAGGCATGCTAAGGCATTTGATAATAATGCCATAGCAATGCGAAATATGGCATTCCCATAAAATATAATAAAACTTATATAAAACGGAAGTTTTCATTTGGAGATTTATATCATTGTTCAAGAAACAATAAAGATGGGTTTTCTAGCCCACTGTAGAACTGTTGCATTATGTATGATGATGGGATTTATGATATGAATTTTATGAAACACGACACCTCAAAGCTATCCTTAAATATCTCGCATTAACAAAATCTATCTTTTGGAAAAGGTATCTTAAGATTTGTATATGTCATCTGGACTCAAATCTCACACAATCCGCGGTAAGGATTCCTATCCGTTAATTCGATTGATGAGAGGTTTATATTATAACAGTCAATTGTTCACAATCGTTTTCTTTAATTAAAAATGCATGTTTGTGATTCAATTTATAAGGATTGGAAGGTTTGATTTCATTCTATGTTAATCCAGATTGAAGAATAAACAAACTAGCAAATGACAAATGTTATTCCGATGTAAAAGGCGTATAATTCTTGTATCACATTCTAAAAATGAAATAAAATTAGGATCTTTGGACAGAACCTGAAATAGGTTATCATCTCTTTATTGATGTGATGCTTACTTGCATAGCTATCATTTGCTTCGAGCTGACAATTGCAGTGTCAAGCGGTAATTAATAACATTTAAAAATATGAACATTTATGAATCCTCTGTACATAACGATGCTTTGATTATTGATTTGTAACAAGAATTTTATGCCTATTACGACATATAAAAGAATTTAATGATTACGCTGAAATCTCTCGATGGAAATTAATTTTAAATAATAATTAAATAAAATCATGTTTTTTTTTAATAACTATATTCATTTTGGTTTTATTTCGACAGTGGTCGGTTTCTTCAGGCTTGCTGGTATCGATAGATTAGTCTGCCTGTCTTGTAAGACTAGTCTGTTGATCTTAGCCAGATTGGCGATACCATTAGCTGTTGAAATTAAGACAAATATGGAAGTAGTTATTAAAAATTATCATTTTATTTAATTGTAATGTAAAATAATGTTTTAAAAAGTCTGTTATTTTTTTTACAAATGTAATTGTTAATATGAACTGACTTTTTGTGCTTGAGATTTGGTTTAAAATAATCTTGTACGGTAGAACGTCGTTTATCCGGACTAATTTGAACCGGAGGCGTTCCGGATACCGATTTTTCCGGATAATCAAACGGGCGCTATTTCTTTTAGCAAAATAAGGTGTAAATTGATTGTTTTTTCCTCGGCTCCTTTGTTGATTGTGAAATTACAAATTTGACTGCAAAACCAAGTATGTATGTAGTACACATAAAAAGACAAGATTTCCTCGTCAACTGACATCCGGATAAACGACGTTCTAATGTATTCCTCGCATTTGACTAGTACAAATTGGTTTTATGATGATTTTGATTTATTTCAACTGTGGCTCTAGCTTTGTATTGTATAAAGAACGACAACAACAACAAAAAAATATGAAAATTCCAAAAAACTAATATTTATAAACAAACAAAAAAAAAATGATGACGCTTAGGACACGTATATCCCATAAATGTGTAAAAAATAATGAATAAAAAAAAATAACTGAAAAACTGGTAAAATAACGTTTGCTATAACAAGGTATAATATGATATGGTAACATTAATTACAAACTAGCAAAGTATGATTTAAGGCGTGGTTGGATGCTAGGTATTTATATAATTGGGAAGTCTGCGCTTGGCCGTGGATAACGAGGGTCGGGCGTGAAACAGACGGCTGAAGGAGGAGGGGTTTCACGCGTGCCGTGGCTGCCGCCATCTTAGGATGTAAATATTATTAAACAATTGCGATTGGCGGGAGATATAAGTGATAATAAATAATTGAAAAGAAAAAAAAACAATTTCTGCTGGTTTTATTTGTCGGTCTATCACACCTTTTCCTCTCCATCTATGTGGACTTAACTAATCTTTCCAGGATATTCTATTGATTGATTTGACAGGAGAATTTTAAACACTGTATTATGATGAACTAACTAACCATCATCAAATCAGATCAAATCAAATCAGTTTATTTTCTCAAAAGACATTACAAACATTTTTTATAGTTTAAGGCATCTATTGAGAACAGGTAAAACATAAGGAATATATAATACCAGGAACGCATGAGAGATGGTTCGACATTAGGAATACAAAATACTCTCCAAAGTCAAGAGTATTTGTCTTCTGAATGTACTTTCACGAATATGAAAGACATCGATCTCCGAAGCGATCATGTTCAGCAGTTTGATTGCTCTCCCCACCGGCATCACCAGAGGCAGGTTGGTTCTGCATGCTGGGAGATAAAACAGTCTGTGCTGACGCTGTCGAAGATAGCCATCCGGAACATAAAGATGGATAGCCTCCAAGATGACGGAGTTCTCAAAGAATCCCCTGATAAGTCTGAAGAAATGGGTAAGTGTGCACCCATCCCTTCTTATCTGTAAACTATTGGTCCCCAGCATGCCCAAGAGGAATGCAGTGGGATAAAGCCACGGATAGCTACCAAACTCCCTCATGTAGAGATATCTCAGAAATCTTTTCTGAACCCTCTCTAACATGAGCGAGTATCTCGCCTCGTGGGGACTCCATATCACCGAGCCACACTCGAGCCGGCTCCGGACCAATGAGTTGTACAAAATTCGCAAAACATAGGGATTCTTGAAAACTCTACCAGTTCGGAGAATAAATCCCAACATTTTCAGTGCAACTCCACATATTCTCTCGATGTGAGCATGGAAAGTCATCATGATGCATCCCAGAAGGGGTAGGCAGAAAGAATGGACCGCCACACTGTTGTGTCGTGACATACTTCTCTCGTTTCGTCTACAATATACGTGAGACGTGCGTGCATGTCTTAGAGATCTCATTTACTCTACTGCATTTAAATTAAATCAAATCAGTTTATTTCATCAACAGACATTACAAAATTAAGGTTTAAGGCATCTATCTAGAACAGGTAAAATAATATATTGATATAGTATTCAAGAAGACAAGATACTCTCCAAAATCAAGAGTACTTGCCTTCTGAACGTACTTTCGCTAATATGAAAGACGTTGATCTCCGAGACCACATTTAGCAGATTAATTGCTCTTCCCACCGGTGACACCAGAAGCAAGTTAATTTTGACGGCCAGTATGTAAAACAATCTATGTTGTCGCTGTCGAAGATCAGGGACAAAAACTGAACACCCTCCAGCACAGCCGAGTTCTCGAAATATCCCCTGAGTAATCTAAAGAAATGGGTTATGAGATGCTCTTCGAAGTTGCAGAGAGTTGGTCCCATGCATGCCCAAAAGAAATGCCGTGGGATAGAGCTACGGATAGCTACCATACCTCATGTAGAGATACCTCAGAATTTTTTTCTGAACCCTCCGGCATAACGGAATATTTCGCCACTTTCGAGTCTGCTCCGAACCAATGCGTTGGATAGGACTCTATTTATCCTACTTTCCCCCTTCTTTTGCCAGTTCCACTATTCACTTTCTTACATTAGTGTCGGTCACGAGGAGGCGGTAAAAGTAGGTCTCAAAATTAACATGTCCCAAGACAGCAGACCTACGAGTGTCCACAAATGATTCCACCCCAATCTTGCTCCACGGTGTCCCCCTTGCGACCACGACCAGCTTTTGCTACCTCGGTAGTATGATAGCAGGCTCGGGAGGTACGGAGGAAGATGTAGCCAGCAGACTCAACAAGGCGATGGGAGCTTTTGCCATGCTTCGCCCTGTATGGCGTTCCAGTATCATTTCGAGAAAGCTCTAGCTCCAAATATTCAGCACTGGCGTTAAAACCGTACTGCTGTACGGATGTGAGACTTGGAATTCTACCGCGGACGTTATTGGAAAACTCCAGGTGTTTATAAATAGCTACTTTCGCTCAATATTCAGACCCCAAACAGTGTCAAATGCCGTTCTCTGGACCATGGCAGGCGAAAAGCCAATCAGAGAACAAGTCGCAAGACGCAAATGGCAGTGGATCGGTCACACTCTGAGATGGAACCCAGCCTGCATCGCTCAGAGCGCACTAGACTGGTCCCCCTATGGGGAGAAAGAGGAAGCGATGCAGACCTAGAGCCACCTGGAGAAGAGCCCTACAGGATGAGGTTAAAGCGGTAGGCCTCACTTGGGATGATGTTAGGCATCAGGCATGCGATAGAGTCGGGTGGAGAAGGTTCTTGAGGCCATATGCACCACGGAGGTGTGACAGGACAAAAAGAAAAAGATTTATTATTACTGCCATCTTAGCTTTTTTGGATAGACTTTTGTTTGCAATGAAGACTTTGAGTGCATGACTCTGCTGAATGCCCCAACCCTTCCTTCAATATCCCTCTCCACTCTCCTGAATAGCGAATGTTGGGAAATCAAGATTAGAAGAGTGTGGCTATCTGTCTCCCTCTCCATGACAGCGTATGGTTAAAAATACAAAACAAACTAGTGAAACGTTTCGTAATTCCGCTCTTAATCTCGTCTATTCTCCATTCATCTCGCACACAGCATCCAATCAAGTATTGCATGGACACCCAACATTCAATTGTAGCCTTTATTTCTTATTACCAGAGAACACATATTGCAGTTTACAAAGAGCAGATTGACACTTGTTGATAGGGTAATTTGTCAAGCAATTGTGATGCTTAATGCCCCTGCGATTAAGGCCCGTTTTAGTATGTATGAAACTAACATCCATTGCATAGAAAACAGGTGTGCCCCTTGACCACGATTGTTAAACTGTGCTGCGGGATTTGTACTTTCTTGACTTCAGATAAAATAGAGTGTATAATTACATTTTGCTATTTCTACTAATAATACTTCTAAAATAAATATTTTTCTTCTTCTTCTTCCTCAGCCTATTACCGTCCACTCCTGGACATGGATCTCCTCCATTCGCTTCCATGTCACTCTGTCCTGTGCAGACTGCATCCAGGTTATTCCGACGTGTCTGTTCAGATCATCCTTCCACCGTAGTTGCGGTCGCCCTGCACTTTTCTTTGCCGTCCACGGTCTCCAAGTCAGCAGTCTTCTTGTCCACTTTTCATCTGAGCTTCTGGCTACGTGACCTGCCCATTGCCATTAGAGTCGCCATCCGGTGGATGATGTCAGTGACCTTTGTTTTTTCTCTCACCGTATCGTTTCTGACTCTGTCTCTTAGGCTTATTCCTAACATGGCTCTTTCAATGGCTCTTTGGGTCACTCGTAGTTTCTCGGCACTTAGTTTGGACAATGTTACAGTTTCAAGACCATAAGTACCAACTGGCAGAACGCAGGCTTCAAAGACTTTTCGTTTCAGATTGATCGGTATTTTCCGGTTTTTAAGGATGTAACTCGTTAAGATGGTTTGGACACATGGAAAGAATGAGTGAAGACAGAATGGTGAAGAAGGTAATGACGTGAACGGAGCTAGAAAGGTCGAGAGAGGAAGGTCGAAGGAAACGTGTCACGATCAAATCAATCAAATATTGAATGTCGGTCACGTGAGGACTCGGAGAAATTGACGTGCATACATGACAAGATGTATGAATGTAGAGGAATCGAGAGAAGAATGTCAGGACAGAACAGTGTGGCGTTCCATTCCATTCTTTTTGCCTACCTCTCTGGAGACACGGCGTGATGGTTAGTTAGTTAGTAAGTATGTCTCCCTTGGACTTTCTCATTACAATTATCATTACAACATAGCAGTTCATGTAAGGTAAAAAAATATTAAAATGTGTTTTTCTCAGAACGGCTTTTTTTGTGTTGTGACAGTTTTTCAGAGGATGTGCGATGTAATGAACCATAAATAACATTTAACCACTCTGTCGGAGTTTCAAGTTAAGATTATCGTTGCAAAATAACGATTTAAAATCGTCATAGGAAGGATCTGACAAAGAAGCAAAGAAGACGAAACCATATACGAGTATAATTTTGATACACATTTTTTTGTGAGAAATTCTTATAAATTGATCCCGCACATACAAAACATTTGGAGAATGCCTGTTCGTGTGTGAAAGTACATACGTACTACGGTTGTTTTCATTCGCCGCCGGTGGAGGGGGTATCGCCAGCGCCGAGCTCTGCACAACAATTCCGATTTCAAATCACAAAAATTCAGTTCTCGTCTGGCCGCCGCCCGGGTTGAACGTGTGTCGCCGTCGGCCGAATCGGCAGGGAAAAGTTGGAAAAAAAGTTCGATCCTCCACCGAAAATCCGGTCGAAACAGTGCGAAAACAACGGAGAAACGTACGCCCGTTTGTATATTGTTTATAAAAAGTTCATTTTTCCTCGGATTCGCGAGGAATTCGCGTATTTTAAATGTATTGTTGCAGTCGGTTTCTTCGGTTTTATTAAATTTCGCCTTTCGTTTGAGACAAAGGCTAGTCGCGGCGACCGTCAGTTCTGGGATTCGTTTTTTTTCACCTCGTCTATCTTTGTTTGAATAGGAAGTAAATATTGAAGCGATGACGTATCGAATGTTATTTTTTTTACGTATATAATATGAGTTTGTAGGTAGGTGAACGTTTTTTTTGTCCGAGACCAAATACTAGTTTTGAAGAGGCGATTCCTGAGCGTGCGACTAGCGCGGACCCGTTCGAGTTCTACAATATTCTATGTCCTCTTATATACTGTACGCGACCAAATTTAATAACTCCATGCGAATACAAATGAGCTTAATTAGAAAAGTATAACTTTCACGACAAACTTTATGCTAATTCATTTTTAATTTGCACGTTTAATAACTCGTAATTACATAATTAGAAAAAAAATATTTTAATAGAAATATATCCACAGAAGCAAAGATGGCAGTACACAATGGAGTTCTAGTGCCAACCCTCATGTATGGAAGTGAAGCTTGGAACTGGCAAAAGGATTAAAGTAAAAAAATGCAGTAGAAATGAGATCTCTAAGACAAATGTGTGCATACTCTGTGTGATAGTGTCGAATGAAAATATAAGAAGTGAATGCGGTGCGAATGCTGGTGTTATGAACAAAATAATATTCATTAAGATGGTTTGGACATATGGAAAGAATGAATGAAGAAAAAACGGTAAAAAAATTATATGTTAACGATGTAAATAGAACCAGAAATAGAGAAAGTCCGAGGAAAACGTGGCATGATCAAATAAATCAAATATTGAATGTCGGCCATGTGAGGAAATAAAAGTGTGGCAGTCCATTCTTTCTGCCTACCCCTTCGGGGAGACGGCGTGATGGTTAGTTAGAAATGAAATCACTAAGAAGAATGTGCGGAAAAACGTTGTATGATAGAATACCGAACGATGAAATAAGAAAGAAACGTAAGGCAGATGACTGCATCATGGTTAAATTCAAAAAAGGATCCCTGAGATGGTTTGGACATATGGAACGAATGGATGAGAGTAGAATGGTCAAAAAGTTGTACACAAGCAGCGTGAGTGGAAAAAGAAGCCGAGGACGACCGAGGAAAACATGGCATGACCAAATTAATCAATTGCTAAAAGGCGGTCACATTCGAAGTCGGAATAATCGACGTGCGTGCATGGTACGATGTATGAATGTAGAGGAACCCGAGAGGTATGCCACGACAGCATTGTGGCGATCCATCCTCTCTGCCTACCCCTCCGGGGAAATGGCGTGATGATTAGTTAGTTAGTTAGAAAAAATATATTTTAAAACAAATGTGTACTTAATTTTAGATTAACCGAAGACATCAACTCTGCAGTTCCAAAATAACGATTATTTTAATGAATTAAAATACTAATTAATATGATTAATCCGAATGAAAACGTCAGTTTTCTAGAAGTTTTATTATATTATATGGGAATGACATGTTTCGCCCTTCTAATGCATTATTAAATGTCATTTGATAATGTCTTAGAAGGGCGAAACATGTCATTCCCATAAAATATAATAAAACTTCTTGAAAACTGACGTTTTCATTCGTATTAATGATTTAATATGGAATTTTACATCACTGTTCAAGAAACAATAAATAATTAATATGTATTAAAACGTCTTCTAGGAGTTTTTTTATTTTATTTTATTTTTTTATTTATACGGTTTAATATGGGAGTATCGTGAGAGGACTCTCATTACTGATACCCCACTATTTATGACATGAATTTTTTATACATTAATATAACCAGTAAATATACTTATTGTAGATTGTAAATGATTATACATAGAATTACTTAAAACTAACTTAACCAAACAATCGAGCAAATAACAAATTACGACAATGCAAATGATAATGCCTTAGAAGGAAGAAACATGTAATCCATCAAAATATAATAAAATTACCAAAGGACAGACGTTTTCATAATAAAGTATATGTAAACGACGTGAACGGAACTAGAAATAGAGGAAGGGCGAGGAAAACGTGGCAGATCAAATCAATTAAATATTAAATGTCGGTCACGTGAGGAGTCGGAGAAATGCATGACAGATGTATGAATAATTGCGTAGATTTTCACGGTTGGCAGCAATATGTTTTGTGTGATTTCTCCTTCTCGACCGACGTTTCGTAGATCGTTGCAGTCTCCATCTTCAGAGTAATGTGGTGGTGGCAATGATTACCACCACCACATTACCCTGAAGATGGAGACTGCAAAGATCTCCCAGACGTCGGTCGTGAAGGAGAAATCGCACGGTGTTACCCAAAATCACACAAAACATATATGTATGAATGTAGAGGAAACGAGAGAAGTATGTCAGGACAGAACAGTGTGGCGGTCCAATCTTTCTGTCTACCCCTTCGGGGAGACGGTGTGATGGTTAGTTAGTTAGTTTATATCGTTCTCCCGATGATGAAGATTTAAGCTTTCGAAACATGTCGAGAAAAATAACTACAAAACTGAAAAAGCTGTTTTGTAATAAATAATCATCAAACCAACCGGTTTCATTCCTGTCAAAGCTTCGCCAGGGTAACAAAAACAAACCGCTCATCATTTGTTTTTGTGACCCTGATGAAGCCCTGGCTGCAGACAAAACCGGTTGGTGCGATAAAACAAAAATAATGTGTTGTATAAACAATGTATAAAGTGTTTTTATATATTTTTGATTATTCAATAACAACAAATCATCACGCCGTTTCCCGCAGGGGTAGGCAGAGAGAATGGACCGCCACACTACTCTATCCTGACATACCTCTCTAGCTTCCTCCACATTCATACAACGAGTCATACACGCACGTCGATTCTTCCGGCTTCTGACATGAGCACCTTTAAAATTTGAAGGAGTAGGCAGAAAGAATATAACCGATGCCGCGGTGTTACGGGTTGCGAACCTCATCGCCACCAATAGCCATCTGTTCTTCCTGACATAATTCTCGCGCTTCTCAGCAATCATGCACATCTGCAACGTATGCACAAACGTCGATTTCTCTGACTCCTCACGTTGCCGACATTAAATATTTGATCGTGACGCGTTTTCCTCGGTTTTTCTCTATTTCGAGTTCCATTTTTTACCGTTCTTTCTTCATTCATTATATTCATGTGTCAAACCATCTTAATGTTCCTTTTATTATTTTGTTCATAACACTTTCATTCGCACTGCATTCACTTCTTATGTTTTCATTCGATACTCTATCATGGGTATATTTTCCACACATTCGTCTCTATTAAGATCTTCTCTCTACTGCATTTATTCTACTTTAATCTTTCTTTTGATAGTTCCATGCTTCACTTCCATATATAAGTGTCGGAAAAAGTGCTTTAATTTATAAAAAATCTTATAATAAAATTAATTATGATATAACCGGTTAATCATGGGAAAATCCGTGATAAATACGTTAATAAATTGAAATATAACAAACAAACCATCATGCAGTTTCTCCGCAGGGGTAGGCAGAGAGAATGGACCGCCACACTACTCTATCCTGGCACACCTCTCTAGCTTCCCCCACATTCATACATTCTTCCGGCTTCTAACATGACCAAACTTTAAAATTTGATTAATTTGTTCATGCCATGTTTTCCTCGTCTACCTCGACTTCGTACTCCATTTACATCGTTAACGTATACTTTTTTAACCATTCTTTCTTCACCCATGCGCTCCATATGTCCGAACCAACACAACGATCCTTTCATAATTTTATTCATATTACCTTCTTTCGCTCTACATTCCTTTCTAATATCAGCATTTGAGATTCTGTCGTACATCGTTCTACCACACATACGTCTTAGGGACTTCTTCTCTACCCCATTTATTCTGCTCTCATCTTTCTTGTGCCAGTTCCATGCTTCGCTTCCATACATAAGGGTTGGGACCAGAACTCCATTGTGAACGGCCATTGATAAATTCTTGTTTACTTTTGTTGATATAAAATATATAATATTTCAACCGAATGTAGTCGTAACGAACAAGAATAACGATATACGACAGAATCTCAAATGCTGATATAAGAAAGGAATGTACAGCGGAAGAAGGTATTATGAACAAAATTATGAAAGGATCGCTCCGTTGGTTCGGACATATGGAGCGCATGGATGGAGAAAGAATGGTTAAGAAAGTATACGTTAATGATGTAAATGGAGTACGGAGTCGAGGCAGACCGAGGAAAACATGGCATGAACAAATTAATCAAATTTTAAAGTTTGGTCATGTTAGAAGCCGGAAGAATGTATGAATGTGGGGGAAGCTAGAGAGGTGTGCCAGGATAGAGTAGTGTGGCGGTCCATTCTCTCTGCCTACCCCTGCGGAGAAACTGCATGATGGTTTGTTTGTTATATTTCAATTTATTAACGTATTTATCACGGATTTTCCCATGATTAACCGGTTATATCATAATTAATTTTATTATAAGATTTTTTATAAATTAAAGCACTTTTTCCGACACTTATATATGGAAGTGAAGCATGGAACTATCAAAAGAAAGATTAAAGTAGAATAAATGCAGTAGAGAGAAGATCTTAATAGAGACGAATGTGTGGAAAATATACCCATGATAGAGTATCGAATGAAAACATAAGAAGTGAATGCAGTGCGAATGAAAGTGTTATGAACAAAATAATAAAAGGAACATTAAGATGGTTTGACACATGAATATAATGAATGAAGAAAGAACGGTAAAAAATGGAACTCGAAATAGAGAAAAACCGAGGAAAACGCGTCACGATCAAATATTTAATGTCGGCAACGTGAGGAGTCAGAGAAATCGACGTTTGTGCATACGTTGCAGATGTGCATGATTGCTGAGAAGCGCGAGAATTATGTCAGGAAGAACAGATGGCTATTGGTGGCGATGAGGTTCGCAACCCGTAACACCGCGGCATCGGTTATATTCTTTCTGCCTACTCCTTCAGAGAGACGGGCGATGATTGGTTGGTTCACAGCTTGACTGAATCAGCTCAGTAGAATTTTCCTCCATTGAAGTGTTCTCAATATTTCGTAATAAAAAAAAGCAAAAAATTACTTCCTTCATCCCAAAAAAAAAAAAATTTTAAGACTGCCCTCACCTTCATTCGTGTTAAGGTAGAATTTGTTTTGCTAATATTTACAACTTTATCAAAAATGACAAATACTTACTCGCTGTTTTGAACGTATTATAAATTATATGTTTGGCCTTTTCTCATAGGTACGTAATAATACCGACTGTGGACGGAAACGCAGCACGCAACTTAATAATATCAGAACTGTGAAAATATTAACACTTTACCAAAAGGGACAAATATTAATACGTACTCGTTGTCTTAAACGTACTTTACATTTTGCCTAGGTGCCTTTATCATACGTAAAATGGCGCGGCGGGGCGAGACAAGTTCATACTTGGTGTCAGTTGCTCATATGCTGTGACGCATTCCATATCAGAAATCGCATGGTTCCAGAAAAAAATTAATAATGATATGTTTTTTCAAATAATCCATGTATGTTATAGATATCGATCTATTCCTAATGAAATTCCCTACAAGATGACATAAATTAAAATTTGATTCATCGAGTCATATGCTTGATATTTAGATAAAGTTAGCGGTAAACTGAATTGACCACATGGGAGCGAGCGTTTTGTTTTGAACACGGTACGTTAAGGGTTAACCGTTATTTTGTCTTCCTTTGTTCCATATGTCCAAACCTTGATCCTTTCAATACTTTCTTCCGTTCTGCATTCCTTCCTGTTGTATTGTACGTCGTTTATTATTTAGTTCTTACTGTTAAAAAAATAATTGTTAGTACTTATAACAAATAGCCCAGGTTAATTTTTAAATTTGAATTATTGTATCGAATTTTAATTGCTTTTTTATATTGGTCTTTCTTTGTTTAGTTTTTATTATATTTTTACACCTGAAGATGGAGGTATCCTCCGAAAAATGTCGTTTTTTTTTAAAAATAATTAGTGGATTAAACAAAGTTATTTACAATTTCCTAAGTAATTTAATATGGCAATTAAGAATTTTTTTTGCTTCTTTTGCGTCGAATTTGCTGTTATTTTCCTGATATAATGTAACTAACCATCACGCAATATCCCCTGAGGAGTACCAATAAATAACCTCAAGTCGGTGAAATTGAGTGAACACATAATTAATAATCAGATTCCTCCTTTTACTCCTTTCTCCTTAAATATATTGTCTACATTTAATCTCCCGAGCTTCCATTCCCAATCAAATGCAAATTATTCATTTATTAATTTCTATAATTTTAATTAATTTCTATTCGAAGTCGGAATAATCGACGTGCGTGCATGGTACGATGTATAATATGTAGAGGAATCCCGAGAGGTATGCCAGGACGATCTATCTCTCTGCCTAGGCAGCGTATGGGTGAAGAAAGAATGGTTAAAAAAGTATACATTAACGATGTAAATGGAGTACGGAGTCGAGGTAGACCGAGGAAAAAATGGCATGACCAAATTAATCAAATTTTAAAGGTTGGTCATGTCAGAAGCCGGAAGAATCGACGTGCGTGTATGACTCGCTGTATGAATGTGCAGGAAGTTAGAGAGGTATGTCTAGATAGAGTAGTGTGGCGGTCCATTCTCTGCCTACCCCTGCAGGGAAACGACGTTTGTTGTTGTTGTTGTAATTTCTATAAATTATATTAAAACTTCTAGAAAACGGATGTTTTCATTACTTATTATGTTATTTGCATATAATCGTACATAGTATAATCGCTATTTGTTATTTAAATAATTAATAATAATAATATCGAAATTAAAACACGTTGAGCTGTGCTTTCGCGACATTTAGGAATCGCCCCCCGCTAGAAGTTGCCTCAGGGTATAGTTTGATTTTGAAGTTATCGCGATTTTGTCTGTTCGGTCCGCGCTGATATTACTTGTTTAATATCCAGTATCCCTAAGTTGTTTTGCCGATTCCACAACAATAATAAGCAAGTCTCGCTTTACAGTTCTGTGAGTGCCCCAGCGGAGTTCTCGTTACAAATTTTCTTCGTATCTGGACATATCAAAAAGGTAAGAATTCATTTATTTATTTAAATCGAGACAACGCTTCGCTATTGCTATATTCGAGTATTGCACACACTATATATGAATCAAAGATTTTTTTTTTAACTTTACAACATAGGTTTGCAATCTTTTCTGAGCCACCGCCCCCTTTACAAGAAAAATAAACATGCAACGCCCCCCTCCCATAAAAGTTGTTACAAACAAAAAAACAAACCATCACGCCGTTTCCCCGCAGGGGTAGGCAGAGAGAATGGACCGCCACACTACTATATCCTGGCAAACTACTCTAGCTTCCTTCACATTTATACAACGAGTCATACAGGCACGGCGAATCCTCCGACTTCTAACATGACCAACATTTAAAATTTGATTAATTTGGTCATGCCATGTTTTCCTCGATCCGTACCCCATTTACATCATTAACGTATACTTTCTTAACCATTCTTTCTCCATCCATGCGTTACATAAATATGTCCGAACCAACGCAGCGATCCTTTCATAATTTTGTTCATAATACCTTCTTCCGCTCTACATTCCTTTCTTATATCAGCATTTGAGATTCTGTCGTATATCGTTTTACGTCTTAGGGACCTCATCTCTACCGCATTTATGCTTCTCTCATCCTTCTATTAAGTTATTCAAGTTATTCCAAAAAAGGGAAAATGATTACAATACATACAATAACAAATATTTAAGTTTAATTTGCTTTATTAGTACCTACGTGATTAGCGTGTTTTTTTTTGTCTTCTTAGACTATACTTTTTTATCTCCCCACGCTCTCTATTTTTTCTGGGTCTTGCCTTACTGACCCCCCTGAAAGCCGCAAACGCCCGCAAGGGGGCGTTATCGCCCACTTTGAGAACCTAGGCTTTATAACGTAACACCATTCAAAAAAATTAAACGTTGGTCTGTTCCTGAAATCAGGTTGGCCTCTCTTGGGAGGTTGACTCCCAGCTATCTCTCCATCTCTTCGGCGGTCTTCCGGGGGGACGGCAGCCGGCAGGAATCTGATGCTCCACGGCGTGTGGGATTCTGGTAGGATCCATTCTCTGCACGTGCGCATTCTAGTATCTTCTGCGTTGTCTGCCCCATCTCACGACATCCTGCACCTTGCAGATCTCGCGGATAACCGTGTTCCTCACCCTATCTCGAATAGTCCTTCCTGTTATCATCCTTAGCGTCCTCATCTCTGCCACCCGTACTTTAGCCTTCGTTCTTGTGGTATCCGCTCTGGTTTCAATGATATATGTCAGTATAGGCCTTACTTATAGGTATATGTCAGTATAGGCCTTACCATTGTTCAAAACATTCCTGGAAGTCTTCAGGAGTCAGACTCTTCAGCTGCTTTGTCGTTTCACGTTTAATCGTCTATGCGTCGTCCCAGTGCCGTCCCCGCATGACCTTTTTACATTTCGGGAACAAAAAGAAGTCGCCAAGGGCTAAATCTGGTGAATAGGGAGGGTGATCAATAACAGAGATCGCATTCTTCTTCAGCTTATCGCCGTTCACTCTTGGACGAAAGCCTCCTTCATGTCGATCTCTCCTGCGCAGTCTGCATCCATAGCACCCCAGCGTATCGTTCCAGGTCATCCCTCCACCTCATTTGTGGTCTTCCTACTCTCCTTCTCGTGTCTCTCTGTCTCCAATTCAGCAGTATTTTGGTCCATCTTTCGTCTGCAGCTCTAGCGCCCCTGCCCATTTCCATTTTAAAGTCTTTACCCGGTGGACCACGTCTGTGACTCTTGTTTTTTCCCTCACCGTTTCGTTCGTGACTCTATCTCTAAGGGACAGGCCTAGCATGGCTCTCTCCATCGCTCGCTGCATGACTCTTAGTCTCTCTGCACTGTGCTTTGTCAGAGTGGCAGTATCAAGGCCACATGTACTTACTGTTTATACTTCTTACAATCAGTGATGAATGTGAAGACGCATTGTCATGATTTTCTCAACTTCAAGTATTCTGTTAAAATCCTTTTTTTTCCTAAATTTAGTTCATCACATTGTTTTATTTAATTACTATCATTTGAGAATTAAACTGATTTGATTTGACACTGGCGATCAAGGGGTTAAGCCTCATTTCAAAGTAATCTTGACTTTACGGCTTTGATACCATCTTCCTGTGAGTGATGTCAGTCAATTGGCATTTATACGACTGTATTTTATTATACTAGATTTATTTACTCGTTCTACGACGTTCAAGAGCAAGTCGCAGATAATTTTTTGGTCACCCTAAAAAAACCACTACAGCATCTTGAAACGTCTTAAAAAAATGCTACATCATTGACGTCACATTCGATTTGAAAACAATGTTTTTTTTTTAAATACACATTTGTTATTTTATAACCGGTTTTGTCGGCGTCATAAACAAGTGAAAATTGGATATTAATGTGGTCGCACCTCCGAAGTGAGACGATTTAGCTTATATATTGCTCTACCTACCGGCTTAACCATTGGCAAGTTGGTTCTGCATCGTGGGAGATTAAACAATCTGTGCCCCCTTTGTCGAAGATTACTAGATGAGCGAAGCTGACAAAAGGGCGCCGCTTCGTCCGATAAAAGCTTCGGGTTAGAAGTGGGTAATCATCTATCCTATTTCATATCTCATTCCTATTTCAAAAGACTCTCCTGTTGTTTTTAGTTTCAATTCTAGAGATTGGTTTGCAGCAAAGTTTATAAACATCCTTGTTGATTTTTACGATGCCTCTTGGCCCTTAAATGTGATAGTTTCCAGTTACTTTTCACATTTGTAAACAGTAGGTTATTTGAACCTCATTACTGTATACAAATTTTTAGCTAATGCGAAGCCTTCGCTCCATCGCAGGCAAAACCCTCAGAGATCGGATCAGAAATGAAACGATAATGTCTGTCTGTGGTGTGAGAACATAGTAAGATGAAATTCCACCAAGAGATTTCAGTAAAATCATTAGATTAACTTTATGTTTGGTTCATCATCAGCCGTCTGTCATCCACTGCTGAATGTAGGCCTCTCTCAAAGCACGCCACCGCCCCTATCCATTGCCGCTCCCATCTATCCATGTCCAGCAATCCTCTTCAGATCGTCGGTCCAGCGGGCAGGGGGACGTCCAACTCTGCGAAATCCTGTACGCGGTCTCCACTCCAGAACCCGTCTCCCCCATCGGCCGTCGGTTCTCCAACAGATATAGCCAGCCCATCGCCACTTCAGCCCGCCCATCCTCAAAGCCACCTCAGTCGCCTTGATTTGTTGACGTTGTTGACAGAGCTCATGTTTGGTTCTTCTTCTTCTTCAAGTGCCCTGTCGGGTCCCCCCAACATTGGCGATCACCTCGGCGAACCTATCCCTGTCCTACGCCGCTGGGAACAGCTTCTCCACACTTCGGATGCCGGTCCACTCCCTCACGTTTCGCAGCCAGGATATTTGTCTCCTTCCGGGCCCTCGGCGTCACTCAATTTTCCCCTCCAATATCAGTTGGAGAAGGTGGTACTTTTCCCCACGCAGTATATGACCCAGATGTGAGATATTTCGAACCTTGATAGTTGATAACAGTTCCCTGTTAACTTTAGCTCGGCTCAGGACTTCGGTATTGGTAACCATGTCTGTCCAGGGAACTCTGAGCGTTCGGCGATGGAGCCACATTTCAAATGCTTCCACTCTGTTCATTGAGTTAACTTTCAAAGTCCAAAATTCACACCCGTACAATAAAACTTCACTTATGTTAACCTGGGAGTTCACTTCTTTCAGCTGATTGGCGGCCGTATACAGAACTCGGATGTCCTGAGTGATGTAGGTCTATTTGTCCCTGATAATTACCTTCGTCAAAGACAGCACAGATTGTTTTATTTGCCACGCTGTAGAACTAACATGCCAATGGTTATGCCTGTGGGTAGGGCAATCTTATTGCTTAATCGGATCGCCTCGGAGGTCGACATATTTCGTGATAGTGTGAGTTGCCTCAGGGATGCAATATCAATGTTATGATTTTTTCTTATTCTTAAGCTTAAATTTTTTTAATGCTTCTCTGTTTATAAACTAACTAACTAACTTACCATCACGCCGTCTCCCCGGAGGGGTAGGCAGAAAGAATGGAACGCCACGCTGTTCTGTCCTGACATACGTCTCTCGCTTCCTCTACATTCATACATCTTGTCATGCACGCACGTCGATTTTTCCGACTCCTCACGTGACCGACATTCAATATTTGATTGATTTGATCGTGCCACGTTTTCCTCGGCCTTCCTCTATTTCTAGCTCCGTTCACGCCGTTTACATATACCTTCTTTACCATTCTGTCTTCACTCATTCTTTCCATGTGTCCAAACCATCTTAATGACCCTTTCCTTATTTTGTTCATAACACTTTCATTCGCACCACATTCACTTCTTATACTTGCATTTGTCACTCTATCATAAACAGATTTGCCACACATTCGTCTTAGAGATCTCATTTCTACTGCATTTATTCTACTTTCATCCTTCTTTTGCCAGTTCCATGCTTCACTTCCATACATAAGGGTCGGCACAAGAACACCATTGTGCACTGCCATCTTAGCTTTTTTGGATAGGCTTTTGTTTGCGATGACAACTTTAAGTGCTGTTTATAATGTAATTGCAAACGATTTGGAATTGTATGTCTGTAATGTTTGTGATTTTTATCAAAATAAATTTAAAATGAAAATGAAAACAGACCACACATAGCATTTGCTTATTCTCTGGCGGAGTTTCAAGTTTACGTTATCATTGAAGATTGTCGTTATTATCGTTATGTTTGATTAAGTATAGATAATTACATGAAAACTGCATCCAGCGACTAATGCACGAACAGCCTTGCCGGCAATTATGCATGCACTGGCCTACATAAAAGTGTACAATTGTTTTGAGATTGGCTGTCCAGTCCAGTCTGTGTGGCGGCCTCCCGCCGGCCTGGCCTTCGTGTTTCGCTTGGTTGGCCACACTCGAATCTGCAGGAAGTGATGGAGCCGGCTAGATAGCTTCAACTCGATATCACAATTCATTTCAACATTTAAAAAAAAAAAACATAAAATTGAAAAACCTCGCTCGAAACATAGTTAAACAAACTAAAAATAATTTAAAACACCCTTTGTTTTGAATGTATACAAATACTTTTAGACAAATACTGGATTTTACCCACTGCGGGTTAATCATTTTAAGGATTAATTGTATTGCCGAGGTGCTTAACAGATGGTGCTAGTGTAGATTGAATTCAAATATGTGAAGTGTTTCTCAACATAGCAGCATATTATACATCTTTCAAAAATTTGTCAGACGTGGCGGTCGTAAGAAGGGCGGAATGGGGAATGTTGTATTACATAAAGCGATCGCTTAACCCAACCAATGACAGGTCATAAGTCCTGTAAACGTCTCGACCACCGTATTCTGTTTCCAAAAATAGTTTACATCTTCGTCTCTATTGAGATACTAAAATCTTTAAAACACCTTTATTAACTAACTAACCATCACGCCGTTTCCCTTTAGGGGTAGGCAGAGAGATTGGACCGCCACACTACTCTATCCTGGCACACCTCTCTAGGTTACTCCACATTCATCTGTCACCCCGAAGGTTCCGGGTTCGATTCCCGGCGAGGGCAGTATGATTGTCACACTGTCTTTGGTCTGGTGTAGAATTAAGTGTAGAATAGATTAGCTACCTATCACATGTCACGAGAATCACTATGATAGCTATGTATACGCTTTACCTCGATTTGGCTCATGCTGTCATGGTGTAAAGAGCGATTCAACAAAATAATAATAATAATTCATATAGCGAGTCATACACGCACATGATCAACCTTTAAAATTTGATTAATTTGGTCATGCCATGTTTTCCTTGGTCTGCCTCGACTCCGTACTCCATTTACATCATTAACGTATACTTTACTAACCATTATTTCTCCATATGTCGGAACCAACGCAGCGATTCTTTCAAAATTTTGTTCATTACACCTTTTTCTGTGGTATTTTGATTATTTATCTTGCCAGCTAATAGCAGACTAGCCAACGTTCAGGCCGGAGAAGGAAGAACATGGACGAGAAAAGAATGATTAAAGTGCTGTATACAAGCAGTGTGAGTGGAAAGAGAAGCCGCGGAAGACCAAAGAAAGCATGGCATGACCAAATACTGAAATTAATCAAACACTGAAAGGCTGCCACATTCAACATTTGATTTATATGATCGTGCCACGTTTTCCTCGAACCCTTCTTTTGATTTCTTTCTCAAATTTTACATATCTTGTAAACATGCATTACTATTAGAAAAACTTCTAGAAAACGTACGTTTTCATCAATATATCAATTCCACAATGTTAGCACCTTATGTCAGCAGTCTTGGAGACCGTGGAGTCAGCAGTCAGCAGTCAGCAGTCTGGGACTGCTGACTTGGAGACCGTGGACGGCGAAGAGAAGTGCAGGGCGACCGCAAATACGGTGGAAGGATGATCTAAACAGACACGTCGGAATAACCTGGATGCAGTCTGCACAGGACAGAATGACATGGAAGCAAATGGAGGAGGCCTTTGTCCAGGAGTGGACGGGAATAGGCTGAGGAAGAAGATGAAGAAGTGTTTCGGCCAAAACAATTGACTTTTTATTATAGTTTAAAATTGCCTTAGTTTGAACAAGCCTTTCTCTCATATTAAAATGCACATACTAACAGAAGTGTATTAAACCTGGGATTTGGAATAATTAGAATAATTTTATTAACTCAACAATGAAACGCTTCTACACGAGTGGCCCTTACTGTCGAATATGATAGGTTTAACGTGTTTTAATATTAATAAGGTACAAACACATTTGTTTTCTATTTTAACTAACTAACTAACTAACCATCACGCCGTCTCCCCGAAAGGGTAGGCAGAAAGAATGGACTGTCACACTTTTACTGATGCGGCACTCCATCCTTCTCTTTTCGCCCCGCGGGAGACGCGGTGTGATGGGTTGCGAACCTCATCGCCACCAATAGGCATCTCCCGCGCACACTTCGATCGTGCATCACCCACAAAATAAATGTAAAACAAATAATATAAAATACAATGATATAAAATAAAACAACAAAATAAAAATAATTTAACACAAAATGTTCTTTTTAGATGGTGCACATATTGTCTATTTAATTTATGTTCCACGAATCCACCGTTTTTTTAAATTAGCACATAATGTAATAACACACAATGTTTTTTTTCGATGTTGCACATGTTGACATGGACGATCCGGACTTTTGTGTTTATTTAATTTATGTTACACGTATCCACCGTTTTTTGAATTAGCTGTAATTAGGCACTTAAACAGCAAGAACTTTGAAATAATATTGAAGAAATTATTCAAATTGTCATTGGAACAAATGAAAAGTTTATTTTTACACCTGTCAAAATTCTTTATAAAAACGATAAAACTAATATAATTTTAACAGCAAAACAGCACAAACGTATTACGTGTCACAATTAACTATTATAAAGTGCGGCAACAGTTAAATTGACCAAAACAATTCACTTATACGCGAAATATCTCCAAATTTACAGGAGCACCATATGAACCAAACCAAATGTTCAAAATCGGAATTTATATTTTCTATTTTATAAACAAGAAAAACATTTGTATGTTTCAATAAACGAAAACTCTCTCTAAAACGTTAATTATAAATATGAATTCTGTTCGAATAATCATGTTTACTCTTCATAAAGCGTGTCTTGTACAAACGTCGTTGTTCTCAACTTTAAACATGCATTATAGTAAATAATGAAAACAATTTTTTTTAAATGTATATTTAATTAAAATCCACTTCTTTAAAATGTTAAACTAACTAACTAACCAGAAGAAGAAGATCACCTTATGAATATGAAGTATGTATTGATAAAAATTCTGATTTTCAACGCACCTTACGAAAGGCCGGCTGCCGGACGGTATAAAAAGCAATGCGATTGTATTGAATTAGAGTTATTTTCGTTTCGACAAAACACGAAATTAATTAGTTGTTCTCTGTTATCTAATAACATAAACTCGTTACGAAGCGTTACTGCTTCCGCTTCGAAACCTGGAACGTCTGGGGTCAGCTTCCGCCTGGTCTGATTACCGGCCGGAAGACACTGTAGATTGCCGGACCAATTTCCTATAGCCGGGGATTTAATTATCACTGGCTGTGCGCTCGGGCGGATTTCATTGAGGATTTTCTGCGAACACCACACAATCTACAAAAACAATAGGAAATTAACTAACTATCTTGTACCAAATAGAAGACCTTTAATTATTGTACGGTAACATACAGCTGAAAAGAAGAATTGGACTAAGCTGTGCAGCTTTCGGAAACATGAGTTACATCCTTAAAAAACGGAAAATACCGATCAACCTGAAACGAAAAGTCTATGAAGCCTGCGTTCTGCCAGTTGGTACTTATGGTCTTGAAACTGTTACATTGCCCAAACAAAGTGCCGAGAAACTACGAGTGACCCAAAGAGCCATGGAAAGAGCCATGTTAGGAATAAGCCTAAGAGACAGAGTCAGAAACGATACGGTGAGAGAAAAAACAAAGGTCACTGACATCATCCACCGGGTGGCGACTCTAAAATGGCAATGGGCAGGTCACGTAGCCAGAAGCTCAGATTGAAAATGGACAAGAAGACTGCTGACTTGGAAACTGTGGACGGCGAAGAGAAGTGCAGGGCGACCGCAACTACGGTGGAAGGATGATCTAAACAGACACGTCGGAATTACGTGGATGCAGTCTGCACAGGACAGAATAACATGGAAGCAAATGGAGGAGGCCTTTGTCCAGGAGTGGACGGGAATAGGCTGAGGAAGAAGAAGAAGAAGAAGAAGAAGTAGAACAACATACAGTGATTGTTAATACACATACAAAGAACAAACATAAACTAACTAACCATCGCGCCCTTTTCCCCGGAGGGGTAGATAGAGAGGACGGATCGCCACAATGCTCTGTCCTGGCATACCTCTCGGGCTTCCTCTACATTCATACATAGTTCCATGCACGCACGTCGATTATTCCGACTCCGAATGTGACCGCCTTTTAGTAATTAATTAATTTTGTCATGCCATGTTTTCCGCGGACGTCCTCGACTTCTTTTTCCACTCACGCTGCTTGTATACAACTTTTTAACCATTCTACTCTCATCCATTTGTTCCATATGTCCAAAGCATCTCAGGGATCCTTTTTTAATTTTATCCATGATGCAGTCAAAATATGGTACATGATTTTATGGCTCGTGATATGACAGTGTTGCCCCATAATCAATCGGGCAGCAGCAGTGAATACGCTTTGTATTCTGCTTAATTGATTATTTGGCAATCCAGCGTATATTCTGTTACAATAATCTGAACGTGACACTACAAAAGAATTTACGGGGTTCCTAGCTTCATCAATAGGTAAATATATCCTTATATGTTTTAGCTGTCTCAGTTGGAAGAAATCAGACTTTTGCAAGCCTTGATATATGCAAGTTAGTTCGTAGTTATACTCCCTTAGAATCAGATTCCCTTTTTAAAAAAACGTCAAGAGTGAAAAATAACAAATTTCTCTTTGTAAGTACTTAAATGGAATGAGTCAATTTTGCCTACTATGGCAATCAAAGGCGATTAGTCTCGCCTTCCGTCAACAACACATAGAAAGTGTGCGCGGTCCCTCGTTTTACGCGTTCACGCTATACGCGATAAGTTTTGCTGATAAGGCTACAGATTTTTTCAAGCTGTTTCGGGGCTCTATTGAGAACTCCTATATTCTGGAACAAATAGGTCTTTTTGTTCCTGATTTAACCTGCGACAGCGCCGACATCAATTGTTCTTTTTTCCGTCACGCAGAATCAACCTGCCGTTGGTGATACCAGTAGGAAGAGCGATTCGGACGTCGAATTTAATAGTCTCGGATTTTGACATTTTTAGTGTCAGTGAGGCAGTGTTCGTAAACAATATATCATTATTTATTGTTTCTTAAACAATGATGTTAAACTCCATATTAAATAATTAACTAACTAACCACCACGCTGTCTCCCCAAAGGGGTAGGTAGAAATGGACTGCCACACTTTTCTTTCCTGACATATTTCTCTCGGTTCCTCCTCATGTATACATCGTTTCATGAATGCGCGTCGTTTGCTCTGACTCCTCACGTGGCCGATATTCAATATTTTATTTATTTGATCGTGCCACGTTTTCTTCGGTCTTCCTCTATTACTAGTTCCATTTACATCGTTAACATATACTTTTTTTACTATTCTTTCTTCATTCATTCTTTCCATGTGTCCAAACCATCTTAATGATTCTTTCATTATTTTGTTCATAATACTATCATTCGCACCGCATTCACTTCTTATATTTTCATTCGACACTCTATCATACACAGAGTATACACATTTATCTAAGAGATCTTACTTCTACTGCATTTATTCTATTTTCATCCTTCTTTTGCCAGTTCCATACTTCATAAATAATTAATATGATTGAAAACGTCTGTCTTCTTAGAGTTTTATTATATTTTACTTAGAGACTTCGATGTGACCGTAATTTAGTAATTGATTAGTTTGATCATGCCGTGTCTTCCGCGGACGTCCTCGTCTTTATTTTTCATTCACACTTCTTCGATTACATTTTTTATCCATTCTTCTCTCATCTAAGTGATCATTTTTTAATTAAAATTAAGATGAAATCATCTGCCTTACATTCCTTCCTTAATTCGTCGTTGGATATTCTATCTTACATCGTTTTCCCTGTTTAGACAGATTTTTACAGACCTTGAGCCACCTGGAGAAGAGCCCTGCAGGACGAGGTTAAAGCAGCAGGCCTCACTTGGGATGATGTTAGGCATCAGGCATGCGATAGAGTCGGGTGGAGAAGGTTCCTTGAGGTCCTATGTATCACGAAGGTGTAACAGGACAAAGGCATTTATCTTGGGTATGCTGGGGTATAACTCTCTCGAACTGAGGAGGGAAGGATTAATGTCAACGCATTTTTTCAAACTATTCGCGGTTCTATTGAGAACCCCTATGTTCTGGAGCAAATAGGTCTTTTTTTGTCAATGTATACTTATACTTGTATACGAATACTGGATTTCACCCATGGCGGGTGATTAATTCATGAAATTTAATTGTATCTCAATAGAGACGAAGATGCAAACTGGAAACTGAATATGGTTGATCAAGGTGTTTACAGGACTTATGACCTGTCATTGGTTGGGTTAAGCGTACGCTTTATGTAATTACAACATTCCCCATTCCACCTATTTCTTTATGACCATGTAAGACAAATGTTTGGAGGTTGTATATATGCACTTCGTATACAAGTATAAATATACATTCACAAAAAATATTTGTAATCATTCTGGTCAATTCTTTGGCATATAGATAGGAGTGATATCTCCAGGCGGCTTCTAAACAATGCGCTAATGGCGATAGCCTTCACATTGTGTTAATAAAGTAGTTTGCTAAATGCTAAAAATTAATCTCCATAGATGGCGTTAGTGTGTGGATTATATAGATTAATCTTAAAAAGATTAACATATGTTATGAAAATCTTCATAGATGGCACATTGAAACTGACATGTGAAATTAGGCATAGATTTGTAACATATATACAACTTCCAAAAATTTGTCTTACATGGTCATAAAGAAAAAGGTGGAATGGGGAATGTTGTAATTACATAAAGCGTGCGCTTTACCCAACCAATGACAGGTCATAAGTCCTGTAAACACCTTTATCAACCACATTCAGTTTCCAGTTTGCATCTTCGTCTCTATTGAGATACAATTAAATTTGAAATAGGTCTTTTTGTTCCTGATAATTACCTGCGACAGTGTCGACATCAATTGTTCTTTGCTCCGTCACGCAGAACCAACCTGCCTTTAGTGATGCCAGTAGGAAGAGCAATTCGGACGTTGAATCTAATCGTCTCGGATTTGGACATTTTCAGTGTCAGTGAGGCAGTATTCATAAAAAAATATATTACAAATTCTAGAAAGAGTACTGCCTCACTGACGTCGACATATTTGGGTTCTTTCTGATGTGTAGGATTTTTTGGTTTCATGTTGTTTTATCTTTGTAACACCGTTCTGTGTCCAAATGAGTCGCCTAAATGTTTTTTCGTTTGTTATGTCTCATGTGTGTATTCTTCTTCTTCTTTGCTAGCTTTCTTCCCTCAACTGCTGGATATAAGCCTCTTCCAATTTCCTCCACTCGTCTCTATCCTGCCCCCTTTGTATCCAAGATTTTCCAACCCTTTTGACAATATCATCGGTCCATCTCATCGGTGGCCTTCCGACACTTCGCCTATTTGCCCATGGTCTCCAACTGAGTATCCTGGGTGCTCATCTGTTGCCACCCTGTCTAGCCAAGTGTCCAGCCCATTGTCATTTTAATTTAGCCACTCGGTCCATGACGTCAGCAACCCTGGTGCGGCGTCTGATTTCTTCATTCCTTATGCGGTCACGCAAGCTCACACCAAGTATCTGTCTTTCCATGGACCTCTGTGTACACTTGAGCCTGTGGACACTTTTTGCTGTGAGAGTTGTCATCTCTAGTCCGTATGTCATCATGGGCAGTATATGTCGTAGACCTTTCTTTTGAGACAAACTGGCATTTCATCATTTTCAAAGACTTATAATTTGTGTATTATTTATAAAAAAATAAATAAAGGAAGAAGAAGAAGACATCATTTTCCCGCACATTCTTCTGCCAGCCCCAAGCTTTACTTTAATACATAAGGGTTGGCACTAGAACTCCATTATGTACTGCCATCTTTGCTTCAGTGGATATATTTATATTTGCAATGATGACTTTGAGAGCGCCATTTATGAGTATTAATGAATTATATTATATGAAAAATAGGTTAACAAATATTATAACACAGAGTCGAACGTCTTTACCATCAGAAAACGACAAAAAATCAGTCAACGTAGTACAGTTAACGTGCGATTGTGCGGGTGCGAGGGGGACGCCGCCATACGAGCGAGCGAGACAGCGCTCTACAAATCATTTTTAGCACTGCAGACTGCAAGCGGCGGGGTACAGTGCTGGCGCCAAACATTCAAGATCGTCACTCGGTGATGAATGTGTTTTAAAATATACAAGGAGGATGATCGAGGGGTTCTTGTTAAGTGCGCTGTACGGCGTTTAATAACGCAATTTATCGCAGTTCTAACGGAACATTTTGCCAGCGGTTTCAAACGAACGGTACTTAAAGACTAGACGTAAACGAATTGGTGCCATAGGCGGATAGAACACATTACTTACGCTTATTTGAATGCACTTTACATCATGTAATTCAGCAAAAATACCGTAAATTGACGACCTTCGTGGCAGAGTGTTAACTGCTATGACTGCCATACCAAAAGTCTCGGGTTCGACCATTCTTCTTCAGCTTATCGCCGTCCACTCTTGGACGAAAGCCTCCTCCATGTCCTTCCATGTCGATCTCTCCTGCGCAGTCTGCATTCATAGCACCCCAGCGTATCGTTCCAGGTCATCCCTCCACCTCATTTGTGGTATTCCTACTCTTCTTCTCGTGTCTCTCGGTCTCCAATTCAGCAGTATTTTGGTCCATTTCCATTTTAAAGTCGTCACCCGGTGGATCACGTCTGTGACTCTTGTTTTATCTCTCACCGTTTCGTTCCTGACTCTATCTCTAAGGGACAGGCCTAGCATGACTCTCTCCATCGCTCGCTGCATGACTCTTAGTCTCTCTGCACTGTGCTTTGTCATTGTGGCTGTTTCAAGACCATATGTACTTACTTGTTCGACTATACCCGATTATTATTATTTATAAAAACTAAACTAACTAACCATCACGCCGTCTTTCCGAAGGGGTAGGTGGAAATAATGGACCGCCACACTTTTCTTTCCTGACATATTTTTCTCGCTTCCTAAAAATTAATACATCGTGTCATGCACGCACGTCGATTTCTCTGACTCCTCACGTGGCCGACATTCAATATTTGATTTATTTGATCGTGCCACGATTTTCTCTTCTTCCTCAGAATATTCCCGTCCACTCCTGGACAAAGGTCTCCTCCATTCGCTTCCATGTAACTCTGTCCTGTGCAGACTGCATCCAGGTTATTCAGACGTGTCTGTTCAGATCATCCTTCCACCGTAGTTGCGGTCGCCCTGCACTTCTCTTTACCGTCCACGGTCTCCAAGTCAGCAGTCTTCTTGTCCAATTTTCATCTGAGCTTCTGGCTACGTGACCTGCCAATTGCCATTTTAGAGTCGCCACCCGGTGGATGATGTCAGTGACCTTTTTTAGAACATTTTGAATGTATACAAATACTTGTAGACGAATACTGGATTTTACCCATTGCGGGTTATCAATTCAAGAATTAATTGTATCTCAATAGAGACGAAGATGCAAATTGGAAACAGAATACGGTTGATCGAGGTGTTATAGGACTTATGACCTGTCATTGGTTGGGTTATCGCACGCTTTATGTAAATATAACATTCCCCATTTCACCTTTTTTATTATGACCACCATGTCTGACAAATTTTTGG
Organism: Lepidostoma basale; assembly: GCA_022606425.2. Taxonomy (NCBI): domain Eukaryota; kingdom Metazoa; phylum Arthropoda; class Insecta; order Trichoptera; family Lepidostomatidae; genus Lepidostoma; species Lepidostoma basale. Next base: position 72,624 of record JAHDVF020001163.1, read on the forward strand.
AAGTTGTATATATCGCCTCTTTGCAAGAATAACGTGACATTTCGATAATCAAATCCGCCGTGTTCAACATTATTTTCTACAAAAACATGGTATTTTTAAAGTGAAAAACAGAGAATTTATGAGGGAAAGAGACAAACAACAGTGGTATATAATGTTGTCACGTTGTCTCTTTAAGACGAGTATCTTGTTTCATTTTTTAAAATTTCAATTTTTCAATCGCCTCTTTGCACGTTAATCATGCAAAGAGGCGATATGTTAATCTGTAACACCACTTTTTACATGGTAGTTTTTCAATCATTTTTTTCGCTGACCTTTGTTTTTTCTCTCACCGTATCATTTCTGACTCTGTCTCTTAGGCTTGTTCCTAACATGGCTCTTTCCAGGGCTCTTTGGGTCATGCCAAAATGCCAAAATTCCCTCCAAACAGAGATGAAAATACCTAATCTTATTGTGTATCAAAGTAAGCATTCTAGTTATTCGTTAGACTTGGGCTAATCTCCGATAATTATTACGCCGGCATTTTGTGAGCCGTATTGCGAAACCGTCTCGGAGTCCGTTCAACTCGCGAAAGCGGTGCTTGTGGCGTTATGCCGACAACACACTGGGCACCAGATGTCTCGGGGCATACAACGGTTTGAACCACGTACGAAGTTTGATCAAAGCAAAAAAGAAACGACGAATTAGTTTTCTTTAATTGTATAGTGATGTCAGGAGTTCCACTAAAGAACACCAAGGAGTTTGTCTACCTCGGGAGCAAAATAACATGGGACGGTCGGTCTAAGAGCGAGGTCGACAGCCGTATACATCAGGCTAGGATTGCATTTAATAAAAGGTCGAAAATAATAGAATCGAATAATAAAGACCTAAAACTGAAAATACTCCTCATCAAAACCTATGTATGGAGTATCTTGATGTGCGTCTGCCAGACATGGTGCCTATCCGAAAGAGATAAACGGAGACTTGAGGCTTTTGAGATGTGGACTAGGATAGAAGAATCGAAGGAGAAAGGCATCTGCTCAGGACCTTGTCAGAAAGGCGTGCAAGATGGATCGGCCATGTAATACGACAAGAAGGCCTCTTGCATGCCATAATGGAGGGTATGACCGAGGGGACAAACTTTAGGGGACGCCCACGCCGAGATTACCTGGAGGACCTGTTGGCGGACGTGCGCTGCTCATCATATGCAGATTTCAAAAGAGCCGCACAAGACAGGGAAGAATGGAAGAGAAGAATACAGGAAATCGCTGTAAACCAATCCCAGGATTGAAACCAGAGAAGCAGAATTGCATATAATAAAAAAACGGAAAATACTGATCAACCTGAAACGAAAAGTCTATGAAGCCTGCGTTCTGCCAGTTGGTATTTATGGTCTTGAAACTAATACATTGTCCAAACAAAGTTCCGAGAAACTACGAGTGACCCAAAGAGCCATGTTAGGAATAAGCCTAAGAGACAGAGTCAGAAACGATACGGTGAGAGAAAAACAAAGGCCACTGACATCATCCACCGGGTGGCGACTCTAAAATGGCAATGGGCAGGTCACGTAGCCAGAAGCTCAGATGAAAAGTGGACAAGAAGACTGACTTGGAGACCGTGGACGGCAGAGAGAAGTGTAAGGCGACCGCAACTACGGTGGAAGGATGATCTGAACAGACACGTCGGAATAACCTGGATGCAGTCTGCACAGGACAGAGTGACATGGAAGCGAATTTAGGAGGCCTTTGTCCAAGAGTGGACAGGAATAGGCTGAGGAAGAAAAATAAGAACCTAGTGATGGCGAACCTATGACACTGAAGGTTTTTTAAATGACCCTTACGTTGATTTTTGCGTGCGTGCCTGCCCATTGCCATTTTGGAGTCGCCACCCGATGGATGATGTCAGTGAGCTTTGTTTTTTCTCTCACCGTATCGTTTCTGACTCTGTCTCTTAGGCTGTTTCCTAAATGGCTCTTTCCATGGCTCCCTTGCCACTCGCAGCCTTTCGGCACCCCGCCTGGGTTAGGTTAGGTTGACGGTGAAATTAGACGCGTACGCACTTTGTGTGAGGACACCTTAATGCGTGTTGTATAACCCTCTTGACATTGGTTCCCCATGCGGGGGATACCGGTTTTGTGACTGCACGCCGCCCGGGTAGCTCGTGCCCAACCAAGGTGACAGCACGCACCACGGCCCAGGAGTTTGCCAACTTCGTGATTAGGTGCGACAAATAAACACACAAAAATTTTACTTTTCATATAATTAATACGAACATAAAATCAAGAAACGCCATTACCCGAACGGTGTTTTGCAATGGACGAGAATCAATTTCTAGTCGACTCGAATCGGCAACCCTCGGTGTGCGAGCGCAGTGTTTTACCAAATAACTCTAAACTGAACTAACTAATATAGGGTGTTTATTTTAGAGGTTTGGTTTTTAAACTGGCAACATTGTTTCTACAGATGGTCAATTTGACAGTTGACAAATGATTTGTAGTTAGTACGTCTTGCCATTTCACCATGAATAGACTGACGTCAGAACAGCGCTTGCAAATTGTGCAAATTTATTTTGAAAATCATGGTTAGGTTCGCCAAATTATAGTGCACTACGTCCATTTTACGGTCGACATAATCGTCCATCCGAGCAAGTTATTCGAAAGACCATTTATCGTTTTAGCACCACGTACACTCTAGTGGATAATGCGCATCCACAAAGACGATAATGGTCGAAAATTGGATTTCACGATTGCGCTTCATTCGAGCTAGCCGTGGCGCTCATATGCCCGAAATCATATTTAAACAATGGCATAAAATTATCTATTATATAAAGCCAATATCATAGACATTAACATAATTTTAATGTGTTTTTTTTTTCATTTTGAATATGTATTGTATACCTCTAAAGAAAACACCTTATAAAACATCACGCCGTTTTCAACGAGTAGGCAGAGAGAAAGGATGGACCGCCACACTGATCTGTTATGATATACCTTTCTAGCTTCCTCTACATTAATACATTGTAATATGCACGCTCATCGATTTTTCCGACTTCGAATGCGGCCGTTATTTAATATTTTTTTTGTACTGTATATAATTTGTTACTTTTAAAACTATTATATTGATTCTCATGACTAGGGCTCGGAATTGATATAAAAAGCATATTTTTTCCTGGCTAGCTTTAAAAAAAAACGCCGTTTTTTGAATTTTGAGATCTTTAGACCCCCTATATGAGTTATTAGAGAATTTAAAAACACATTTCAGGGTTTAGCGATTATTTAAGAATATTTCAAGGTTTTCGGGGTGAGGGCAATAAAGTGGCATGTTGTTATATTGCCCATGTTGTATGAAGTCTCCCTTTCGAACTTAAATGATATATATAAATCCGAATCCTACTCCTGACATGTGATAGGTAGCTAATCTATTACCATTTTATTGTCACGTGAATTCTACAACAGACCAAAGTCAGTGTGACAGTTACACTGCAATCCCCGGGAATCGAACCCAGGATCTTCGATATAGTAGTCAGATCTAAATACTCTCCCACGAAGGTTGTCGAAATTCGGTCATGCCATGCTTTCCTTGGTCTTCTATTTCCACTCACATACAAGATTTTTTTATTTATTTCATTTATTTATTTTTAAACATATCTAAAGCATTACAGATTTTTTTTCCAATACTCGTACACTAAAGATACAAGTTAGAAATACACAATAATAAGTAATACATAATAGATTAATAAAAAGAGCGAGAAACATAAGATGCATGACAAATTAATAAAATAAATATACCATACAATTATAATAAAGATAGTGCTTCCCTCAGATGAGCCAAACTATCACAAAATATGTCAAACTCCGAGGTGATACGATTAAGCAAAGATAATGCTCTACCTACCGGCATAACCATTGGCAGGTTGGTTCTGCATCGTGGGAGATAAAACAATCTATGGCCCCTTTGTCGAAGATAATTATCAGGGACGAACAGACCTACATCACTCAGGATTTCTGAGTTGTGTATACAACCGCCTATCAGTCGAAAGAAATGGACACCCAAGTGAATGTCTCGTCTCCTCTCGAGTGACTGGTAGCCTAGCATCCCTAGCAAGAAAACAGTTGGTAAGAGCCACGGGTAATATCCATACTCCCTAAGATAGAGGTATCGCAGAAATTTTTTCTGCACCCTCTCCACCATCAGGGAATATCGAACCTCATGCGGCGCCCAGATAATGGAACTGACTTCTCACCAGAGAGTTATACAGCAGCTTCAGCACCTGAATATTACGAAAAATCTTGGCGTTTCTAATGACAAAACCAAGCATTTTGAGGGAGCTATTACATTTTTTTACATTTTAACTACTCTTGCATCGCCCATTCGTTAGATATGTCCAAACAATCTCACGGATTATTTTTTAATTTTACTTGTGATGCAATCATCTATAAAAAATTCAATTAACAACATAAATATTTTGACTTTTATTTTATTTGACGCCCAAGGTTGTACGCCCCTGATAGATATCGCTTCGTTTGACTGTAAAATAAATGTTTATTTTTCGTAGGTCATGGAAATCAATTAATTTATTGTGTACTTCCTTATTATGTGATTATTTAAATTAGTATATAGTAAAACGTATACAAACCTTAAATTATCTATTTGGAGGGCAATACTGCTACGTAATAGATATATATTATAACATCGCAACAACATGGTCGTGTTTTGTCACGTACACGATAAGTCAAGATAATTCATGTTTTTAAAATATACATTTTATTAAATTAGTCGAACTTGGTTATTATGACGAAAATGGGACCGACTGAATTTGCTCGTTATAAGAATTACTTGCTATATCAGAACATAATAATAATAATAATAATATGCTCACTTTTAACACGCCGTTTATGTGATCTATCCACCTCAAGGGCGCATTAGGACGTGTTCTAAATGTACAAATCTAAACATCATATTCGCGATCAGTTAGAATGTATAATAGAACAAAATATACAAGTTTTAAAATTTAGATAAACTTAAAGCGACGAATTTTTTATTAATTAAAACACAGTTTTTTCCACTTTTTAGTTTCTTATTATCGACAGGTTTCGAAGGCTTTCAAATAAAATCAAATCAAATCAGTTTATTTCATCAACAGACATTACAAAATAATGGTAAAGAAAGTATACGTTAACGATGTAAATGGAGTACGGAGTAGAGGTAGACCTAGGAAAATATGGCATGACCAAATTAATAAAATGTTAAAGGTTGGTCATGTTAGAAGTCGGAAGAATCGACGTTAGTGTATGACTCGTTATATGAATGTGGAGGAATCTAGAGAGGTGTGGCAGTCCATACTCTGAGGGACAGAGTCTAGTAAAAGTCCCGGATGGATGGGGAACAGGCCTAGGAAGTGCACGAGCGAGGCTGCCGAAAGGGCATCGCTACGCCCTATAACAGCCTCGTGTATGTGGTCGGAACTTCTTTGTGTCTTAGATATGTATGTTTTATTAAATATGCTTTCGAACTATCATATACCGAATGTCTCCATATTTTACTAGAACTCCACACGGCATGTGTATTGATACAAAATAAATACAAACAAGTAATTTCGAAAACGACATTTTCTATACCGGTACCTAACCTAACCCAACCTAACCCTAGAAAACGTAATTCCACTACAAATAACGTGTTTCTATCCCTCTTTAGCCGACAGATAAAGCAGTTTGCAGTCTCTTTTTCGCCCATAGACAACTTTCCATGACCAAATACGCGGGACTGCCACTATTTCTAGGTTATATTTACCTTCGTCACAAGCTTTTACTGATTCTACAGAGATCCGTTTTTAAAAAAAGGAACGTGCATTTGTAAAAAAGTGATTTTACCTATATTTGAAAGTTTTTTAGTCAAAACAACGTGTTATTTTGTAACCCCGTCTCCTGAAGGGGTAGGCAGAAATAATAGACCGCCACACTGTTCTTTCCGTCAGTAAATTTTGCCATTTCACCTAGTTTCTCTATAAAGTTGTCGTAATTTGGACTTCACGATTGCGCTTCATTCGAGCTAGTCGTGGCGGTCATATGCCCGAAATCATATTTAAACAATATTGGCATAAAATTATCTATTAAATAAAGCCAATATCATAGACATCACGGTATTTTAATGTGTTTTTTTTTCATTGTGAATGGGTATAACTCTAAAAAAAACATTCTTTATATAACAATGTGTATCAGAGTGTTTTTTTAGAGGAATACAAATTCAAAATAAATAAAAAACGAATTAAAATAATGTTAATGTCTCTGATATTGGCTTTATTTAATAGATAATTTAATGCCATTATTGTTTAAATATGATTTCAGGCATATGAGCGCCACGGCTAGCTCGAATGAAGCGCAATCGTGAAGTCCAAATTTCGACAACTTTATAGAGAAACTGAGTGAAATGGCAAAACGTACTGACTACAAATCAACTGTCAACCGTCAAATTTACAGTCTGTAGAAACAATGATGCTAGTTTAAAAACCAAACCCATAAAAAAAACATACTATATTAATATTGTTGTTACTTGAATAATGCCGACGAATTTGTTTATCTGGGAACCATGTTTACAAGATGGAAAAATTGAAAAAGACTCGAAGGAATTTTTGAAAATTTCAGCGTAGTGTAGCCCCTAAAGGCCGTGCCATACTGTTTGAAACAAGCTCTCCACAGGGGTGACCTTGGTGGAGAGCTGTGGAGCCCACGGTTGGTGTAGCGTCCACACACTGTTGTAAACAAGCTCGTTAAAGGTTAAACGAATTTTGGTTTCAAACAAGTGTCTACACAGTTTTAAACCGCCGATGGAGACCGATGTGGAAAGCTTGTTTAAAACAGTGTGGTCCGCCTTTTAATGACAAATAAAATAAGGTTCCTAGAATATCGAGACTTCATTTTTTACGTTGAATTTATCTATGAATCATAATAAAAACATTTAATTCGTATTGACACCGTTAAATTAGTTTAAAATAACTCCTTTCCTAACTCACTCTAAGACACTGATATAAAATAAATTTGATTTACTAGTTTTTATATTGTTGTTTTGCGCTGATCACGAAAAGATGGCGAAAATCCTAGTTGCTCAATTCCGTTTTCTTGACCGTAAGAAACATTCAATTCACAATCTCACCGTGAAAATGGCGGATTAATATTTCATAAATAACGTCTATTGTCACCAAAGTGTACCAAATCTAATCATAATTGTTTCCCATTTTTCACAGTTCTCCAACAGAATCCAAAAACTTGCTTACGATTATATAAATAGGTAGATATTTTAGTGTTTGTCGCCTTTCTGTAATGCAAAAAAAACGCTTCATTAAAATCTTAAGATCCCTCGAGCGAACATTTCAAATCAAATCAAATCAGTTATTAACTCAAAAGACATTACAAACAGCATACATTTTTAAGGCATGTATTCAGTAGGTACAGGTCAAATATTATATAGGTATACAATACATACTCGTATTCAAAATGGAAAAAAAAATCACATTAAAATAATTTTAATGTCTATGATATTGGCTTTATTTAATAGATAATTTTATGCCATTATTGTTTAAATATGATTACGGGCATATAAGCGCCACGGCTAGCTCGAATGAAGCGCAATCGTGAAGTTCAATTTTCGACATTTGTCGTCTTTGTGGATGCGTATTATCCACTAGAGTGTACGTGCTGCTTAAACCATCCATGGTCTTCCGAATAACTTGCTCGGATGGACGATTATGCCGACCGTAAAATGGACGTAGTGCACGATAAGTTTAGCGAACCGAACCATGATTTAAAGAAAAAATTGCGTAATTTGCAAGAACTGTTCTGACGCCAGTCTATTCATGGTAAAATGGCAAAACGTCCTGACTGCAAATCAACTGCCAACTGTCAAATTGACAGTCTGTAGAAATAATGTTGCCAGTTTAAAAACCAAACCTCTAAAAAAATTACCCTACATATATACAACATACTACCAGGAACGCATGAGAGACGGTTCGACATTCGGAAGACAAGATACTCTACAAAGTCGAAGAACAATCTTTGCTGTTGCTGTCGGAGATATCTATCAGGGACAAAAAGACCAACACCCTCCAGCACGGCCGAGTTCTCGAAATACCTATCCCTTGATTAATCTAAAGAAATGGGATATGAGATGTGTATCTCTTCGAAGCTGCAGAGAGTTGGCCCCGAGCATTCCCAATAGAATTGCCGAAATAAATTTACACATGTCTGGAATTTATTATAACAATACATGAATATGTCCAAGTTATTCATCCTTGATGGTTTACCGGAGACGATAGTGTTCATATAGGCACTGCTACATCGACCACGGATCCGGTTGTCTCAAATTTATGCATTGTGTATTGTGGCCATGTATACCAAATTTGACCCAACGCACGAAACGTGGAACATGGCGAACAGAGCACTGATTTTGATAATACATTTTAACAATTTCATCGCGTTGTTAAAGCGTGTAGTATTCCATGGTAAATTGTCAAGACTAAATAAGTATTCTTGTCAAATTTGATAGCTATCGCTTTACCGAAATGGCCGCTATACGCTGTCAAAGTTTGAGCGTCCCTATTGAAAAACCCTGCATATGCCATTATAAAAAATAACGCATTTTCGAAATACAATAATTTTGCCATTTCTTTCTGACAACTAGCGTTCGTAGGGATTTTTGGCAGTATAACAATGCGCCCTTTACAAGAAACCTTCATATTTATATGTGTTAATTACAATTTCTTCAAAGACAGAAATAATTGAGAAAAACTTAAATAAAGCCGAAAAACGGTGGAGTTGCACCCGCGGCTATGATAGAAGAATAACAGATGTCATTTGTAGAAGAATAACAGTTTACACGGACTTTCCTCATTGGCTGGAATTTGCTCGCGGTCATACGCCAGCCAATAAGCGGTGGTCTACGAATCACTGTGGAGGGAACCGAGTATAACGCGGCTCGCGCAGCGGCACAGTAAATTTGACGCAAATTTTAAAGTTACGTATTGCACATTTTAATGTTTCGCTATTTTAGCTTGTGAGGTTTGTGTGCTTTGTTCGATGTAGCTCTGCGGTTGCGGTTTGACGCTCGTTGTGCGCGAATGAAAGTGAAAACTCGATAGTAAATTTCTATGGAGAAAACTGGCGCCGTATCGACTTACATTTTATTTTTATTAGATTGTCACGATCCATGCAGAGTTAATTTCTGGTTTTCTGATTTTTAATAACTTATCTTTCGACTCTCCTAACAAAAATATGTTGTATAATACGTTTACAATATAATATGTAGTAAAAAAATTGGCAAAATACCGTTCTTTTGACTTGTTTATCCATCTTGTCCATATACGAGTACTTTTTGAATTTCAATTTGTCCAAATTTGTGTGTATGATTGCATGGTGCAAAAACATATTGTAATTTTAATTATAACTAACTAACCATCACGCCGTTTCCACGGAGGGGTCGGTAAGGATGGACCACCAAACTCCACTGTGCTGACATACCTCTCTAGTCCTCTACATTCATAAATGGTGACACATACGTTCGTCAATTTTTCCGATTTGCGTCATGCCATGTTTTTCTCGGTCGTCCTCAGTATTATATTCAAACGAAAGCAACGGGAAACTACCACATTAAAATGCCCAAGTGACATCCCAAGAACCAGCAAAGATCACATTGCTGCATACCAATCCCTAGGTTGAATCTTAATAATAATAATAATAATGTATATTTTAAGATAATCTAATTATTTTACTGATATCTCTTGATGGAAGTTCATTTTAAACAATAATTATTATAAATAACACGATACCTACATAAACTAACTTTAAAAAATATATAAATTACATATCAGACATGTTTCGGACAACCGGTCCTTCCTCAGTGATATTATAAAAATACATATTTAAAATATTATAAAATTGTTTTTAATAACTACATGCTTCCACTTTGGTCTTATTTCGACATCGACCGGTTTCGAAATAATGCTAAAAGTGGAAGTATTATAGTTAAAAAACATAGATCAAAGTTTCCTTTGTAAACATCACTTACTTTATTAAAAAATATAATTTAAATACAAACATGTTTCGGACTAACAACATTCATGAAAATTTTGTTTTAATGTTTGTATTGCATATACAAAAACTAACAAAACACTGATGAAGGGTTTCCGTGTCCGAAACATGTTTATATTTTAATTTTTTAATAAAGTTAGTGTTCACACAGTAATAAACATTATACAATGAATCCATAACACAAAGTTATGACGAATATTTTAGAAAAAAAAACATCGTTTTTTGTTATCATTTGTTTATCTGGGAAGCATGTTTTCAAGAGATGGAAGAATGGAGAAAGATATCGGAAGAAGGGTTGGAGCTGGAAACAAAATAAATGGTGCACTCAAAGTCATTACCGCAAATAGAAATATATCGACTGAAGCAAGATGGCAGTGCACAATGGAAGTCCTGACTTTTAGGAGGTGAAACTTGGAGTTGGCAGAAGAAGGATGAAAGTAGGATAAATGCCGTAGAAATGAGGTCACTAAGAAGAAAAACAATGCATGATAGAATATCATGCATTGTTTTTCGCACATTCTGTACAATAATAGTATATATTGTAGAATATCTAATGATGAAGTAAGAAAAGGTCACTAAGATGGTTTGGACATATGGAACGAATGGATGAGGGAAGAATGGTTAAAAAGATATATAAAAGTGGTGTGAATGGGAAAATAAGTCGAGGAAGGCCAAGGAAGACACGACATGACCAAATTAATCAATAACTGAAAGGCGGCCATGTTCGAAGTAGGAACAATCGACGAGCGTGCATGTCACGATGTGTGAATGTAGAAGAGATGCGAGAATTATGCCAGGATAAAACAATGTGGCGATTCATCCTCACTGCCTACCCTTACGGGGAAACGATGTGATAGTTAACTAACTAACTAACCATCACGCCGTCTCCCCGAAGTAAGAAGGCAGAAAGAATGGACTGCCACACTTTTCTTTCCTGACACATCTTCTCTCGCTTCCTTAATATTCATACATCGTGTCATGCACGCGCGTCGATTTCTCTGACTCCTCACATGGCCGACATTCAATATTTGATTTGTTTGATCGTGCCACGTTTTCCTCGGTCTTCCTCTATTTCTGGTTCCATTTATGTAATAGTTAGTTAGTTAAAAAGGTCGTTTTATTTAATTACAATGTATATTTGAAAATTAGCTCAAGTATTGGATTCACTTAAACAGTTTAATTGAAAGCCATTACTGGTTAATGTACCCTTCTATGGTTTGAATTGAAACGTAGGTACCTCTATTAATTTGACAGGTACGTAATTTCAAATTCGGAACAGGTATCGATGGCTGCGAAGTGGGCCAACTTCGTCGCTGGTCCACCACCTTCCGGAACCAGCTCGCCATAGGCACGGGCCATCTTGTCTGTGGTAACCGCAATATCACGATTCAATTAAACTAGAGGAATTGATGCATATAATGTCGCATGTTAGCAAGCTGTATCATATATTTTTTTCGTAAGATTTGATTAACCCTCCCTTCCCTGTGATGGGTATCTTCTACACGTTGCTTCTAATAACCATCAATATCTCTATACATTTAATAAATACAAGGTTAAGGTTTTAGGTATTCCTCCATCATATATTTACGCATTGATTAAAAAAATAATATTAATAATAATCAGAATTCATCGGGTACATCGGAGGTATTTTGTGAACATCGGAAACAAAATTCGTAGCGCTGAGTACGCGACACTATATTCGCATCTCACTCTTGCATATGTTCTAGCTCAATGTTCTCACTCTCGGCCGTCCCGCCTCCGCCGGCAGTCGCTTTCGGGCTTCCAACCAGAGCGGGTCTATGTCCGTTCCGTGAGCCTTGCCAGATGATTTTTTTTAAATGTTTTTAGCAATTAAATCTCTATTATTATAATTTTTGTCTTCAATTATAATTATATAAGGGGATTAGCTATGAATGTTCCTATTTTTCCGATTTAAAATCGCTAATTTTTAACGCGTACTGACTACCCTACACCGGAACGCACGTTTTTATTTTAGCACCGTAAGGGAAAGGTTAACCTTTAAACGCCCAGTGGTCCCGTACGGGACCGCAGATATGCGTCGTTTTAACCCTTACCACTCCTTTGTCGAATGCCAGCAGACATCGCTATATGTACGCTACAACTCAGTTGTCGGCTGGCGGCCGACAAGATAATTCTTAAGCGCGCGGTGTATTTTTGGGCGCAAAACTTGACACGTGTCCTTGTTTCTTGTGATTATTCGTTAAAAAACATTTAATTTCACGTTTAAATAAGATTTTGACTGTTTTCCATTTTTATTTTACTATAAAATAATCAAGGATTAATTTTATCTCAATAGAGGCGAAGATGCAAACCGGAAACTGAATATGGTGATCGAGGTGTTTACAGGACTTATGACCTGTCATTGGTTGGGTTAAGCGCACGCTTTATGTAATTACACCTTTCCATATTCCACCTTTCATATGACCACCATGTCTGACAAATTTTTGGAAGTTGTATATATGTTAATATCCATCACCACAATTCACATGTCAGTTTCAATTTACAGGCTAGAGCCATCTATGAAGATTAGATTTAAGTATTAAGCAGAAGATCTTTATAACGCAATGTGAAAGGCTACTGCTATTAATGCACTGCTAGATAACGCCTGGAAATGTCACTCCAATTTACATTTACATTATAAAATAATCTTTGCAAATTCACATAACCTAAAACGGCGGGAACTTCGCGTGATACGTCATGCAGAGGAGCGATTAAAGTACAAGCCCCACTTCATTGCGAAACTGGACAAAGGTTCTAAAGACTGTACTGTGTGCAGTAACAGAAAGATTCCAGGGAGAAGACGGGAAACGGTGTGGTTTTGTGAGACCTGTTACAGAAAACCTGGTCTCCATCCCGGAGATTGTTTTAAAAAGTACCATACTATGCAAAACTATAAGTAGTCAATAATGCTTTTTGTAAATTGTTTTTTATTTAACGAATAAATCATTACAAATGAATTTTAACGTTTTTTTTTGTAACTACCTATCAATAAAAATATCTTGTCATTATTTAAATTAGAGTTGGCTAACAAAAAATAAAAATAAAAATAATGGACTGGTAACGGTTAATACCCAACGGTCCCGTACGGGACCGGTGATAATGGTGAATTTCGCTATCGGATTACACTGATTTATGACAAATATATTCAAAATATGAATATTAGCTTACGTAAATATTATTGTTTATACCTGTGTTACAAGATCGACTCTAGAATCGATCCCATATCCATATAATAAAACAACGCATATCCGGTGTTTTTTTTTTCATTTTGAATTTGTATACCTCTAAAAAAACACCCTTATACACATTGTTATATAAATAATGTTTTTTTAGAGGTATAAAAATTCACAAAAAAACACATTAAAATAATGTTAATGTCTATGATATTGGTTTAATTTAATAGATAATTTTATGCCATTATTATTTAAATATGATTTCGGGCATATGAGCGCTACGGCTAGCTCGAATGAAGTGCAATCGTGGAGTCCAATTTTCAACACCTTTATTGATCAACTGTGTGAAATGGCAAAACATACTGACTACAAACCAGCTATCAATTGTCAAATTGACAGTCTGTAGAAACAATGTTGCCAGTTTAAAAACCAAACCACAAAAAAAAACACACTTTTGATTTTGAAGAGTATCTTGTATTCCTAATGTCGAACCATCTTGCATGCGTTTCTGGTAGTATGTTATAATATATACAACATATTATTTTACCTGTTGTCAATGGATGCCTTAAACCTTAATTTTATAATGTCTTTTAATGAAATAAACTGATTTGATTTTGATTTGATTCTACTTGCCGTCCACGGTCGCCAAGTCAGCAGTCTTCATGTCCATTTTTCGTCCGAGCTTCTGGCTACGTGACCTGCCCATTGCCACTTTAGAGTCGCCACCCGGTGGATGATGTCAGTGACCTTTGTTTTTTCTCTCACCGTATCGTTTCTGACTCTGTCTCTTAGGCTTATTCCTAACATGGCTCTTTCCATGGCTCTTTGGGTCACTCGTAGTTTCTCGGCACTTTGTTTGGACAGTGTTAATGTTTCGGCAGAACACACGCTTCATAAACAGAGAGTGATTATTGAAGTAGAATAAAATATGTTTGTTGCATGTCCGCCGTTTCATTTATTCGCTTGCCGTAACAATGGCGCTAGGTATAATAAGGATCAAATTGGAATAAATAATAATGAAAGTATACCTAATTTAAAATATAATTGCAGTAGAAAGTTCCGAACTTATCTGTCGATGGAGAAAATATAATAACACATTTGTGATTGGTGTTCTTTGCATAAGAAGCCATTTAGTGTCTCTGCGAGAGGGTAGGCAGAGAGGACGGAAATATCATCAATAGACATTGCAAATATCTATGATATTTTTGCTGGTTCTTGGAATGCCACTTGAGCCTTTAATGTGGTAATTTCTCGTTGCTTTCCACATTTTTTTATACAACATATTATTTGAAGTATAATTTTTTTTTCGATAAAATTTTTCATGACATATGATAGATAGCTAGCCATTTTATTGTCATTTGAATTCAACCAGATCAAATACAGCGTGAAAATTTCGTTTTTTGGGAATTGGACTCACGACCTTCAGTGTGGCAGTCATAGCTGCCACGAAGGCGTCCTTTGGAGATATTATTACACCAATATACAATTTAGAAAACGTCTTACAAAGGTTGAGGATATTAGAAGATGGAACAGACAGCGAAAAAGGGACAGGTACGGTCATGTTCAAAGAATGGACACCATCAGACTCCCCTATATTGCACTACATAATCAGCCTCATGGGACTCGTCCTCGTGGAAGACCTTCTAAAATATGGAAGGACAGCTGGGAGTCTACCTCACAGGAGGAGCAACACTCTGGAGAATAGACCACATAGGTCTACAACAAGGAATAAGAAGAAGAAAGAAGAAGTCTTGCAAATTTTATAATATATTGTGGGAGCATGTTTCGCCTTGTTTAGGCATTATCAAATGTATCATTAATACGAATGATATCGTCTGTTTTCTAGAAGTTTTATTATATAGTTTGGTAATGCCATGTTTCACCTTGTTAAAGCATTATGTTATGTGATATACATTTTATAATTCCTTAGCAAGGCGAAACATGTAATTCACATTAATTATAATAAAACTTCTAGATAACAGATATTTTCATTCGTATTAATATATTTGAACCCGTATAATATTAATTTGTTTTAGTATAAATATACGAGGATACGAAAAAATACCGATCAACCTAAAACGAAAAGTTTATGAAGCCTGCGTGCTGCCAGTTGGTACTTGTGGTCTTGAAACTGTTACATTGTCCAAACAAGTGCCGAGAAACTACGAGTGACCCAAAGAGCCATGGAAAAAGCCATGTTAGGAATAAGCCTTAGAGAAAGAGTCAGAAACGATACGGTGAGAGAAAAAAGAAAAGGTCACTGACATCAGCTACCGGGTGGCGAATCTGAAATGGCAATGGACAGGTCACGTAGCCAGAAGTTCAAATGAAAAGTGGACAAGAAGACTGCTGACTTGGAGACCGTGGACGGCAAAGAGAAGTGCAGGGCGACCGCAACTACGGTGGAAGGATGATCTGAACCGACACATCGGAATAACCTGGATACAGTCTGCACAAGACAGAGTGACACATATGAGTATACAAAATTTTAATTCTCTTCATCGGCTTGTCTCTATCCATTGTTGGACGTAAGCCTCTCCACCTCCACACCATCCCTCGCGGTATCTCGCCAGTGTTCTTCAGGCCCTTCCCGCCGTCCGCACAATATCATCGCTCCACCTGGTGGACTGTCTCCTAACACATCACCGGCCCAACCTTGGCCTCCATTCAGTAACCCTCTGGCTACATCTTCCATCATCCTGTCGACACAGACGAAGTGCATCCACCCAGCCTATTGCCAATTCACCCTTCTGTTTATAAAATAATAATTATAATGAATTACAGGATAAACGCCGTAGAAATGAGATCACTAAGAAGAATGTGCGGGAAAACGTTGTATGATAGAATACCGAACGACGAAATAAGAAAGAAATGTAAGGCAGATGACTGCATCATGGATAAAATTAAAAAAGGATCCCTGAGATGGCTTGGACATATGGAACGAATGGATGCGAGTATAATGGTTAAAAAGTTGTACACAAGCAGCGTGAGTGGGAAAAGAAGCCGAGGACGACCGAGGAAAACATGGCATGACCAAATTAATCAATTACTAAAAGGCGGTCACATTCGAAGTCGGAATAATCGACGTGCGTGCATGTTACGATGTATGAATCTAGAGGATGCCCGAGAGGTATGCCAGGACAGAACTTGCGGCGATCCATCCTCACCGCCTAGCCCTCCGGGGAAATTGCGTGATGGTTAGATAGTTAGTTATGAATTACAACAAACAGAAAATTTTCCATAGATATTTCGTATTTGTATTTAAATCTAATAGAAAATAGGATCGCGATACTGTGACGTCAGACTTGTACTTGCATAACAAGCCGCCTATGCTATAGTGTTATCTAGATTGCTTTCATATTCAGACAATGCAGTCGGGGTGACGAAAGATTAATATAAGGACGTGCCGTCGCTTATCGAATTCCTTTGCTTAACAAATTTACATATTACGTATACCTTATGACTACCAACCTAACACTTCATTTCAACAACAACAAACCACCAGAGAGAGAGGCAGAGAGAATGAACCGCCACAATACTCTATCCTGACATACCTCTCTAGCTTCCACCACATTCATACAACAAGTCTTCCGACTTCTAACATGAGCAAACCTTTAACATTTGATTAATTTGCTTATGTCACGTTTTCCTCAGTCTATCCCGACTCCGAACTCCATTTACATCGTTAACGTATACTTCTTAGTGAGAAAGTTTCAATCCTGGGATTGGTTTGCAACAATTTCTTCTATTCTTCTCTTCCATTCTTCCCTGTCTTGTGCGGCTCTTTTGAAATCTGCATATGATGAGCAGCGCACGTCCACCAACAGGTCCTCCAGGTACTCTCGGCGTGGGCGTCTCCTAGAGTTTGTCCCCTCGGTCATACCCTCCATTATAGAATGCAAGAGACCTTCTTGACGTATTACATGGCCGATCCATCTTGCACGCCTTTATGACAAGGTCCTGAGCGGGTGTCTTCCTCCTTCGATTCCTTGAAGAACTTCCTCATTCGTGATGTGGTCTCTCCAGGAAATTCCTAATAGTCAGGACCACATCTAAAAAGCCTCTAGTCTCCGCTTATCTCTTTCGGATAGGCGCCATGTCTCGCAGCCGTACATCAAGATACTCCATACTTTCTTAAACATTCTTAATATTTCACAATATTTTTAGTTATATTTTGCAAAATAGAATATTAAAAAATATATTTAGTTTATTAATGTACTTATTTCAATAAAAATGTGTTTTTAGCAAATAAATTTAATAATATTTCATACTTTATTTTATACACAGTACTTAATGGAGATTTTGTGGCCAACCTATATCTATGGAAGTGAAGCTTGAAGCTTGCTGATAGATGAAAGTAGGATAAATGCCGTAGAATTGAGATCATGGAATGAGAGAATAATCTTCGGGAAAACTATAAATTAAAGAATACCGAACGACAAAATACCTAAGGAATTTAAGACAGATGATTGCATCATTAGAAAAATTAAAAAAATGATCACTTAGATGGTTTGATATATGGAACATATGGAAAGCATGGAATAGAGAAGAATGGATGAAAATTTGTATACAAGCATTATGAATGGGAAAAGTAGCCGAGGACGGCCGAGGAAAGCATGGCATTACCAAATTAATAAATTATTTAAAGGCGTAGTAGATGGGAATGTAGAGTGTAGCGTACTACAAGAAAACAAACTAATTAACTAACTAACCATCACGCCATTTCGCCAGACGGGTAAGCATAGAGGATAGACCCCACAATGCTCCATCCCGACATCTGCGTTCGATGCAGCAGCAAGACTTATTAACCCTTAACGTACCGTGTTCAAAACAAAACGCTCGCTCCCATGTGGTAAGTTCAGTTTACCGCTAACTTTATCTAAATATCAAGCATATGACTAGATGAATCAAAATTTAATTTATGTCATCTTGTAGGGAATTTCATTAGGAATAGATCGATATCTATAACATACTCGTACATGGATTATTTGAAAAACATATCATTATTAATTTTTTTCTGGAACCATGCGATTTCTGATATGGAATGCGTCACAGCATACGAGCAACTGGACACCAGGTATAAACTTGTCTGCGCGCCGCAGCCGGCGGGGCGAGACATTACGAGATTTTACGTATGATAAAGGCACCTAGGCAAAATGTATAGTACGTTCAAGACAACGAGTACGTATTAATATTTGTCCCTTTTGGTAAAGTGTTAATATTTTCACAGTTCTGATATTATTAAGTTGTTGCGTTCTGCGTTTCCATCAACAGTCGGTATTATTACGTACCTATTGAAAAAGCCAAAGATATAATTTATAATACGTTCAAAACAGCGAGTAAGTATTTGTCACTTTTGATAAAGTTGTAAATATTAGCAAAACAAATTCTACCTTAACACGAATGAAGGTGAGGGCAGTCTTAGAAAATATTTTTTTTTGGGATGAAGGAAGTAATTTTTTGCTTTTTTTTTTATTACGAAATATTGAGAACACTTCAATGGAGGATTACAATTTTTTTTATAATATTAGGGTCCATAGGTTTTAAGAAAATCAACTTTAAATTGGCAGTGGAAACTCAATTGACCACATGGCAACGCGACGGTTAAAGGCGTTCCAAAAAAGTCCCATATAACACAATTACCTTCACTGGCTTAAGAGTCCAGAAAGAATCCAGTATAAACTCTGCTGGACAGTCTTCAAAGCGCTACATGGAATGGCACTAAGTTATATATCCGAACTCAGTATAACGGACAGCCTAAATACAAGGAAATCCTCTGCAATAGGAAGATTAGTTGATCCGAAACGTTGCCCCAGTACAAATTTCGGGGATCGAGCCTTTGCGGTAGCCGGTCCATCAGCTTAGAACAATCTCCCTTCATATCTTAGATGCATA
Source organism: Lepidostoma basale (assembly GCA_022606425.2). Classification (NCBI taxonomy): domain Eukaryota; kingdom Metazoa; phylum Arthropoda; class Insecta; order Trichoptera; family Lepidostomatidae; genus Lepidostoma; species Lepidostoma basale. The sequence continues at coordinate 91,767 of JAHDVF020001163.1, forward strand.
AATGATCCGGCAGATTTCAAATCTAAGTTGAAACCGAAATTTTTCACATTTCATTTCCAAATAAAACTTGTATATTTTGTTCTATTATACTTTCAAACTGATCGCGAACATCAGATGCAGCGTTCAAATTTAGATTTTTAGATTGAAAACACGTTTTAATGCGCCCTTGAGGTGATTACATCACAAAAACGGCGCTTTAAAAGATCGCTTCCTATATATTATATTAACACATCGTTATATGCAGGCTCGTTGTTTTTCAGTTTTCGAATGCAGTAATTGATTAATTTGGTCATGCCATGTTTTTCTCGGCTTCTTTTTCCGTTCATACTGCTTGTATACAACTTTTAAACGATACTTCTCTCATCCATTCGTAACATATGCCAAAACCAACTATGTGATCCTTTTTTAATTTTAAATCAAATCAAATAAGTTTATTTACTCAGAATACATTACAAACAGCATAAAGGCATAAAACGACCCTTTTGTTTTTTATACAATTAAATGTATCTGCTGCGGCGCCATCGGAGTTGTTAAAATGTTTATTATGTCGCCGTGGCGGCGACAACGGAGTTCAAAGGGTTAATTCGTAAATGGCAGCAGATTTGATAAAGCTATACATATAGTACATGTACATATAATCAGCAAGTTCTTGGCCTTCTTGATATTTACAGTCAAAAGATTGGGGTTTGCTAATAACCAAGGCTTTTCCTGTAACGATCAAGATCTGTAAGAAATACAATGTTTTTACGTTATTTTTATGACGATAAAGCTTGAAAAATAAAATCTTCTTTTTTTAAATTTTTTTATTATTTTTTTTTTTATGTACGAGTATACAACAGGTCGTTTGAACCCTATTACTGTATAATTTTTTATTTTTTTTTAGCTATTATATTGATTCTCGTGACATGTGATAGGTAGCCAATCTATCGCCATTTTATTGTCACATTAATTCTACGCCAGACCAAACGACAGTGTGACAATCACACTGCCATCGCCGGGAATCGAACCCGGAACCTTCGGTATGGAAGTCAGAACTTTTACCACTCTGCCACGAAGGTCGCCGTTTTCAAGTGCCCTATCGGGTCCCCCCAGCGTTACCGATCACCTCGGCGAACCTGTCCCTGTCCTGCGCCGCTCGGGAGAGCTAAAACATAATTAATAAACATAAATAATAAATGAAGAAAGAATGGTAAAAAAAGTATATGTTAACGATGTAAATGGAACCAGAAATAGAGGAAGACCGAGGAAAACGTGGCACGATCAAATAAATCAAATATTGAATGTCGGCATGTGAGGAGTCAGAGAAATCGACGCGCGTGCATGACACAATGTATGAATGTTGAGGAAGCGAGAGAAATATGTCAGGAAAGAAAAGTGTGGCAGTCCATTCTTTCTGCCTTTTCCTTAAATACTTTGTCTACATTTAATCTCCCAAGCTCCCATTCCTAATTAAATGCAAATTAATCATTTATTAATTTCTATATAAATTATGTCTTATCAAATGTGTGTTTTTTCTACATTACATTTTTTATTTTTTTATTATCATCTTGTATTATTATTGTTTAATATTATTTATTAGTTCTTACTGATAAAAAAAAAAAAAAATTATTAGTACTTATAACAAATAGCCTAGGTTAATTTTTAAATTTGAGTTATTATATCTAATTTTAAATGCGTTTTTATATTGGTCTTTCCTTGTTTAGTTTTTATTATATTTTTACACCTGAAGATGGAGTTTTCCTCCGAAACATGTTGTGTTTTTTAATATTTTTTAAATAATTAATGGATTAAACAAAGTTATTTTCAATTTCCTAAGTATATTACTATGGAATTCCACAGTGTTAATGCCTTAGCGTTCAAAAAGTAAATAACTAACCATTACGATTAACGACCTTCGTGGCCGAGTGGTAAGTGCATTGACTGCCACCCCGAAGGTTCCGGGTTCGATTCCCGGCGAAGGCAGTGTGATTGTCTTTGGTCTGGTGTAGAATTCACGTGACAATAAAATGGCGATAGAATAGCTACCTATCACATGTCACGAGAATCACTATGATAGCTATAATACCCTTTACATCGATTTGGCTCATGCTGTCATGATGTAAAGAGTGATTCAACAAAATAATAATAATTATTATAATTACGCCGTCTCTGAAGTCAGAACTAATCGACACTCTTCTTCCAGACATACTTCTCTGGATTCCTCAACATTCATACATCGTGTTTTGAGTTTGTTTGCTAGATCTGTTTCTCTTTGATAGAGGACTGTAGAACGTGACCAAAATCAAACGAGTAACCGTTTATATACCCGAGTTAATGGATCAGAATTATTTAATATAAACACCCGATATAATTTTAAGAAAAGAATCTCGTTCTGAGTTTTAAGAAGCACGACTCATCTGCGTGTTTATCTGTCCGGTAAACCAATGGAAGATTGCCAATCACACCAATGCTGTCAATCAAAATTCTCATCATTCGCCGTCAATGATAAATCGCTATAACAATAGCTTCAATTGCCCCATTCTTTAATCTAAACAATTCACTGTTCATCTCTGAGGGTTTTACACATGTGAAAAAAAATACTTGTTTCTCATTTGTTAAATCATTGTTTCCTAAACTTTTTTTGACCCGCGACCCCCCTTTCAGTAAATAAACCGCACAAGGCCCTTGGATATACCTTTATTCTATTAATATTATAATTTAAACAATATGTAACATCACAAAATCGTATAAAGTATTAATCTTTTAGGCTAGTTTTCAGATTTTTTTTTTGTTTTTATCTCCGTGTAATAAATATGATATTTTGTTAGCTTAAAAAAAATAAGCAACTTATCGACCCCATTTTGCTTACCTATGCCCCCTACTAATCTACCCGAGAACCAGCATTACCACCTTAGTTCCATCCAGTACCCCTTTTTTCTATATTATAAGTTCTAGTACATCCTTATTGTTAGTTCAATCCAGTACCCCTTTAGTTCCATCAATTACCCCCTTTATTACATTCAGTACCCCCTTAGTTCTATCAGATATCTCATTTTTGTTAATACTATTCAGTACCTACTTAGTTTCATCCAGTACCCCTTTAGTTTCATCAATTAGCCCCGTTATTGCATTAGTTATAAGATCCCCTTAGTTCTATCAGATATCTCATTTTTGTTAATACTATTCAGTATTAGTATCCAATACCCCTTTAGTTCCATCAATTACCCCCTTTATTTCATTAAGTACCCCCTTAGTTCTGTTAGAAATCTCATGTTTGTTAATACTATTCAGTACCCACTTAGTTCCATCCAGTACCCCTTTAGTGCCATCAATTACCCCCTTTTATTCCATCCAGTACCCCAGGAAAGCTTATGGGCCCGCTTTGAGAATCCATGCATTGAATTATATATTCATTTGATAAAAAAAAGAGAACAAATTCTTAATAAGTAACCCTGTCATCCTTTGTTATCAAAAATATTTTTACTTGTTAATTTTTTGTAGATTTTTTTATATCCACAGTAATAATAGGTGATTTATTAAGCGCTTTTTTTTATCAATTACGATCGAATGGATATACACTATTTTTTTGCAATATTTAACATATATGAAGTGCTGGTAACTGTTTGGTATGCGTGCTAAAAGTCGTGTTCATTGTAATTTCTTATTATAGTAATAATTAGATGTTTTATAGAGCCTCATTTTTATGAATTAATCATCTCGAGGATAGGTCTTTCATTACCTAACTAACTAACCATCACGCCATTTCCCCGGAGTGGTAGGCAAAGAGGATGGATCGCCACAATGCTCTGTCCTGGCATACCTTTCGGGATTCCTCTACATTCATACATCGTACCATGCACCCACGTCGATTATTCCGACTTCGAATGTGACTGCCTTTTAGTAATTGATTAATTTGGTCATGCCATGTTTTCCTCGGCTTCTTTTTCCACTCACGCTGCTTGTGTACAACTTTTTAACCATTCTACTCTCATCCATTCGTTTCATATGTCCAAACCATCTCAGGGATCCTTTTTTAATTTTATCCATGATGCAGTCATCTGCCTTACATTTCTTTCGTATTTCATCGTTCGGTATTCTATCATACAACGTTTTCCCGCACATTCTCCTTAGTGATCTCATTTCTACGGCGTTTATCCTGCTTTCATCCTTCTTTTGCCAGCTCCAAGCTTCACTTCCATACACGAGGGTTGGCACTAGAACTCCATTTTGTACTGCCATATTTGCTTCTGTGGATATATTTCTATTTGCAGTAATGACTTTGAGTGCGCCATTTATTTTATTCCCAGCACCAAGCCTTCTTTCGATGTCTTTCTGACATAAACTCTAAATCTTCCCTCGCCCTATTTCGGAGGGGCACCACTGGCCACATATCTTCTTCTTCTTCCTCAGCCTATTCCCGTCCACTCCTGTACAAAGGCCTCCTCCATTCGCTTTCATGTCACTCTATCCTGTGCAGACTGCATCCAGGTTATTCCGACGTGTCTGTTCAGATCATCCTTCCACCGTAGTTGCAGTCGCCCTGCACTTTTCTTTGCCGTCCACGGTCTCCAAGTCGGCAGTCTTCTTGTCCACTTTTCATCTGAGCTTCTGGCTACGTGACCTGCCCATCGCCATTTTAGAGTCGCCACCCGGTGGATGATGTCAGTGACCTTTGTTTTTTCTCTCACCGTATCGTTTCTGACTCTGAATATCCAAGTCCAAGTAATACATCTTCCATTATCATTCTGTGTTATCCAAAGTAGAACATGCATCTTAAGTGTTATCTTTTCATTGTTTATAGACAAATATTTACATCTAGCTTTATAAAAGGTTCATTATCTATGGAATATAACCTCTTTGCAGTATCGTGTCAAGTTAAGCCCGTGTGTATATAAGTACTGTAGTTATGGCATAGATAAAAAAGAAGTTATCCTTGAACCGAACGATAACCGCCGAGGGAATAATAGACTCCGCGATCTAGCATGATGCATATTGTCTATGCAATGGAAAATTTGAATTAAGAATAAGGCCATTAGTGCTTGGATTAAATTCGCTGGAATAATTATTGTTTCTTAGAATCTTCTGTTTACGAGTATATTTTTTTGACCTAAAGTTCTTATGAATGGTTTGTGAATCCAAAACTTAGCATTAGACCGTTTCACAAATGGGTAAACAGAGAAGATGGATTGGCGCACTCTTAAATATTAAAATAAACGTAATAAATCAAAATAAAACTACAAAATTCACGTACCATTAAATCACAATCGCAATGATGGCGTTATCAATGGTATGTTTTTTGTGATATATAATTATCTCCAATAATAACATATGGCGTCAAGGGCAGACATATTAAGGACCAAAATTTTTTTGAGGACTTCCGAAATGAAGACACTGAGGACGATAGCAGACAAGACACTGAGAGATCGCGCGAGGAACACCAGAATAAGAGAGATATGTGAGGTTGAGGATATTATAAGATGGAACAGATAGCGAAAAAGGGACTGACTGGACACCACCAGACTTCCCTATATTGCATTGCATAATCAGCCTCGTGGGACTCGTCCTCGTGGAAGACCTCCTAAAAGCAGGTCGCATATATACATCTTCCAAAATTTTGTCAGACGTGGTGGTCGTAAGAAGGGCGGAATAGGGAATGTTATTAACATAAAGCGATCGCTTAACCCAACCAATGACAGGTCATAAGTCCTGTAAGCGCCTCGACCACCGTTTTCTGTTCACAGAAAAACAATTTGCACTTTCGTCTCTATTGAGATACAATTAATTTTGTAAATAGTTTTAAATCATTGTTCAAGAAACAATTAGTTTACATTTTAGTTCGTTTTTTCATAACACGTTTTCTTTGGTGTTCCTCTATTTCGTTCTCCATCCACATGTATTTAATTTTCAGTCGTATTATAAGAATCTTCAAATTATTAATGTTTTTAATTGAAATTTCTTGGTAGAAGTTCATTTTAAATAATGAAAACAAAAAAAAACAATGACAGGTTATAAGTCCTGTAAGCGCCTCGGCCACCATATTCTGTTCCCAGAAAACAATTTACATCTTCGTCTCTATTGAGATACAATTAATCCGTATAAAAATAAATTAAAAAATGTCTTTATTATTATGTATTTAGTGTGCTTTATTAGTATGTTCGACCGGTTTCGGCAGCTTGCTGACACATCATCTTAAACACAAAAATCACATTATATAGAATTATTCCGAGAATTAGCCATCCTAGTAATTGCTTTTTAATTATATAGTAAAAAAACTAACCCAAAACTTAATAAATTTACATTATGTATTTGTTGTGAGCATTTGTTGTGAAATATTATATTGTTATAATTATTATAATTAATTTCATTGTAGCATAAGATTATATCAGCCGTAATATGTCACGATTTGTCAGGGTGTTGGTAAATACCTTATTTCAGGCTTGTTCAATCCGCGGCCCCTTACGGCTTATTCTTCTTCTTGTTATCAGCGCTACATATCAGGGTGGGATTTGTCCTTTTTTTACAATAGTTCTCTATTGGATTCTATCCCTGGCTATCCCTCTACATCAGTCATTCCTAAAGTGGCCTATATCGACCCCCAAGGGTCGATTCCGACCTGCAAGGAGTCCACGTCTATGAAAAATAAAAAATGAGCGCCCATTATTTGCAATTAAATTTCTAACTAACTAAACATCACGCCGTCTCGCCGGAGGGGTGGGCAGAAAGATGGAACGCCACACGGTTCTATCCTGACGTTCTCTCGCTTCCTCTACATTCATACATCTTGCACGCACGTCGATTTCTCCGACTCCTCACGTGACCGACATTTAATATTTGATTTTTCTATCCTGACATAACTCTCTGAGGAAGCGAGAGAAGTAGTATGTCAGGAAATGATAGTGTGGCAGTCCATTTCTGCCTACCCTTTCGGGAAGCCAGCGTGTTGGTTAGTTCATTTTTTTAAAGTCTTTGATTAAATGATAGTATATTTACACCCGAGGATAGAGGAGGTCGCCAGCGAAAAATGTGATTAATATTTTTATTCTGTAAAAACTATTAATTCTTTTCTAAATTACAATGGAATTCCACAGTGTCAACGCCTTAATCTTCAATAAAACTTTATAATGGAAAATGCACAGATTTATCAACCATTTTAAGCAGTTTGGAAAGCCCTTCCTATTAGCTTTGTCCTGTAATATAATACGCAAATTTGCATAGCGCCATTTTCGTGATGTAATCACCTCAAGGGCGCATTGAATCGTGTTTAAAATCCATGATAAACGCTGTATCATATATTCGTAATCAGATTATAATAAAAATATATAATTCTTCTCCGAGAGAGATCAGGACAACATTGAAAAGCTCACCATCATGGGCAAAGAAGAGGGAAAGCGACCACCAAGCCGCTGGTCCTATCAAATCAGGGATCTGACTGGTCTCTCATTAGCTGCAGCTTGGAGACTGACGGGTGACAGGAGCGCGCCATGGTCAATAGTTTACAGGATGGACACGACCCTCAATCATGAGGAATACGACTGAGAAGAATAAAGGCTCTTCTTCATAATATTCTTCCGCACGTCTAAGGGTCCATCCCGTCCTTCGATTTGCATGACGTGAGTTGATCTTCACCTCTTCAGACACTGTTTTCACTCATCATTAATACGTCTGTTATAAACGAATGATATGTTTCGTATTGCTAAGGCATTATCAAATTATTTGCTTTTGCTTGCCTTCTTTTTTTTTGGATTCTCATGTCAGGTCTCCCAACGTCAAAGCCAGGCGGATATCAGTAGATATAATACTTTTTTTAATATACACGTAAGGGAAAATTTATCATTGTTGTATATGCATCGGCGTTTTTATCAAGGAAATGAAAACTGCCTGCGTATTGTTGTATTTGTCTGTTATACATCTTCGTCTTCGTCTGTTCTACATTGTTCTTTTGGTGCCAGTCAGGTCCCCCCAACATTGGCGATTATTGCAGCGAAAGCATTTCTGTCCTGCGCTACTTGGAACAGGTTCTCAACTCTCTTAATTCCTGTCCAATCCCTTATATTCCGCAGCCGGGACAACTTCCTTCGTAACTCCTTGCCGTCTCTCTATCATGTCCGTGATTATTAGACGATGGAGGTACATAGAAGAGGTTCCCACCACACACCCGAGGCTGTTATAGGGCGCAGCGGCGCCATTTCGTCAGCCTCGCTCATGCATTTCCTAGGCCTGTTTCTCGTCATCCGAGACTTACATTTAATATTGTATATCAATCGCAAGGGGATGCCAGGCCGCATTTAATGTAATATTTTTCCCCTTCTATGTCCCGCAATTACACACGTAAACTTACAGTTTATTCTTATAGCTAACATTTAGTGAACTTAACCTAGGTATCACAGTGAAGACAAAGCGCTTTTTGGTTTTTACATGAGAAATTAGTTTAAATTTGTACAGAGAATAAGGACCGAAACATGTTTTTAACTAAAAAATAATGTGTTGTGATAATACAGAGAGCGTTTCAATTTATTTAAATTTTGAATAGAATTTTTTAACTAACTAACTAACTAACCATCACGTCATTTCTCCGGAGGGGTAGGCAGAGAGGATGGATCGCCACAATGCTCTGTCCTGGCATACCTCTCGGACTTCCTCTACATTCATACATCGTACCATGCACGCACGTCGATTATTCCGACTTCGAATGTGACCGCCTTTTAGTAATTGATTAATTTGGTCATGCCATGTATTCCTCGGTCGTCCTCGGCTTCTTTTTCCACTCACGCTGCTTGTGTACAACTTTTTAACCATTCTACTCTCATCCATTCGTTCCATATGTCGAAACCATCCCAGGGATCCTTTTTTAATTTTATTTATGATGCAGTCATCTGCCTTACATTTCTTTCTTATTTCATCGTTCGGTATTCTATCATACAACGTTTTCCCGCACATTCTTCTTAGTGATCTCATTTCTACGACGTTTATCCTGCTTACATCCTTCTTTTGCCAGCTGCAAGCTTCACTTCATTTAGTTAAGTAACCAATTAAAGAAAAGAAAATGTATATTATTGTATGTATCTTAGCTATTTTGGATAGAATTTGTTTGCGATTTTAATTCTTGGCGACAATTAATCCATAATGTTGTTTATATGCTGCGCGTATCATAATATTCAAATGCATTTGAAATTCCATTCGTTGTTTTAGTATGCGTATGCATCTTGCGGGTCAAGGTTTGCCGGGAAATAAATAAATAACTTTGCCAGCAGCTGTTGAAACAAGCCGCCATTTTGTTGACGTGCGCCTGCGCAAACGGCTCTTTAGTCATTGTATTAGTTTGTTCACACCCGGGTCATCAGCATAAAGGATTTTGATAAGAGAGACGGGTGTTTTTTTTTTTTAATTTAAATTACCTTTCTTTTGTGGGTTGGCTAACAAAATATTTACACCCGCGATTGTTTTCTTTAGCTTTAACTCATGTCTTTCTGTACTATATGATGTTTTTACGAAAGATATGAGTTTTTACGAAAGATATGAGTTTTTACGAAAGGTATGAGTTTTTACGAAAGATATGAGTTTTTACCAAAGATATGAGTTTTTACGAAAGATGTGAGTTTTTACGAAAGATATGAGTTTTTACGAAAGATATGAGTTTTTACGAAAGATATGAGTTTTTACGAAAGATATGAGTTTTTACGAAAGATACGAGTTTTTACGAAATATATGAATTTTTACGAATTATTATTATTATTAATATAATTGAAAGTAGAATAAATGCAGTAGAAATGAGATCTCTTAGACGAATGTGTGCATACTCTGTGTATGATACAGTGTCGAATGAAAATATAAGAAGTGAATGCAGTGCAAATGATGGTGTTATGAACAAAATAATGAAAGGACCATTAAGATGGTTTGGACATATGGAAAGAATGAATGAAGAAAGAATGGTAAAAAATTATATGTTAATGATGTAAATGGAACCAGAAATAGGGGAAGACCGAGGAAAACGTGGCACGATCAAATAAATCAAATATTGAATGTCGGCCAAGTGAGGAGTCAGAGAAATGGACGCGCGTGCATGACACGATGTATGAATGTTGAGGAAGCGAGAGAAATATGCCAGGAAAGAAAAGTATGGCAGTCCATTCTTTCTGCCTAGACGGGGAGACGACTTCTTCTTCTGGGGAGACGGCGTGATGGTTAGTTAGTTAGTTAGTTATTATTATTTTGTTGAATCGCTCTTTATATCATTACAGCGCGAGCCAAATCAATGTAAAAGGTATAGCTATCATATTGATTAATAATAGCTAATCTATTGGCATTTTATTGTCAAGTGAATTCTACACCAGACCAAAGACACTCGCGCTTTATTCACATATCATTCCACATTATCATACACAGATTTTATAGACATTCTTCTAAGAGATTTTATTTCTACTGCATTTATTCTACTGTCATCCTTTTTTGCCAGTTACATGCTTCGTTTACATACATGACAAAATTTAAGATTGCTAACTAACAAACCATCACGCCGTCTCCCCGAAAGGGTAGGCAGAAAGAATAGACTGTCACACTTTAACCGATGCGGCACTCCATCCTTCTCTTTTCGTCCCGCGGGAGACGCGGTGTGATGGGCTGCGAACCTCATCGCCACCAATAGGCATCTCCCGCACACACTTCGATCTTCCAACATCCACAAAATAAATCTAAAACAAATAATATAAAATACAATGATATAAAATAAAATAACAAAATAAAAATAATTTAACACAAAATGTTCTTTTTAGATGGTGCACATATTGTCTATTTAATTTATGTTCCACGTATCCACCGTTTTTTTTAAAATTAGCAGTAATTAGACACTTAAAACAAACCAATATCAGCAAGACTTGGACTTGGATCTTCTGGCTTAACCCTAGAAGCATTATCTATATAAGAGGTACACAAAGCCTAAACATACGTCTCAGAGACGTACACATATAAATGACACTCTGTAGGCAAAAATATACCTATTTTAGGTAAATTATTTTAAGGAAATGTAGGTAAGGAAATAAACTAACAATAAAATCATTGTTATCAATTAAAATACGATCACAGATCTTTATTATAAAGAAACTTAATATTATTATTAAATTCTCAAACAAAAAAAATTACTTCTGAAAAATCAACTAAAACATATATTTTTGTTATATAAACTATTCCGTATTTTTTTTTAAATCTTCTTCTTAGGACACACATTTAACACAATCAGACTTTAAGTGACTAGTAATAATTTAAATGCAGTCTACACACACATCAACTTTATGCTCGCTACATACTGACTTTTTACATTTACGGCACACTAATTTTGACATTCTTTTTTTTTGTACGAACAAAATGGGCAATATTTACGTTTTTTTGGCTCTGGTTCTTCTGATTGGTGTTCATTACTTGAATTTGTAGGTTTTATGAGAATTTGACTTATATTGTCTCATAAAGATCGTTTCAAAGTCGGTGCTTCAATTCTCTTCTCCATCCAAGGCGTGACCAAATTTGCTAAATCTGGGCCGAGTCGCTTTATAAATTCTCTTCTGTTCAACGTTTTTTTATTGTTCCTGATCATGTTGGCCACAAATTAGAGTATAATTTACAAAGGCCATGTTTAAAATTCCATAAAATACAGCCATAGGCCATCTATTAGTCTTGCGGCTGCACGACATTGAGGAGCACATTTGGTCGAATGAGTCTACCCCGCCTTTGGTTTGGTTGTAGAACATAATCATGTTAGGTTTGCCACTTGAATCATAAATTACTGGATTCTCATTGCAGGAGGATAAGAGGTAAACCATATTTGCAGGTTTGGGCTTATACGATACCAGTGTCAGGGGGCCATCAAAACAGAACATAGAGCTACCAACAGGCCGAGATCTCGAGTTTTTCAATTGTTCTGGGACTTCTCGTTTATTCGATCGTAAGGTGCCCACTATGGTCAAATTATAAGGTTAATGTAATAAGTTTTTGGCTAGGGGAACAGATGTAAACCAATTGCCGCAGGCTATGTTTCTGTTCGATCGATGAATAGTCGTCGACAATTTCTTCATATAATATTCGCCAAGTGGCATCCCTCCAGTATTTGTGCTCCTGCCTATATATGGATCAGCGTCAATAATATATTTGGAGGTTGCATCACACATTATCGAAAATTTGATGCCGTATTTATCCGGCTTGTTTGGTTCTGTGGTCTACAATAATCTCGTTATCCTCGACTTCAGAAGCCGAATCTCCCAAAGATAAATGATCTTCCTCGTTTAAAATTTGCAAAATATCGCCACTGTCTAAGTTATTAAACCGTGACATATTGTTATCTAAAAAAAAACGACAAAGAAAGATATAAAATACACGAAAAATGAACAAAAGTTAAATCGTATAAACTTGTACAAAGTTACACAAAGCCTAAACATACGTCTCGCAGGCGTGCAGTACCTCAATAAGTCAAAAATGGCGGGACATACCTTAACGACACAGGAACCTTCCGCTAGTTCCTATCGGCCAATGAGTTGGCTAAAAAGCACGTGGAGCTAGCTTCAACAGTTAAAAAGAGACAAAGAATTTTCGAATACGTGTACGCCTCGCAGGCGTAGATTAGGCTTTTAGGGTTAAAGAGCTTCAGCTCTAATGGCTATTCCTCTTACGTCTGTAAGAAACATTGTTGGAATGTGATTTGGTAGTTGTTTTATGATGGGGCTAAATGTATGGCCCGGAGTGTCCCTCCGAAAGAGGGCGAGGGGGGATTTAGGGTTTATGATAAAGCTTACATTATTGTCAAGGAATGGAAGACCAGTTAGGGTTGGAATTGTATTTATAAAAAATACTGTTCCCGAACGGAAGATAAGAGGAGCAGTGCCTGGATGGAGTTGTGGTAGGAGATAGCATCCTGCGTGAGACCATTTTGTTTGGCGGAGTACGTATTGGGCTATCGGGGAGGATTTTTTTATGCGCATTGATTGCGGGAGGGGTAAAGGCTGAATGATGGTGGATAACTTGGTGGTAAAATGTCATTATTGATAACGAAGCAGGTGCAAAAATGGAAGATGTTTCAGTAAGCTGTTTGTTGTATCAGGACGACGCTGTGCTACTTGCAGACAACGAGCACGAACTGCAAGCCCTGGTGTCTAGGATGTATGAGGTATGCAAGCGATACGATTTGATGATGAATGTGAATAAGTCTAAGGTAATGATTTTCGAAAAAGAAGGAAGCATGACAGTCTGCAACATTAGTGTAAACGGTGAAAATCTGGAACAAGTGGATGAATTTGTTTATTTAGGAAGTATGTTTACAAATGATGGGAGGGTGGAGAAGGATATTGAAAGAAGGGTTGGGGCAGGCAACAGAATAAATGGTGCACTTAAAGTCGTCATCGCAAACAAAAGCCTATCCAAAAAAGCTAAGATGGCAGTGCACAATGGTGTTCTTGTGCCGACCCTTATGTATGGAAGTGAAGCATGGAACTGGCAAAGAAGGATGAAAGTAGAATAAATGCAGTAGAAATGAGATCTCTAAGACGAATGTGTGGCAAATCTGTTTATGATAGAGTGACAAATGCAAGTATAAGAAGTGAATGTGGTGCGAATGAAAGTGTTATGAACAAAATAAGGAAAGGGTCATTAAGATGGTTTGGACACATGGAAAGAATGAGTGAAGACAGAATGGTAAAGAAGGTATATATAAACGGCGTGAACGGAGCTAGAAATAGAGGAAGGCCGAGGAAAACGTGGCACGATCAAATCAATCAAATATTGAATGTCGGTCACGTGAGGAGTCGGAAAATCGACGTGCGTGCATGACAAGATGTATGAATGTAGAGGAAGCGAGAGACGTATGTCAGGACAGAACAGTGTGGCGTTCCATTCTTTCTGCCTACCCCTCCGGGGAGACGGCGTGATGGTAAGTTAGTTAGTTAGTTAAGATGGTAATAATTTAGGTGGTGGTATGGAAATGAAAGAGATGAAGTTGGAGTAGTGCAAGGAATAAAAGAGCTGGAGTCGCAGTATTCCGATGTATTAAAGGAGTGTGGTAACGGAAATAATATTGAAGAAATGATTCAAATTGTCATTGGAACAAAAGAAAAAAATATTTTTACACCTGTCAAAATTCTTTATATAAAGGCCGTGCCACACTGTTTGAAACAAGCTCTCCACAGGGGTGACTTTGGTGGAGAGCTGTGGAGCCCACGGTTGGTGTAGCGTCCACATACTGTTGTAAACAAGCTCTCCACATGTGGAATGCGTGTTTAAACGGTGGATCCACACGCATACTATGCGCGTCCGTCCACAAAGTTTGTTGAAGGTAAAACGAATTTTGGTTTCAAACAAGTGTCTACACAGTTTTAAACCGCCGGTGGAGACCGATGTGGAGAGCTTGTTTAAAACAGTGTGGCACGGCTTTAAACGAAAAAACTTTAAGGGTGCTAAATAATGATAATCACGTATATATGCATATACGAGTTTACATTTTTAGAATTATGCTCCTAGCTGCATGAGAAAAATGTAAATTTTTTCGTATTGTTCGCTCAGACATCTCAATTCGCGTGCAGCCTCCGAAGCGGAGAAAAAATGCGTTCTCACAACGAGATCAAAACTAATTCACTTTCCCAAGAACTCTGTTACTTTTTTTTTGTGATCGTATTACCGAGAGCATGAAGCGTAATTTCACACTAGCGTATTTTCATAACACATTGTCTGCGGGAAGGGTATAAATCCCCTTTTTGCGGATTCGTAAATGAACTATGTCACGATCATGCCGTTTCACTGAAGGATTCTTATTCTTCATCTTCCTCAGCCTATCCCCGTCCACTCCTAAACAAAGGCCTCCTCCATTCGCTTCATGTCACTCTGTCATGTGCAGACTGCATCCAGGTTATACGTGTCTGTTCAAATCATCCTTCCACTCTTTGCCGTCCACGGTCTCCAAGTCAGCAGTCTTCTTGTCCACTTTTCATCTGAGCTTTCGGCTACGTGGCCTGCCCTATATTCTTCTTCTTCTTTTTGTCCTGTCACACCTCCGTGGTGCATAGGGCCTCAAGGAATCTTCTCCACCCGACTCTATCGCATGGCTGATGCCTAACATCATCCCAAGTGAGGCCTGCCTCGCTTCCTCTTTCCCCCCATAGGGGACCAGTCTAGTGCACCCTGAGAGATGCAGACTGGGTTTCGTCTCAGAGTGTGACTGATCCACTGCCATTTGCGTCTAGCGACTTGTTCTCTAATTGGCTTTTTGCCTGCCATGGTCCAGAGAACGGCATTTGACACTGTTTGGGGCCAATAGATTTTGAATATTGAGCGAAGGCACCTATTTATAAACACCTGGAGTTTACCAATAACGTCCGCGGTAGATTTCCAAGTCTCACATCCGTACAGCAGTACGCTTTAACGCTACTGCTGAATACTTGGAGCTTGAGCTTTCTCGAAATGATACCGGAGCGCCATACAGGGCGAAGCATAGCCGTTTTATATGTTATATTAGTTTTATTAAATAATTTTTGACATGTTCCTCCTGTTTAAGGCATTATCAAATGTAGCGAAAAATCAAACGCGCTCCTCTTTATATACACGAGTTAAAACAGCTTGTTTTCGTATTAATTGTATTATTATTTGTTTTGTGGTCATTTTTCGCCTTATCGCATGGTGAAAGTCCAAGTTTGAATCCATGACTAAATTTCGCAGTTATTATTGTGTGGTGTGTTATTCCGCGCATGTAGTGACCCCTTCCGACCATCCCAAGGCCGGCTTTGAGGCTGCCGGCATCTGGTACGGCCGGGCACGGGGTCAAAGGCTATCACCTATCGCTCTCCTAATGGACCAAGACGCTGCAAATTAATTGAACTCGTGAAAATAAACATTGCATATTAAACTTCTTGTTATTATTCCTCTCCAATCGAAGGTTCGAAGCATCATGGCTATTTCTACCCTTGATACAGAAGCTCTAAATAGATATGTTATGCTGGAGAGGGTTCAGAAAAAAATTCTAAGTCTACATGAGGGAATATGGTAGATATTGGACTTGGATCTTCTGGCTTACAGAGGTTCAGCTCATGTGGCTATTCCTCTTACGTCTGATGGGAACATTGTTGGAAGGTGATTTGGTGGGTTGTTAGTTTATTCGGGGGCATGATTTGTGTGGCCCGGAGTGTTCCTCTGAAGGAGAATCGATTTTGGGCGCTTGTGGCGACTGGAAGTGTTTGGGTCGTAATTTGAGAGGTATTTTATTGTGGGGTTGGGATGTGAAGGAAGTCCTTTGTAAAAACGTTCGGCAAGTTTCAGAATGAATTCATCTATCATCGGGATTCCCGATTCTAGGTGCAGTTGTGTGATCCTGGTCCACGAAGGCGCACCAAGCGATAAACGGATAACCTTATTTTGCAGTATGGTAGATATCCGTGGCTCTATTTCACGGCATTTCTTTTGGAAATGCTTGGGACAAACTCTCTGCAGCTTCGAAGAGATGGGCATCTCATAACCCATTTCTTTAGATTCTTCTTCTTCCTCAGTCTATTCCCGTCCACTCCTGGACAAAGGCCTCCTCCATTCGCTTCCATGTCACTCTGTCCTGTGCAGACTGCATCCAGGTTATTCCGACGTGTCTGTTTAGATCATCCTTCCACCGTAGTTGCGGTCGCCCTGCACATCTCTTTGCCGTCCACGGTCTCCAAGTCAGTAGTCTTCTTGTCCGCTTTTCTTCTGAGCTTCTGGCAACGTGGCCTGCCCATTGCCATTTTAGAGTCGCCACCCGGTGGATGATGTCAGTGACCTTTGTTTTTTTCTCTCACCGTATCGTTTCTGACTCTGCCTCTTAGGCTTATTCCTAACATGGCTCTTTCCATGGCTCTTTCACTCGTAGTTTTTCGGCTCTCGGCTTTAGATTAATCAGGGGATATTTCGAGAAATCGTTAGCGCTGGAGGATGTCGGTCTTTTTGTCCCTGATAGGTATCTCCGACAGCGATAGCATATATTATTTTACCGGCCGCCAGAACCAACCTATCTCTGATGACACCGATGCACACTGGGGCCGATCCAGGAATAGTGCGAATAAACCCCTTTTTTTTAAATAATATTAGGTCACAAATTATTCCTGGAATTGATAGTTAAATATACCTGGCATACAGCTCAGTACTCTAAAGTCATGGTGCAAGTCAACTTTTATCCCTGTTCCAGTCGAAACTTGTCCGTCATAGGCGAAGCTTTTGCCGTCTGCGATTTCAATACGAAAAGTCACCTTGTATTCATGGCAAATACTTTATAGTGCTTCCAAATTTTGTTATTATTTCAATATGGCATTATCACTCACATATTGGTACATATTTAAAAAAAAAAATATCCTTGATATATTCTGAATTGTAATATTTTAAAGGGGTATTTACATTACTGGGGAAAATATTTGCTTTTTTTTAGTTTATTGATTTTATATGTAAAGTTTTAGTTGATATCAGTTCATATCATGTCTGTAGTTTTGGGCTTATTTGCTTACGTATTCATTGTTCTTAAGGAAATATAAAAAACATTTTGCGCATATTTGCGCTTTTTCATTTAAAGGTCACTTTTGTCCAGGATGTGGAAACATAGTAAAAAAGAAAGCATTTATGAGTTATTTTAAATTAATTCCAATTATTATTTTTTCGTTCAGGATCAGGTACAACTAATATTTTTATAAGTAGACGTACTTTATTTGATCAAATGAGACAATCTGGCTACGTTAAATTGGCTGATCAAGTATCATGTTTGAAGGAATTTGTCGAAATACGTACTAAATGTCCAAAAGACCAATTACCAAGCCTTCACAAAACAATTTCATTTTTTTTGTCTGATTTTAAGAAGAAGTGGCAAAAGGCTATCAGAAAAGAGAACAGATATTTGATTTTTAATAATGACTGCCTAGATACTTCAATAGGTTTTCATAACTTTTCTATTGTTTTAAGTAAAAAAGTGGGTCGCCCTCAAACAAATTTTGAAGAATCTTGTGATAGAGCTAAACGCCAAAAGACTAAATCTTTAAGATCAAAGCACTCTCCTAAGGAATGAACATTCGCAGTACAGGTGACTTTGCGAGCTGCTGGTCAAGTGGATGCATCCAAAGTTTTGAAGGAAGTTACGACAACTTTACCCACAGCTGCCTCATACAAAAATGCATACAAGAAAATTAACATCTCTAAAAGGTTAGCAGCTTACAGAAAAAGAAGCTCTTTTGATGTTTATTGAAGTAAAACTCACCAAACATCAATACAATATAATTCGAGAACATGACAAATTCCTATTTCCATCTTGCAAAAAAATACAACAGGCGAAAAGCGAATGTTACCCACCAAAGGAAAGCATTGCAGTCACAGATACTTTTGCTGAGATTAAATTGCAAATTTTACTTGATCATACTACCACTCGTTTTTTGGAAGCTCATAAAGAAATTTTAGAAGTTCAGAAATCAGAAAATATAAAAAATATAACCTGAATATGAAAATGGGGCTTCGACGGATCTGCACAGTCAGAATACAAACATAAATTTAGTAGCGATCCAAATTCTAAGGATAATAATATTTTTATATCGTCTTTAGTACATTTAAGATTGATATCGGACAATTTAGAATTACAAAATAAAATAGTTTTTTGGCAAAATGAAAGACACGATACTGTAGACCCATAAACCCTTTGCGGGAAAATATGCGTGGTACCCGATGCCTCCAACTATTCACAAAGTTTTAATTCACGGCCCAGAAATAATAAAGCATGCTTTATTACCTATAGGTCAGCTAAGTGAAGAGGCCCAAGAAGCAAGAAACAAAGAGTTCAAAAGATACAGAGAATGCTTCTCGCGAAAAATGTCACGTATAAAAACTAATGAAGATGTATTAAATTTACTTTTAATATCTTCGGACCCTCTTATTAGCAGCTTGCGAGAAGTATCTGTAAAGAAAGATGTAAATTTTGAAAAGGATACTTTGGATCTATTGGCTCCACCTAATATTATAACGTCCGACGTTTCCACGCAATCCACGATCAGTGAAAACGAAGCCGAAAATTCTTCAGATAGTGAATAAAATTTAAAAAAATCCTGTTTTTCTTATTAAAATTACTTTATAACAATTTATTTACATTGTTTTATTTATTTCATATTTAAAAGACCACAAAAATAATTTATTCCGACAATTCTTAATTTGGCTCCAGTGTGCGATGGGAAGAGCAATTAGTGCTTGTTCTTCCAGACCAGATTATTCAGGCATCCTGACACGGCAGAGGCTTTACTGACTTGTTCTCATACTTCGGTATAAAGGTCATTATGGTTGCAGATCTCTACTCCCAAATATCTGAAACTCATTACTTGCTCCACAGGTATTTCATCAACAGCCTGCTTACATCTTGTAGGCTGCCTTTTGTCTTGTTGACTGATATATCCATATTTAGCCTTTGTGATACTCTGATACATCATTCTTTGCAAGTCATCTTCAGACTCTGCTATTAATGCGGCATCGTCTGCATAGAAAATGACGTTCACAGTTTTACTGCCCGTTTTATAACCTAGTCCCAAGCCAACTACCTCTTCTATGATTTCGTCCTGACTAATTATAAATTTATAAGTATTTTAAAACGCCATTCATATTTTTTTATATATTTTAAAATTAGAACGGTTGTTTTGTTTTACCGGTTGATGGAAACCCTGATTATAACAGAATAGTTGGTCGTGGGAATATTTTCATTGTTTTAAAACAATGGCCCAGTTTTGTCGCATTTTCATTATACAAGAACCTTTACGAAACAACCATTGCGTTAGTTCACGGCAGTAGCTACAGGTTTCCATGGTATTCTATTAATATAACACATCACTTCATGGAAAAGACTGGATCATACTTTTGATATACGAGTAGTCACTTCATAATAAGATTTTTCTAACTTTTTACTCTATACTCGTATATGAGGGTATTATTTGCAAACACGGCAAACTCCACCAACAATCAAAAGTGAAATATGAATTGGGTCTTATTCATAATACATTTGCACACAATTTTTATTGATTTTCAGTTTCAAATTCGGCTTCATTCTGAAGAATTTTGCTATTAAAATATAGGGTTTGTTGCAAACATGGCAACCTCCACTTGAGTGTTGCAAAGCTGCCAAACTCCAAAATGAAATTCATTATTTTACTATAATTATCAACATAATGATGATTATTTCATGGCTGATTACTTTTAAAACACTAACTGGTTGAGATGAAAAAAATAAATATCGTAAAAAAGCGCATTTTATTAGCGTATCAGTTTTTTGCGATTTACTCAAAGCATCTAATGATGGAGTTTGCCAGGTTTGCAACTAATACCCTAATATATAATACTAGATCTAGATTAGAGGTGTTCTTGTGTCGACCTTTAAGTATGGAAGTGAAGCATGGAAAGTAGAATAAATGCAGTAGAAATGAGATCTCTAAGACGAATGTGTGATAAATCTGTATATGATAGAGTGTCAAATGGAAGTATAAAAAGTGAATGCGGTGCTAATGAAAGTGTTATGAAAGGGTCGTTAAGATGGTTATGAAGGTATATGTAAACGACGTGAACGAAGCTAGAAAAAGAGGAAGGCCGAGGAAAACGTGGCATGATCAAATCAATCAAATATTGAAAGTTGGTCACCTGAGGAGTCATGCACACGCGTCGATTTCCCTGACTCCTCAAGTGGCCGACATTCAACTTTTGAGATAAATCGAGGAAAACATGGCGTGGCCTAATCGATCATATTTTAAAAGTCGGAGACTACACGTGCGAGCTTTCACACGCCGTGTGAATGTAGAGGATTATATTATATAATTGTTGTTCGGTCTTCTCTCCAAAATAAACAAAATGATACGACATACTTTTTGGGATTTTGGGAAATCCGTCTAATTCGTCTTTCTGGATCGACGTTTCGGAGATTGTTGCAGTCTTCATGTGGGGGTTAACCACCCCTCAGATAGGGACTGCAATGATCTCCGAAACGTCGTTCTAGAAAGACGAGTTACCAACCGTGAATATCTATGCAATTATAAGATGATGCAGCTTTCACAATTTCCAACAATGTTTCTTACAAACGTAAGAGGAATAGCCATTAGAGCTGAAACTCTGTAAGCCAGAAGATCCAAGTACAAGCCCCATCTCTTAATGTTAATTTTATACAGCCGATGTCTATCGTGCGCCTCGCTCCGCTTAAAGGCGCTGGTATTTCGATACATAAGCTAGGTGTGTTCACAAGGCATACATTGTGTATTTGATTACGCTTAATTATTTATTTAAAAAAATGGTTTTGATATCTATTTGAAAAATACTTTCTCCACGTTGGCTGTTCGTGATAGAATGCGAAATTCAAATCACGTTCGAAATTCGAACGGGCCAATCGAAGTGCTATTTGCATCTTTTCGCATTGGTACGTGATTCCACATAGAGTTTGTTCATTTTCAGACATAGGTACACATGTATTTATAGGAAATGATTTATAATTATGTTGTCGCCATCAAAAACGAATTTAATATTAATATTGTTAATAATAATAATGATGATTTTGATATACGAGTATAAGAGTGTGGACAGGAATGAGCATGAATGAGCAGAGTTCAGAACCTGTTCCAAGTGACGCAGGACAGAGATGCTTTCGCTGCAGTGATCGCAAACGTTTGAGGGACCCGACACGGCACCAGAAGAAGAAGAATAACTTTCTCCAGATGATGAAGTTGTACAACCTTCAAAACATGTCGAGAAAATGGACTCAAAGGGGACAAAAACCGAATGATCATTAAGATGGTTTGGACACATGGAAAGAATGAGGGAAGAGGGAATGATGTAATATGTATATGTTAACGAATTAAATGGAACTAGAAATAGAGGATGACCGAGGAAAACGTGGCACGATCAAATAAATCAAATATTGAATGTCGGCCAAGTGAGGAGTCAGAGAAATCGACGCGCGTGCATGACAAGATGTATGAATGTTGAGGAAGCGAGAGAACTATGTCCGGAAAGAAAATTTTAGCAGTCCATTGTAGATAAGTTTTACACACATTATTCTAAGATATCTCTTTCTACTACATTTATTCTACTTTCATCATTATTTTGCCAATTATATGCTTCTCTTTCCATACATAAAGGTAGGTACAAGAACACCATTGTGCTCTGCCATCTTAGCTTTTATTTGGACATTTACGTTGGCATTTGACACTGTGTCATATACTTTATACACATTTAAGATAATCGAATGATTTTACTGAAATCTCTTGATGGAAGTTCATTTTTAATATTAATTAAATAAAACAATATGTTTTAACTACTTCCACTTGTCTTCTATATACGCCGTCACTTTGTGTTGTGGATTCACATTTGAAAACATTGTATTTTCACAACAGTTTTTTGCACCTTTCACAAACATGTTTTGGACACAAACTTCCCTTATTCAGTGTTTGAATTAATAAATTTTAACAGCTAAATGAAAGAGAGTCGTAACT
Source organism: Lepidostoma basale (assembly GCA_022606425.2). Classification (NCBI taxonomy): domain Eukaryota; kingdom Metazoa; phylum Arthropoda; class Insecta; order Trichoptera; family Lepidostomatidae; genus Lepidostoma; species Lepidostoma basale. The sequence continues at coordinate 114,215 of JAHDVF020001163.1, forward strand.
TTTATATACTGAATGACGAGTGAAAAAGTGGAGGTAACTAACTAACTAACTAACTAACTTACCATCACGCCATTTCCCCGGAGGGGTAGGCAGAGAGGATGGATCGCCACACTGGCCTGTCCTGGCATACCTCTCTGGGTTTCCTTAACATTCATACATCGTACCATGCACGCACGTCGATTATTCCGACTTCGAATGTGGCCGCCTTTTAGTAATTGATTAATTTGGTCATGCCATGTTTTCCTCGGTCGTCCTCGGCTTCTTCTCCCACTCACGCTGCTTGTGTACAAATTTTTAACCATTCTACTCTCATCCATTCGTTCCATATATCCGAACCATCTCAGGGATCCTTTTTTAATCTTATTCATGATGCAGTCATCTGCCTTACATTTCTTTCTTATTTCATCGTTCGGTATTCTATCATACAACGTTTTCCCGCACATTCTTCTTAGTGATCTCATTTCTATGGCGTTTATCCTGCTATCATCCTTCTTTTGCCAGCTCCAAGCTTCACTTCCATACATGAGGGTTGGCACTAGAACTCCATTGTGTACTGCCATCTTTGCTTCTGTCGATATATTTCGGAGGATATATTATGGAGGGAAGTAATCTTCTGCCTACCCCTTTGGGAGACGGCGTGATGGTTAGTTGGTTAGTTTGATATTAACTTTTTTTCTTTATTTTTTGTTTACCGCTTAGCACCACTGTACTTGTACCAGGCTACAATTATCGTTGCTATTTCGAATCTATATATGGCTTGTTTTCTTCTTCTTTTTGTGCCAGATCGCCACCGAATTAGACTGGGTAGGTGATCTCGATGTAGTCAGACGACGGATCCAATTGATCCTTATTGGATAATGGCTGGCCATTGTCCATGGCGGGCCAGGTCCGAGTCTATTTCCATAATACCAGGCAACCCTCGAATAGCCTGCACATCACGGCTATATTCATATTTAATATTTTATATTCCGACATGTCTGCATGGAACGTGCAAAAGATAACCAGACCGCAGAGCTAAAAAGAAGAATTGTACTAAGCTGGGCAGCTTTCGGAAACATGAGTTACATCCTTAAAAACCGGAAAATACCGATCAACCTGAAACGAAAAGTTTATGAAGTCTGCGTTCTGCCAGTTGGTACTTATGGCCTTGAAACTGTTACATTGTCCAAACAAAGTGCCGAGAAACTACGAGTGACCCAAAGAGCCATGTTAGGAATGATCCTAAGAGACAGAGTCAGAAACGATACGGTGAGAGAAAAAACAAAGGTCACTGACATCATCCACCCGGTGGCGACTCTAAAATATCAATGGGCAGGTCACGTAGCCGAAGCTCAGATGAAAAGTGGACAAGAAAACTGCTGACTTGGAGACCGTGGACGGCAAAGAGAATCAAATCAAATCAGTTTATTTCATCAACAGACATTACAAAATTAATTTTTAAGGCATCTATTGAGAACAGGTAAAATAATATATTGTGTATAGTATACTACCAGAAACCCATGAGAGATGGTTCAACATTTGGAAGACAGGATACTCTCCAGAATTAAGAGTATTTGCCTTCTAAACGTACTTTCACTAACATGAAAGACGTCGATCTCCGAGGAGACCGCGTTCAGCAGACTAATTGCTCTTCCCACCGGTGTCACCAGAGGCAGATTGGTTCTGGCGGCCGGTTGGTAAAACAATCTGTGCTGTCGCTGTCGGAGACATCTTTCGGGGATGGGACCAGAACTCCATTGTGAACGGCCGTTTTCGCTTTCATTGATAGATTCTTGTTTCCGTAAATATTCTTAAAGCTCCATTCACTTAATCAAAGAAACGCAAGAAAAAAAAAAATGTGGCAAAGAAGAACTCCTTATTTATATACGGCCGAAAATATACAATGTACATATTTTTTCTGTTTCTAATGTGTGTTTGTTGTGGGGTTTCTTAGACCCGTGTGGTATTTTCAGTGTTAAAAGGGTGACGATGCGTACCAAATGTCATAAGTAATACAACTCTTAATTCAATAATAATTTATATTTGAAGTGTAACCTTCTTCAGATGAAGACGTCTATTTCCTGGACAGGAGTTGTTGCACTATACGTTCCCATATCTTCATTTTCTACCACATTGAAAACTCCAGGATTTATTGTCGAAAATTATTTATATTACAAACTTTTTATTGTTTATTTAACAATGAAATGAGAAATGCGGAAAAAAAGTAATTCTACATTTAAAAAAAAAAATTATAGAGAAATATTTATTTAAATTTTATATTGGTAAACACGATTCCATACTCCCATAGAAGCCCAGAAGCCCGGCTTGCGTAAGAAATTTTAAATCAAAACCTCTTCTGGTTTACAGAGGTTCAGCTCTTGTGGCTATTCCTCTTACGTCTGATGGGAACATTGTTGGAAGGTGATTTGGTGAGTTGTTGGTTTATGCAGAGGTATGATTACTTAGATTTGGGAGTTTTTGATTGGAGCTGCGTAAGTGCAGATCGTGCATTCACTTCTTATATTTTCATTTGGCGTTCTGTCATACACAGAATTACGCACATTCGTCTAAGAAATTGTTTTTGTTGGTCCAAGTTATAGCATATAAATTGGAGTGACATCTCCAGGCGTTATCTAGCAATACGTTAATGGCGGTAGCCTTTCACATTGCGTTAATAAAAAGATCTTTTGTTTAATGCTTAAATCCAATCTTCATAGATGGCGCTAGTGTGTAGATTGAAACTAACATGTGAAGTTTGGTGTTACATATTAACATATATACAACTTCCAAAAATTTGTCAGACGTGGTGGTCGTAAGAAAGGTGGAATGGGGTATGTTGTATTACATAAAGCTTGCGCTTAACCCAACCAATGACAGTTCATAAGTCCTGTAAACACCTCGATTACCATATTCTGTTTCCAATTTGCATCTTCGTCTCTATTGAGATCCAATTAATCTAAGAAATTGTTGTAAATAGAGATGCATCTGCAGCTAATTTCATGACAGACATCACGGCGTGCACGTAACAGCTAGTACTTAACATTGTAAGTGCGTCTAATGAGAGGGAATACAACTCATTAATACGTGTATGTATCGGTTTTACATATATTTTTATACACACACATGCACACTTCCTATTTAACCCGATCATGCATGAATCGATAAAAATTCTTAGCGATTTTTTGTTTTTTTCGTCAAGTTTCGAAAGTTTTACATCTCCATCATCGGGAGACCGATGTAAACTCGAATATCGAGAAAAATAAAATCATAAAATAACTAACTAACCATCACGCCGTTTCTCCGCAGGCACAGGCAGAGAAGGTGGACCGCCATACTGTTATATCCTGACATTACTCTCGCGCGTCTTCTACATTCACACATCGTGACATGCACGCTCGTCGATTGTTCTTTCTTCGAACATGAGCGCGAGCAATTTTGTAATGCCATTTATTGCTTGGCCTTCCTCGACTTCTTTTTCCATTCACATTACTTTTATATATATTTTTAACCATTCTTCCCTCGTCCATTCGTTCTATATGTCCAAACCATCTTAGTGACCCTTTCTTAATTTTATTTAGGACGCATTCATCCGCCTTAGATTCCGAATTTCGAACATTCGAATTTGTCGCGACAGCTGTTTCGCTAACTGATGTTAGCATCTTTAGGTGTTACAATCAACTCAATTTCGTTTTTCAAAAGAAATATAATCATTTGTGATTTTCTATAACAGTTTTTTTATGTTTAAATACAAAGTGTTTCCGTCAAAACAATGGATTATCCATTCCTTTATTACTTCATCAGTGGATATTCTATTATACATTGATTTTCCACACATTCTTCTTAGTGATCTAATTTCTACGGCATTTATCCTGCTTTCATCCTTATTCTGGCTAATACAAGCTTCACTTCCATATATAAGAGTCGGCACTTAAACTCCATTGTGCACTGCCATCTTTGCTTCAGTCGAAATATTTCTATTTGCGTTAATGACTTTGAGTGCACCATTTATTTTGTTTCCAGCTCCAACCCTTCCTTCGATATCTTTCTCAATTTTTCCATCTCTTGTAAACATGCTTCCCAGATAAATAAATTCGGTAACTTTCTCTAATTTCTCACCGTTCGCGCTTAGTCACAATCCGTCATACATTCTTCATTTTTAAATACCATAATTTAGACTTTGACACGTTTATCACAAGGTCACACTTATTTCATACTACGTACATTCTTGACACTAAGACTTGTAGATCGTCCATGCTGTCAGCGATTAAAACAGCGTCGTCTGCATATAACAAACAGCTGATGGATATATCGTTCATTTTCGCACCAGCGTTTATGTCTGCTTATGAGTCATAATTATTTAAATTAGTTGTATTTAAAAAAAGCAGTTGTTTATTATTTTGAGGACTTATATTTTAAGTACGCCGTTTTTAAAAATCAATTACTCCAAGGGCGCACTAGGAAATGACTGACCGAACAGTGCAGTCTTTAGAAGGTTCTTAAATTTAACGTCACTATCCTCATATTTAATACTAACATGGAGGCTATTCCACGCCAACAGACCCGCAACGCTGAAAGCACGACCATAGAAACTTGCTTTATTGGCTCTGACTGGAATTGTTATGTTGTTTGCACTTGTTTCTACTGATCGGAGTGAACGTTGCCTTTCCGTTGGCATGGGTGTCACGCAGAGGTCCAATATATACGCTGGCGCTCTCTGGCGTCGAGCCTTAAACACTGTCAAAGACAATTTGTATTTTACTCACTCTCGAATTTAATATTTGAAATAATTCGTTATTCCAGAATTCCACAGTTTTGCCGTCAAAAAATAAGTCTTCTTGTTTTCACTCCGTAGAAACAGAGTTTACTCAATATGTGATAGTGTTAAAATGTCGCTATTATGGCGACAAATGATTGTCTTTGCGAAATCAAAAAACAGCGACAACGGTGTCACGAGGGTTAAAGGCGATCATGAGCTTATCGGCGCAAGCGATTATATCATTTATTCCAATTCAAATAGAGTCCAAATTCGTATGCAGCGCCCAGATTTATCCGCGCTTCGTTAGCAGTTTTCAAATCTTATCATGTAATGTTTAAAAAACAAACTATTTTAGACTCTGTGTGTATCTGAATGAGGTGTATTTTTGCTTGCGTTTCGCTTTTCCCTTGTTCGATTTCATCGGCAGTTTCCGTTCTTAGTACGGACTGATACGAACGGCAGTATTATAAAAACCACAGCGAAAATGAGTAATTTTTAGTGTGTTTGCACTTCAACCTTTTTTTACGCGATTGGTGCGTTGTTTAAAAAACGCTTAAAATGAAACATTGAAAAAATAAAGCATGACACCCTGCAGCATTTTTCTCCTTCTTTTAAGGGGTAAGGCCACTCTAGAGACCGAAAAAATAGGGTTTTTTGTGATTTTTTTTCAGGAAAAGTATAAAATAAATCGAGCTATCAAAGATAGGAGTTTATTGCACATATAATTGACTGTAAAACGTATTTTTTAGAGAATAATTGAATTAAAAATGGAGGCTGTGCAACGTTTCTCAGAAGACCTCTCTATTTTCAAAGGGTCCACGGCCGCACCAACAGTTCCTGTAAATTTTTAATTGTGTTGAGTCACAATTTTTTTTTGTATTGTACATAACAACAGCTAAAAAAGTACGTAGGATATTTTTGATATATTGATTTTTGGATGAATGGCGTACTTCCAAAGTCAAAACATGCAAAATTCGCAGAAAAATCGCCAGAAAATTGTTCATAAAAAAATAACTAAGGTATATAAAAAAAAAAATCTTACGTATTTTTCTGCACAATATATTTCTAAAGATCTGGTTAAAATTTGAAGTGAATTGGTTGAAAATTGCTGGCAGCCTTGTGCTATACTTTGAAAAACAAATACTTAGAGGTATTTCCTGGGCATAATCGTTTGTGACTTTAGAAAATCCTAGAGTGGCCTAACCCCTTAATAGATCTGACGATCTGTGACATAGAAATCATGTTTCGTCGTATGATGAGGTCCAGTTGTCCCTCCATCTCTTAGGCGGTCTTCCAGGTGGGCGGTGTCCGGAGGGGATTTCATAAGCAACTGTATATGCAAGTCTGTCACCATCCATTCGGGCTACATGGTCCCTCCAGTATCTTCTTCTGGATCTACTCCACTGAACGATATCCTCTATTTCGCAAGTTTTTCTTATCTCGGAGAGTTTTTCCAGTAATTGATCTTAGGACCTTCATCTCCGATGTTCTTAGTAGTCCCTTGGTTCGTACAGCGGCCCGCGTCTCTACAGCGTTCGTCATGATAGGTCGCACGCATGTTTTATAAATTCTGATCTTGCTGTCGATACGCATGTGCTTGTTCTTCCAGACCAGATTCTCCAGACATCCTGACACGGCAGAGGCTTTACTGACTTGTTCTCGTACTTCGGTATAAAGGTCATTTTGGCTGCAGATCTCTACTCCCAAATATCTGAAACTCATTATTTGCTCCACTAAAGTCAGCTTATTAGTCAGGAATAAGAAATTCTAAAATAAGAAAGATCTGCAATGTAGAAGATGTCGTGCGATGAGGAAGACCATGTGGAAAGAGCATGTTCTGAAAGAGTGATAAATATCTCTTCTTTTTCTTCTTCAGCTTATCGCCGTCCACTCTTGGACGAAAGCCTCCTCCATGTCCCTCCATGTCGATCTCTCCTGCGCAGTCTGCATCCATAGCACCCCAGCGTATTGTTCCAGGCCATCCTTCCACCTCATTTGAGGTCTTCCTACTCTTCTTCTCGTGTCTCTCGGTCTCCAATTCAGCAGTATTTTGGTCCATCTTTCGTCTGCAGCTCTAGCGACATGCCCTGCCCATTTCCATTTTAAAGTCGTCACCCGGTAGATCACGTCTGTGACTCTTGTTTTATCCCTCACCGTTTCGTTCCTGACTCTATCTCTAAGGGACAGGCCTAGCATGGCTCTCTCCATCGCTCGCTGCATGACTCTTAGTTTCTCTACACTGTGTTTTGTCAGAGTGGCAAGTTCCAACAGGAAATTGCCCTGCAGGAAGACCACCTTAAAGATGGCGAGACAGTTGGACATCTGCATCCCAGGAACAGGCTCCGAGAAATAGCAGGAAACAGTCCTAAATAAAGCAGAAGAAGATGTAGGGTTTCATTTGTATATATTTAAAAATTAGTGTTTTTTATGCTATCGTGTTAAAGTGAATCCGTGTTGACGGTTGCCGTGCAGTTTGAGGTTTTCAGCAATTCGTTTAATTGTGATATATCGAAACTGTCTTTGAAGATTCCGTGCTACAGCTGTGCTAGAAGGAACGGTTTCTAGAAGGTTTCATGCTAGTTACTTCAAATTAACACATTGTCTGACAGATTCACACGCTAATTACGTGCAGTTTGAAATACGATAACACGTAACAGTGTGTGCTGAAATATAAATCACTTTTTCTTTTTGATTTCTCCGACTCCTTGCATGACCGAAATTAGAGTTTAATGAATTTGGTAATGTCGTGTTTTCCTGGGTTTTCCTCAGCTCTGTACTCCGTTAACACCGTTATGTAATACGAAAGCGTATGCTTTTGTAACAATTATTAATTTATCTATGCGTTCTATATCTTCTTCTTCTTCCTCAGCCTATTCCCGTCCACTCCTGAACAACGTCGACCTTCGTGGCTGAGTAGTAAGAACTCTGACTTCCACTCTCAAGGTCCCGGGTTCGATTCCCGGCGATGGCAGTGTGATTGTCACACTGTCATTGGTCTGGTGTAGAATTCACGTGACAATAAAATGGCGATAGATTGGCTGGCTACCTATCACATGTCATGAGAATCAATATAATAGCTAAAATAAATTGATTACAATAATTGGGTTCAAACGACCTGTTGTACTCGTATACAGGGAAAAAGAAACAAAAATTAACAAACAAACAAAGACTTCCTCCATTCGCTTCCATGTCACTCTGTCTTGTGCAGACTGCATCCAGGTTATTCGGACGTGTCTGTTCAGATCATCTTTCCACCGTAGTTGTGGTCACCTTGCACTTCTCTTTGCCGTCCACGGTCTCCAAGTCAGCAGTCTTCTTGTCCATTTTTCATCTGAGTTTCTGGCTATGTGACCTGCCTTTAACATTTCATGAATTTCCCGTTAATTTTTCAAAGTTTCACCAGAAATTTGATGTTGACTTGTTGTTCCATATCTGTTTGTCAATCTCCATTGTCGACAAGAGCATAAAACACGCCACAAAAAAATTCCCCGTTCGAGCGATACGTTTACCTCGACGGTTTGGTGATTACGGATTCATTTAGTGGCTTACCCGGAAACAATGTAGCCAGTGCTCTTGCGCGAATTTCAATTAAAGATCTTTTGAGCAACGCAGTTCGCGTATTTAATGGACAGACCTCGTATATTGTTAGATGGTTAGATTATTATTATTTTGTTGAATCGCTCTTTACATCATGACAGCATAAGCCAAATCGATGTAAAGGGTATTATAGCTATCATAGTGATTCTTGTGACATGTGATAGGTACCTAATCTATCGCCATTTTATTGTCACGTGAAATCTACACCAGATCAAAGACAGTGTGACAATAACACTGCCCTCGCCAGGAATTGAACCCGGAACCTTCGGGGGCAGTCAATGTACTTACCACTCGGCCATGAAGGTCAGACAGATGAGGGTTTCTTGGATTATGTGGTATGTTGGATCAGACACTTGGACCCGACTACCCGAGTGAGGAGTGTGTTGAGGTCGGGGGTGGCCTTGATAGGAACCCAGGTCTTGGGTGGAGACTGAGGGACGGTGACGAGGAGTGTGGGTGGTAGTCTCGGGTGTGGAATATTGTAGCATCATTTGGGACCATTTTTCATTTAACCAGACAGCCACAGCAACGCCTGGTTGGGTACAGCTTGTAATAAATAAATGCAAATTTGTATTGAGTGTTATTTGTTTGTTGCAGGAAGGGATGTCGACGCTTCTGTTCTGGCAGGGGCGTGGCGGGAAGAATGGTTCAGCACAGGCGACCGCCGGCACGCAGGGCACGCCGGGTCGCACGTGGCTGCACGCCTCAGACCTCCTGCTCAAGGGACACGTGGCTTACCTCGTCAAGGTACCATTTCCAAAATTACCTTTTACTTTAAACGTGGCACGATCAAATAAATCAAATATTGCATGTCGGCCACGTCAGGAGTCGGAGAAATCGAAGCGCGTGCACGAAACGATGTATTAATGTTGAGTAATAGAGAGATAAGGGTAGTAGGGCTACGATGGGGTATGTTTTGCTGGAAAGTATGCCTCTACAAAATGTCGTAAGGTGCCATGTTGCATTTACAACAGCAACACTACTATCAAGTCCAACTCTCTAGCGTCCACGAGAGGTCTTTTAAAGACCCCGCGAACCCCGGGCAATGTGGCACATATTACTTAGTGCCATAGCAGATAGAGAGAGGACGAATGGCGAGCTTCCAGCGCCATAAAACTGGATACACCCAGCTAACGGAAGGTAACCCCGACAGAAAATCTTCCAGAGAAGGCAAGGGGATACCACTCTGGATATTTTCCCCAGGTCATCACTATGACAAGGGTGATAGTCAACGTTACGGCCGTGCCACACTGTTTGAAACAAGCTCTCCACAAGGGTGACCTTGGTGGAGAGCTGTGGAGCCCACGGTTGGTGTAGCGTCCACATTCTGTTCTAAACAAGCTCTCCACATGTGGAATGCGTGTTTAAACGGTGGATCCACACGCATACTATGCGCGTCCGTCCACAAAGTTTGTTGAAGGTCAAACGAATTTTGGTTTCAAATAAGTGTCTACACAGTTTTAAACCGCTGGTGGAGACCGATGTGGAGAGCTTGTTTAAAACAGTGTGGCACGGCCTTTAGGGAGACCTGACAGGACACAGAAAGAATAAGAGAATAGAGAGATGCATGTTATGAAAGAACAGTGTGGTGGTCCATTCTTTCTGGCTACCCCTTCGGGGAGACGGCGTAATTGGTTAGTTATGATAAGTAAAGTATGGCAAATTATTTAGAAGTGAATTTAATAATGGTTTCGTTACAATAACGAGTGGTTGTATAAATTATTAGACAAAACCGGATTGACTGCAAAAAACCGGGCTGTGACTCAACAAGGAAAAATATTTTCAAATCATTCACATGAAGTGTAATTTATTATGTTTTTAAATAATAAAGTTCCTCTCCTATTGGAGTCCAACAATCTGGGGCTATGCAGCTTCGAGTCACATACGAAAACTCCAAATCCTGCAAAATAAGGCTATCCGTTTATCGCTTGGGGCGCCTTCATGGACCAGGATCACACAACTGCACCTAGAATCGGGAATCCCGATGATAGATGAATTCATTCTGAAACTTGCCGAACGTTTTTACTAAGGACTCCCTTCACATCCTAATCCCACATAAAGACCTTTCAAATTACGACCCAAACACCTCCAGCCGCCACAAGCGCCCAAAATCGATCCTCCTTCAGAGGAACACTCCGGGCCACACAAATCATGCCCCCACATAAACTAACAACCCACCAAATCACCTTCCAACAATGTTCCCATCAGACGTAAGAGGAATAGCCACATGAGCTGAACCTCTGTAAGCCAGAAGATCCAAGTCCAAGTCCAAGTATTGGAGGCTGGACAGACATCTTGGTTATTTCTTCCCTTGATGTCTGACTTGAAGATGTTGCCCAGCCTTCCGAATGCAGACCAACCGAGCTGTATTCTCCTATCAATTTCCTTGACTTGACCCCCTCTTCCAAAAGCCAATAGATGACCAAGGTACACATATTCATCCGCCACTTCTACATTTTTATTATGGATTTTAATGTCTTCAATTTGTGTGTTTGTCATAATTTTTGTCCTTGTCATATTCATTTTCATTTACCTCAAATATTTTCTAGAGCATTATGGAATATGCCAGATATTTAATTGAAAACACGTCTGACGCCCACATTTTATCAGTAACAATAGTATATGCGTCCTTTCGAATCATATTTCAACAGAATTCGATATGGAATTGAATCATTGCTTTTGCGTATTTTATATTGAGGAAGTTTTCCCTACATTTGATAATGATAACAAATTGAAACATTTCATTCCCATGAAATAAACGCCAGATTTTTAAGGATTAATTGTATCTCAATAGAGACAAATGTGTAAATTATTTGGAAACAGAATATGGTAGTCGAGTAAATATATATATGGTAGAGTGTCAAATGCAAATATAAAAAGTAAATGCGGTGCGAAGGGAACATACTTTTTTTATAAATACAATCCCAACCCTAACTGGTCTTCTATTCCTTGACAATAATGTAAGACTTTATCATAAACCCTAATACCCCCTCGCCCTCATTCGGAAGGACACTTCGGGCCATACATACAGCCACATCATAAAACAACTACCAAATCACATTCCAACAATATTTCCTACAGACGTAAGAGGAATAGCCATTAGAGCTGAACCTCTGTAAGCCAGAAGATCCAAGTCTAAGTCCAAGTGAATGGGTTTGTTATGATATTGGAAGGGTCGTTAAGATATTTAGGACACATGGAAAGAATGAGTGAAGACAGAATGGTGAAGAAGTTATATGTAAACGACGTGTACGGAGCTAGAAATAGAGGAAGACCGAGGATAACGCGGCACGATCAAATCAATCAAATATTAAATGTCGGTCACGTGAGGAGTCGAAGAAATCGACGTGCCTGTATGACAAGATGTCAGGAAAGAACAGTGTGGCGGTCCATTCTTTCTGCTTCTCCCTCCGGGGAGACGGCGTGTTGGTTAGTGAGTTAGTTAATTGTATATTTAAAAAAGGACATTTGAACGACGGTGTCACGTTGCTTCTTTCTGCCTAACCCTCAAGATAAATGCGTGATGATGATAATTGTTACATCGCCATCTTGGGAGATCACGTCTTGAGATCAGTTATTCTTGAATTTCGGGTCGGCAATTATGGATTGTGTGACACAATGAAAAATTTGCATACATAACAATACAAGTGTCACAGAGATGCCTGGTTCGTCATTTAGAGAAGGGGTCTCCAAACTTTCCAGCATAAGGGTCATACTGATTACATCAGTAAGTTCCAAGGTACAAAACCGTTTTAATTTTTTCTGACATTATCTATAATTTTTGGACTAGTCGCCGAGTACGCGCCCTGAGCTATCATTCTTCTTCTTTCGGTGCCGTGTCAGGTCCCCCCAACGTTGGCTATCACTACAGTAAAGGCATCTCTATCCTGCGCCATTTGGAACAGGTTCTGAACTCTTGTTATTCCTGTCCACTCTTTGATGTTCTGCAGCCAGGACAGCTGCCTTCTACCAACTCCCCGACGTCCCTCCACTTTACCCATTAATATCAGTCGAAGGAGGTGGTATTTTTCTCCCCTTAGCACATGATCCAAATATGAGACCTTTCTAATTTTCACACTCGACAACAGCTCTCTATTGGCTCTGGGTCTTTGCAGTACGTCTGCGTTACTGACCCTATCGGTCCACGGTATACGGAGCATTTTGCGGTATATCCACATCTCGAACGCTTCCAACCGGTTCATTTCATTCACTTTCAGAGTCCAGGTTTCGCAGCCATATAGTAGAACAGACCATATTTAACATTTAATCATTCTTTGTCGGAGATTCAAGTTAAGATTATCTTTGCAAAATAATGTTCTCATTTTATTAAGTGCAGCTCGTGCAACTTCAATTCTGCATTTTATTTCAGTGTCCGGGTCAAGAGCTTTAGTGATAATGCTGCCAGGGTATTTAAATAGGTCGACCATTTCAACATTCGCACCATTCAGTTGCAGAGTGGATGAATAATAGTTATATCGCCCAAATGTCATCCATTTGGTCTTCTTAACGTTGATTTTCAAGCCCAGATCCTCTCCTGCTATATCAATTTTATTTAAGCGTTCTTGAAGATCGGGTATACTATCAGCTAAAATAACTATGTTAACAGCATACCTGACGTTGTTAACAATAACCCCATTAACCTTCACTCCCAGGCTGGAGCAAGCGAGCATACGCCTGCTAAATTCGCTAATTCACTTATCACCACAACAATAAACCATCTGTCACGGGTCTGATTGATGACACTGGTCAATTGCTGTCGCGGGATGGATTGATGACACTGACCGGCCGGATTTAGCCCGCGGGCCGTAGTTTGGAGACCCCTGATTTAGAGAGTTCAAGGTGTCTTTAAATGGTACAGATCGTGTCATGTATATAAAAGAGGCGTAAATCTTTTATCTCTGCTAATCTGGACGAATAAAAAAAATATTAAATTTAATTTACTGCGATAAAAAAAATCCACGCTTAACGCTGTTGTGTAATCATTACACAATTATAAATGTAGGATTTCATATCATTATAATTCATATGTATTTACATCAAATAAATATAAAATAGGTAGGAATTAATTAAGTGCTTCATACGAAAAATCATATTTTAGTTTTCAAGTGATAACTCAGCTTCAGGAAAAATACCAATCAACCTGAAACGAAAAGTCTATGAAGCCTGCGTTCTGCCAGTTGGTACTTATGGCCTTGAAACTGTTACATTTGGCCAAACAAAGTGCAAGAAACTACGAGTGACCCAAAGAGCCATGGAAAAAGTCATGTTAGGAATAAGCCTTAGAGACAGAGTCAGAAACGGTACGATGAGAGAAAAAACAAAGGTCACTGACATCATCCACAGGGTAGCGACTCTAAAATGGCAATGGGCAGGTCACGTAGCCAGAAGCTCAGATGAAAAATGGACAAGAATACTGCTGAGTTGGAGACCGTGGACGGCAAAGAGAAGTGCAGGGCGATCGCAACTACGGTGGAAGGATGATCTGAATAGACACGTCGGAATAACCTGGATGCAGTCTGTACAAGACAGAGTGACATGGAGGTGAATGGAGGAGACCTTTGTCCAGGAGTGGACGGGAATAGGCTGAAGAAGATAACTCAGCACCATTCTGCGCGTTTTTTTTACCCCTTTAACTCGTATAAAGGAATGGTTAAATCTGGATACGAATTAAAAGAAAATTATAGATAGTTCATTGTTCGAACGCCCCTATAGTTTGAAACCGCCTACTGTGAAACTAATCCAATCAGATGATAACGGAATATGGATCGAATTCACTGTTATTTCTCTGAATTTAATGACTGATTGTTCCAGACTATGGCTAAAGTTACATTATACACAAAACATACAGTTAAATATGGAAAAATGGAGAAAGATGTCGAAAGAATGAAAGAGAGAATGGACCGCCACAGTACTCTATCCTGGCATACCTCTCTAGCTTCCTCCACATTCATACAGCGAGACATGCACGCACGTCGATTCTTCCGACTTCTAACATGACCAACCTTTAAAATTTGATTAATTTGGTCATACCATGTTTTCCTCGGTCTGCCTCGACTCCGTACTCCATTTACATCAAAACGTATACTTTCTTAACCAATCTTTCTCCATCCATGGGCTCTATATGTCCGAACCAACGCAGTGATCTTTCTTCGGCATTTGAGATCAGCATTTGAGATTCTGTCGTATATCGTTCTACCACATATAGGTCTTAGGGACTACCGCATTTATTCTGCTCTCATCCTTTTTCTGCCAGTTCCATGCTTCGCTTCCATACATTAGGGTTGGGACCAGAACACCATTGTGCACTACCACCTTTGCTTCAGTCGAAATATTTATATTTGCGTTGACTCATGACTTTGAGTGCACAATTTCCAGCATAGTTTATAATGGATTCTTTCAGGACACTTGAGCCAGTGAAGATCTTTTAGATGTTGTGAAATATGCGAGTTTTTTGGAACATTGAAAACAGATTGAAGTTTATTTGTTTGTTTCTTGGATATTTTGGCGTATATGCCGTTGCAATAGTCGAGTCGAGATACGACGAAGGAATTAACAAGTGTTTTAAATGCATCAGTGGGAACATTTCTTTTGATTGCTTTGAGCTGCCTTAGGTGAAAGAAACTGAAAAAAAAAACAATGAAACGTTGTCTCCTTAATATTTTTTTGTTTCCTCATGACTAAGGGTCGTGATCGGATCTGCCCGTCTCCAAACCTTCACTGTTTCCGGCAGGCCGCACCGCCGAGTATAGGTTTCCCCTGGTCATATCCTTAATCTGGTCACACCACCACGCAAGAGATCTGCCTGTGACAATACTGTTATCCATCTCTCTCCTGGCAATGTGATCAAAGAAACTCAATACTCGCCGACTGCATATTACAGATAGTCTTCCTGTTATTTTGAGCTTATTAAGAACTGAGTCCTTCGTCCTTTTTGCAGTCCACGGTATCCTCAGCATGCGACGCCTACACCCCATTTCAAAGGCGTCAATCCTGACGTCGTCACGGGATTTCAAGTCCGAGTTTCAGTGCGCATAATTTTAATTTAAAAACATGGTATGCGAAATGATCTGATGATGAATGTGAATAAGTCCAAGGTAATGATTTTTGAAAAAGAAGAAATCATGACAGTCTGCAACATTAGCGTGAATGGTGAAAATTTAGAGCAAGTAGACGAGTTCGTGTATTTAGGTAGTATGTTTACAAAATATGGGTGAGTGAAGAGGGATATTGAAAGAAGGTTGGGGCAGGCAACAAAGTGAATGGTGCACTTAAAGTTGTCATCGCAAACAAAAACCTATCCAAGAAAGCTAAAATGGCAGTGCACAATGGTGTTCTTCTACCGACCCTTATGTATGGAAGCGAAGGATGAAAGTAGAATAAATGCAGTAGAAATGAGATCTCTTAGACGAATGTGTGCTACTCTGTGTATGATGGAGTCTAGAATGAAAATATAAGAAGTGAATGCGGTGCCAATGATGGTGTCATGAACAAAATAATGAAAGGATCATTAAGATGGTTTGGACATATGGAAAAAAAAATGAAGAAAAATTGGTAAAAAAATATATGTTAACGATGTAAATGGAACCAGAAATAGAAGAAGACCGAGGAAAACTAAAAAAATAAATCAAATATTGAATGTCGGCCACGTGAAGAGTCAGATATATCGACGCGCGTGCATGACACGATGTATTTATGTTGAGGAAGCGAGAGAAATATGTCAGGAAAGAAAAGTGTGGCAGTCCATTCTTTCGGCCTACCCCTTCGGGGAGACTGCGTGATGGTTAGTTAGTTTTTTTGGTACTTGATTATAAAATGTATGTGTTTGCAGTCAATATTGTCAATAGCGCATCGTATTCTGCGCACAATCATCTAGCTTACACGTGTCACTCATATTTACGATGTTGCCGCCAGATAGAATTACGTTTTCTAGGAAGAATGTCGCCACCCATTTATCTCATTACAATAACGTGCAAATACACGTATGTTATATATTACCTTGTTATTATTGACACCTTTTTAAGATCATATACCCTCTCATCTAACCATCACGCCGTTTCACTGAATGGGTAGACAGATAGACCTTCATGACCGAGTGGATAGTGTTTATTCTTCTATTCCGAAGGTCCCAGGTTCGATTCCCGGCGATGGTAGTGCGTTTGTCACATTGCATTTACATCATACACTTTTTTCCACATATTATTATTAACGATTAAATTCCCTCTACATTTATCCTACTTTCATCCTTCTTCTGCCAACTCGATATTTTACTTCCATACATAAGGGTTCCCGTGTCAGGATGCCTGAAGAATCTGGTCTGGAAGAACAAGCACATGCGTATCGACAGCAAGATCAGAATTTATAGAACATACGTGCGACCTATCATGAGGTACGCTGTAGAGACGCGGGCTGACACTGTGCGAACCAAGGGACTACTAAGAACATCGGAGATGAAGGTCCTAAGACCAATTACTGGAAAAACTCTCCGAGATCGTGTCCGCAACGTAGACATAAGAAAAACTTACGAAATAGAGGATTTCGTTCAGTGGAGTAGATCCAGAAGAAGATACTGGAGGGACCATGTAGCCCGAATGGATGGTGACAGACTCGCATATACAGCCGCTTATGAAATCCCCTCCGGACATCGCCCACCTGGAAGACCGCCTAAGAGATGGAAGGACAGCTGGACCTCATCATCCCACGAGACATGATTTCTGTGTCACAGATCGTCAGATCTATTAAAAGAAGAAGAAGACATAAGGGTTGGCACTAGAACATTCAGAATAGATTTCTTTGTTCTTATATTTTCGCTTTGTTATCAGCAGCGTGCGTCACGTGACCGCGTAAAAAACATGGCGTCCTTTAAACAGCTGATTCAAATGTCAGATTGCACCCGCGGTAATGAGGCGTACGTACGAATTAACATAAATGTAAATGGACTTGCCTATTTATATTTATATTTTCTTTCTACGTTTTATCAACATTGTGTAGTGCGTAATTAGAAGATAAATTGATTAATTTGTTGCAAAGCGACCTCTTTAACTCTTCCTGCAAACGAACAAATGATATATTTTTTACTATTAAGACGTAATAAGATGTTTATATCTTCTTCTTCATTATTGTAGACCTATGTGGTCTGTTCTCCAGAGTGTTGCTCCTCCTGTTGATTTTTAGGGGGCATTATACAAAAAAGGAGATTTTAAGGGGCGATCTACAAAAATTTGATTTAAGTAGGCGTTATAAAAAAACATTTTAAGGGGGCGTTCTACAAAAAGTGGATTTAAGGGGACGTTATGAATAATATTGATTTTGAGGGGGCGTTTTGAAAAAAAACTGGATTAAGGGGGCGTTTTACAAAAAAAAAAATCGTTTTTGAGGGGGCGTTTTACAGAAAAATAGATCTTATCGATTGCGTTCTACAGAAAATAGATTTTTAAGGGGGCGTTAATTTTATTAATCGTTTATTTATGATGCCCACATAGCTGTGTATGTTAAACGAATCCTTTGTTTGCAGTTTCTGGGGTCCACGACCGTAGACCAGCCGAAAGGGATCGAGGTGGTGAAGGACTCCATCAGGAGGCTGCAGTTCACGCAGCAGCTGCGCAAGTCGGAGACGGGAGCCAAGACCAGGAAGGTGGAGATCACCATATCAGTGGACGGTGTTGCCATACAGGTCTCTACTCTTTCTTTTTTATTCCCAATTACAAACGATACAAGTTACAACCCGTGAAATATTCACGGAAGTAAAGATTTTCTACACTATAAAAACTTGGTTCACTGTACAATCGTTATCATAATATGTTTTAACTTTTATTGTATTTTTTTTCTTACACGTTTAAAATTTCAAAAATTAACAACACCAAACTGTTCTCCTTTTGTTTTCTACACTATTTGATGATGAATGTGAATAAGTCTAAGGTAATGATTTTCGAAAAATAAGGAAACATGACAGTCTGCAACATTAGTGTAAACGGTGAAAATCTGGAATAAGTGGATGAATTTGTTTATTTAGGAAGTATGTTTACAGAGGATGGGAGAGTGGAGAAGGATATTGAAAGAAGGGTTGGGGCAGGCAACAGGGTCCTACAAATATGGCGATAAATTCATATTTAATATATATATATTTTTTTCAAATTTGGGTCAAGTCAAGTTAAAACATAATATAATAATTTTATATTGTTGGTTTTTATAAAATAAATGAAATTACTGACAAAACAAAAATTGATATACTAGTTTTTTTCATACCTCTCACTGCCTCTAACCGCTTAACTATTACCACTCCATTCTTTTTTTATATTGTTTGTCAGCCAACTCTAATTTAAATAATATCAAAATATTTTTATTGACAGGTAGTTACAAAAAAAAAAAAGTTAAAAAATCATTTGTAATGATTTATTCATCAAATAAAAAACAATTTACAAAAAAACATTATGGACTACTTATAGTTTTGCATAGTATGGTACTTTTTAAAACAATTTCCAGGATGGAGACCAGGTTTTCTGGAACAGGTCTCACAAAACCACACTGTTTCCCGTCTTCCCCCTGGAATCTTTCTGTTACTGCACACAGTACAGTCTTTAGAACCTTTGTCCAGTTTCGCAATGAAGTGGGGATTGTACTCTAATCGCTCCTCTGCATGACGTATCACGCGAAGTTCCCGCCATTTTGGGTTATGTGAATTTGCAAGGACTATTTTATAGTAAAATAAAAACGGAAAACAGTCAAAATCTTATTAAAACGTGAAATCAAATGTTTTTTTAACGAATAATCACAAGAAACAACGACACGTGTCAAGTTTTGCGCGCGAAAATACACCGCGCGCGCAAGTCTTATCTCGTCGGCCGCCAGCCGACAACTGAGTTGTAGCGTACATATAGCGATGTCGGCTGGCATTCGACAAAGGAGTGGTAATGGTTAAGCGGTTAAACAGTATATTTAATCGAAACTAGAGCGATTATGTCAATATTTTTTAGAATAAAATTATGATTTATTTTAAAATGTATATCTTGTCTATCTATTGGCATGATGCAGTGGTCGTGGAACTTGTTTGGACGGCGTAAAAAAGCGGTCGGCAACTCGACAATACCACGGCAATTTAATTATAGTCTCGACAAAGCTACCGGACGGTAATTTTGCTCAATCACCATTGCATCACAGTCAATATTTTGCCAAGCAATTTGCGCTGTCCGCTGTCGGAATTCAAATCGTGCCTTGGAAACGAAACTGATGCAAATAATAAAAAGCAAAACCATTCAACCGAACTAACTATCAAAAGATCAATTTCAGTTTATTTATTCATTCAAAAGATATTACAAACATAATAACAGTTTAAGGCATCTATTTGAGAAAGGGTAAAGAATCAGGAACGCATGAGAGATGGTTCAACTTTAGGAAGACAAGATACTCTCTAAAGTTAAGAGTATTTTTCTTCTGAACGTACTTTCACTAATATGAAAGACGTCGATCTCCGATGTAATCTTGTTCAGCAGACTGATTGCTCTTCCCAACGGCATTAATAGAGGCAGGTTGGTTCTTGCGGCCGGAAGAAAGAACAATCTATGCTGGCGCTGTCAGAGATATCTGTCGGGAACAAAAAGACCTACACCCTCCAGCACGGCTGAGTTTTCAAAATATTCCCCTAATTAATCTAAAGAAATAGGTTATAAGAAACTCGTCTCTTCGAAGCTGCAGAGAATTAGACCCCAACATTCCAAAAAGAAACGCTGTGGGATAGAGCCATGGATAGCTATCATACTCCTTCATGTAGAGATACCTCAGAAATTTTTTCTGAACCCTCTCCAGCATAAGGGAATATCTCGCCTCGTGCGGACTCCATGTCACAGAACCACTTTCGAGTCTGCTCCGAATAGATGATCTCGAGATCTCTCATTAAACTATGATTAAACTGTTGCTAAATTCTATCATTGAGAAGAGTGTCCAGGAAAACGATATATGATAGAATACCGAACGACGAAATAAGGAAGAAATGTATGATTGCATCATAAGTTAAATTCAAAAAGGGTCCCTGAGATGGTTTGGACATGTGAAACGAATGGACGAGAGAAGAATGGTTAAAATGCTGTATAAAAGCAGTGTGATAGCGTGGCATGACCAAATTAATCAAATACTGAGAGGCGGCCACATTCTTGTTGCTGCATTGAATGCAGACTGGAGTTTATTTGTTTGCTGTTTGGGGATTTTGGCGTAGACACCATTGCAGTAATCTAGTCGGGACACGATGAAGGAATTGATTAATGTTTTAAAACTGTCAATGGGAATATTTCTTTTTATAATTTAATACACTGAAGATGCTGTGAAGGTAAGATGATGCAAATAACTATTCCAAGAACATAGATAAACTATCTTAAACTTTAATGCCTTCTTATAGCACTATTGTATAGCTATTATTAGTTCTGCAAACATTTCATCAACAAGTCGTTATTAAATTATTCTAGGATACACTTTATTTTTGGGTTTTTCTTGGACATCTTATGAATTGTAAACACTGTGCCGCTGGTGTAATTAAAGTCAACAATATGGATAATTAAGACTGAATTTATAATTACTTTAATAACATATATATCGTGGGTATTCTGCGAAAAAGCACTAAGTCAAAATTACTACTTCTGAGATAATTGAAGTTCAAAGTTTGTAAGGATATAAAATTTTTTATACTAAACATTACTAAGCCAATTTGAAAAAATGGTATATTCAAATCAAATCAGTTTATTTTCTCAAAAGATATTACAAACAATTTTTATAGTTTAAGACATCTATTGAGAACAGGTAAAACATAATAAATATATAATACCAGGAACGCATGAGAGACGGTTCGACATTAGGAATACAAGATACTCTGCAAAGTCAAGAGTATTTGTCTTCTGAACATACTTTCACGAATATGAAAGACATCGATCTCCGAAGCGATCATGTTCAGCAGTTTGATTGCTCTCCTCACCGGCATCACCAGAGGCAGGTTGGTTCTGCATGCTGGGAGATAAAATAGTCTGTGCTGACGCTGTCGAAGATAACCACCCGGAACATAAAGATGGACAGCCTCCAAGATGACTTAAGTTGCTGGTTATCCATTGTGTATCTGTAATAAACAGTACGCAATGCTCACGTAAAAGATAAAATTACGCATTTAGAGATATTGAAATAAATTTGATTGGTTTTACTCCAGCGGACGATATTATTTACATCTGACTGGAGAGGGAGGCAATCTTCGTGGCTCTTTATTATCTGCAAATAAAAGAAATCGCGAAAATTTTATAACCCTCGCGACATGATTAATGAAGATGGTGAAGAGGAGTGGACCGAGGTTTGAGCCCTTCTTGAGAGATGAGATTGATCTATTAACTATATTTTATTTAATGGTTTAATAAATAATAACTGAACTATCAGCACATTTCTTTCAAAATAATAGTGAATTGAAATGACGTGCATTTTTTTTTGTGCATTTTCGCTGATACATAATACCACAGTTTGAAGTCACATTGTACCTACTATAGTCACTTTGTGAGAAATGTTTTTTTTTTTAAATTAAAATGTTATGCAATAATTTTATCTTATGTACAGTCCCTATTACATTAGGTAAAATAATAATTAATTAGTAAAAAGATATAATAATTGCCATGTTTGCCCCTGAGTGAAGCATGTAGAATCACTTACTAGACATCTCCAGGATATCATGCCGCCGACCAACAATCTCACCTTTTTTCAAGTCAGTACTGCTCCATAAGCTCCGCTGAATACACCCGAAATATTGTTATTGATAATTTATCATCAAAAATGTATCCAGGGATTTTGCATTGAGTCCCTTGGTGCTTTTTCCCTGAACGGATTTATGTTATATTGACTTATTACAGAAAATATCTGGACTTGTAGTGTAGATAGGACTTAGCGGGTTTTTGCAGATTGTAGAGTATTTTTTCAACAGTATAACCTCATCATTAAGTCAAAACAGCAAAATTTTGACTTAGTGCTTTTTCGAAGAATACCCACGATATTATATGATCCAGGAACTTTATAAGACTTAGCAACATTGCTTCTGATCATATTTGATAATGCCTTAGTAAGACAAAACCCGTCACAATATATTCATTATTATTTAAATTGAATAGAACAATTTTTTCCTTATTTAAAAAAAATACATTGGCGACATTTATGCAACAACAACAACAACAACAAACCATCACGCCGTTTTTCCAGAAGAGTAGGCAGAGAAAATGAATCGCCACACATCTCTATCCTGACACACCTCTCTAGCTTCCACCGACTTCTACTCAAAGCCTACACTTGTATGGATGTGAGACTTGTAAATCTACAAGTCTCATATTGGCCCCAAACAGTGTCAAATGCCATTAGAGAACAAGTCACTAGACGCAAATGGCTGTGGATCGGTCACACTCTGAGACGGAACCCAGCCTGCATCGCTCAGGGCGCACTAGACAGGTCCCCTATGGGGGGAAAGAGGAAGCGAGGCAGACCTAGAGCCACCTGGAGTAGAACCCTACAGGGCGAGGTTAAAGCAGCAGGCCTCACTTGGGATGATGTTAGGCATCAGGCATGCGATAGAGTCGGGTGGAGAAGGTTCCTTGAGGCCCTATGCACCACGGAGGTTTGACAGGACAAAAAGATGAAGCAATCGTCTGCTTTACATTTCTTCTTTATTTCGTCGTTTGGTATTCTATCATATATCATTTTCCAGCACATTCTTCTCAATGATCTCATTTCCACGACATTTATCCTACTATTCTACTTTCAGTCTTACTTGACTTCGTAATTCATTCACATGATTAACATATACTTTATTAACTATTCTTACTCCATCCGTGCTTTCCATATGTCCAAACCAATGCTGTGATTCTTTCATAATTTTGTTCATAATACTTTCTTCCACTCTACATTTCCCTCCTGATATCACAGCATTTGAAATTCTTCATGAATTAAAACCACTTTTTAAATTTATTTTTATATTTAAAAGTTTTTGAAGATTTTTCTCCTTCATATAAACATTGTCCTGATGATGACGGTTTAAAACCTTTGTGACATGTCGATATATGAATGTAGAGGAAGCCCGAGAGGTGTGCCAGGACAGAGCATTGTGGCGATCCATCCTCTCTGCCTACCCCTCCCGGGAAATGGCGTGATGGTTAGTTAGTTAGTTTAGTTAGTGACATGTCGAGAAAAACTCAAAATAGGAGGGATGAAATAGCCATCATGTTAGTACTAACTGGATTAAACTTAGTACTAACTATGAGGACTGTGAATGTTAAATTTAGGAAACTTCTAAAGACTCCACTGTTCGGTCAGTCTTTTCATAGTGCGCCCTTGGAGTAATTGATTTTACGGCACACTTAAAATAAACTTCCACGTAAAGAGTAGTCTTAGAGTTTAACATATCGCACTGTGAGTGTAAAACCGAAACAAGTGCAAATATACAGTTTGGAGATATGGGAGTTTAAAGACTTCATATTGCTTGTAAAAACTGTTTTTTTTTTTTAAATAAACCAATGATTTTCAGTTTAAAGTAATATACCTATAAACCGAAAATCATTGGTTTATTTAAAAAAAACAGTTTTTACAAGCAATATGAAGTCTTTAAACTCCCATATCTCCAAACTGTATATTTGCACTTGTTTCGGTTTTACACTCACGGTGCGATATATACAACTTCCAAAAAGTTTGTTAGACATGGTGATCATAAGAAGGAAGGTGGAATGGGGAATGTTGTATTACATAAAGCGTGCGCTTAACCCAACCAATGACAGGTCATAAGTCCTGTAAACACCTTGATCAACCATATTCAGTTTCCAGTTTGCATCTTCGTCTCTATTGAGATACAATTAATTCTTAAAATATAAGTAATCAAAAATAACAATAATAAAGGTTGGAACCAGTAAGCGATAAGAATGTGAGTAATACTGTGTGTGCAACGTAGATATTTCCAAACAATGGTGTTCTAGAGTGGTGCCATCACAGCCACTACAGTTGTCATTGATTACTTGTAAGGTCATTCAAGTGTGTTCCTGCTTAAGCAATGCCGTGTCTTCCTGCTTGGGTAATGTTTGTTATCTAGCAAGTCTGTTAATCAATATAACACACTCAAATAATATTCTTCAAATCAAATGTGATTTAATAAAAAATTATAGAATCATTTAGTGCACGACCCTTAAGACCCTTATGTATGGAAGCGAAGCATGGAACTGGCAAAAGAAGGATGAAAATAGAATAAATGCAGTAGAAATGAGATCTCTTAGACGAATGTGTGGATACTCTGTGTATGATAGTGTCGAATGAAAATATAAGAAGTGAATGCGGTGCGAATGATGGTGTCATGAACAAAATAATGAAAGGATCATTAAGATGGTTTGGACATATGGAAAGAATGAATGAAGAAAGAATGGTAAAAAAATTATATGTTAATGATGTAAATGAAACCAGAAATAGAGGAAGACCGAGGAAAACGTGGCACGATCAAATAAATCACATATTGAATGTCGGCCATGTGAGGAGTCAGAGAAATCGACGCGCGTGCATGACACGATGTATGAATGTTGAGGAAGCGACAGAAATATGTCAGGAAAGAAAAGTGTGGCAGTCCATTCTTTCTGCCTACTGCCTACGAGACGGCGTGATGGTTAGTTAGTTAGTTGGAATCATTTAAAAATAATTGCATTTGTTTTTACACCAGTTTATTTGTTTTAACGAATCAACCGGTTTCACTCCCACTGGAGCTTCGTTAGAGTTATATACACTTTCTAATTGATATCAAATAATGTGTTCAAGTGGAATCAATGGTGTGTATATGATAGAATGTCAAATGAAGAAATAAGGAAGAAATGTAAGGCAAATGATAGTATCATAAGTTTTCTTCTTCTTCCTCGGCCTATTCCCGTCCACTCCTGGACAAAGGTCTCTTCCATTCGCTTCCATGTCACTCTGTCCTGTGGCAGACTGCATCCAGGTTATTCCGAAGTGTCTGTTCAGATCATCCTTCCACCGTAGTTGCGGTCGCCCTGCACTTCTCTTTGCCATCCACTGTCTCCAAGTCTTGTCCATTTTTCATCTGAGCTTCTGGCTACGTGACCTGCCCATTGCCATTTTAGAGTCGCCACCCAGTGGATGATGTCAGTGACCTTCCGATTCTGTCTCTTAGGCTTATTCCTAACATGGCTCTTTGGGTCACTCGGCACTTTGTTTGGACAATGTAACAGTTTCAAGACCATAAGTACCAACTGGCAGAACGCAGGCTTTATAGATTTTTCGTTTCAGGTTGATCGGTATTTTCCGGTTTTTAAGTTTTTTTAACCCTTTATAAGGCATAAGCATCTAGGGGCGGAAAAATAAAAGTAATAGTAGTTTTACATTTGTTTTATTATACTTATTCAGAAAATTTGGGTTCCTTCTGATATGTATGATTTTTTGGTTTCATCTTATCTTTGTAACACCGTTTTGGGTCCAAATGAGTCGCCTAAATGTTTTTCGTTTGTTATGTCTGATTTGTGTATTATGTATAAATAAAATAAAAGAAAAATAAATAAATTTTATAGATTTATACCCATCATAGCCCTACTACCTGTCAGAACCCCAAAATATTTACTCATTGATTAAAATTGTCAAATACATAAAATTACCATGAATTCATCGACTGTCCTCAGTTTCAATACTTTATTTTTTAATTAACGTAGACAAATAGATTTCCTCGTTGCGGTATAATTCATTTTGAAACGATTTCCATACAAATTGTACCACTTGACCTTCACTTGTATTTTATGTAACTCTTTGTCATGTCTTGCGTAGAAATAATTAAGACTTTGTGTGATAATAGATTACTTAACATTCTATCAATGGATACATCAAAGATGGAATTTCAAATGATGTTTGTAAATATGTTCTTCCTTGTGTGTTTTAGATATCAACTTGTTTACATTAAGTTATGGAAGCTTTGAAATAATCGTGCTTCCTATAATTCGTTTCTGTAGCGTGTAATAAGCGTTTGCTTTTTGGATGTCTAGTCAACTTTATGATGGTGGAGGACTTCACTTACCTGGGGTCATCTATAACAAAAGAAAACGAAGATCACAAGGAAATCGAAAGAAGAATCACAATTGGCAACAAAACATTCTTCTCTCTACTACCAGCGCTCAAATCAAGAAACGTACACTGGAAAACCAAAATCATCCTATATAAAACAATCGTCCGAAGACCTATGGATGTGAGGCGTGGACAATGACAGCGAAATCCGCAGAGCGACTGGATACTTTTGAGAGAAGGGTGCTGCGCGGAATTCTGGGACCTGTGAATGACGGTGAAGGCTGGAGAGGCTTTCTATTGGCTCTGGCTCTCTGTAGTACGTCTGCATTACTGACCCTATCGGTCCACGGTATACGGAGCATTCTGCGGTATATCCATATCTCAAACGCTTCCAACCGGTTCATTACATTCACTCTCAGAGTCCAGGTTTCGCAACCATATAGTAGAACACAAAAGACTAGTTTTTAAATATCCATTTCAAGTTCTTTGATATAATTTGCCACAAAACTTACAATTTTTCCAATTTAAAATGATAAAAATATTATATTTAATTTCCAGGAGCCAAGAACCAACAATATCCTGCACCAGTTTCCACTGCACCGCATCTCGTACTGCGCAGACGACAAGGAAGCCAAGAAGTACTTTTCGTTCATCGCCAAGGGAGACACGGCCACGCCAGCCAATGGGGACGCCAATCACACGACGCCTCCCAGCTCCACCAACGGCACGAGCAGCGAGCAGCACGAGTGCTTCGTATTCGTATCGAACAAACTCGCATCTGAGATCACTCTGACCATCGGACAGGCGTTTGAGTTGGCTTATAAGTGAGTAGTGCGAGAATTTTTAATTATAAAACTAGTATTTCTTCTATATTCCTTGTACACACACACCACACGATTCTTTCGCTGATTCACACAAACAATATATTTATTCAAACATAAAATTAGTTTTAAGGCTGCCAGCAAGAGCTGCCTCCATAGATCTCTATCTAATTAACTAACCATCACGCAATTCCACCGAAAGGGTAGGCAGTGAGGATGGATTGCTACACTGCTCTCTCTTGACTTACCTCACATGTTACATTCACATTTGATAATGCTTTAGACAGATGAAACATGTCATTCCCATAAATAATAATAAAATTTCTAGAAGAAAGATGTTTTTATTTATATCATTTAATATTGAGGAAGCACGAGAGGTATTAATTATTTATTTGTTGATTATTTATATACCGATTTAGACTATGATTTAAATACCTCCGATGGTTAGTTAGTTATGAAGTATCATAGTGTTTCGGCCAAATGGATTATCTGGTTAAGATTTTGAGTGATGGGCATCTGGGTGTATTTTGCAGGCGATATCTGGTGGAGCGTGGAGCTGGTGCAGAGCAGGTGGGCCAGGAAGCAGCGAGGGCACGTGCACAGGCCGCAGAGATGGCCAGCCGCACCCAGGAGCTGGCGGCTCTCTTGCCACCGGCCGAGCTGGCCAAGTGGCTCGCGCGTAGAGGCATCTCTCATGCTGCTGAGTGGACGGAGCCGGAGACAGGTATGTTCGCACTCGATTTATGGTATCTTATTGTTAGACTTGGCACTTTCATTGCAAAACATTTTCAATCTGGTAAGATGCTACAATTATCTCTTATTTCTTCTACTTCAGCCTATTCCCGTCGATTCCTGGACAAAGGTCTCCTACATTCACTTTAACACCGCTCTGTCTTGTGCAGACTGCATCCAGGACATTCTTAAAGTTAATATAATGGCCAAAATTCAGAATATTTCATTTTATTTGTTAAAGGTTTCAAATGACAGCCGGCTTACCGAATGCCATTTTGAAACAACTGCATTTTTGTAATCAATAATTACAGTTTATATTTTTATAATATACGAGGCATATCCAGAAAGTAAGTGTACTGAATTTTTGTAGGTTATAATTGTTTTTATTTAAACAAAAAAATATGTGGTTACCATAGTACATATGTAAGCTATTTTTCGACATAGTCGCCATTCCTCTCAATGCAGGTGGTGAAGCGGGGTATCAACTTTTTGATGCCTTCCTCCAAGTAGTTTCCCGCCAACCCCTTCGTCCACTTCTCCACCTCCTCCTTTATCTCCTCGTTGGTTGAAAACCTTTTTCCACCCATGTGCAGCTTCAGGGTGGTAAAGAGATAGTAATCTGAAGGTGCTAGGTCAGGGGAATGCGCGGGATGGTTCAGGACATCCCATTTAAACGAGGCGAGCAGTTCCTTCTGGCATTGTCATGCAGCAGGCAGACTCCCTTTGTTAGCATGCCTCTCCTCTTGTTCTGAATCGCCCTCCGCAATTTTTTAGGGTCTCACAGTATTTTGCAGAGTTGATGGTCTCCCCCTGAGGCATAAATTCAATTAAAATTATGCCTTGACAGTTGAAATTGTGACTGAAATTGTGGTTTTGAACTTTTTGGCGGAGGGTGAACAGACATATGACCGTTTTTAAACCCGCGACATCACTTGTACACACTCGTACGAATCATAGCTTTATCACCATATGCAGTTTTTACCTCATTATAAACCTCAACCGGAGGTTTTCTCTTCCAAACGAGATAACGGATGACGCCGCGTATTTCGCACTTGGCGGGAGATTGGATTGACATTTTTCACGAAACGGGAAAGGTCAGGCTACACGGAAGTGTAGCCAACATGTCGAAAATAAAATCCATCAGGTCGTGACAGCCTCAGTACACTTTGTTTCTGGATCAGTCTCGTATTTCATTATTTAATATTATGGAATATCTTATTTCAAATTGTTTTATTTTGTTTTAGTTGTGGACACAAAATCTTCTGCATTAATACAAGACAGTTTACTGCCTTCATCGCCACCAGTTTTCTCTAACAAGTAAGTCTCAAGTCATTAACAAAAGCAATTACCACAAATGTATAATTATATTATTATCATTCATTTATAGTGTGAGATAATCACATCACATGCATGTTTATAAATATAACACCTATAATCACAAAGCATTGTGAAAATACACATCTTTATTATATCAATTTGCTCATTTTATTTGAAAACAGTCACACAATGTGGACTTTTGTTTTGATGCAAAATATGACTATTAGAATCACCCATGTCTCAATGATTGGTCATAACAGTAAGCAAATATAAACAAGATGTTTTTGTTTAGCATGTCTAATGGTCTAGAAATTTCTTTATCTCATTCTTGTCACGAGTTTATTCTAACCTAACCTAAAAGTTAATTTGAAATCATAATATTGGGTGTTTTTTTTAGCGGTTTGGTTTTTAAATTGGCAACATTGTTTCTACAGACTGTCAATTTGACAGTTGACAGTTGATTTGAAGTCAATATGTTTTGCCATTTCACCATGAATAGACTGACGTCGGAACAGCGCTTGCAAATTGTGCAAATTTATTTTGAAAATCTTTGTTCAATTTGCCAAACTTATCGTGCACTACGTCCGTTTTACGGTCGACATAATCGTCTATCCGAGCAAGTTATTCAGAAGAACATAGATCGTTTTGTCAAGATCTTTGTTCATGAAACAATAAATATAATATTTCTTCTCTGTTATCTTCCAGTAACAACATAATGGATCTGATGAACACCAGTTTGGATATGTCTCCCAGCAAGAACCCCTCGGTGGGGACCAAGTTAGAAGGGCTTCTCCTCAATTCTGACTCTGATAGTGGTAAAAATACATTTTTTATTAATGTAAATTATTGTTATTCTTCTTATTTCACGGAATGGCTTCAGCTGATTATCTGAGAGATTTAAAATCTCCCCTAAATATGCGCCTTTTCAAAATATTGCATAAAATGTAAACAACGGTTATCTGATTGCTGGTGTCACATGCAGCTCTCATGACTAAAAACATTGTCAAAGCGCCCTTGAGGTGAGCTATTCACGAAAACAGCGCTATACAAATTAGCCTAGTTTTTATTATTATTTCTTCATCCGGTATTCTTTCAAACATTTTTCTCAGTGATATTGTTTCTACGGCATTTATCCTACATTCACCCTTCTTTTGCCACCTCAAAGCTTTACTTGCATACATCTAAATATAAAATGACCTAACCTCACTTTTGTTTCAGTTGACCTAACTTAATCTGTTACAGATTTTGACCCCCGAGCGCTAGAAGAGCCCCCGGCGGTGTCTCTGTCCGCAAGCCGTCCCCGCGCCAGTCCGCAGGCTTCCTCCCCGTCACACAACGGACAAACTCCGCCACCATTACGTAAGTGTAACCTAACCTTATACCAGTAATTGGGTTCAAATAACTTGCTATATACAAATGTGGAACGCAACGGGAAACTACCATATTAAAAAGGCCCAAATGGCATCCCAAGAACCAGCAAAAATGTTATATGTTAAATGTTATAGCGAAGCGAAGATTTATTTACGAGTCATCTTTTAGGCAACTTCTGTTTTAACATATGGTTTTGGGAAGATTGATATTTCGTTTTTAGTATTCTTAGGGTTAATAAATAAATCTTCATCAGCTTGTCTCTATCCACTGCTGGACGTAAGCCTCTCCACCCCCACGCCATCTCTCTCGGTCTCTCGCCAGTGTTCTCCAGGCCCTTCCCGCCGTCCTCACAATATCATCGCTCCACCTGGTTGGCAGTCTCCCGACACTTCTTCAGCCCAACCTTGGCCCCCATTCAGTAACGCTCTGGCTCCATTTTGCTTCATCCCTTCGACTCACATGACCAGCCCACTGCCACTTCATCCTCGCAATGCGTATCCCTACATCGGTGACCCTAGTGCGTCTTCTAATCTCCAGGTTGGTTATATGCAGTGGCGGTACTCCCATAGAAGCCCAGAAGCCCGGCTTGGGTAAGAAATTTTGAATCAAAACCTCTTCTGGCTTACAGAGGTTCAGCTCTTGTGGCTATTTCTCTAACATCTGCTGGGAACAAGTTGTTGGAAGGTGATTTGGTGGGTTGTTGGTTTATGTGGGGGCATGATTACTTAGATTTGGGGGTTTTGATTCAAAATTTCGTACGCAAGCCGGGCTTCTGGGCTTCTATGGGAGTACCGCCACTGGTTATATGGTGTCTAAGCGAGATACCCAACATGGATCTTTCTATGGCCCGCTGTGCAACTTTGATTTTGTGCATTGCTTCTTTAGTTAACGTCTATGTCTCGCATCCATAGGTCATCACAGGTAACACACACTGCTCCAGCACTTTTGTTTTTAAATTTTGTGGCATGTCCGACTTGAAGATGTTGCCCAGCCTTCCGAATGCAGACCAACCGAGCTGTATTCTCCTATCAATCTCCTTGACTTCACCCCCTCTTCCAAAAGCAGAACAGATGACCCAGGTACACATATCAAACAAACAAATAAACCATCACGCTGTTTCCCTGTAGGGGTAGGCAGAGAGAATGGACCGCCACACTACTCTATCCTGACAAACCTCTCTAGCTTCCTCCACATTCATACAACGAGTCATACGTGCACGTCGATTCCTCCGACTTCTAACATGACCAACCTTTAAAATTTGATTAATTTGGTCATGCCATGTTTTCC
Source organism: Lepidostoma basale (assembly GCA_022606425.2). Classification (NCBI taxonomy): domain Eukaryota; kingdom Metazoa; phylum Arthropoda; class Insecta; order Trichoptera; family Lepidostomatidae; genus Lepidostoma; species Lepidostoma basale. The sequence goes on from JAHDVF020001163.1 coordinate 146,111, forward strand.
TCGGTCTGTCTCGACTCCGTACTCCATTTACATCATTAACGTATACTTTCTTAACCATTCTTTCTCCATCCATGCGTTCCATATGTCCGAACCATCCCAGCCATCTTTTCATAATTTTGTTCATAATACCTTCTTCCGCTCTACATTCCTTTCTTATATCAGCATTACAAATATCCATCTAATAAATAAATATTTGCTCCTAAATTCGCCTTCACTTTTTGTTGTGGATTCACATTTGAATAAATAGAAACACACTATTTATTATCATAACATTTTAAGTGTGTTGTGATAATACAAAGTACCTACCTTCTTATTTATTAAAATAAATTCTTTATTTAAATTTGTTGTTTATTTTCCAGTGGCGCCCCCGCCAAAGGCCACGAAGCGGTCCCCGGCCCAGAACATCAATGGCTCGCTGTCAAACGGCTCCAGCAGCGATCTCTTCGGATCCGCTCCGTTTGCGATACCGCCGGCCAACCACGTCACGTCCATCATTCCTCCGCCCAATCAGATCCCGAGCACCATCACGCCCAACAACACGCCCAACTACAATCTGACGGACTTCAACACGCAGACGTCAGTTTTCCCGCCAAACGGTGTCGCCGCACTACAGAACAATTTGAATAATTCGTTCACGAACAGTACGTCTGGGATGGTCGGGTTTGATCCCTTCGATACTGGCAAGTTCGGAATCAACGGGAATAATTTCAATGGCATGTCCAACGGGTTCAGCAACCCGATGGGAAATGGATTTACCATTGGGAATAATGGAGTTTCAAACGGCTTCGGGAACCCGTTCCCTTTCGGAGATAGACCGAACAACTCAGCCGCTATGGACAGTAGCTTTAGCGGGTTTCTCGACAAAAGGGTGTCCGAGATGAAGGTTGGTAACTTTTAGTAAGTCACATTTTTTTTACTTTTTTTACTTTTAACACTAATCTAGTTTTAATTCTTGAGTGTAAATGATTTATGTTTAATTAATACAAATGAAAACGCCAGTTTTCTAGAAGTTTTATTACATTTTATGGGAATGACACGTTTCGCCTTGTTGAGGCATTTGATAATTGAAGACTGGTTATTACAAATGTGCCAAGTGGTTTAAACATATAGCAGAGAAAATAGAGATGAGGTCCCTAAGACGTATGTGTGATAGAATGATATACGACAGAATCTCAAATACTGATATAAGAAAGGAATGTAGAGCGGAAGAAGGTTATATAAACAATTTGATGGAAGGATCGCTGCGTTGGTTCGGACATATGGAGCGCATGGATGGGGAAAGAATGGTTAAGAAAGTATACGTTAATGATGTAAATGGGGTACGGAGTCGAGGTAGACCGAGGAAAACATGGCATGACCAAATTAATCAAATTTTAAAGGTTGGTCATGTTAGAAGTCGGAAGAATCGATGTGCGTGTATGACTCGTGTGAATGTGGAGGAAGCTAGAGAGGTGTGCCAGGATAGAGTAGTGTGGTGGTCCATTCTCTCTGCCTACCCCTGTGGAGAAACGGCGTGATCGTTTGTTTTGTTGTTTTTTTGTTGCAGAGAAAATAAGCAAAAACTGTTTGTTGTTCCATATAATATATCCATATAAATATTCTTTTTCAGGACGGCTTCAACCGAGGGCACGTCATCACGAATGAAGATTTTTTAATACAAAATTTGGACCCCCTGAGAACGTAGGTCCGGTGGACCAGGAAACAAACGAACAACACGCCGGTGTCCCGACATTCCAATTTTAAAAATATTATTTTAATTCATTCCACGGAATTTTTAAATGGCTATTTCACTTTGATTAACCGCTTTAAAAGATCTAGTTTTTTGTCTGGTGAACAATTAACCGTAGAACAATTATTAATGTGAATTTTAAGATTTTGTATATCATATGTAAACAATATTTTAATATGTTTTTATTCTATCATTAGGTTTAGATCCTTTGCGCCCACGGGTGTTGGTTTGATTCAACTTTAAACAGTAACAATGACATTACAAATAGTGAAATTGTTTTAATATCATGTTATCTTCTTCGACTGACGTTTTGGAGATCGTTACACTCTTCATATTCAGGGTAGTACCCTTGTTTCACTACCCTGAAGATGGAGACGGCAACGATATCTGAAACCTCAGTATAAGAGAAGATAGCAAGATATACCCAAGATCCCAAAAAAACATATTTCTATCAACCGTGAAAGTCTACAAATTAAATTGTTCAAGCTCTTTACGTGGAAAAAAAGAAATATGCAAAGAACCATGTTGATAGAAATATGACAGTTATCTTTTTGTTGTTCTTAACATTAGGGTGTTCACGAATTCTCTATAACTGCATCTAAAGCGGTGTATTTCAGTTGCCACCTTGTTTAGAAGATGACTTCACAATGTATGTAATGGCTGGTTTCCGAATTAATTTAATTTCAATCACAGGGTTTTCCAAAAACCCTCAGAAATTCCACTGTATTACCGACATTCCATTACAAATTAATTAGAAGTGTTGATAGAATCATTTATCATTATTTCATTAAACATTAACCAATACTCGTGGGTCGTATTTGTATTTTTTAAATATGTTTCTTATATTGCAAGGTTATAAAGCGTTGCTTATTTCGTTTATAAGTTTATATTCAAGAAAACAACAAAAAAAAGTCATAGATGCCAATCATATGTCACTTTTTATTAATAACAATGAATTTTAAAATATGATGTATTCTGTTAACTTTTACCTAACATGTTATGAATTATATTTTTGTTATAAGAACCATTTTAAATGTCTTATTTCAATACATACACTTTTATTTTGCTATACTAAAAAAAAATGACATACATAAATGTGAGGTTAGGATTTTAACAGTACATTTTAACAACTAAGCAACGTTTTATTATCCCATATTGTAATTTTTATCCCAAGCATAATAAATATTTTTTCCTTATCCTTACTAAATGTATATTATTTATATGATACTCGTGTGGAACATGGAGACATCATTATTATTATTTTGAATTTAAATTTAGAATTATAAAAAAAAACAAATGCGTAAAGCTGAATTAGAGGACCAATTTTGTAATTTGTACTATTTTAATACTATTTTTAAGTATATGTAATTATGCTAGAGCTGTTTTTCATTTGTTAAAATGCCGGCTATGTCTATAAAATATGCTTGTATCTCTTTAGAAATGGGGTATTAATGTGGTATAATTTGCGCTAGCAACACCGCTCAAATAGAAAGTTCAAGACTTGATGTTTAGTCAAGAAATTAACTAGATTTTTTAGTGGTTTTACATGGATTTAATTTATATAAATTAAACCCAAGTAAAACCATTAGACAATCGTGTTTACTATTATTAATTAATATGGAGTTTTACAAAACTAATATCTCAACCAATCAACAAGAAATTAACTTTTGTTCAAGACTGTTGTACTTTTCAGAGAAATATATCCCAATTTAAGAGCTTTAGATCTTCAAGATTGTAACAATTGAAAATAAATACTTGGGATTTTGAAAAGTCACCAAGAATCGAACTTATTTTTAAATTATATGATTTAACATTTCACAAATCAAGCCGCTGCACAAATCAACAACCCACAAAATCACCTTTCCATCAATTCCCATAACAATTTCAAGTCCAAGCTATTGAAGAAATTTCAATCTGCTTCTCTCCCAGTCATTTCCCATTCACTTGAAGTCGGATAGAACAGTGTCAGATTTCTCGGTCTTAGGCTATCCCGCTGTCGATTTGCAGTAATTTCATGTCGTTTTTGACAGTCGACAGCCTATTTGCCAGTAGCCAACCCGTCCTCTCCATCCCGCGTCTAGTTGTAGAGCTTTTTAGACCTTGTAGTCTTCGCCCCATATGCATACATGCCCGTATCATCGCAGACAACCCTCACCATTTCTATCATAAGGGGCATTTTGAAGCTTACTCGGAAACAGTTGTTTCTATCGAGCTTGGTAGCTCCAGCAGTCTACATCAATATCCTCATCTCTGAATCACACAGCCTCTGTTCCAACTAGCATCTTTACAACCCAGCATTCTGAATCATAGGGCATGGCTGGTCTCAGCAATTGTGTACACCTTTCCTTTATCGTTTTGGTACTTTGCAAAACTGGCACAAAATCTTGAATTAAATGTTACACAGTTATCTAACAGAATCGAAGAATGCCATTTATTCTTCATGAAGTGCTCAACCCAAGACTTCTTTCAATGGAGATCAGCAAAGCCTACCCTAAGGTAGACAGACAGTGGATATTCCCCAAAGTCCCGTTCACCACACGGGCTGAAAAGGTACATAAAAAAACAGCTCTAGCATAATAATTGTAAATGTATATTTTTTGACTAGGATTTTAGCGATAATGAAATTTCAAGACAAAGTATTTTTAATGCGAGTTTACGTATTACGGACAGTTTATTATCTTTTAAAATTATAATTATATAATATGAATTATCAACTATTAAGATTAAATAAAGATGGCTACGTCATCAAAAAAAGTCAAAGTTTTGATAGGGTTAAGTTCGCATGAGTTTAAATTTACTTTCGACTCTAAGTTTGACATTTAAAGCGGTAAAAATATACTAACCTAACCTATCGTGCGTGGACAGAAGAAACATAGTGATTGTCTGTTAGTAAAATGTTCTATTTTTATTATTATTATTATTGTATACTTATGAATATGATTATTTTAATTATTAAAAAAATTATTAAAGAAAGACAAATTGTTTTTAGAAATATTTCAAACATATGCGAAAGCAGTCAATTATCTACAACTTATATATATAAAATAAAGTCATGATCATCTTTAGCAGTAAAATTCTGGTGAGTCTTGGCTTCCTCCTAGACATGTCTATGCTATCCTGTCTCTGGACGCCACCTTCCAGTTTTGTTGCCCCAGGGATTTGACATCATCCAACCATCGCAGTCTCGGCCTGTCGACGCTTCTTCGCCCTACTGGGTTGTTTAACAACACTCTTTAAGTATATATCCGCTTTCGCATGTGTTTTGAAATAACCTATACATACAATTAAGTAATTGCTTTTCATATTAATCTGAATTATTTATCTCTTTCCTATTCTATTTCAAAACAGCAATATTTTAATTTTATTCTTAAGCTGATATATATTTTATACAATGCAGATCAATCGTAAAATCTTTCTTGTGTATTGTGCAACTTGTATGGCTCCTTTTCCACTTAACCTAACCTAACCCGACATCAAATTGATTTATTTGTATTATAGGTTTGAACTTAAACGAACCCGGCAAAACCCTAACGATTTTTTTTAGCTGCGAGTGTATCTAACCTAACTTTACCAAACCAAATTAACGGTTAATATACTTTGATTTGGTTAATATACTGTTCATATCTTAAGACTTTACATAAATTTATCAATTTATATTGCCAATCAATTTGTTTTATGACATTCAAAACATAAATTTTTGTATAATGAAGTTTTATAGAACGTAACCTAACCTAAAATTCCAACTCTCATTGCAAAATGTCATAATATTATTTGTATGTGTTATTTTTCTGGTGTATTTCTTCCAGGTAGTTAGTTGCCTTTCCAAGTTGTGCAGTACGATCACAGATTTGTATGACAATAAAGAATATATTTGGATTTAAGGCTAAGTAAGTTTTCTAGTTATTAGGAATAGCCAAAGTAATGTATAAAGATATGGGATATATATGATATACTTTAAGGATATGAAATTTTGTTACTTTTACTTTAAATAAAAGTATACATATGTTCTCCCTTGTTTTTTTTTCTATACCTCTTTAGACTCCAGACGTAATCGGAAGATTCAATAAACTAATTGACTGAAAAATACTTCTAATAAGGTAAGACTTGTCACGTCTAATTTGAGAGTTCTTCTGAACCCAATTCTATTGTCTACTAACCAAACATAACCTAAAGTAGTGAAATACTGGCAAAAGAAGGATGAAAGTAGAATAAGTGCAGTAGAAATGAGATCTCTAAGACGAATGTGTTTAAATCAGATGGTTTGGACCCATGGAAAAAATGTCCTAAGACATAACGGTGAAGAACATTATATGTAATTGACGTGAACGGAGCTAGAAAGAGGAAGGCCGAGGAAAACGTGGGATGATTGATTTAATAGATTTAATCAATTATTAAATGTGTGTACATGACACAATGTATGAATGTAGAGGAAGCGAGAGAAGTATGTCAGGATAACATGTGGTGGTCCATTCTTTCTGCCTACTCCTTTGTAGAGACAGTGTGATGGTTAGTTAGTTAGTTAATTCAATTTCATTCACTTGGACTTGGATCTTCTGGCTTACAGAGGTTCAGCTCTAATGGCTATTCCTCTTACGTTTAACGCTGTAAATGGAGTACGGAGTCGAGGTAGACCGAGAAAAAATGACATGACCAAATTAATCAAATTTTAAAGGTTGGTCATGTTAGAAGCCGGAAGAATCGACGTGCGTGTATGACTCACTGTATGAATGTGAAGGAAGCTAGAGAGGTGTGCCAGGATAGAGTAGTGTGGCGGTCCATTCTCTCTGCCTACCCCTGCGGTGAAACGGCGTGATGGTTTGTTATTGTTGTTGTTGTAAACACAACTCTAACGCAATTTTTAAATTAATAAAAAAAATAAAAAAAACACATTAATTCACAATATTTTTTAATTTACAACATTTGTAACATTTATGTAGGGTTATTAGACATAAAACACAGCAGGAAATGACTACATAACCTAAAAATATATTCACAATAAATACTGATAAATATTGTTACAGCGATAAGCAAATGTAACATTAGCACTTACAATATTAGAGTTAGTTTAACACACGTCATCTGCCTCAACATTTGATGATGTCTCGATAAGGCGAAACATGGCATTATTTGCAATCTATTAAACATCTTAATTTAAATAGTGAATGCATACGGGGATATTCCAAGCGATATGTAAAAACCTACTCTTAAACTGACATTTTGGAGATCAATGCGGTCTCCATCTTCAGAGTCTGCAACAGTCTCTGCAATGTCCGGATGAGGATACCAAGATCTCAAAAAAATATGAATAAAAATGTCATTTTAATAAAAGTTTTATTATATTTTATGGAAATTACATGTTTCATCTTGTTAAGGTTATTTTATGTCTTCATGGAGGTTTAGCATTTATCAAATGCCTTAACAAGACATTTGATAATACATAAGCATTTATCAAATGGCATTTGATAATAAAGCATTTATCAAATGTCTCAGCAAGGCATTTGAAAATGCCTTAGCATTTAACAAATGTCTCATCAAGGCATTTATCAAATGTCTCAAGTAAGGAATTTGATAATGCCTTAACATTTATGGCATGGTAATAAAGCATTTATCAAATGTTTCAGCTAGACATTTGATTAATGCCTTAGCATTTATCAAATGTCTTGCTAAAGCATTTGAAAATGCCTTAACATTTATCAAATGTCTTAGCAAGACATTTGATGCATAATACCTTAGCAATTATCAAATGTCTCAAGTAAGGAATTTGATAATGCCGTAGCATTTATCAAATATCTTAGCAAGGCATTTAATAATGCCTTAGCGTTTATCAAATGTCTTAGCAAGGGATTTAATAGTATTGCATTTATCAAATGTCCTTAGCAAGGAAAAATATTTCATTTCCATAAAATATAATAAAACTTATAGAAAACAGATGTTTTCATTCACAATAATTATTTAATATAAAGTTTTATATAATTGTGCAAGAAACAATAAACATATTCTTATTATTTAACCCTTAACGTACCGTGTTCAAAACAAAACGCTCGCTCCCATGTGGTCAATTCAGTTTACCGCTAACTTTATCTAAATATCAAGCATATGTCTCGATGAATCAAAATTTAATTTATGTCATCTTGTAGGGAATTTCATTAGAAATAGATCGATATCTATAACATACATGGATTATTTGAAAAACATATATTATCATTATTAATTTTTTGCTGGAACCATGCGATTTCTGATATAGAATGCGAGACAGCATATGAACAACTGACACCAAGTATGAACTTGTCTCGCCCCGCCGCGCCGTGGCGCTATAATTTTACGTATGATAAAGGCACCTAGGCAAAATGTATAGTACGTTCAAAACAACGAGTATGTATTAATATTTGTCCCTTTTGGTAAAGTGTTAATATTTTCACAGTTCTGATATTATTAAGTTGCGTGCTGCGTTTCCGTCCACAGTTGGTATTATTACGTACCTATGAGAAAAGGCCAAACATATAATTTATAATACGTTCAAAACAGCGAGTAAGTAATTCTACCTTAACACTCAATTGACCACATGGCAACGCGACGGTTAAATAAAATGAGTTTTACACACCGCCCGTCATACAGGTGTGCCCCGTATTGGTTAGTAGTTTTTAATTAATTTACGATAACATTAATTAGACTATAAAACATAAAAATAACAACAGGAATATATAGGAAAAACTAGCATAGAATGGTTTTACAGTTAAACCATCCCAACATTTTGGAATACATTAACAAATTTATTATATTTCATAACCGCAAGCCTAACAATAGAACAGAGAAAATATTACACAAATCATATCATGTTATCTGGCCCACCATCGTGGCAGAGTGGTAAGTGCTTTGACTGCCACTTCAAAAGTCCCGGGTTCAAATCCCGGCGATGGCAGCGTGATTGTCACACTGTCTTTGGTCTGGTGCAGGATTCACGTGACAATAAAATGACGATAGATTAGCTACCTATCGCATGTCATGAGAATCAATATGATAGCTTTACCCTATACATGGATTTGTCTCACACTGTAATGAACGATTCAACAAAATAATAAAATAAACGGTGAGAGAATAAACAAAGGTCACTGACATCATCCACCGGGTGGTGATACTCTAAAATGGCAATGGGCAGGTCACGTAGCCAGAAGCTCAGACGAAAAGTGGACAAGAAGACTGCTGACTTGGAGACCGTGGACGGCAAAGAGAAGTTCGACCGCAACTACGGTGGAAGGATGATCTGAACAGACACGTCGGAATAACCTGGATGCAGTCTGCACAGGACAGAGTGACATGGAAGCGAATGGAGGAGGCCTTTGTCCAGGAGTGGACGGGAATAGGCTGAGGAAGAAGAAGAATAAAATAATAATCTTGGTGATGCTTCCTAAGATAATGCCCTACACATAATCTGATTCTGCAGAACCAACGTGCCTTCGGTGATGTCATCAGGGAGTTCAAAGTGTCAGTTAAATTACTTTGCTTTGAAAATGGAAATTTTTAATGCCAGCGTTTAAACATTTAGCTTGTACAAGTAAGTATGTTGTGGTGACTTGATACTATCACTACTGATTTTGGGTTAAATGTTTATAATTAAATAATTAACATAAAACCAGATTACGCTTATTTTAGGGCTCCGTAATATATTAAGTGTTTCAAAAGGGTTTTGTCGAGCCGCTGTCCTACGGCAATAGACACACATGTCTAACTAACTAACTAACTAACTAACCATCAAGCCGTCTCTCTGATGGGGTAGGCAGAAAGAATGGATCGCCACACTGCTCTATCCTGACATACATCTCTCACTTCCGCTACATTCATGCGTCGTGTCAAGAACACACGTCGATTTCGTTGACTCTTTATTTGTTGACGTTGACTCTTTATGTGACTGACATTTTATATTTGATTGTGCCAAGTTTTCCTCGGCCTTCCTCTATTTCTAGTTCCGTTCACGTCGTTTACATATGCCTTCTTCACCATTCTGCCTTCACTCATTCTTTCCATGTGTCCAAACCATCTCAACGACTCTTTCATTATTTTGTTCATAACACTTTCATTCGCACCGCATTCATTTCTTATTAATACAAATAAAAACATCAGTTTTCTAGAAGTTTTATTATATTTTATGGGAATGACATGTTTCGCTCTTCTAAGGCATTATCATTATGCCTTAGAAGGGCGAAACATGTCATTCCCATAAAATATAATAAAACTTCTAGAAAACTGACGATTTCATTCGTATCAATTATTTAATATGGAGTTTTACATCATTGTTCAAGAAATAATAAAATTCACTTCTTATATTTTTGCATTTGACACTCTATCATATACAGATTTACCACACATTCGTCTTTGAAATCTCATTTCTACTGCGTTTATTCTACTTTCATTCTTTTTTTGCCAGTTCCATGCTTCGCTTTCATACATAAGGGTCAGCACAAGAACACCACTGTGCACTACTTTCATCTTAGGTTTTTTGGATACGCTTTTGTTTGCGATGACAACTTTAAGTGCACCATTTACTCTGTTGCTTGCCCCAACCCTTCTTTCAATATCTTTCTCCACTCTTCCTTCCTTTGTAAACATACTTCCTAAATAAACAAACCTACTTCCTAAAGAAACACATGTCACTTGTAATATTTTCTCTGTTCCGTGTTTGGTGTGGATTAAGATGTCAGATGTGATTATATGGGACTGTGGTTAGACGTTGAATCTTGTCTCGGAGCCATCGGCCAGGGTGAGCGTGGCCTGCCTCTGGCCTGACCAGGTTAGGCGGGCCAGCTTTGCCGGGGACAGGCGGGCCGCATCAGCCAGGGGGGCGGTGCTGTAGCACTTCACGCAGCGGGTCTGCGGCGCCCCCAGACCAAACATACCTGAAATATATTCAAAATTAATACATTTTTAAATAATGAAAATAATAAATAAAAATTGTAAAAAATCTTTTCTAAGTACGAGTATATTTAGTTAAAATCCACTAATGTTTGTGTTTTCAACCGGTTTCGGCAGCTCACTGCTGTCTTCTGGGCTGGTCCACTAGAAGACGGCAGTGAACTGCCAAAACTGGTCAAAGACAAAAACGTTAGTGAATTTTCAAATCAAATCAAATCAGTTTATTTATTCAAAGTAACTAACTAACCATCATGCCGTCTCTCCGAAGGGGTAGGCAGAAAGAATGGACTGCCCTTTTCAGACATATTTCTCTCACTTCCTCAACATACATCGTGTCATGCACGCGCGTCGATTTCTCTGACTCCTCACAAGGCCGACATTCAATATTTGATTTATTTGATCGTGCCACGTTTTCCTCGGTCTTTCTCTATTTCTGGTTCCATTTACATCATTAACATATAATTTTTTTACCATTCTTTCTTCATTAATTCTATCCATATGTCCAAACCATCTTTATTCAAAAGACAATTAAATGTCTAAATAATCCAATGTTTTGGCGGAAACACTTTGATATTTTAACATTATTCACTGTTAAATTAAAAACACCTGACGACGGTAACATCGGTTACCGAAACGGCTGTCGTGACGATTTTATAAAAAATAAAATCAGAATAATATATTCTGATTTTGAAAATTTGGTTTGGTTCATGTGGTTCTCCTGTAAATTGGAAGATATTTCATGTATAAGTGATTTGTTTTGGTCAATTTAATTGTTGCCGCACTTTATTTGTGACATGTAATACGTTTGTACTGTTTTGCTGTTAAAATTATATTCGTTTTTTCGTTTTTATAAAGAATTTTGACAGGTGTAAAAATAAATTTTTCATTTGTTCCAATGACAATTAGAATAATTTCTTCAATATTATTTTAAAGTTCTTGCTGGTCAAGTACCTAATTACAGCTAATGTAACATGAAACATAAATTAAATAAACACAAAAGTCCGGATCGTCCATGTCAACATGTGCAACATCGAAAAAAACATTATGTGTTATTACATTATATGCTATATTAAAAAAAAAAACGGTGGATACGTGGAACATAAATTAAATAGACAATATGTGCACCATCTAAAAAGAACATTTTGTGTTAAATTATTTTTATTTTGTTTTATATCATTGTATTTTATATTATTTGTTTTAGATTTATTTTGTGGGTGTTGGACGATCGAAGTGTGCGCGGGAGATGCCTATTGGTGGCGATGAGGTTCGCAACCCATCACACCGCGTCTCCCGCGGAGCGAAAAGAGAAGGATGGATTGTCGCATCAGTAAAAGTGTGACAGTCCATTCTTTCTGCCTACTCTTTTGGGGAGACGGCGTGATGTTTAGTTAGTTAGTTAGTTAGTTAAACTTAATTTTTGATATTAAAACAGTGTCTTTAATTTAAAAGTGAATAAATGTTTAAGGCATCTATTGAGTACAGGTAAAATATTATGTACATACAACATAATACCAAAAACGCATCAGAGATGGTTTGTCATTAGGAAGACAAGATACTTTCTAAGGTCAAGAGTATTTGACTTCTGAATGTACCTTCACTAATATAACAGACATCGATCTCCAAGGAGACCGCGTTCTAACTAAATTTGAACTAAACTGACAATTAAAAAAGATATTTTAGAAAAAAAATATGTTTTCATTATTTACAATGAAGTTCTACCATGAAATTTCAAATAACAACATTTTGTTGTTATTTGAAAGTTCACGGTAGAAGTTCATTGTAAATTTGTAAAATCAATTAGGTACTCCAAGGGTGCACTAGGAAAGGACTAACCGAACAGTGCAGTCTTTAGAAGTTTCTTAAATTTAACGTCACTATCCTCATACTTAACGCTAACATGGAAGCTATTCCACGCCAACGGACCCGTAACGCTGAAAGCACGATCATAGAAACTGGCTTCATTGGCATGCACACGAGGACCCACAACTGTGAAGGACAGTATTCCTCAGATACGAGGGACAGCTGATGATGTTGAGTTCAGTTATTACAGTGTTAATAGAGGATTGTTTACCTGTGGTAGTCTGCCAGAAGTTGAGGCGATTCTCGTTGCAGGAATAGGTGACGAGGAACTTGCCATCTGGGCTGAAGGCGCACGCGCTTAGTGGAGCCGCATGGGCCGCCAGGAGCTGGCAGCGCCCCTGACGCAGCTCGTACATGGCCACCTGTCCGCTGTGGCTGCCCACTGCACGGAGAAATCACAACAATTAAGTTACATTACAGAATAACAAGCTACTTCTTGTCCTACCGCACCCCCCGTGGTGCATAGGGCCGTGGCAGGCAGGGCAGGGCCTTAAGGATCTATTTGATTCTATGGCATGCCCGTTATCTAAGGCCATTCCATCTGAACTTCGTCCTGCAGGGTTCTTCCCCAGCTAGCTCTAGGTCTGCCTGGCTTCCTCTTTTCACCCACAGGGGACCAGTCTAGTGCACCCTGAGCGATGCAGGCTGGGGTCTATTTTAGGATGTGACTGATTCATAATCATTTGCTCCAAGTGACTTGTTCTCTGATTTTAAGTTCTACATTATTTGACTGGAAAACGTGAAAACGAATGTCTAGCCCAGAGAATGAAATCAAGGAATAGTTTCCTAAACTCCACCACATCACTACAACATATTTTTGGAATGGAAAGACTGGAAGAGAAGTTATGGGTGCCTCATCTGGTTGGAACCCAAGGCGGCTTTACCAGCCAGACAAGAGCTGACATGGAGAACCTGGAAGACCCTGAATCGACTTCGTGCGCGTTATCAGATTCAGAGACAACCTGGCAAGATGGGGGATTCTTCATGGTGAAGGGATGCACTGTATACGCAGCAATCTAACTAACTAACTAACTATCACACTGTCTACCCAAAGGGGTAGGCAGAAATAATGGACTGCCACACTTTAACCGATGCGGCACTCTATCCTTTTTTTTTCACAGCTCAAATCCCTCCAGGGATGGTGCCAGAATGATAAGTCTGCGTGTGAAGCATTTACATTGAAGGTACTGCTTATTCTTGAGGAGTAATCGCCACGGATCCCAGATCAAAACGTTTTTTTATATACAAGAGGTTGATCATAATGAAATTACCAGCAATCCTCCGGGTGGCCGGGCAGTGGGAGACCTGGTTGTACCGGCAGATGGCCGGGAAGACATCGATTAGCCCCTTGGACTTGAGGTGGGACTGGTCCAGGCAGTGCAGCACAATATCCATCACCTGAAAATATTCAGCATTTTAAGGATGGACTAATAAAAAAGATTAATAATAAAATAATAAAAACTGACTAACTAACCATCACACTGTCTCCAGAAGGGATAAGCAGAAAGAATGGACTGCCACACTGTTCTTTCCTGACATATTTCTCTCGATTCGTCAAAATTCATACATCGTGTCATGCACGCACGTCGATTTCTTGATCGCTTAGATGGTTTGGACGTATGGAACCATTGGATGAGAAAAGAATAGTTAAAAATTGATTCTCATGACATATGATATGTAGCTAATTTATCGCCATTTTACTGTCACGTGAATTCTAGCCCAGACAAAAGACTGTAAGAATCACAGTGCTCGCTTTTCACATTATTACAACGCGAGCCAAATCAACATAAAGGGTACAGCTATCATATTACCATGACATGTGATTGGTAGCTAATCTATCGGCATTTTATTGTCACGTGAATTCTACACCAGACCAAAGACAGTGTGACAATCACACTGCCGTCGCCAGGAATCGAACCTGGGACCTACGTTGTGGCAGTCAAAACACTTACTTAATTGATTTGATCGTGACACATATACGGCTTTTAAACGCCATTATTGTAATTTTCTTACCTCGACGAGCAGCTCTTGCACCTCGGGCAGCTGTTTATCCACCAGAAGCTCGATGCCGCGTAGTACTTCCGCGCGAGAACGGAAGAGAGCCCCCTGCTCTCCCGTGGCCGCGGTCCCTGCTGGGGCCCCCGTCCCTCCGGCCGCCTGTTGCACAGCTGAACGAGCCACCTCGCGGGCCATGGTCGTGATAAACGCCGCTGGTCTGCAAACATTAAACAACTTGGTAAAAAACAGTTTCTCTAGTTCAACAAATTTCATTAACTATCTGCACTTGATCATTAACCCTTTGGTTGTCGACGCTTTTGGGATCACTATGCCATAATAGCCGCAAAAAAGCAAGTTTCTACGATCATGCTTTCAGCGTTGCGGGTGCAGTATTAAGTATGAGAATAGTGACGATAAATCAAAGAAACTACTAAAGACTGCACCGTTCGGTCACTCTTTTCCTAGTGTGCCCTTGGAGTAATTGATTTTACAAAACGGCGCATTTAACGTATTGCAACACAAAGCCGGCGAATCGCCGGTTTGTCTTTGAAGTGATTTTTTTTACATTAAAACTGAATGACAATAACTTTATTCATAAAAATGACATAAATAAGTATATTTCGGTTACTGATTTCATAATGAAATGTAATAATCACAATTTATTACACATTATTTATTACAAAATATTACGATATTTTAACATCCGTCAATACCTCCAAAATGGCCAAACGCACTCGTAAACAAACTCGTCGCGCTTGAAATATTTCATCAAATGAGGATGAAATACAGCAAATCCTTCTGGAAAGTGGCAGTGAGAATGAAGTTGATGAATATTCTAGTGATTTTACGCCTTTAAACAATGTTTTGGAGCGTTCAAATAGTGAAAGTGATGTGTCAAGGGACAGTTCCATAGAACATCACTTCCCAAAATACCTGGGGATGAGCCATAATGATCTAGCTTACGAACAAAAAAAAAAGTTATTATATCTTAATGTTATTGTAATAAAAAAATGAGTCATCTTTATTAGTGGTGAAATGGGTTAAAATATAAATCATCATAAATAATAATAATAATAATATGAAACAGTATTATATTTAGATTGTTGGTGTGAGAATGTGGAGTAAGGGAAGTCAAGAGGTTACCTGGCGGTGGCGATGAGGGTGAGAGCATGCCTCGCCGTTCGGCAGGAGTCTGCCTGAGGCGTGAGTGGCAGGCCGTACGTCATGGACGGAACAAGCTTGTCCGCATCGCAGCACATGTCTAAGAGACCTGAATATCAAAACAACAAATTAATAAGTGCTTAATTTTATAACACTGTTAAACTAACTAACTAACCATCACGCTGTCTCCCTGAAGGGGTAGGCAGAAAGAATAGGCTGCCACACTTTTCTTTCCTGATATATTTCTCTCGCTTCCTCAACATTCATACATCGTGTCATGCACGCGCGTCGATTTCTCTGACTCCTCACATGGCCGACATTCAATATTTGATTTATTTGATCGTGCCACGTTTTCCTCTGTCTTCCATTATTTCTAGTTCCATTTACATCGTTAACATATACTTTTTTTAGCATTCTTTCTTCTCCATATGTCCAAACCATCTTAATGATCCTTTCATTATTTTGTTCATAACACCATCATTCGAACCACATTCACTTCTTATATTTTCATTCGACACTCTATCATACACAGAGTATCACACATTCATCTAAGAGATCTCATTTCTACTGCATTTATTCTACTTTCATCCTTCTTTTGCCAGTTCCATGCTTCGCTTCCATACATAAGAGACGGTAGAAGAACACCATTGTGCACTGCCATTGTAGCTTTTTTGGATAGGTTTTTGTTTGCGATGACAACTTTAAGTGCACCATTCACTTTGTTGCCTGCCCCAACCCTTCTTTCAATATCCCTCTCCACTTGCCCATCTCTTGTAAACATACTACCTAAATACACGAACTCAACTGTCTATCTCATAATACTCTTATGATATCAAAAATTACCCTATACAAGACCGTAATACGGACAGCATTGGCGTATGGCTGCGAGGGTCTGACTGGTAAAAATGGCAGTACTGCTGGACACCTTCGATAGAAAGGTGCTGCGACGAATTTGTGAACCCGTGAGAGAAGGAGAGCAATGGCATATTCGATGCAATGATGAGTTGTATTCCATGTACCAGGCCCCCAACATCTCCACACACATAAAGCTACAAATATTGATATGGCCTGGACATTTACAGAAGATGCCGAACTCATGGGTCCCCAAAGGCATTATGACTGGAGTCCCGGGCGAAAGGAGAAGAGTGGGAAGACCAAGGCCAGGGTGGGAGGACCAAGTAAAGGAACATAGAAGTTCCCGCCACATACCCGAGGCTGTTATAGGGCGTAGCGGCGCCCTTTTATCAGCCTTGCTCGTACACTCCCTGGGCCTGTCCCCGGTCTATCCGGGACTTACATTTAAATACGGCAACAACAAGGGGGTGCCAGACCACATTTAATCTACTCAATTTCACTTCTATGCTCCGCTGTACTTTATTGAATAAATAAATAAGCATAATATATAATACATGAACATTTGAGGAACATTATATAAAAGATAAAATATACACCACAGGAATATACAGCGGGAAGAACAGGAGCCTTTTTCTTGCCCTCTGAGGTTTATTTATTTATTTAATATTATGAAATGCTTCCTAAACCTCGTCCTTTGTCCTACATGCCAAAAACTGTACTCTACGTTATTATTATTATTATTTTTTTTTCCCATCCCGCATTTGTCTCCTCTGCCTCTCCTGTTCTTCCCGGAGGACCAAGTAAAGAGGGATGTAGCACAACTTCTTCGGGTGCTAAACTGAAGGACAACTGCTGAGGAAAGGGACTGCTGGAGGCGAAAGTTGACGGAGGCCAAGGCTCGATATGGGCTGTAGCGCCATCGGAAGAGAAAGAAGTATCGCTTGGATCCAAGCTGTTGTTATACTGCCATGATGAAGCTCGGGTCCAAGTGAAATTAGTTGGCATCAATTATAATAATCATACCGTGGTTAACGTTTTCCTTAGTGTGCTAAAATAAAAACGCACGCTCCTGTGTTGGGTAGTCAGTACCCGATCAAAAATTAGCGATTTTAAATCGGAAAAATAAGAACATTCAAATCAAATCAGTTTATTAACTCAAAAGACATTACAAACAGGAACATGTTTAAGGCATCTATTGAGTACAGGTAAAATATTATAAAATACAAAAAAGTACCAGGAACGCATTAGAGATGGTTCGACATTAGGAAGACAAGATACTTTCTAAAGTCAAGAGTATTTGTACCCTGAATGTACCTTCACTAATTAGGTCTAGTAAATTAAAGTATTAAGTAGTATTAAAGTAGGTCTAGTAAAAAGAAAACCATTATTTTTGCATGAAATTAAAGTCTTTATTTACCATAGTTAAAATAATCCAATTTAGGTCAAATACGAGTATACACCGTTTCGTTCGATAACTTGTTACTATTTTGAAGGTAATTTTATTATGCCTCTCTCGTAGAAACTCTTGTCCCTATTGGCAAAAAACTGAGACAGTCGATTTTCACAAGCTTCTCTCGATGTCAATTTTTCACCAGCCAAATCATTCGCCATAGACAGGAACAGGTGGTAGTCACTTGGTGCGAGGTCCGGACTATATGGTGGATGCATAAGAATCTCCAAACCAAGCTCTCGGAGCTTCTGTCGAGTCACTATCGATGTGTGAGGCCTGGCGTTGTCCTGATGAAACACAATTCCTCTCCTGTTGGCCAAAGCTGGGCGCTTCTGGCCGATTGCTTCCTTCAGACGGTCCAATTGCTGACAGTACAGGTCCGAATTAAGAATTTGGCCGTAGGGGAGCAGCTCCTTCCTGCCAATCCCACCAATTGCTGACAGTACAGGTCCGAATTAAGAATTTGGCCGTAGGGGAGCAGCTCATGGTGGATGATTCCCTGCCAATCCCACCAAACACACAGCAAAACCTTCCTGGCCGTCAATTCTGGCTTGGCCACCGTTTGTGCCGGCTCACTGCCCTTCGACCACGACCGTTTTCGCTTGACCTTGTCGTAAGTGACCCACTTTTCATCACCAGTTATCATCCGCTTCAGAAATGGGTAGATTTTGTTGCGATTCAGCAGTGATTCGCAGATGGAAATTCGGTCCATGAGGTTTTTTTCCGTTAACTCGTGCGGCACCCATGCATCGAGCTTCTTTGTGTATCCGGCCTTTTTCAAGTGGTTCCAAACGGTTTTTTGTGCAATGTTTAGCTCCTGGGCAGTCGAAACGGTGCTTACATGACGGTCAGACTCGACGATTTCCATTATTTTATCGACATTTTCGACAATTGGCCTTCCGCAACGTGGTGCATCTTTGACATTAAAATTACCAGAACGAAATCGACGAAACCAAAATTGTGCGTTTGGCTGAATTGGTTGGAATTTGGCGTTTGGTTGGCGTTTGAATTGGCTGTTACAGTATCAGGACCATAAACACTATTTACATTTTCAGCTGCCTGACTTGCGTTTTCACCTTTATCGAAGAGAACTTGTAGAATATAGCGTATTTTCTCTTTGCTGGTGTCCATCTTCGACACGCGCTCAAACACTACTGAGTCAAGCAATCACAAATCTGTTTCAGAAGATTTTTTAGTACGAAATATCATCTTTCTAATGCCATCTAGCGTAATCCAATCGCACTTATATAACACGAGATACAGATTACTACAGCCATCTATTGCAAAAATAATGGATTTCTTTTTACTAGATCTAATATAAAAGACGTCATAGCTTATCCCCTTAATTAATTATAATTGAAGACAAAAATTATAATAATTGAGATTTATTTGCAAAAAAACATTAAAAAACCATCTGGCAACGCTCACGGAACGAGCATAGGTCTACTCTGGTTGCAAGCCCGAGAGCTACTGCCGGCGGCAGTGAGAACATTGAGCTCCTCGCGCTTCCACAGTGAAGTACGCAAGATTGAGATGCGAATATAGCGTCGCGCTCGCGCACACAGTTTATACGCGAATTTGTTTCCGATGTTCACAAAATACCTCCGATGTACCCGATAAATTCTGATTAATATTATTTTTTAAATCAATGCGTAAATATATTATGGAGGAACACCTAAAATCTTAACCTTGTATTTATTATATTTATAGAGATATTGATGGTTATTAGAAGCAACGTGTAGAAGATACCCATCATAGGGAAGGGAGGGTTGGATACAATGTGGTGCTTCATATGAAAAAATAATAATAATAATTGCAAAGTTTTTTCTTGTAAAGGTGTAATATAGTCCAGAAAATGTTGATAACATATTGTCTAAGCTGAGGGACTACAAGATTTATGACTGTTGACCTGGATGCAGAAGGGACAAGACAGGGAAGAGTGGGAAAAATGGAAGAGGCCTATATCTAGCAGTAGAGGGAAGAAGGCTGAAGAAGAAGAGGTAAGGTTTGGTCGAGTTAGGACTCATTACCTTCAGAGTGTAAGCGATTAAAATTATATGATAAAAAATTGCAAATCACCCACCGATTAAAACCTTGCTGACGTCTAGATAAGGCTCCCAGACAGTGAATCCTCTTCCCAGCAGGTCCACGGCGGCTCTCCGCAGCGGCGTGTGCGCTGGCAGGCGTGGCGTGCCGGGCGCCAGGACCAGGTGGGCCAGCGCCAGGGCCGTCAGACGAGACAGGCTGCCGTGCCCTACGCCGAAACCTGACATTCCATAAGATCGTAAATAATTAAGCATCGTCGACTAATTGCATTAACCTCTCTGTGCGTACCGCCCCGACTGTGAGGCCGTTGAATACATGGTCAGATAGCATGTGGCCTCATGTTTGGGACTCATATATAATTTCTCCAATATTCCCAGATTATGCCAAAATTTGGACTACCAGTGACATCTATTGGTGTACACAAATTTAAATAATGTATCGGCTCGTTACAAGTTTTACAAACTAAAAAAAAAAACGTTTCGTAAATGTCATTAACCCTTACCACTCCTTTGTCGAATGCCAGCCGACATGGCTATATGTACGCTACAACTCAGTTGTCGGCTGGCGGCCGACAATATAAGACTTGCGCGCGTGGTGTATTTTCACGTGCAAAACTGACTTTCTTGTGATTATTTGTTAAAAAAACATGTAATTTCATGTTTTAATAAGATTTTGAATGTTTTCTGTTTTTATTTTACTATAAAATAATCTATAATAATAATAATACAATGACGGGAACTTCGCGTAATACGTCATGCAGAGGAGCGATTAGAGTACAAGCCCCACTTCATTGCGAAACTGGACAAAGGTTCTAAAGACTGTACTGTGTGTACTAACAGAAAGATTCCAGGGGGAAGATGGGAAAGAGTGTGATTTTGTGAGACCTATTCGAGAAAACCTGGTCTCCATCCTGGAGATTGTTTAAAAAAAAATACTATGCAAAACTATAAGTAGTCCGTAATGCTTTTTGTAAATTTTTATTTATTTGAAGAATAAATCATTACAAATGATTTTTTAACAATTTTCAAAAATATTTTGACATTATTTAAATTAGAGTTTGCTGACAAACAATGTCAAAAAATAATAGATTGGTAAGGGCTAATATCTTACTACAACAGAGGTATTCGGATGATTTGACAATTTCCATGAAGTGCGCTTATCAAAAAGGTTGGTAACTGTATAGAGTAGGACGATCTACTGTTGATTGACAGCTGTCATATAAATCGATTCGAGCTCCTTCTCTTGGTGACGACAAGGCAAAAAAGCTGCAGACTTATTACAATATGTTGAGCAGCAACAAGATTCAACGGCATTGATTGGTTCTATTTTTCTCAAGAACCTTGGATCTGGCTCGTCAAACGGGTAACCGGCTAGTTCCCGGTCATGACCAAGCTGGTAGCCAGCCGCACTATAGGGGTTAATAAAGAGTTCAAGAAACAATAAACATCGTGTGAATATAAAAATCTGGTTATACACAATAAGAAAAAATATATGCTTAGTATAAAATAAATATAAGAAGTGCAAAAACAAAATTAAAAGGTGCAAAAGAAACGCATCAAAAAGCGGATACCTACCTTCAACGACAGAGTTCTTCCTGCGTACGTCGTCGCCTTGCCGTCGCTTATTGTTGGCCGCGCCTGCCGAGTCAGATAAGGGCGGGGGGTGTTATTAGTGGTGGGGGGAGCATGCCGGACACAAGCGGAGCACGGGAGAATGTAAAAAGTATAAAAACATGCCTAGCAAATGGAAGTAATGATTTTATATACAACCAAAATAAATTCTTCTGTACGAGCGTATGTAGTTGAAATCCTTCTAAACGGCTGGACTGATTTTGACGAAATCTTTTGTGTGTTTGAGTGGGTCCGTGAATGGTTTAGATTCACAATTGGACCCGGCAGGTGACCGTTTTAAACCTTCTTAGAAGTTCATGAATAATTGATATTCTGAGAATAATTCATAGTTATGTTTATTTGTTCCATAGCCTGTGTTCTGCCAGTTGGTACATATGGTATTGAAACTGTAACATTGTCCAAACAAAGTGCCGAGAAACTACGAGTGACCCAAAGAGCCATGTTAGGAACAAGCCTAAGAGACAGAGTCAGAGTCGATACGGTGAGAGAAAAAACAAAAGTCACTGACATCATCCACCGGGTGGCGACTCTAAAATGTCAATGGGCAGGTCATGTAGCCAGAAGCTCAGATGAAAAATGGACAAGAAGACTGCTGACTTGGAGACCGTGGACGGCAAAGAAAAGCGCAGGGCAACCGCAACTACGGTGGAAGAATGATCTGAACAGACACATCGGTATAACCAGGATACAGTCTGCACGAGTGACATGGAAGCTAATGGAGGAGGCCTTTGTCCAAGAGTGGATGGGAATAGGCTGAAGAAGAAGAAAAAAAGATGCTGTGAATGCTGTATAGGTATTTGCAATCCAGAAATGCTAAATCTATGTTCCCCACAGCCATAGCAGAGCATGGGGGCATATCTTATTTTATGCTCCAAATTGCCGCACGGAAGCGCTACAAAGTTTTCTCGAATTGAAGGTAATTTGTTTTCTAAACAAGGTAAAGTGTGTAGTTTACAGCATCGCAACTTGTGGACATTTTTTTTAGTATACAAGGAAAATGATAAATGAGAAATCTTTAACAACAGTAGCAGAACGCAACACAAAGAAGAAGAAGATCCCGAGACCTTATAATGTCCAGGGGAGTGCTCCACCAAGTTAACAATTTTTATTTTATTTTACAATCTTTTTTTTAAAGCATTATAATTTATTTTGGCTGATATGGTTTGGTTAAATCTGTAAAAATGTTATAAGCAAAAATATTTTAAATATAGGAAAATTATCAAACAACACAAAATATAAGAGAAAATTGGATAAAGATAACAATAAAAAAGTATATATTACAAAATGGAAAGATAATTGAATTTTTTTTATTAATTTGATTTAACCCATTGCAACACAAAGCCGGCGAATCGCCGGTTTGTCTTTGAAGTGATTTTTTTTACATTAAAACTGAATGACAATAACTTTATTCATAAAATTGACATAAATAAGTATATTTCGGTTACTGATTTCATAATAAAATGTAATAATCACAATTAATTTCACATTATTTATTACAAAATATTACGATATTTTAACATCTGTCAATACCTCCAAAATGGCCAAACGCACTCGTAAACAAACTCGTCGCGCTTGTAATATTTCATCAAATGAGGATGAAATACAGCGAATCCTTTTGAAAAGTGGCAATGAGAATGAAGTTGATGAATATTCTAGTGATGTTACGCCTTCGAACAATGTTTTGGAGCGTTCAAATAGTGAAAGTGATGTGTCAAGTGACAGTTCCATAGAACATCACTTCCCAAACTACCTGGGGATGAGCCATAATGATCTAGCTTACGAACAAAAAAAAATTATGCTTTTATGTTTTACCATTTTTATTTGGTGTATAATTTAGTCTTAATGTTATTGTAACAAAAAAATGAGTCACCTTTAATAGTGGTGCAATGGGTTAACATGCGAAATCAAAATGGCCGCCTTCATTACAATTCAAAATGGCTGCCCTGCCTTTCATTAATAATATAATACTAATTCAAATCGGCCAACATTAATATATAAAAAAATATTATAATTGAAAATAGCTGTCATGGACTGAACACTTCTGATCCAAGAGACATGGGTTCAATCCTGAACACTATCCGTTACCTTATTCATAATAATAAGTTTACGTGTTTTGCTCAGATTGATTGAGAAATAGCATAATAAAATCTAATATTATTGTTTTAAATTCTAGGAAAAGTCTTTATTAAATTTAATCATATAAATACTTTTATATACAAAAAATGGTTAATAATAAATACAAACAGCATTAAAATGTCCGCCAGCACAAAACAAAATAAGCTGTACCTTCGCTACTGATATCCTGACCAAACTCCGCTCCGATGACACCGAGGAGAACCACAGCCGTAGTCTGCTTCCGTTTAAGCTCCGCCATTGAGGAAGGCTTCCTCATAGCCTCCTCTTCTTCTTCCTCTTCCATTTCTTCCTCCTGTGACAACCATTTTTTATTTAATTTTATTTTGACAAAAACGCCACAAGGGCTTTTAAAAAAAATACACAAATAAACATATAAACAGAGAACATACATATGACGGCAACACATAAAGACAAGTGTAAATATTACATAATAGAAATTACATATATGTTCTTTACAGTCGTATTCCTCATGATAGAGGGTCGTGTCCATTATGCCAAATATTGACCATGGCACGCAATACGCTCCTCTCACCCGTCAGTCTCCAGGCTGCAGCTAATGTCCAATCAGCTCCCTGATTTGATCGGACCAGCGGCTTGGTGGTCGTTCTTGTGGTCGCCTTCCCTCCACTTTGCCCATGATGATGAGCTTTTCAAGGTTGTCCTGATCTCTTTGGGCTATGTGTCCAAAATATTTCAACACTCTCTGAGAGCACATCAGCGAGAATCTTGCCTTGATACTTGGTTGGTTCATGATTGACTGGATTGTTCTTCTTGCCGTCCAGGGTATACGCAACATTCGCCGCCAGCACCACATATCGAAAGCATTAATTTTGGACCACTCCGACGTTCGCATGTATGAGATTAACAAAATTATGAAGGCATCACTGCGTTGGTTTGGTCACATGGAACATATGGACGAAGAAAGTATACATCAACGATGTGAATGGAGTACGAAGTCGAAAGAATCAACGTGCGCGTATGACTTGCTATATGAATGTGAAGGAAGCTAGAGAGGTGTGTCAGGATAGAGTAGTGTGGCAGTCCATTCTCTCTGCCTACCCCTTCAGAAACCGGCAAGATGGTTTGTTGTTGTTGTGTCAGACTTTTTAAATAATAGATACATTTATATATGAGCTGCAAATATATCATGAAGGAACTTCACTGGCTCAAAATCCGGTTTAAGGTTCGACACCGGAGAGCGCCAGCATATATTTCGGACCTCTGCGTGACACCCATGCCAACGGAAAGGCAACATTCACTTCAATCAGTAGAAACAAATGCGAACAACATTACGATTCCAGTCAGAGCCAATAAAGCAAGTTTCTATGATCGTATTAAGTATAAGGATAGTGACGTTAAATTTAAGAAACTTCTAAAGACTGCATGGTTCATTCGGTCTTTTCCTAGTGTGCCCTTGGGGTAATTGAGTTTACAAAATGGCGCACTTAACATATAAATCATAAATAATAATAATAATAAGAGGGAAACTTACCTTATCAGCGGGGACTTGTTGTGGTGCCGGTACCTGAGGGTTGATGCTCTCTGTCTGTGTGTAAAGGGGTAGGTACTGCGCCCAGCTGTCCACCAGTGCCTTCCTACCCTTAGGTCCCAACCTGGAAATAATTCCCCATTAGTCTTCTTCTCTTCTGCTTTATTTAGGACATGTTATTTGTCGGAGCCTGTTCCTGGAATGTAGATGTCCAATTGTCTCGCCATCTTCCCGAAGGTCGATTTCCTGTTGGTACTTTATTTGTCGCTATATTTATCACTCTGATCTCTTCAATAGTTGCTTCTTAAGTCTTCCCCATCGGACAACATCTTCCACATTGCAGATCTTTCTTATTTAAGAATTGTCGTGTGGCATACCTTCCGAGCTCAGCTAGAAGCAGAGCTTGGGCTGCCTCCCGCACCTCCAGGCACTGATGCTGCCACCGTCGAGCCATCATTTCCACCTGGGGACGCTTGAAGTTCTTCGAACCTGCGATATACAATATTTGTGAAAATAAAAATTCTGTTACCCAGCTGCCATCTGTTGGTGAAAATTGCCAACAATTTTAGCATATTCTTAAAAGCTGGCTAGGTACTATAAGTGACTTTAATCGTACTCTATTACCATGTATGTGGCCTGGCCATAGCAACTAAAATCACTCAACTGTATGGGTGTTTCTAGCCAATGTCTAGTACTAATTCCAATAACTAATATATAGAGACATCTATCTAGCACGATGAATAAAAATACTATCATCTACAATGAGACATCTATTGAGACGATGATCAATACTGAGACAGAATGATAAATAAATACTAGCAAACACCACTGAGACATCTATTGAGACGATGAATAAATACAACCATACAATTTAGAGACATCTATTGGAATGATAAATAAATACTATCAAACACCACTGAGACATCTATTGAGACGATGAATAAATACAACCATACAATTTAGAGACATCTATTGGAATGATAAATAAATACTAGCAAACACCACTGAGACATCTATTGAGACGATGAATAAATACAACCATACAATTTAGAGACATCTATTGGAATGATAAATAAATACTAGCAAACACCACTGAGACATCTATTGAGACGATGAATAAATACAACCATACAATTTAGAGACATCTATTGGAATGATAAATAAATACTAGCAAACACCACTGAGACATCTATTGAGACGATGAATAAATACAACCATACAATTTAGAGACATCTATTGGAATGATAAATAAATACTATCAAACACCACAGAGACATCTATTGAGACGATGAATAAATACAACCATACAATTTAGAGACATCTATTGGAATGATAAATAAATACTATCAAACACCACAGAGACATCTATTGAGACGATGAATAAATACAACCATACAATTTAGAGACATCTATTGGAATGATAAATAAATACTATCAAACACCACAGAGACATCTATTGAGACGATGAATAAATACAACCATACAATTTAGAGACATCTATTGGAATGATAAATAAATACTATCAAACACCACAGAGACATCTATTGAGACGATGAATAAATACAACCATACAATTTAGAGACATCTATTGGAATGATAAATAAATACTATCAAACACTATCATACAATTAAGAGACATCTATTGGATTGATAAATAAATACTATTAAACACTAAAGAGACATCTATTGGGAAGAATAATTAAAACTATCATACAATTTAGGGACATCTATTGGGAAAATGTATAAATACAATAATACATTTAGAGACATCTATTCGCGAGAGGAATTAATTTATATAAATTAATTTAGAGACATTAAAATAATGAAAAATAAATTATATTAGTCATTTAAATGTCATTATGATTTAAAATTGATGGGTATTAATTTTTTTTATGATATATCATACTGGGTAATTACATTACATCCTGCCTGAATAATTATTGATAAACTTAAGGCTTTTTGATAAACCTAAGACAATTTTTTTATGTACTAAAACACTTTTTTCTACTTTTGAGTTTATAAGATAAATTGAAAAAAGTGTTTTTTTTTTAATTCATGAAAAAATCATCTGAAAAAAATAGTTATTATAGGATGTCAAAATATATGAGATATTCTAAAAAAATGAGGTTTGTCTTGTCTGTTATCAAATAAGTATGCTACCCTGCTGCCATCTTTTGGCAAAAGTAGAAATGTAGAAAGCAATATAAATTCTTCTATATTTGCCATAACTTTGTGTTGCGGATTCATTTATTTTTCTTTTTTTACATTGTATACGAGTACAATACACACTTTATTAGAAAAATTCAATTTAAAAATTCGGACACAGAAGCTCTTCATAAGTGGATATATGATAAATGTTATATAAATAATACAAATATTAAAAAAAAAATTCATGTATGTGGTCAGTTTTGCAATATTAATTATTTAAATATTAATATTTGAAGATGCATACCCGCAGCAACGAGCTTGTCGGGAAGCAGAACGCAGTGAAGAGTTGCCAGTAGAGACCAGCCTTGCTTGATGTGAGCTTGCTGCTGGCCATACGCCTCCTCTCTCTCCTCCTCGCCCTTGGACCACGAGGATACGGAGGATCGTCCCGAGACCCTAGACATACAAACATGCCGTTGAGAATGCAGATATGTTTTGACTGCAACATGAATATATAATTTATGACTAATAAGACCAGCAGTGAAATCCGGCTGCTTAAAGGACACTTCTTCTTCCCTTGTTGTAGACCTATGTGGTCTGTTCTCCCGAGTGTTGCTCCTTCTGTGAGGTGGATTCACAGCTGTCCTTCCATCTTTTAGTAGGTCTTCCACAAGGACGAGTCCCATGAGGCTGATTATGTAATGCAATATAGGGAAGTCTGGTGGTGTCCATTCTTTGAACATGACCGTACCAGTCCCTCCTTCGCTGTCTGCTCTATCTTATAATATCCTCAGCCTCACATATCTCTCTAGTTCTGATGTTCCTTACGCGATCTCTAAGTGTCTTGCCTGCTATCATCCTCAGTGTCTTCATCTTGGAAGTCCTCAGAACTTGTTTGGTCCTGACTGTGTCATTACTGGCCTAACGCAAGCTTTATAGGTTCTTATCTTACTCTCAATGGCCATATATTTGAACCTTATAAAGAAAATTGAATATGAATTTGAGATTTGAATCAATGATCTCTAATAAGATGATAAAGAAGAAGTATGAACTATTGAGACATGATTTTCTCTTTGTAAATATGTGTGAATCTTACCTGTGCATCTTGCGGTTGAACTCCTGTTCAGGTATGAAGGTGGCACTGTTCATGGACATGAGAGTGTTGGCCAGGGCGATGATGGCCAGCAGGTGGTTGGACGTCAGCGTGGTGCTGAGCTCCCAGTGTAGGCGGGCAGTAAACAACCTGGAAACACCGGACGGTCTTTACACAATGTTCACTAATTGATTTCCTAACATCACACCGGAGGAGTGAGCAGAGAGGATGGACCGCCCTACTTCTCTATCCTGACATACCTATCGAGCCTCCTCTTTATTCATACATCGTAATACACATGCTCATCGAAGATATCCACCATTTAGTAATCAATATTGCCATGTTTTCATCTTCCTTCCTCGACCCCATTTATGATTCACACTATTGCATTAAAGAGGTAAAACCAAACACGGAGAGGACATATGGCCAAACCGAGATCCACGAGTTAAGGGAGGTACATAAAATCATCTACATAAAATCCCTGGAGGAGAAGCCAACGGGAAACTACTCCAGTACCACTTCCCAGGAAACCACTGATTGCCAAAGTCAGGGGATCTGACACGGCACTATAAGACTAATCATAATCATCTTTAGGGAAATAAAAACCTACCCAAAAAAGCTAAAATGGCAGTGCACAATGGTGTTATTGTAAACGACCCTTATGTATGGAAGAGAAGCATGGAACTGGCAAAAGAAGGATGCAAGTAGAATAAATGCAGTAGAATTGAGATCTCTTAGACGAATATGTGGATACTCTGTGTATGATAGAGTGTCGAATGAATATATAAGAAGTGAATGCGGTGTGAATGATGGTGTTATGAACAAAATAATTAAATTATCATTAAGACGGTTTGGACACAAGGAAAGAATGAAAGAAGAAAGAATGGTAAAAAAATATATATGTTAACGATGTAAATGGAACTAGAAATAGAGGAAGACCGAGGAAAAAGTGGCACGATCAAATAAATCAAATATTGAATGTTGGCCACGTGAGGAGTCAGAGAAATCGACGCGCGTGCATGACACGATGTATGAATGTTGTGGAAGTGAGATAAATATGTCAGGAAAGAAAAGTGTGGCAGTCCATTCTTTCTGCCCACCCCTTCTGGGAAATAAAATTGGTGGGTCAGGTCCTTCCTATCTACTCGTATGTCTGCCATCATCCAATTTAATTGCCCAAGGGCTCGGCTGTCTGCCACAACATCATCTGTCCATCGCTTCTTCGCTCTACTGGGTTGTTAAACCACACCTTTTTTGGGGGGCTCCATATCCAAGATAATTAGAGTTATTGGAAATAAAAAAAATATGTGGGAAGATGAAAAATGAGTCAGTGATAGAGACCTTGTAAGCATCTCCTGACGCATGAGCTGAGGCGGCAGGGTTGTTGGAGGTGGTGGAAGTGCAGCAGGCGGGAGTGCGTTCTGCCATGTGGGCAGCTGCACCGACATCTGCCCACCCTTGGACAGGACACCGAAACTGACCGGGACCTTAAGGTACAATTGTAGTATTAATATCGTCGTACTTGTAATACATCCTAACACATCTGAGACCAAAAGATCTTTTGGCACTATCTAGCACCAAAAGAACTTTAAGACTATCTGGGTCCAAAAAATCTTTGACACTATCCTGGCCAAAAGATCTTTGAAACTATCTAGGGCCAAAAGTTATTTGAGACTATCTGGGTCCAATACATTTTGACATTGTCTGGGTCCAATAGATCTTTAACATTTAAGGTTCCAAAAGATATTTGACACTGTCTTGGCCAAAATAACTTTGACCCAAAATAGGGCTAAAAGTTCCTTGAGACTATCTGGGTCCAATACATTTTGACATTGTCTGGGTCTAATAGATAATTGACATTGTCTGGGTCCAAATGATATTTGACACTGTCTTGGCCAAAATAACTTTGACCCAAAATAGGGCCAAAAGTTCCTTGAGACTATCTGAGTCCAATAGATCTTTGACATTGTCTGGGTCCAATAGATTTTTGACATTTTCTGGGTCCAAAAGATATTTGACACTATCTTGACCAAAATAACTTTGACCCAAAATAGGGCTAAAACTTCCTTGAGACTATCTGGATCCAATACATTTTGACATTGTCTGGGTCCAATAGATCTTTAACATTTACATGGTCCAAAAGATATTTGACACTATCTTGGCCAAAAGATCTTTGACAGAACCTAGGGCCAAAAGATCTTTCAGACAATCTGGGTCCAATAGATCTTTGACATTGTCTGGGTCTAATAGATCGTTGAAATTTTCTGGGTCCAAAAGATATTTAACACTATCCTGTTTAAACTATCCTATTTAAACTATCTATCGCCAAAAGATCCTTGAGACTATCTGGGTCCAAAAGATCATGGGACATAATCTGGGTCCAAAAGATATTTAACACTATCCTGGCCAAAAGATCCTTGAGACTATCTTGAACCAAGAAGTCTTTTGCACTATATGGGGCCAAAAGATCTTTAATAATGATATTATACACTTAATAATTGAATATTTTAACTAACCATCACGCCATTTCCCCGGAGGGGTAGGCAGAGAGGATGGATCGCCACAATGGCCTGTTCTGGCATACCTCTCGGGCTTCCTCTACATTCACACATCGTACCATACACGCACGTCGATTATTCCGACTTCGAATGTAGCCGCCTTTTAGTAATTGATTAATTTGGTCATGCCATGTTTTCCTCGGTCGTCCTCGGCTTCTTTTCCCACTCACGCTGCTTGTGTACAACTTTTTAACCATTCTACTCTCATCCATTCGTTCCATATGTCAAAACCATCTCAGGGATCCTTTTTTAATTTTATTCATGATGCAGTCATCTGCCTTACATTTCTTTCTTATTTCATCGTTCGGTATTCTATCATACAACGTTTTCCCGCACATTCTTCTTAGTGATCTCATTTCTACGGCGTTTATCCTGCTTTCATCCTTCTTTTGCCAGCTCCAAGTTTCACTTCCATACATGAGGGTTGGCACTAGAACTCCATTGTGTACTGCCATCTTTGCTTCTGTGGATATATTTCTATTTGCAGTAATGACTTTGAGTGTGCCATTTATTTTATTCCCAGCACCAACCCTTCTTTCGATGTCTATCTCCATTTTTCCGCCTCTTGTAAACATGCTTCCCAGATACGTAAATTCAGTAACTTGCACCAATTGAATATTTAATGAACATAATAATAAATTTAACAGAACAGCACATAAGTTAATAGTCATTGTTCAGCTCTGGCATGGTTTTAAAATTAAAATAGTGACAGTGTTACCGTACCATGGGCCTCAATAGGCCAAGCTTGGCCTCGCAGACCCTGTCCAGGTCTGGATCCAAGCCCCAGGCGTGCAGCAGCGAGAGCAGCACCTGCGCTATCTCCATGGCGTGGCTGGGCTCTCCGCTGGCTCCAGCCCGTCTGCTTCCGCTTCCACCACCGCTACCGGACTCCAAGGAACTGGCTGCAATGAGAATAAAAATACACACCGTCGGTAAAAAAGAAAAACTTAAAGTTGTCATCGCAAACAAAAACCTATCCAAAAAAGCTAAGATGGCAGTGCACAATGGTGTTCTTGTGCCAACCCTTATGTATGGAAGTGAAGCATGGAACTGGCAAAAGAAAGATGAAAGTAGAATAAATGCAGTAGAAATGAGATCTCTTAGACAAATGTGTGGATACTCTGTGTATGATAGAGTGTCGAATGAAAATATAAGAAGTGAATGCGGTGCGAATGATGGTGTCATGAACAAAACAATGAAAGGATCATTAAGATGGTTTGGACATATGGAAAGAATGAATGAAGAAAGAATGGTAAAAAAATTATATGTTAATGATGTAAATGGAACCAGAAATAGAGGAAGACCGAGGAAAACGTGGCACGATCAAATAAATCAAATATTGAATGTCGGCCATGTGAGGAGTCGGAGAAATCGACGCGCGTGCATGACACGATGTATGAATATTGAGGAATCGAGAGAAATATGTCAGGAAAGAAAGGTGTGGCAGTCCATTCTTTCTGCCTACCCCTTCGGGGAGACGGCGTGATGGTTAGTTAGTTAGTTAGTTAGTAAAAAAGAAATCTGTTTTAGCAAAGAACATAACAATACATATTCAAAATGAAAAAAAAGGGGTCAAGACTGGATGGATATAGGCTGATGATGATGATCCTCCGTTTCTACCTTCCGCAGAGACGACGTGAAGGCACGCCGGCAGTACGCACGCGCGAGATACCATTCTCTCTCTTCCGCAAATAATAAAATTATCAAATTAAAACATTTCAAAGCGTTTCCTTGTGGGAATTGTTGAATTGGAATGGAACCTTGAACGAAATAATGGAATATTATTTATATAAAAAAATAAAACACGGCATGACAAGATTAATCAAATACTGAAAGGCGGCCAGATTAGAAGTCTGGAAAATTGACGAGTATGCATGTTGCGATGTATGAATGTAGAGCAAGCTAGAGAGGTATGTCAGGACAGAGTAGTATAGTGGGCCATCCTCTATGCCTACCTCTGCCTAAACGGCGTGATGGTTATTTAATTACGCTTTTGTTAGAAGCAGAATTCTAGTGCTAACCATTATGTATGAAAGTGAAGCTTGGAGCTGGCAAAAGAAGAATGAAGATAGGTTAAATGCCGTAAAAATTAGATCACCGAGAGTAACATACGGTAAAACGATGTATGATAGAATACAGACGAAAACGACGAAATAAGGAAGAAATGTAAAGCAGATGATTGCATCGTTAGTAACATTAAAAACGTATGACTTAGATGGTTTGGACATATGGAACGAATGGATGATTGACTAACTAACTAACCATCACGCCGTCTCCCCGAAAGGGTAGGCAGAAAGAATGGACTGTCACATCCTTCTCTTTTCGCCCCGCGGGAGACGCGGTGTGATGGGTTGCGAACCTCATCGCCACCAATAGGCATCTCCCGAAGAATGGTTAAAACATTGTATACAATACTATTGACTTTAGAAAGTATCTTGTCTTCCTAATGTCGAACCATCTCTAATGCATTCCTGGTACTTTGTTGTATTATAATAATATTTTACCTGTACTTAATAGATGCCTTAAATATTTTACTGTTTGTAATGTCTATTGAGTTAATAAACTGATTTGATTTGATTTGATTTGAATGGAAAAAGAAGCCGAGGACGGCCGAGGAAAACATTACATGACAAATTAATCAATAAAAGGCGGCCACATTCGAAGTCGGAAAAACCGACGAGCGTGCATGTTATGATGTATGTCGAGAGGTGTGTCAGGACAGAATAGTGTGGTGGTCAATCCTCTCTGCCTACCCCTCCGGGGAATGCTGCGGGATGGATATTTCTTATACTAAAACTAATTAATTAACCAACAAGCCTATTGCCCGAGAGGTATCGATCACATTGTTCCGTCCTGACACACTTCTCTCGTTTCCTCTACATTCATGCATCGTGTCATGCACGCATCTCGACTTCTCTAACTACATTCTAAATTACAAATATACATATAACCATATTTTAATATTTCGTATAATCATTAATATTATTATTTTGTTGAATATCTCTTTAAATCATCACATATTGACTCTCGTGACATGTGATAGGTAGCTAATCTATCGCCATTTTATTGTCACATGAATTCTACACCAGATCAAAGACAGTGTGACAATATCACTGTCATCGCCGGAAATCAAACACGGGACCTTCGGTGTGGCAGTCGTTACCACTCTGCCACGAAGTATATTATCAAATCAAATCAGTTTATTTTCTCAATTGACATTACAAACAAAATTAATATTTAAGGCATCTATTAAGAACAGGTAAAATATTATATATATAATTTAATACATTAAGAAGACAAGATACTCTCTAAAGTCAAGAGTATTTGTCCTCTGAACGTACTTTCACTAATATGAAAGACGTTGATTTACGAGGAGACTGCGTTCAGCAGACTAATTGCTCTTCCCATCGGAGTCACAGAGGCAGATTAGTTATGGCGGCCAGTAGATAAAACAATCTATGCTGTCGCTGTCGGAGATATCTATCAGGGACAAAAAGGCCAACATCCTCCAGCGCGGCCGAGTTCTCGAAATATCCCCTGATTAATCTAAAGAAATGGGTTATGAGATGCCCATCTCTTCGAAGCTGTAAAGAATTGGTTCCGAGCATTCCTAAAATAAATCACTTATGGCAGAGTGGGTGTTAGAATTTTCTTGTAAGGGGTACTGTGGCCCATAAAAGTTTGGGAACCTATGGTTTATCTTGTTTGGCATTGTCTCTACGGATCGGAGTAGGTATTCAATAAATAATTTATTATAAAGAGCCGATGGGTGTCAATTGGTTCAGTCATCATTAGGTCGTCGCCATGTTACGATCTGTGAGTTTTCACTTTATATTTGTACTGTATATATATTTAGTAAATAATGTAGCATAATATACTGCAAATGTGTGTGTGAAGTGTATTGTATTATTATTATTATTATTTTGTTGAATCGCTCTTTACATCATGACAGCATGAGCCAAATCGATGTAAAATGTATTATAGCTATCATAGTGATTCTCGTGACATGTGATAGGTAGCTAATCTATCGCCATTTTATTGTCATGTGAATTCTAACACCAGACCAAAGACAGTGTGACAATCACACTACCATCGCCGGGAATCGAACCTGGAACCTTTGGGGTGGCAGTCATTGCACTTACCACTCGGCCACGAAGGTCGTCAGTGCGATCTAACCTAACCTAACATAATATTAAAATACTTCGTGAATCAAAACACTTTTAAACATTCTTCTTCTTCTGCCTTGTTGTAGACCTATGTGGTCTGTTCTCCAGAGTGTTGCTCCTCCTGTGAGGTAGATTCCCAGCTGTCCTTCCATCTTTTAGGAGGAAGACTCCCGTGAGGTTTTCGCTGTCTGCTCCATCTTATAATATCCTCAACCTCACATATCTGTCTTATTCTGGTGTTCCTCACGCGATCTCTCAGTGTCTTGCCTGCTATCGTCCTCGGTGTCTTCATTTCGGAACTCCTCAAAACTTGTTTGGTCCTTGGTGGATTTTCAGCTGTCCGTTCATCTTTTAGGAGGTCTTCCACGAGGACGAGTTCCGTGAGGCTGATTTGTAGTGCAATATAGGGGAGTCTGGTGGTGTCCATAATCCAGTCCCTCCTTCGCTGTCTAATCCATCTTATAATATCTTCAGTCTCACATATCTCTCTTATTCTGGTGTTCTTCATGCGTTCTCTTAGTGTCTTGCCTGCTATCATCCTCGGTGTCTTCCTCTCGGAAGTCCTCAATAATTTTTTGGTCCTGAATGTGTCTGCCTTTGCTTCAATTGGTATTACGCATGGTTTATACCACATATAGATTCTCATATTTCTCTAAATGGACATGTCTTTAATTTTCCATATTGTGGATTTAAGAGCAGTAGATATTGCAGCTGCCTTGTTGACTTTGACTTGTATTTCTTCACACAGACCAGCTCCTCCAACCAGATCTATTCCTTGATATCTAAACCCGTTCTATGGGTTAGATCCTGAGGCTATATCTAAGTTTCTTGTGTGCTATTAACTTCTTTGTCTCCATCTTCGAAATCCATACAATTTGTTTGGTCCAGACTGTGTTGAAGCAAGGGCAGTCGTATGGTCTTGATTAATCTCTTTGAAATTTTTGTCAAATGATTCATCATTATGTGCTTACCTCATTGGGGACATGGTATCATGATTAGTTAGATGAAAAAATGTATTCATATCAATCGAATACCCAATCTAGATTTACTGTTCTCAATACTTTTACTTTTAGACTATTGAGGTCGACTAATTACGATTTTTTAATAGAAATATCTAGCTCATATATTATTAGTGCGGTAAGAATAGTCTAACTAACTAACTAACCATCACGCCATTTCTCCGGAGAAGTAGGCAGAGAGGATGGATCGTCACATTGTTCTATCCTGACATACTTCTCTCGCTTCATCAATATTGCGATGACAACTTTAACCCTTATCACTCCTTTGTCGAATGCCAGCCGACATCGCTATATGTACGCTACAACTCAGTTGTCGGCTGGTGGCCGACAAGATAATACTTGCGCGCGCGGTGTATTTTCGCGCACAAAACTTGACACGTGTCGTTGTTTCTGATTATTCGTTAAAAAAAACATTTAATTTCACGTTTTAATAAGATTTTGACTGTTTTCCGTTTTTATTTTACTATAAAATTATCCTTACAATTTCAAATAACCTAAAATGGCGGGAACTTCGCGTGATACGTCATGCAGAGGAGCGATTAGAGTACAAGCACCACTTCATTGCGAAACTGGACAAAGGTTCTAAAGACTGTACTGTGTGCAGTAGCAGAAAGATTCCAGGGGGAAGACGGGAAACAGTGTGGTTTTGTGAGACCTGTTCCAGAAAACCTGGTCTCCATCCTGGAGATTGTTTTAAAAAGTACCATACTATGCAAAACTATAAGTAGTCCATAATGTTTTTTGTAAATTATTTTTTATTTGAAGAATAAATCATTACAAATGAATTTTTAACGATTTTTTTGTAACTACCTGTCAATAAATTAATATTTTGGCATTATTTAAATAAGAGTTGGCTGACAAACAATACAAAAAATAATGGAGTGGTAAGGATTAGTTTAGCGAACGACGAAATAAAGACGAAATGAAAGGCAGATTATTGCTTCATAAGTAAAATTATAAAAGGATCCCTGAGATGGTTTGGACATATGGAACGAATGAACGAGATAAGAATGGTTAAAATGTTGTATACAAGCAGTGTGAGCGGAAAAAGAAGTCGCGGAAGACCAAGTAAAGGTAGGCATGACCAAATTAATCAAATACTGAAATGCGGCCTCATTCGAAGTCGAAAAAATCGACGAACGTGCATGTTACGATGTATGAATGTGAAGAAAATTGTAGTTTTAACGATTAATTGTATCTCAATAGAGACGAAGATTCAAATTGGACACAGAATATGGTGATCGAGGTGTTTACAGGACTTATGACCTGTCATTGGTTGGGTTAAGCGCACGCTTGTAATACAACATTCCTCATTCCACCCTTCTTACGACCACCATGTCTGACAAATTTTGGGAAGTTGTATATATGTTAAGATGTAACACCAAACTTCACATGTTAGTTTCAATCTACACACTAGCGCCATCTATGAAGCTTAGGTTTAACCGCTTGGTTTATTAATGAAATGTATTTCTGTTTGGTTTATAGGTCATAATTATATCTCTGCTGGGCTGCTCGCTTTTGGAGGTGTCTACATTACAAAATTACGGAATCGATCCTAGAGATGGGCTCCAAAACAACCAAGAACTAGGTGTTCCGAAATACGTAAGACTTTTAATAATTATAATAATAAGGCTAATTTGTATAGTACTGTTTTCGTGAGTAACTAACTTCAAGGGCGCTTTGACAATTTTATTTAGTCATGGGAGCTGCAACTGACACTAGCCATCAGATATTGATGACGACTTTGGTGGCCGAGTGGCAAGTGCTATGACTGCCACACCAAAGGTTTCGGGTTCGATTTCCAGCGATGGCAGTGTGATTGTCACACTGTCTTTGATCTGGTGCAGACAATAAAATAGCGATAGATTAGCTACCTATCACATGTCAGAACTAACTAACTAACTAGCCATCACGCAATTTCCCCGGAGGGGTAGGCAGAGAGAATGGATCGCCACAATGCTCTGTCCTGGCATACCTCTCGTGATTCCTCTACATTCATACATCGTACCATGCACGGACGTCGATTATTCCGACTTCGAATGTGGCCGCCTTTTAGTAATTGATTAATTTGGTCATGCCATGTTTTCCTCGGTCGTCCTCTGCTTATTTTTCCACTCACGCCGCTTGTGTACAACTTTTTAACAATTCTACTCTCATCCATTCGTTGCATATGTCGAAACCATCTCAGGGATCCTTTTTTAATTTTATCCATGATGCAGTCATCTGCCTTACATTTCTCTCTTATTTCATCGTTCGGTATACTATCATACAACGTTTTCTCGCACATTCTTCCTAGTGATTTCTACGGCGTTTATCCTGCTTTCTTCCTTCTTTTGCCAGCTCCAAGCTTCACTTCCATACATGAGGGTTGGCACTAGAACTCCATTGTGTACTGCCATCTTTGCTTCTGTGGATATATTTCTATTTGCAGTAAAGACTTTGTGCGCGCCATTTATTTTATTCTCAGCACCAAGCCTTCTTTCGATGTCTTTCTTCATTTTTCTGTCTCTTGTAAACATGCTTCCCAGATACGTAAATTCGGTAACTTGCTCCAATTTCTCGCCCATCGCACTTATATCACAAATCGTCATGCATTATTCTTTCTCGAAAACCATCACTTTAGATTTAGACACATTAATCACCAAGTCACTCTTTTTGCATGCCTCATTCATCCTTGACACTAAGACTTGCAAATTTTCTCTACTGTCAGCGATTAACACAGCATCGTCTGCATATAACAAACAGCTGACTGACAAACAATTCATCTTAGCACCAGCGTCTATGCCTTCAAGTTCTTTCATGCACTTGTCCAAGTATAGATTTAACAACCACGGGGCCATTACACTATCACATGTTATGAGAATCAATATAATAGCTTAAAAAAATTGCACAGTAATTGGGTTCAAACGACCTTTTGTTTATGAAAAAAAAAAACATGACGATTAAAATAAACTAAAAAAAAACACAGCGTCTAATTAATTTAAAAAAAATTGTGGTACATTATCAGAGAGTTGTAGCATTTTTCGATCTTACGCGATTTCGCTCTTCCTTTACATCTAATTGGACAGTTCCGTGGCTTTACTACACCATAGATATATTTTTTTTGAAATTTATAAATAGAACACTCAGATTGGAAAACTGGAGTGACGCATGTCAAATTTGACGGACGTTAGGATCCAACGGAGAGAATACCAAGTAGCATTCATCTATGGTTTTCTATTGCTAAAAAAAAGTACGCGTTCCATATTCGTAATTTGAATTTAAATTCGGCAGGCCGTTAGAAACTATGGGCCGTTCTTTTGAATATGGAATTTTCCGAACGTGATTTAAATTTAAAACTATTATCATTGAAATATCACTGAATAAAATTGCTTCTTTAATATTTTCCTTTATCTTTATGCATAATGTATAAAATACAGTAGGTGCTCGTACATTCGATAACGCCCTAGCAAAGCGAAACGGGTTACTCTTTTAAAATATAACAAAGCAGTCAGAAAACGTAAATTTTATTTTATTTTAAATACTTCATGTGCCTTTTTATATGCATAATATAGTAGAAAGCTGTTTCATCAACCGATGTTGGCATCATCAGATGTTCAATCAATTGCATTTATTCTACTTCCATCCTTCTTTTGCCAGTTCCATGTTTCACTCCGTACACAAAGGTTGGTACAATCACACACCACATCGTGAAATCTCTAAGACGAATATGTGGCAAATCTGTATATGATAGAGTGTCAAATGCAAATATAGGCTGTTTCATCAACCGATGTTGGCATCATCAGATGTTCAATCAATTTGCATATATTCTACTTCCATCCTTCTTTTGCCAGTTCCACGTTTCACTCCGTACGCAAGGGTACGCAAGGGTGCTTCCTAATGTCGAACCATCTCTGATGCATTCCTGGTATTATGTTGTACTTTTATAATATTTTACCTGTATCTAATAGATGCCTTAAACATTTTGCTGTTTGTAATGTCTTTTGAGTTAATAAAACTGATTTGATTTGATTATTTTGTTCATAACACTTCTATTCGCACTGCATTCACTTCTTGATATATTTGCATTTGACACTCTATCATATACAGATTTACCACACATTCTTCTTAAGAGATCTCATTTCAGCTGCATTTATTCTCTTATTTTGTCACTTTGATGCTTCGCTTCTTTAAGTAAGGGTCGGCACTAGAACACAAATTAAAATTCACTACGAGCAAAAAAAAAATACCACAAATGACATTGAATGACTCATAACAAAATAATTCATTCTATTAAAAATATATGTATACAATATTATTTCCATATACTATGGTAGAATATGTTCATGAGAACAAGCTCGTAACTCATTTTTTAACTAACTAACTAACCATCACGCCGTCTTCCCGGAGGGGTAGGCAGAAATAATAATACGCCACACTGTTCTGTCCTGACATACTTCTCTCGATTCCTCTACATTCATACATCTTGTCATGCACGCACGTCGATTTCTCCGACTCCTCACGTGGCCGACATTCAATATTTGATTGATTTGATCGTGCCACGTTTTCCTCGGCCTTCCTTCTATTTCTAGCTCCGTTCACGCCGTTTACATATACCTTCTTTACCATTCTGTCTTCACTCATTCTCTCCATGTGTCCAAACCATCTTAATGACCTTTTCCTTATTTTGTTCATAACACTTTCATTCGCACCACATTCACTTCTTATACTTGCATTTGTCACTCTATCATATACAGATTTGTCCCACATTCGTCTTAGAGATCTCATTTCTACTGCATTTATTCTACTTTCATCCTTCTTTTGCCAGTTCCATGCTTTGTGCACTGCCATCGATGCAACACCATTGTGCACTGCCATCTTGGCTTTCTCATTTTTTTATGTACAATATTCTAAATGCAAAGCTTTCATTACACTATCACATTTTTATGGAATTTGTCGCGACAGCTGTTTCGCTAACCTATTCTGGCATCATCAGGTGTTAAAAACAACAGTTATTTTTAATACCTGATAATGCCAATGATGTTGAAACAGCTGTTGCGACAATGTCATAAAAATAATTTATCTAACGTTCTAACTAACCATCACGCCGTTTCTCCGAAGGGGTAGGCAGAAAGAATGGACTGCCATACTTTTCTTTCCTGACACATTTATTTCGCTTCCTCAACGTTCATACATCGTGTCCTGCAAGCGCGTCGATTTCTCTGATTCAATATTTGATTTATTTGATCGTGCCACGTTTTCTTTGGTCTTCCTCTATTTCTAGTTTAATTTACATCGTTAACATATATATTTTTTGCCATTCTTTCTTCATTCATTCTTTCCATATGTCCAAACCATCTTAATCATCTTTTCTTGATTTTATTTATCACGCATTCATCCGCTTTACATTCCTTTCTTACTTCATCATTAGATATTATATCATACATTGTTTTTCCACACATCCTTCTTGGTGACCTCATTTCTACGGCATTTATCCACTTTCACGAAGGAAGTGAAGCATAGAATTGGCAATAGAAGGATGAAAGTAGAATAAATATAGTAGAATTGAGATCTCTTAGACGATCGTGTAGAAAATATGTGTCGAATGAAAATATACAAAATAATGAAAGGATCATTAATATGGTTTGGACACACGGAAAGAATGAATGAAGAAATAATGGTAAAAAAGTATATGTTAACCATGTAAACGGAACTAGAAGTAGAGGAAGACCGAAGAAAACGTGGTACGATCAAATAAATAAAATATTTAATGTCAGTTACGCGAGGAGTCGGAAAAAATCGACGTGCGGGCATGACGCGATGTATGAATGTTCTATGATGAGGAAGTGAGCCGTTCACAATGGACTTCTGGTTCCAACCCTTATGTATGGAAGCGAAGCATGGAACTGGCAGAAGAAAGATGAGAGCAGAATAAATGCAGTAGAGATGAGGTCCCTAAGACGTATGTGTGGTAGAACGATATACGACAGAATCTCAAATGATGATATTAGAAAGGAATGTAGAGCGAAAGAAGGTATTATGAACAAAATTATGAAAGGATCGCTGCGTTGGTTCGGATATATGGAGCGCATGGGTGAAGAAAGAATGGTTAAAAAAGTGTACGTTAACGATGTAAATAGAGTACGGAGTCGAGGCAGACCGAGGAAAACATGGCATGACCAAATTAATCAAATATTAAAGGTTGGCCATTTTATTTTTATTTTTTTATGTACACAACAGGTCGTTTGGACCCAATTACTGTATACAATTTTTATTTTTAAGCAATTATATTGATTCTCGTGACATGTGATAGGTAGCCAATCTATCGCCATTTTATTATCACGTGAATTCTACACCAGACCAAAGACAGTGTGACAATCACACTGCCATCGCCGGGTATCGAACCCAGGACCTTCGGCATGGAAGTCAGAGCTCGTAACCACTCTGCCACGAAGGTCGTCAAAAGCCGGAAGAATCGAAGATTCGGAGTGAAAAGCAGAAACGCAGAAAACGGCGTGATGGTTTGTTTGTATAAAACTAAGAGTTTTTTTAGCCTATTTT
This sequence comes from Lepidostoma basale, assembly GCA_022606425.2. Lineage (NCBI taxonomy): Eukaryota > Metazoa > Arthropoda > Insecta > Trichoptera > Lepidostomatidae > Lepidostoma > Lepidostoma basale. Next base: position 188,897 of record JAHDVF020001163.1, read on the forward strand.
TATATCTGGAATTTTCAAAACAAATGTTTTTTGACCTTTTGTTAAAAATTGGTTAAAACAGAGTTCTGACAGTAGCCCCTCGGGCTGTCCTTACCGAAGTCACGTATTGACTCCCTGCGTAAGCGGCCTACTGCCTATTGCTTTGTTATGTAGGTGAATTTGAGCAACTTTTACTTTCGACAAAACAATCTATTTAAAAAAAAATAAACTAATAATAATTTGACATTCGATGTGATAAAATGTGACTATACACATTTCCTTGGTGGTTTCTGTTAAAGGAAACGAAATAAAATCAAGTGAAGCGTGAAACTGACAATTTTTTAAATTAGAGTTGTGATCTAGGAGGCATCACAGTCGACGCTCATCCAGAGGGCGTGGGTTCAATCCTGGACACGAACAACATTCCTTGTTCATAAACATGAGACTTTTTTTTGTATAGAGTGTTTTTTTTAGAGGTTTGGTTTTTAAACTGGCAACATTGTTTCTAAAGACTGTCAATTTGACAGTTGACAGTTGATTTGTAGTCAGTTTGTTTTGCCATTTTACCATGAGTAAACTGACGTCAGAACAGCGCATGCAAATTGTGCAAATTTATTTTGAAAATCATGGTTCGGTTCGCCAAACTTATCGTGCACTACGTCCATTTTAACTAACTAACTAACTAACCATCACGCCGTCTCCCAGAAGGGGTAGGCAGAAAGAATGGACTGCCACACTTTTTTCCTGACATATTTCTTTCGCTTCCTCAACATTCATACATCGTGTCACGCACGCGCTTCGATTTCTCTGACTCCTTACATGGCCGAAATTCAATATTTGATGTATTTGATCGTGCCACGTTTTCCTCGGTCTTCCTCTATTTCTGGTTCCATTTACATCATTAACATATATTTTTTTTACCATTCTTTCTTCATTCATTCTTTCCATATGTCCAAACCATCTTAATGATCCTTTCATTATTTTGTTCATATCACCATCATTCGCACCGCATTCACTTCTTATATTTTCATTTGACACTCTTATCATATACAGAGTATTCACACATTCGTCTAAGAGATCTCATTTCTACTGCATTTATTCTACTTTCATCCTTCTTTTGCCAGTTCCATACTTCGCTTTCATACATAAGGGTCGATAGAAGAACACCATTGTGCACTGCCAATCTAACTTTCTTGGATAGGTTTTTGTTTGCGATGACAACTTTAAGTGCACCATTCACTTTGTTGCCTGCCCCAACCCTTCTTTCATTATCCCTCTCCACTCGCCCATCTCTTGTAAACATACATCCTAAATACACGAATTCATCTACTTGCTCCAAATTTTCATCATTCACGCTAATGTTGCAGACTGTCATGATTTCTTCACATTCCTTGTTCATAAAAGTGAGACTTTTTAGGCCTCTATAGGCTGTTTTTTTAGAGGTTTGGTTTTTAAACTGGCAACATTGTCTCTACAGACTGTCAATTTAACAGTTGACAGTTGATTTGTACTCAGTACGTATTGCCATTTTACCATGAATAAATTGACGTCAGAACAGCGCATTCAAATTGTGCAAATTTATTTTGAAAATCATGCTTCGGTTTGCCAAACTTATCGTGCGCTACGTCCATTTTACGGTCGACATAATCGTCCATCCGAGCAAGTTATTCGGAAGACCATGGATCGTTTTCGCACCACGTACACTCTAGTGGATAATACGCATCCACAAAGAAGACAATTGTCGAAAATTGGATTTCACGATTGCGCTTTTTCGAGCTAGCCGTGGCGCTCATATGCCCGAAATCTTATTTAAACAATAATGGCATACAATTATCTATTAAATAAAGCCAATATCATAGACATGAACATTATTTAAATGATTTTTTTTTTCATTTTGATTATGTATTGTGTACCTCTAAAAAAAACTATATATAGGCCTTTGAACCCAATTCTTCTTCAGCCTAATCTCGCACATTCCTGGTCAAAGGCCTCCTCCAGTCACTTCCACGCCACTCTGTCCTGTGCAGACTCCATCCAGGTTATTCCGACATGTCTGTTCAGGTCATCCTTCCACCGTAGTTGTGGTCGCCCCGCACTTCTCTATGCTGTCCACGGTCTCCAAGTCAGCAGTCTTCTTGGCCATTTTTCGTCCGAGCTTCTGGCTACGTGACCTGCCCATTGGCACTTTAAAATCGCTACCCGGTGGATGATATCAGAGACCTTTGTTTTTTCTCTCACCGTATCGTTTCTGACTCTGTCTCTTAGGCTTATTCCTAACATGGCTATTTACATGGCTCTTTGGGTCACTCGTAGTTTATCGATAGCTATTATATTGATTCTCACGACATGTGATAGGTAGCTAATCTATCGGAATTTTATTATCACGTGAATTCTACACCAGGCCAGATATAGTGTGTGAAAATCACACTGTCATCGCCGGGATTAGAACCCGAGAACTTTCGGTTTGGCAGTCATAGCTCTTGCCACTCTCTGACCTCCGAATGGGTAGGCAGAGAGGATGGACCGCCACACTGCTCTATCCTGACATACCTCTCGAGCTTCCTCTATATTCATATTGACTTCGAATGTGACCGCTTTTAAGAAATTGATTAATTTGATTCTGCCGTGTTATTCTAGGCCGTTCGTGGCTTCTTTTTTCCTTCACACAGCTTGTATTTAAAATTTTAACAATTCTTTTCACATTCATTTTTCCATATGTCCAAACCATCCAAGTGATCCTTTTTTTAATTTTACCTAGGATACAATCAGTGGCGGTACTCCCATAGAAGCCCAGAAGCCCGGCTTGCGTAAGAAATTTTGAATCGAAACCCTTAAATCTAAGTAATCGTGCCCCTGCATAAACCAACCCAACAACCCACCAAATCACCTTCCAACAATGCTCCCATCAGACGTAAGAGGAATAGCCACAAGAGCTGAACCTCTGTAAGCCAGAAGAGGTTTTGATTCAAAATTTCTTACGCAAGCCGGGCTTCTGGGCTTCTATGGGAGTACCGCCATTGGATACAATCATCTGCTTTACATTCCTTCCTTATTTCGTCGCTCGATATTCTATAATTTAAAAAAAAAATTAACACATTCATCTCAGTGATCTCATTTCTGTGGGATTAATCCTACTATCATTATTCTTCTGCCCGCTCCAAACTTCACTTCTGTACGTAAGGGTTGGCACTAGAAATGATTAATTAATAAAAACATTACTTTATATTTTTTAGGAGGATTTCCAAATACACCAAAGACAAGCACGCGCTATAAATGGAGGCATTGCAAATTCGAACCGTCTCCGCGAGCGGTTCGAAAGACCAGAAAGCGACCGTTTCCACCGTGAAAACCTTAAAGCAGATAACTTCCTTCACGAAGGACAGGATGACCACCACGAGAAGCCACGGGCAAACGTGTGGTTCCGATACTACTTCCATCCGATGGAGGAGCACCGCTTCGACTACCAGCCAATCGTGAGGCAGACCCGGGACTACGAGCCAATCACGTTCAACCGGGCTTACTTCAGGGCCAATCACGGCTTCGGATTCAACGAGTGGGGAGGGTGATTTTGAATTTGGAAGCAAGAACCAAATAAAATATAAAAAATAACTAAACTAACTAACTAACCATCACGCCGTCTCCCCGAAAGGGTAGGCAGAAAGAATGAACTGTCACATTTTTACTGATGCGGCACTTCATCCTTCTCTTTTCGCCCCGCGGGAGACGCGGTGTGATGGGTTGCGAACCTCATCGCCACCAATAGGCATCTCCCGCGCACACTTCGATCGTCCAACACCCACAAAATAAATCCAAAACAAATAATAGAAAATACAATGATATAAAACAAAATAACACTATAAAAATAATTTAACACAAAATGTTATTTTTAGATGGTGCACATATTGTCTATTTATTTTATGTTCCATGTATCTACCGTTTTTTTAATTTAGCACATAATGTATTATAATAACACATAATGTTTTTTTTTCGATGTTGCACATGTTGACATGGACGATCCGGATTTTTGTGTTTATTTAATTTATGTTACACGTATCCACCGTTTTTTAAATTATCTGTAATTAGGCACTTAACCAGCAAGAACTTAAAAATAATATTTAAGAAATTATTCAAATTGTCATTGGAACAAATGAAAAATTTATTTTTACACCTGTCAAAATTCTTTATAAAAACAAAAAAACTTATTTAATTTTAACAGCAAAACAGTACAAACGTATTACGTGTCACAATTGACTGTTATAAAGTGCGGTAACAATTAAATTAACCAAAACAATTCACTTATACACGAAATATCTCCAATTTTACAGGAGCACCACATGAACCAAACCAAATTTTCAAAATCAGAATCTATAAAAAATAACAGTTATTGTATGTATGTTTGTTTTTAATGGTATGTAAAAAATAAATAAGTGTTATTCTAAATAAGTTTCATTTTTGACAGTTTAAGTTTTATGCCGATATGGACAAGTGTATGAAAGAACTGAAAGTAATAAATGCTGGTGCTAAGATGAGTGATTTGTCTGTAAATTGTCTGCTCTACGCGGACGATGCCGTTCTCGTTGCGGATAGTGCGGACGATTACAAGTCTTGGTGTCGAGAATGTATGAGGTATGCAAGTCAAATGATTTAATGATGAATGTCGGAAAGTCATAGGTGATGGTTTTTGAAAGGGAAGAGCAAATGACAGTTTGTAACATAAGTGTAAACGAAGTGAATTTGGAGCAGGTGAGTGAATTTGTGTATTGAGGTAGCATGTTCACAGCGGCTGGCCGAACGGATAGTGACATCGAAAGAAGGATTGGTGCGGTTAACAAAGTGAATGAAGCTTTAAAAATAGTTATTGGAAACAAGAATTTATCAATGAAAGCGAAAACAGACGTTCACAATGGAGTTCTGGTCCCAACTGAACTGACGGAAGAAGGATGAGAGTAGAATAAATGCGGTATAGATGAAATCCCTAAGATGCATGTGTGGTAGAACGATATCAAATCAAATCTAATCAAATCAGTTTATTAACTCAAAAGACATTACAAACAGGAAAATGTTTAAGATAACAATTAATTTTTAACATCTATTGAGTAAAGGTAAAATATTATAAAAATACAACATAGTACCAGGAACGTATTAGAGATGGTTTGGCATTAGGAAGACAATATACTTTCTAAAGTCAAGAGTATTTGTCTCCTGAACGTACCTTCACTAATATGAAAGACGTCAATCTCCGAGGAGATCGCATTCAGCAGACTAATTGCTCTCCCACCGGTGTCACCAGAGGCAGATTGGTTCTGGTGGCGGGTAGGTAAAACAATCTGTACTGTCGCGTCGGAGAAATCTATCAGGGATAAAAAGACCAACCCCTCTAGCACGGCCGAGTTCTCGTATTATCCCCTGATTAATTTAAAGAAATGGGTAATGAGATGCCCATTTTTTCGAAGCTGTAAAGAATTGATTCCGAGCATTCCTAAAAGAAATGCTGTGGGATAGAGCTGATAATATACGACAGAATCTCAAATGCTGATAATAATAATAATAATAATAAATTGGATAATTTATAAAGCGCCATTTTTATGAATTGCTCATCTCAAGGGCGCTGTAGAAGATGCTCCGTTTTATCAATCTTAATGTTTTGGCACATAGTAAAAGTTCACAAATTATTTCCAAGAATTTGGGCGTTCCCTCATAAATCATCCTGTTGCACTTCACACAATTCACTGGACACTCGGACACTCGGACACACATGTGGCAACCATCTTTGAGGTCTCGACTCGGAAATAGCCGTTTAGAGACGTTTACACGATGCACTTTATATTTAAAACTTTCACGTATTTCAACTTAATTTGTTCTTTTCACTGAAACTATACGTAAATAATTAATTTTGGATACACAGATTTGTTTGATTCATTAAAAGGTGATAATAGATGTTAAATAGACGCAAATGGAGTACTCAGACCCTCAAAATTTTATTTAAATGGGGAGCTATTTGAAAAAACGTCCGGCAGCTACAGAGCGCCATAAGAAAGGAATGTAGAGCGGAAGAAGGTATTATGAAAGGATCGTTGCGTTGGTTCGGACATATGGAGCGCATGGATGGAGAGAGAATGGTTAAGAGAATATACGTTAATGATGTAAATGGAGTACATAGTCAAACCGAGGGACGTAAGGCAGACCGAGGAAAACATGGCATGACCAAATTAATAAAATCTTAAAGGTTGTTCATGTTAGAAGTCGAAAGAATCAACGTGCGTGTATGACTAGCTGTATGAATGTGGAGGAAGCTAGAGAGGTTTGTTAGGATAGAGTAGTGTGGCGGTCCATTCTCTTTGCCTACCTCTATGGAGAAATGGCGTGATGGTTTGTTTCTTTGCATCTACTAAAAAAAAGGCCAAGGAAGATATGGCATGACCAAATTAATCAAATTTTAAAGATTGGTCATGTTAGAAGTCTGAAGAATCAACGTGCGTGTATGACTCGCTGTATGAATGTGGAGGAAGCTAGAGAGGTGTGCCAGGATAGAGTAGTGTGGCGGTCCATTCTCTCTGTCTACCCCTACGGTGAAACGGCGAGATGGTTTGTTTGTTTGTTTGCATTAGTGATGGTTCGACATTAGAAAGACAAGATACTTTCTAAAGTCAAGAGTATTTGTCTTCTGAACGTACTTTCACTCATATGAAAGACGTCGAAATGAGATCTCTTAGACGAATGTGTGAATACTCTGTGTATGATAGAGTGTCGAATGAAAATATAAGAAGTGAATGCGATGCGAATGATGGTGTTAGGAACAAAATAATGAAACGATAATTATTAAGATGGTTTGGACATATGTAAAGAATGGTAAAAAAATTCTATGTTAACGATGTAAATGGAACCAGAAATAGAGGAAGACCGAGGCGTGATGGTTTGTTTGTTTGCATCTACTAAAAAAATCAATTACTCACGTCTGCCGGAATCCGAGTGAGATCCTTTTAAGCCGATGATCTCCGCCTTCGCCTGGAGTTTGGTCTGCACGTTCTCCGCGCCCTCCTTCACCTTGGCGATCAAACCTGAACGCACCACAGACATTATATTAACTGACTGCATTCGCTATGGTTGCATAGTATTTAAGTTATCTCAAAAGATGAGTTAATGTCTAACAGAAAAACAAATGAATCAATAATCAAATTTAGAATACAAAAAATAATTATATACATTTTTTTAAATAACCCTTCGTAGTAGCATGCATCCAATACAATACATATGTCACACTTTGCTATTGATCGGAGTAAAAAATAACTTCTAACAGAAATTAATACGAAATCTAACAGAAATGAATGCAAATAAAAGGAAAATTAGTTTATTTTTTCAAAAGATATTATAAACAACAATTATAGTTTAAGGCATCTATTGAGAACAGGTAAAACATAAAAAAATATATGATATCAGGAACGCATGAGAGATGGTTCGACATTAGGAATACATTATACTCTGCAAAGTCAAGAGTATTTGTCTTCTGAACGTACTTTCATGCGTATGAAAGACGTCGATCTCCGAAGCAATCATTTTCAGCAGTTTGATTGCTCTCCCCACGGGCATCACCAGAGGCAGGTTGGTTCTGCATGCTGGGAGATAAAACAGTCTGTGCTGACGCTGTCGAAGATAACCATCCGGAACATAAAGATGGATAGCCTCTAAGATGACGGAATTCTCAAAGAATCCCCTGATAAGTCTGAAAAAATGGGTAAGTGTGCACCCATCCCTTCTTATCTGTAAACTATTGGTCCCCAGCATGCCCAAGAGGAATGCAGTGGGATAAAGCCACGGATAGCTACCAAACTCTCTCATGTAGAGATATCTCAGAAATCTTTTCTGAACCCTCTCTAACATGAGTGAGTATCACCGAACCACACTCGAGCCGGCTCCGGACCAATGAGTTCTACAAAATTCGTAAAACATAGGGATTCTTGAAAACTCTACCAGTTCGAAGAATAAATCGCAACATTCAAGTCATACATTGCCTATGGGGGGAAAGAGAAAGCGAGACAGACCTAGAGCCACCTGGAGAAGAGCCCTGCAGGACGAGGTTAAGGCAGCAGGCCTCACTTGGGATGATGTTAGGCATCAGGCATGCGATAGAGTCGGGTGGAGAAGGTTCCTTGAGGCCCTATGCACCACGAAGGTGTGACAGGACAAAAAGAAGAGAAGAAGAAAAGTAAACAAATTATTTTGACTACGACCAATCGCCGAGCGTGACAAATAGTTTGTACGAGATGCAAGCCGATGATATATTCTGTACATAAAATATTATCACATTTCACACAAAATATTTTATTTAATTTAATTACACACATGTTGTCCTGGTGCCGACCCTCGCGCGTGTAGAGGCTAAGCAAGAACCCAGCGAAAGAAGAACAAAAGTGGTACAAACGCTGCAGGGATGAAATAACTCGGATGAATGCGTGTTAGGGACGATGTACGAGAGAATTTTGAATATTTGAATTAGGAACGGAAGATCGGATGTTGTAGAGTTTTATTTTATTAAAACGCAGGGTTATTTCGAACATTAAAAAAATGTTCAATACCCTACAATGTTTTACAATATTAATCTGAGAAATTTTATACTTTATACTTAGGAAATTGAAAAACTTTGTTTAATTCACTATTTAATAAAATATATTAAAAAACACTTTCCCATATTTCTGGACCTACCCAAATAATTCTTTGTTAAAAATGTATAAAGTCACATCAATTTTCGTTAATTACCATATTCTGCTCCATTCACAAGTGTATATAAACTGCAACGAGTTGAAGTTTCATCACATTTGAAGGGCGAAACATGTCATTCCCATAAAATATAATAAAACTTCTTGAAAAAAACTTTGTTTATTATCCACAACATATTAAAAAAACACGCAATGTTTCGGAGGATACCTCCATCTTCAGGTGTAAAAATATAATAAAAACTAAACAAAGAAAGACCAATATAAAAAAGGCATTTAAAATTCGATACAATAATTCAAATATAAAAATTAACCTGGGCTATTTGTTATAAGTAGGTACTAACGATTATTTTTTTAACAATATTAAATAATATTAAATAATAATAATACATGATGATAATATAAAAAAATGTAATTTAGAAAAAACATACATTTGAAAAGACAATTAATAAATGATTAATTTGCATTTGATTGGGAATGGGAGCTTGGGAGATCAAATATAGACAAAGTATTTAAGGAGAAAGGAGTAAAAGGAGGATTTGAATTATTGTATCGAATTTTAAATGTGTGTTTTATTAGTCTTTCTTTGTTTCTTCTTCTTCAAGTGCCCTGTCGGTTTCCCCTAACGTTGGCGATCACCTCGGCGAACCTGTCCCTGTCCTGCGCCGCTCGGAACAGCTCCTCCACACTTCGGATGCCGGTCCACTCCCTCACGTTTCGCAGCCAGGACATTTGTCTCCCTTCCAGCCCTCGGCGTCCCTCAATTTTCCCCTCCAATATCAGTTGGAGAAGGTGGTACTTTTCTCCACGCAGTATATGACCTAGATGTGAGATCTTTCGAACCTTGATAGTTGATAACAGTTCCCTGTCAACTTTAGCTCACCTCAGGACTTCAGTATTGGCAACCATGTCTGTCCAGGGATCTCTGAGCATTCGGCGATGGAGCCACATTTCAAATGCTTCCTGTCTGCTCATTGAGTTAACTTTCAAGGTCCAAGTTTCACGCCCGTACAATAAAACAGACCACACATAGCATTTGATCATTCTCTGGCGGAGTTTCTTTGTTTAGCTTTTATTATATTTTTACACCTGAAGATGGAGGTATCCTCCGAAACATGTCGTGTTTTTTAATATTTTGTGGATTAAATAATGGATTAAACAAAGTTTTTCAATTTCCTAGGTATATTACTATGGAATTCCACAGTGTTAATGCCTTATAAGTTGATTTTATACTTTATTCAACGTTCGTAATAACCTTGTATTGTCAGTAAAAAAAAAGTATGTTTATTATGTATTTTAAAATGATAATTTTATTAAGATAACACAATGGAAGAAAGAAGCGAAAGTAGATGTTAGAAGAAGCAGAAAGAGATGATAGCATGTTATAAAAACAAAAACGAAATTTTAAATTTATTATTCCAAATTCAAACCAAGATTAAGAGACAAATTCTGTAATCAAATTGACCAATAGTATCACAAAGTATAATGGAATTTAAACTGAATGCAGCTGACATTTCTATACTCTATTGTTTGAAAACTTAAAAGCAAAATTTAAAAGGACATTAATATCAATATTTAAATTTAATAAATTTTACATAATTATTTTGATATTATTTTTTAATAGAACTACCCCTGATCTGTATGTATATATAAAGAAGTACGTTTATAACAGTGTCACCAGTCTGTCGATGCCAGCGAGCCTGGCGAAACTGGTCACCGTCGAAATAAAGACAACAAGTGAAAGTAGTTAATAATAAAAATATTGTTTTATTTAATTAGAATTTAAAATAAATATATTATAATTTTAACTAATTAAAATACGAATGAAAACATACATTTTCTAGAAGTTTTATTATATTTTATGGGAATGCCATGTTTCGCCCTTCTAAGGCATTATCAAATGTAATGTAACATTTGATAATACCTTAGAAGCAGTGGCGGTACTCCCATAGAAGCCCAGAAGCCCGGCTTGCGTAAGTAATTTTGAATCAAAACCTCTTCTGGCTTACAGAGATTCAGCTCTTGTGGCTATTCTTCTTACGTCTCATGGGAACATTGTTGGAAGGTGATTTGGTGGGTTGTTGGTTTATGCGGGGCACGATTACTTATATTTGGGGGTTTGGATTCAAAATTTCTTACGCAAGCCGGGCTTCTGGGCTTCTATGGTAGTACCGCCACTGCTTAGAAGGCTAAAACATGTCATTCCCATAAAATATAATAAAACCTCTAGAAAACTGACGTTTTTATTTGTATTAATTATTTAATATGGAGTTTAACATCATTGTTCAAGAAACAATAAATATAATTTTAACCCTTATCAGACGCTAGTTTTTGTATGTTATTCTATCGATATTTAATTTTAAAAAGGCACTGTGTATGTTAATCGCTCCATTGGTAATATTCAACTGACAAAGTAATTACGCGCAGATTTCACATGATTCATTGTCACCTCACATGTGCCATACGACCCCAGCGACAAATTTCTGTTGTCACGTCAGAGGTGACTTACGTCCGTTAAGGGTTAAAATTGAAAGTGGGGCGTTCACACTTTATAAATCCGAATTTACGATCTTGAAAATAAATATATATAAATAAAACAAAAACACAGCTTAGAAGAAAGGTGAGAGATAGTAAATAATGTATAAAAAACAAAAGCTAGCAAACAGCGTGTTCCGAATTCAAACATAGTCCAAAGTGAGGTTAGAAACAGACCGTGCTTATCTTTCTCCTTGAGTATCCTCTCCATATCTCCGGCCTTGTCCTTTACACGGCCGAAAAAGTCTTTGTGTTAGCATTGGAAGAGAAACAACACAAGAAACATATTAAAAATAAAGTTTTCATACAATCAAATATTTCTTCTACGCATATCCGGCTACACTTAGTGTTGTGAACATACATTTAAAAAACATCTCAAATACAACAATAACAAAAATAATCACGCCGTTTCACACTACTCGAACCTGACACACTTCTCTAGCTTCCTCCACATTCATACAGCGGTCATACACGCACGTTGATTTATAACTACGTAGGTTGCTACTTAAGTTTTGAGATATGGCAACACCAGTGTGAATATGTCAAATATGACATTGTCATCGTAAAGTTTGCCATTTTTAATGGTAAAAGTACTCAGAATGTTTTGTCATACGAGTGATATTGTTTACAGATATTTAAAAAATTAATTTTGTTAAAAAAATGGAACTAAATCGTGAACATTTTTGTACGATGATTTTCTATGACTTTCAACGTAGATTAAACCAACAACAGAGTGCCGATCAACTTGCTGCGACTTTTGGTGATGAAGTACCATCTTGAGCCACCGTGTTTCGCTGGTTTTCAGAATTCAAATTCAAGGTCGTCCAAAATCGGCTATTGTGCCAGAAAAAATCCATGCTTTGCGTGAACCGATATTGCAAGATCGTCATGTGACATACCGTGAGATTGAGGCATGCTTGGGCATTAGTTCCACAGTCTCCACAAAAAGATTTGTTCGCATTGGATACCGCATAATTTGACAATCGCTAAAAAAAAAAGGCTCGAGTCGATTGGTGCAAACAAATGTTAAAAAAATTCAATCGCGGAGCTTCAAAAGACATCTATAAGATCGTGACAGGCGACGAATCATGGATCTATGCATATGAACCCGAAACTAAACAACAATCGACTGTATGGGTCTTTCAAGACGGGCCAAATCTAACAAAAGTTGTTCACGCACGAAGCACTTCGAAGTAAATGGTCGCCTGTTTTTTCAGAATAACTGGACATGTCGCCACCGTTCCATTAGAGCAACGTAAAACGATCAATTCTGATTGGTACACCATGATTTGTTTGCCCGAAGGGTTCGGAAAAATAAGGGAAACCAATTGCAGAAGACGAATCATTCTCCACCACGACAATGAAAGTTGTCACACATCAGATCAAACAAGTGAATTTTTGCAAGAGCATTCAAAACATCAAATTGATGGGTCATCCGCCGTACAGTCCTGATTTGGCACTCAATGATTTTTTCTTATTCCTGCATTTTGCGAGGTCAACGTTTTTGGATGCCTGAAGAAGCGGTTGATACGTTCTAATTACATGTTTTGGAGGTGCCTCAATCGGACTGGAAAAAGTGCTTCGAAAATTGGTTCAAACGCATGCAAAAGTGTATTGATCTTCAAGGAGACTATTTTGAAAAACAATAAAGCCATTTTCGATTATAAATATTTGTTTTTACTTGTCTATCTCAAAACTTAAGTAGCAACCGACATAACTAACCATCACCCCGTCTCTCTGAAGGGGTAGGAAGAAAGAATGAATTGCACATTTTTCTTTCCAGACATACTTCTCTCGCTTCCTTAAAAATTCATATATCGTGTCATGCACGCACTTCGATTCCTCTGACTGCTAAAGTGGCCGACATTCAATCGTGCCACATTTTGTACTGTCTTTCTCTATTTTTAGTTTCATGATCCTTTCATTATTTCATTTGTACCGCATTCACTTCTCATATTTTAAATAATAATTAAATAAAACAATGTTTTTTAACTACTTCCAACTTTGTCTTCATTTTGACAGCGACCGGTTTTGCCAGGCTCGCAGCATCGACAGACTGGTTACCAGTCTGTGGATGCCATTGAGCCTGGCGAAACCGGACGCTGTCAAAATAAAGACAAAAGTGGAAGTAGTTAAAAAACATTATTTAATTATTATTTAAAATGAACATCCATCAAGAGATTTCTGTAAAATCATTATATAATCTTATATTTTTATTAGATACTCATATTGCAGTGTGAGACAAATCGATTCTCGATTCTCGATAGGTAGCTATACCTTTTTATTGTCCCGTGAATTCTACACCAGATCAAAGACAGTGTGACAATCACGCTGCCATCACCGGGAATCGAACCCGGGACCTTCGGTGTAGCAGTCTAAACACTTATCACTCAGCTACAAAGGTCATTAATGACAGTACCGGTACAGTTGCACCTACAAATAATTAATTACTAATTTTTTTCTCAGAATACGGAACGATACTGACATCTGTGACCATTTGTCACAAATGTTCCAAGTTTTTAGCAATGTAACTATCATACCGGCAGAGTAATTCACATTTTAAATATTTGTGATGTCATCACTCTCCTGTTGGTTGTCAACCTTTTAATATCAGGCTGCGATTTATGCAACCATCATACAAATTTATCCATTCATGCTAATGTTGCAGATAGTCATGCTTTCTTCTTTTTCGAAAATCATTACTTCTGAATTATTATTTTATAGAGTGAAATATCCTTGCAATATAAAATTTAAAAATATATGTTTTATGATGCACAAGGTTACCTGATATTTTTTTAGCAGCGTCAGGGCTCGCAGACTGCGTGAGGGCAGCAGCCTTGTTGTACTCGGCGCTGGTCAGAAGTCCAGCAGCCTGAAAATAATAATTGTTACTATCAGCTGGCTGTCTATGTACTGATGAACATAGGCCCAGTCCGTGTAAGGCTACCGGCTCTCACGGTGCTTGTTATAAGGGGCTGCTGGGTCATTGTACGGATCTCTTGGTTGGTCCTATGCATCCAAGTTATCGCTGCAACACCAGGTCTGGATCCAAGGATCATTCTAAGTATTCTATTCTCAAACCAGTAGATTATTTGTTGCTCTGGCTTGATGATGGTGTTATAAATACGCAGCTTGGTGTTTCTGGATAGTAGCTTGGACTTTAGGAAAGTTCGCAAGGAGGCTGCAGCTCATAGGCCTTTTTGAACTCTGTGTTCCAACTCCGCGTGCGTATCGTTGGCTTCCTTCATGACCGTATCGAGATAAGTGAACTCTCTGACTTGCTCGATTTTGCAAAATACCTCCATGCAAATATCTCTCAGTGGTGAGCTATAATAAACTTTGTCTTCTTCTTCTTCACTTTTGGTAGACTCAGGAGTCTGTTATTTCAGGCAGGTCCTCTTGAGACGCTGAACTCCAGCTTTCTCTCCACCGTTTCAGGGTCTTCCTGGTCGGCATTGTGTGTTTGGCGTTCCATGGAGAGCTATGTGTGGTATCCTATTTGAGCTCATTCTTTCTGCATGTTCATGCCAGTATCGCCGTCTTTGACGTCCCCGTCTGACCACATCTTCGACCTCGCAGATTTCTCGACATAATAAGCTTTGTATTGTGCTCAATTGATTATTTGTCAATCAAAAGTTTACGAGCCTTGCGTCCTTCTGTTTTTAACATATTGCATTGGAACAACTACTTTTACCATCAACATTCTGTCATTTTTCTTTTTTTTAAATAGGCTATTTGAAAAGCACTTCACTAACCTCCAAACTGGCGGGGCTCATTACGGAGTATTCTTCACTCAACAGCTCCACAATAAGACCCTCGATGTCGAAGAACAGGATATGGCTCTCTGGATCTAAGGGGTAAGAAAAATATGAATGTAAATAAAAATATCGTGGGTATTCTGCGAAAAAGAACAAAGTCAAAATGTTGCTGTTTTGACTTAATGATAAGGTTTTACTGTTGAAAAAATTCTCTACAATCTGCACAAACGCACCAAGTCCTATCTACACTACATAATGAAATTTTTCTGTAATAAGTCAATATAACATAAATCCGTTCAGGGAAAAAGCACCGTTAATGCAAATTCCCCGGATAAATTATCAATAACAATATTTCGGATGTATTCAGCGGAGCTTATGGAGCAGTACTGACATGAAAAAAGGTGAGATTGTTGGTCGGCGACATGATATCCTGGAGATGTCTAGTAAGTGGTGTCTACATGCTTCAATCAGGGGCAAACGCGGCAATTATTATCTCTTTTTACTAATTAATTATTATTTTACCTAATGTAATAAGTACTGTACATAAGATAAAATTATTGCATAATTTTTTTAATAAAAGAAAAAATATATTTCTCACAAAGTGACTATAGTAGGTATAATGTGAATCAATTTGAATACCTTACTGTGGTATTATGTATCAGTGAAAATGCGCTAAGACATGTCAATCCACTATTATTTTGAAAAGAATGTGCCGATAGTTCAGTTATTATTAAATAAAATGTAGTTAATAGATCAATATACCATTTTTTCAAATTGGCTTAGTAATGTTTAGTATAAAAAAATTGTTATATCCTTAAAAACTTTGAACTTCAATTATCTCAGAAGTAGTAATTTTGATTTAGTGCTTTTTCGCAGAACACCTACAATATACTATTTTATAATATTTTTAAAAATGTATCTTTATAATATGTATCACTGAAGAAGGACTGTTTGTCCGAAACATGTCTATGGATTTTTTTTTTAATATTAGTGTTGTATATCCATAGTATATAAAAAAGAAAAAGAGAAATAAAAAATCATAAGAGGATCCATCAGTATACATGGGAGAGAGGGAATGAAAGGACGACTATCGATTACGTCATCGTTGACTCTAGATTACGGACGGACACTGTAGATACCAGAGTGTTCAGAGGGGCCGAACTCGGAACTGACCATTTTTTGGTGGTGACAAAGATAAACCTGTTCCGAGGTTGGCGCACCAAGAAGAACAAAACAGTGACCGCCCCGTCTAGAGTTAAAATAGAAAAACTCCAAATCGATGACGTAAAAGAGAGTTATATGACGAAAGTGAATGAGAGGCTGAGTGGTCGAGAATCTGAATTTATAAGTATAGACGAGATCTGGAACAAATTGAAAGAAAGTCTATGTGAAACAGCGAAAGAGGTATGTGGTACATGTGTGCAAGGAAGAAGGAATGGAGATGCTTGGTGGGATGACTGTGTAAAAATTCTGGTCAAAGAAAAGAAGGATGCATGGTTAAATATGATATCTGTGGATAAAAGAGATTGCGAGAAATATAAAAGAGCAAAAGAAGCATACAAAGTTTGTAAGATGAATGTCAAGTTGAAAGTGAGAGAGAAAAAGGATAAACTGAAGGAGGAAGACGGTCTCAAGATGACGAGTCACTTTCAGAGCAACATAAAAATGTTCTGGAAGGAAGTCAAAAAGGCCCGGAATCCTCCCGAAAATGGTTGTGCGAAAGCAATTTTGAGTTGTGAGGGAAGAATGATTACTGATTTTGACAGTATACAAGGAAGATGGATGGAATACTTTAAAGATGTATATGGCAGTGAAATGACTGAGAGTTCAATGAGAAGGAGCGTTATAAATGTGAGTTGTACGAATAGCGAAAGAGATATGACAGAAATAAGTTTGAACGAAATAGTAAAATCTGTAAGCTGTATGAAAGGTGGAAAAGCTGTTGGTTATGATTGTGTCGCTTTGGAGTTTATTAAAAACGGTGGGCCGGTTGTTGCAGCGTGGTTATACAGACTCTTTAACCAGTGTTTAGAGGAAGGATATACGCCGCTTGACTGGAGGAGGGCTGTTATCATGCCTCTATATAAGGGAAAGGGGTCTCGTATGGACTGCGGAAATCACCGGGCAATAAGTCTGTTAAGCGCCGTTGGTAAACTCTACGGCCGAATTTTAATAGAAAGAGTAAAAAAGACGACGACTGAAAGAGTATGGGATGTTCAAGGCGCTTTTATGACCGGAAGAGGATGTATGGATCAGATTTTTGCACTTCGAACGCTTGCGGAGAAGTTTATGGCCAAAAACCGTAAGCTTTTCTGTGCGTTTGTCGATTTGCAAAAAGCCTATGATCGAGTGAACAGAGATAAACTGTGGTCAATCTTGTCCGAATACGGAGTGAGCACAAAACTGATACGGGCGGTTGCTTCTCTCTACGAAGGGAGCACTGCCAGTGTTAGGGTAAATGGAGACATCACGCCTTGGTTTGATATCACGAAGGGTGTTAAAGCAGGGCTGCGTGATGTCTCCATGGTTGTTCAATCTGTATATGGACAAGTGTATGAAAGAACTTAAAGGTATAAATGCTGGTGCTAAGATGAGTGATTTATCTGTAAACTGTCTGCTTTACGCGGACGATGCCGTTCTCGTTGCGGATAGTGCGGACGAATTACAAATCTTGGTGTCGAGAATGAATGAGGTATGCAAGTCAAATGATTTAATGATGAATGTCGGAAAGTCAAAGGTGATGGTTTTCGAAAGGGAAGAGCAAATGACAGTTTGTAATATAAGTGTGAACGAAGAGAACTTGGAACAGGTGAGGGAATTTGTGTATTTAGGTAGTATGTTCACAGCAGATGCCCGAACGGATAGTGACGTCGAAAGAAGGGTTGGTGCGGGTAACAAAGTGAATGGAGCTTTAAAAATAGTTATTGGAAACAAGAATTTATCAATGAAAGCGAAAACGGCCGTTCACAATGGAGTTCTGGTCCCAACCTTAATGTATGGAAGCGAAGCATGGAACTGGCAAAAGAAGGATGAGAGTAGAATAAATGCGGTAGAGATGAGGTCCCTAAGACGTATGTGTGGTAGAACGATATACGACAGAATCTCAAATGCTGATATAAGAAAGGAATGTAGAGCGGAAGAAGGTATTATGAACAAAATTATGAAAGGATCGCTGCGTTGGTTCGGACATATGGAACGCATGGATGGAGAAAGAATGGTTAAGAAAGTATACGTTAATGATGTAAATGGGGTACGAAGTCGAGGCAGACCGAGGAAAACATGGCATGACCAAATTAATCAAATTTTAAAGGTTGGTCATGTTAGAAGTCGGAGGAATCGACGTGCGTGTATGACTCGTTGTATGAATGTGGAGGAAGCTAGAGAGGTTTGCCAGGATAGAGTAGTGTGGCGGTCCATTCTCTCTGCCTACCCCTGCGGGGAAACGGCGTGATGGTTTTGTTTGTTTGTTTGTTTGAGAAATAAAAAATGTAAATCTCCATATTTAATAATTAATACGAATGTAAACATCTGTTTTCTAGAAGTTTTATTACAGTTTATGCTAATGACATGTATCGCCTTTCTAAGGAATTATCAAATGTTAGATGACATTTAGTTTGACATTTGATAATGCCTTGAAACATGACATTTCCATAAAATATAATAAAACTTCTAGAAAACAGATGTTTTCATTCGTATTAATTATTCAATTCCACCATTCTGGTCACCGAATGTGTGTCCGCCAGAGAATGATCAAATGCTTTGGGTGATCTGTTTTATTGTATGGATGTGAAACGTGGACCTTAAAAGTCAACTCAATGAACAGACTGGAAGAATTTGAAATGTGGCTCTATCGCCGAATGCTCGGAATTACCTGGACAGACGTGGTTACCAATACCGAAGTCCTGAGGCGAGCTAGAGTTGACAGGGAGCTGTTGTCAACTATCAAGGTTCGAAAGATTTCACATCTGGGTCATATACTGCATGGGGAAAAGTACCACCTTCTCCAATTGATATTGGAGGGGAAAATTGAGGGACGCAGAGGGCCCGGTAGGAGACAGATGTCCTGGTTGTGAAACGTGAGGGAGTGGACTGGTATCCGAAGTGTGGAGGAGCTGTTCCGAGCGGGGCAGGATAGGGACAGGTTCGCCGAGGTGATTGCCAACGTACTAGATAGCTAGAAAGTTGTCTCAGGATATAGTAGTGCGGTAATCCATTCTCTCCGTCTAGTCTTCTGGAGAAACGACGAGATGGTTCGTTTGTTATGATGACTTTGACCTTAACAGTGAATAAGTGCAGTATCTTGTAAAAATTAGACCTTTAGGGTTGGACTTGTGCGGCTGTATGTGCAGAGGGGCCCTGCGGTTTCTGAGCGTGAGCCCTGCGCCCCCGAGAGAGCGGCCCCCTTGCTGCAGCTGCTGCAGTTGGTGGAGCCCCCTCTGGGTGGCGTGACGGATCGCCGACAGGTTGCGGTGACGGAGCCCCCTGAAACATAAAACCAATATTGATGTAAATGTCACATGAATCACTCAAATTAATCAAATCACTCATATAATATATAAAAAATTTGATGTTTTTGTAAATAAATAATACTTCAAATGATTTTTCATTATTAAAAAAATATATACATCTAACAAACCATCAGGCAGAAACAATGGACTGCCACACTTTTCTTTCCTGACATATAATACTTCTCTCGTTCCTTAACATTCATACATCGCGTCATGCACTCACGTCGATTTCTCCAACTCCCCACGTGGTCGAAATAATATATTTGATTTATTTGATCGTGTCACATTTCTTTCGGTCTTCCTCTTCTTCTAGTTCCATTCACATCATTAACATGTACTTTTTTTTTACTATTCTTCCTTCATTCATTTTTTCCATGTGTCCAAACCATCCTAATGTTCCTTTCATTATTTTGTTCATAACACTTTTATTCGCACTTTATTTACATCTTATATTTTCATTTGACACTCTCAATCATACATAGATTTTCCACACATTCGTCTAAGAGATCTCATTTCTACTATGTTTATTCTACTTTCTCCCTTCTTTTGCCAGTTCCATTCTTAGCTTCCATACATAAATGAATTTCCGGGGAAACAGCGTAATGGTAAGTTATCATCATCATCATCAGCCGCCTGTCATCCACTACTGAATGTAGGCCTCTCCCAAAGCACGCCACCGCCCCCTATCCATTTTCCAATGGAATGGTTAGTTAGTTATCAATAATTTTGACTATTTTCACAACACAGTGTGTCGGATGACTCGTGAGACTGACCTGAAGAGATGAACCGCGGGATTGGCCATCCCCTGCACGTCTCCGCTGCCGGCGACCTGGCACGTCTCGCTGGCCACTTCGTCACAGGCAAACACCACCTCTTCGGCCACCATACCTGCACAACATGCATTATTCATAGTATAATCCCAATCTCATAAAACAGAACAAAACATGGTACATGAGAATAAAATATAAAAATAAAAACTTACAAGGTGTGTTCAAAAAGTAACGAACCTTATTTTTTTAAATGTATACATATACTTGTATACGAATACTGGATTTCACCCATTGCGGGTTATCAATTCATGATTTAATTGTATCTCAATAGAGACGAAGATGCCAATTGGAAACTGAATTTGGTTGATCAAGGTGTTTACAGGACTTATGACCTGTCATTGGTTGGGTTAAGCGCACGCTTTATGTAATTACAACATTCCCCATTCCACATTTCTTTATGACCATGTCTGACAAATTTTTGGAAGTTGTATATATGTTAAAGTCCTACACCAGATTTCACATGTCAGTTTCAATGCGCCATCTATGAAGATTTTGATTATATATGTTAATCTCTAAGATTAATCTATATAATCTACATACTAACGCCATCTATGGAGATTTATGTTTATTAAGCATTAAGCAGAACATCTTTTTAACACAATGTGAAAGGCTACCCCGCCATTAGCGCATTGTTAGGAGCCGCCTGGAGATATTTATTATTTTTTTATATTATGCTTATCGGAGACTTTCTTCAGTGTAGTCATGGGCAGACGTGAATTTTTTCCCGCCCGCAGAAAGTGTCAGTGGCTAGCAGTCACTAGGCCTAACGAATGAAGGCGTGTAGTGAACGATTGTCAGATTTTAGTTTTTATAAAAAAGCAGAAAATCTTAACCGTCGCGTTGCCATGTGGTCAATTGAGTTTCCACTGCCAATTTAAAGTTGATTTTCTTAAAACCTATGGACCCTAATATTATAACAAAAAAAATGTAATCCTCCATTGAAGGTTCTCAATATTTCGTAATAAAAAAAAAGCAAAAAATTACTTCCTTCATCCCAAAAAAAAAAATTTTTTAAGACTGCCCTCACCTTCATTCGTGTTAAGGTAGAATTTGTTTTGCTAATATTTACAACTTTATCAAAAGTGACAAATACTTACTCGCTGTTTTGAACGTATTATAAATTATATGTTTGGCTTTTTTTCATAGGTACGTAAAAATACCGACTGTGGACGGAAACGCAGCACGCAACTTAATAATATCAGAACTGTGAAAATATTAACACTTTACCAAAAGGGACAAATATTAATACGTACTCGTTGTCTTGAACGTACTATACATTTTGCCTGGGTGCCTTTATCATACGTAAAACTGGTCTCGCCCCACGCGGCGCGGCGAGACAAGTTCATACTTGGGTGTCAGTTGCTCATATGCTGTGACGCATTCCATATCAGAAATCGCATGGTTCCAGAAAAAAATTAATAATGATATGTTTTTCAAATAATCCATGTATGTTATAGATATCGATCTATTCCTAATGAAATTCCCTACAAGATGACATAAATTAAATTTTGATTCATCGAGTCATATGCTTGATATTTAGATAAAGTTGGCGGTAAACTGAATTGACCACATGGGAGCGAGCGTTTTATTTTGAACACGGTACGTTAAGGGTTAAGGGGGTATTCTGGTCTAGAAATTTGTAAAAATCATTTTATTTTTTTCTTCAAATTTTCAAAGCTTAATCCTTTAAGAATGTGTCTTTAAGAGGATTTTTCAAAATTCAAATTATTTTCGGAGATATAGCTGTTTTAGTGACCAGGCATCCAAACCAGCTTGGCCGGAACCATTGGACAAAAGACATTAGGGACTATCCGTCTACCTGTGATCGAAAATCGAAAATCCTTCTCTGAACGATGAAGAGAGAAACGCGGAAAATGTTTTTCGAAGTTGAGGAAGGCCCCATGTATGCAGCAGGAATGGCGGATTGAATAAATGTATAAAATATCACTTTTTGACTTAGACTCCGCGAAACTTTACGCGGAACATTAAACGCCTTTTTCTCAAAACTATATTTTTTAAAATGGTAGCCACGATTTCTAAAGTTCTACTCAACTGATTTACTTGAAATTTGGCGTGGGTCTTCTCTATACACTAACTTACCTATCGTAGGTACTAGCCTCAGTCCCAATTTTGAATTTTTACTATTTTAAAAAAATTCGGAAAAATCAAGAAAGGAGTAAAAAAAAGTATATATTTTTTAGTTAGCTGCCGTTATGTGAAATATTTTTTTTTTTTGAACTCTTTTAGTTCAAACGATAGCGGCATTAATCTAGATAATAATACATTTTAATTTTTTTTTTCAGATTGCTTTGAGGGTTGGAATCGTGGTTACAGTCGCACGCCATTTTTTTGAGACCCCCCACTTCATCGGCTGATAACTTTTTGAGTTTTGAATTTTTTCACTTTTTATTTTATTTTATGTATTCTTGAAATATTAATAAATATCTGTTAAAAAAATTCATGCTAAAAATATTGTTTGCCTTTTTTTTATGGCACTTCAAAAAGTACCTAAAATTCATGGCTCTAGACCAGAATACCCCCTTAAGCAGCGATTAGAAACCATTCGCAAGATTCAACAGGTTTTCAGGGACGATGCCATGAGCACCTCAAGCATAAAGAAGTGGCACATCAGTGGAACTATGTTTAGGTAGGCCTTCAACAAGTCGGAATGACAATGTCATCGAGCAAGTGTGAACTGTGGTCTTGCAGGACCGTCGTATCACAGTCTGAGAAATTGCGAACGAGTCAAGGGTAAGCATCCGATCGGTACATTCTTGAACGAGGATTTGTGCATAAGGAGAGTGTACGCAAATTTGTACTGAAGCTGCTAACAATGGAGCAGAAGGAATATCACCTGTACAACTTTTCTATGTGTCATTTGCCTCCCTTATCGCCACACATGGCTCTGTGTTACTTTTAGCTGTTTCCCAAGCTGAAAATGCCGCTAAAAGGGACCCGATTTGAGTCAAGAGAAGACATCACGCGGAATGCGACGGTACGGGTGTTCTCTATTTCAAAAACTGCATTCAATTGTTTTCAACAATGGTAGAAGTGGTTGGAAAAGTGTGTGCATTAATTATCAAGGAGACTACTTTGAAAGGGATTAATGTTTCAGATTTCCAAATCAATGAATGTATTTTTGCTAACCAAAGGTTAAATTTTTAACACACCTCGTAAAGGCTAATATAAAATTATTTCCAGACATATATTGGTGAGGACTGAGAGAGAGATAATGCATGAATGAAATTAGTTATTATCACCATGCAGCACCCGGTCCAGGTGTCCCGTGTCCATCTGCCAGACGTAGACCGTGCCGTCGGAGCATCCAACGATCATGAAGTCATC
Organism: Lepidostoma basale; assembly: GCA_022606425.2. Lineage (NCBI taxonomy): Eukaryota > Metazoa > Arthropoda > Insecta > Trichoptera > Lepidostomatidae > Lepidostoma > Lepidostoma basale. Next base: position 212,563 of record JAHDVF020001163.1, read on the forward strand.
GAGGGGACGCCATTTTATGGACACGACGGGGAAAAGATGGCGGGAGGCCAGTGTGACGCACTTTCGCTCTGTCAAACCTGAAAAAATAAATTATTAACGAATTCAATACATTTTCAGTGGCTCACTAGAATTCTTGTTTATGGAAGTCTGCATTCAGACTCGAGGGTATTAAATTAATTCTATAACTGACATCACTTGAAGTGAATTTGTATTTCATTTTTTCTTCTCAGTCGTATTCCTTATGATTGAAGGTCAAGTCCATCCTGTAAACCATTGACCGTGGCACGTCACCCCATCAGTTTCCAGACTGCAGCTAATGAGAGACCATTTAGAGCCCCGATTTGATCAGACCAGCAGCCTGGTGGTTGTCCTTGTGGTCGCTTTCTCTCTACTTAGCCCATGATGATGACCTTTTCAAGGTTGTCCTGATCTCTCCGGGCTATGTGACCAAAATACTCTCTGAGAGCACATCCGCGAGTCTTGCCCTGATACCCAGCTGGTCAATGATTGACTGGTTTTTTCATCTCGCAGTCCAGGATATTTAGTATAGTGTATAGAGAGGGAAATTGAAAGAAGGGTTGGGGCAGGCGACAAAGTGAATGGTGCACTTAAAGTTGTCATCGCAAACAAAAACATATCCAAAAAAGCTAAAATGGCAGTGCACAATGGTGTTTTTCTACCGACCCTTATGTATGGAAGCCAAGCATGGAACTGGCAAAAGAAGGATGAAAGTAAAATAAATGCAGTAGAAATGAGATCTCTTAGACGAAAGTGTATATAAGTGATACTCTGTGTATGATAGTGTCGAACGAAAATATAAGAAGTGAATGCGGTGCGAATGATGGTGTTATGAACAAAATAATTAAAGGATCATTAAGATAGTTTGGACACATGGAAAGAATGAATGAAGAACGATCAAATAAATCAAATATAGAATGTCGGACACGTGAGGAGTTAGAGAAATGGACGCGCGTGCATGAATGTTGAGGAAGCGACAGAAATATGTCAGGAAAGAAAAGTGTGGCAGTCCATTCTTTCTCCCTACCCTTTCGGGGAGACGGCGTGATGGTTAGTTAGTTAGTATAGTACTTAGTATAGTTTTTAGTATAGTATAGCTGTTCATTCCTGATATACTTCTCTTGCAAATATAAAAAAATACTCACTTAAAAGACAGACGCTGTGGTCTGAAGCAACGGAGCAAACGCATTTTTGAATTCTTGGCTGCAAAGACAGAAAAAAATATTAATTGTACGTTTATTATATGGAAAAATTTGCTTTCAAATTCAAATCAGTTTATAATCTCAACACATCTTAGATCAGACTATTAGAAAGTATCCAAGAATGCCGAGAGAACTAAATATACATGTTCCATACAACTACAACAAACTAAGGAATTGTGCCATATTGAATGCTCGAAATTATCGCACGGAAGCACTACAAAACCCTTTTTTTTCATGTCAATTCGTCTTTATGGGTTAGTATTCGAAGTGGATATCTTTAGATACTTATTTAGCACTGTTTATATCCATTTTATTTATTAAATATTTTTATAAACAAAAACAATATGTTTCGGAGATGACCTCCATCATCGTCAATGCTGGACGTAAGTCTCCACACTCCCACGCCACCCCTTTCGGTCTCTAGCCACTGCTCTTCAGGCCCATCTCGCCGTCCGTATAACATCATCGCTCCATTTGGTGGGCTGTCTCCTGACACTTCTTTGCCCACTTGGCCTCCATTCAGTAACTTTCTGGCTCCATCTTCCATCATCCCGTCGGCACACATGTCCAGCCCATTGCCTCTTCATCCTCGCAATGTGTATCCCTATATCGGTGACCCTGGAGCATTTTCTAACCACGTTTGTTATACGGTCTCTAAGTGAGATGGAGATGGATCTTTCCATGCAACATTAATTTTATTCATTAAATAAAATTAATTAAAACTCTGACGTACAAAACAACTTTTTCTGTATTTTCACCGAAGCAATATTAATGAACAGTGAAAATATTACCAAAATCTGTCAATTGGTTGTCGAGTCCATTGATTTCAAAGAATAGAAGAAGAAGAGGACCCTCCATTTATATATATACAGATATATAGATTTCTCGAGTCAACGTTCACAACTTCAATCTTCAGGTGTAAATAAAACTTTTTTAGGGGTGTAAATATAACTTTTGGTTTGAAAACATCCAATGTATAGTCCAATCGGACCAGATGAGAAGAGAAGGAAGAAGAGATTAGAGATATTCTTACGCTGCAGGCGTCAGGCGGAACAAGCAACTGCTGAATCTCCCCGGCGTGAACGCAGAATCGGTGCAACAACGTCCCGGCGTAAAGGTCCCACAAGCAAACGGCAAAATCTACGCCGCCGCTCAACAGGTGAGACTTGTCATATCTGAAATAAATACATTATAACGTCATTGCTATAGTTTTGTTATAAGTTGTGTGAATGTTGATATTTTGTTATAAGTTGGTTTTATTTAACAATGTTTATTTCTTTGTAAACAACACTTACATCATATAAGTATGAAAGAGATTGAAAGATCCGTGAAAGCAATGAAAAGTGGAAAAGCTGTAGTGTATGACTGCATTGCTATAGAATTTATCGAAAACGGTGGCGAAGTAGTTTCTGCATGGATATGTAAACTGTTCAACCAATGTTTAGAGGAAGAATATACCCCACTCGACTGGAGGAGAGCAGTAATCATGCCTCTGTACAAAGGAAAAGGATCTCATATGGAATGTGGAAACTACAGAGCTATTTGTATTTTGAGTGTTATTTGAAATGTAAAATTTTCCATGACTCTGGCGCATAAATCTGATAAATCTGGCGATAAATCATAAGGCTGAATTTGACCGATGACATGGGTTATGTTGGCTTTTAGGGCCGCTGTGGTTTGTTGCTTATTCGCATAGACCTGCGACTTGAGAAAACCCCACAAGAAAAAGTCTAACGGGATTAAATCGCACGATCTCGGTGGCCAGTTCACATCATTTCCACGTGAGATGACCATGCCTTCAAATCGCTCGTGCAGTATGTCCAATGTGGCTGTGTGGCACGTAGCACCGTCCTGTTGAAACCACATGTCATTGTTGCCCATATCATCCAATTCAGGCCAATAGAAGTTGGTAATCATCAACCTATAGATGGTGATGGCCTGGCCAACATTGTTCTCAAAGAAATATGGACCGATGATGCTGCCAGCCCAAAATCCACACCAAACAGTGACTTTTTTGTGATGCATACAGAAATGATAAAAAAAACATAACTGGTCCAAGTTTGGCATATAGATAGGAGTGACATCTCCAGGCGGTTTCTAACAATGCGCTAATGGCGGTAGCCTTTCACATTGTGTTAAAAAGATATTATGCTTAATGCTTAATAAACACAAATCTTCATAGATGGCGTCAGTATGTAGATTGCATAAACTACCACGTAAAGAGTAGTATTAGAGATTAACATAAATACAACTTCCAAAAAAAGTTTGTCAGACATGGTGATCATAAGAAAGGTGGAATGGAGAATTTTGTATTACATAAAGCGTGCGCTTAACCCAATCAATGACAGGTCATAAGTCCTGTAAACACCTTAATCAACCATATTCTGTTTCCAATTTGCATCTTCGTCTCTATTGAGATACAATTAATTCTTGAATAATAAAATTAGTTGTAACGGAAGTGGTATAACCTTTGATGGACGTGGTGCGGGTATAGCAGGCAGTTGACTCGCCCACTGTGCCCCAGGAGGAGCTGATGAGGTGGCCAGTCTGAAAACATTACAATCGTTTATCAGATGAACTCGTAACATAAATAATTGTGCTACTAGTGAAGAATCGTGTTAACAAATCTAGTTTCCGATCTAGGGTTAATCTAGTTACATCAATGTTGATCTTACTCTTGCTCTTACCATTGTGGTGAATGATTCGGCCAACTGTTTGGCTTCCTGGTTTGGCTTGGTGGATTTTTTTTACAGTTGATGGCATGGTTGATTTTATAGTTGGCAAGTTAATTATTTTATTTACAGTTGGTATCTTCCACCCCCCAACTGTGTCCTGCCTTCCTTACACTATTCATTTAAAGATTTTTGCTTTATATTCCATTACAGAAATGATAATTGTATTGGTTGTATATCGTGTGTTTGTGTTTGTAAGTGTGGGGCATAGAAGGGGAAAAAAAGAGTAGCTTAAATGTGGCCTGGTGTCTCTTTGATTTTCGTATAAGAAATAACAATTAATTAACGTCAGTCCCGGATGGACGGGCCTAGGAAGTGAATGAGCAAGGCTTACGAAAGGGCGTCACTGTGCCCTATAACAGCCTTGGGTAAGTGGTGGGTACCCCTTATATGTCTGGTTGTTTTCACAGTTGGTAAGATGGTTGTTTTACTTATAGTTACTAGGAAGGTTGTTTTATGGTTGGTAAGATGCTTGTTATTGTATAAATGTATTTTCAGTTGGTAGGGTGGTCGTTTTTAAAGTTAGTAGGAAGGTTGTTTTTAATATATACAGTTGGTAGGATGGTTGTTTTTAAATTTACAGTTGGTAAGATGGTTGACATTGACACGAAGAATAATAAAAAAGTGTTGAACCGTAGGTTGATACTAACCATGGTATTGCTGGTGGGTTCCGTGCAGGAGTTGTAGCATAACAGTATGCGTGGCCGGAACGATCACTATAGATCCGTCCTCTCTTCCTACAACGAGCCTGCTCTGCCCGGCTAGGTACACTGAGGCTGTCAGTTTTATTTCTGGAAAAATATACATCATTTGAAATTAGACTGTTTATACAATGTTCTTCTTATAATGTCACGCCTCTGTGGTGCATAGGGCCTCAAAGATCCTTCTCCACCCAACTCTTTTGCATGTTTAACCCATTGCAACACAAATCCGGCGAATCGCCAGCCAAGGTCAATTTGTCACTGACTCACAAAGCCGGTGATTCGCCGATCTGTCTTTGAAGTGTCATGACGAGTTTGTTTACGAGTGCGTTCGGCCATTTTGGAGGTATTGACAGATGTTAAAATATCGTAATATTTTGTAATAAATAATGTGAAATAAATTGTGATTATTACATTTTATTATGAAATCAGTAACCGAAATATACTTATTTATGTCATTTTTATGAATAAAGTTATTGTCATTCAGTTTTAATGTAAAAAAATCACTTCAAAGACAAACCGGCGAATCGCCGGCTTTGTGAGTCAGTGACAAATTGACCTTGGCCGGCGATTCACCGGCTTTGTGTTGAAATGGGTTAAGAACCCTGTAAGTTAGGTTGGGTTGTTCCAAATGCGGTGATAGCACATTTGGACGCCTGTTGAAGAATAAAGTATAATTTAGAATATTTACCAGGTTCTTCCGGATGACTGAGCTGATCCAATATTCCCACCGGACCAGGATCCATCTCGGCCCAGGCCAAACCGAGGCTGGTACTCACGGTGGGGGCGATAGCTGGATAAAGACATAACATTTATATTATCAAATAATCATCATATAGAAATAAGTAAACTCTTTGAAGTGAGACCTTCTTTCCTTTCCACATCACCGTCTCAAACACTTATTGTTTTGTTAAATAAACTAACTAACCATCACGCCGTCTCCCCGAAGGGGTAGGCAGAAAGAATGGATTGCCACATTTTTCTTTCCTGACATATTCATATTCTCTCGCTTCCTCAACATTCATACATCGTGTCATGCATTCACATTATCAAATATAATACATTCAATATTTGATTTATTTGATCGTGCCACGTTGGTCTTTCTCTATTTCTAGTTCCATTAACATATAATTTTTTTACCATTCTTTCTTCATTCATTCTTTCCATATGTCCAAACCATCTTAATGATCGTTTCATTATTTTGTTCATGACACCATCATTCGCACCGCATTCACTTCTTATATTTTCATTTGACACTCTATCATACACAGAGTATCCGCACATTCGTCTAAGAGATCTTATTTCTAATGCATTTATTCTACTTTCATCCTTCTTTTGCCAGTTCCATGCTTCGCTTCCATACATAAGGGTACTTATTGTTTTGTTAAATAAACTAACTAACCATCATGCCTTCTTTCTGAAGGGATAAGCAGAAGGAATGGACTTCCACACGGCGCTTCCTTAACATTAATACATCGTGCCATTAAGGTACATTGATTTCTCTAACTCCTCACGTGGCGGACATTCAATATTTGATTTATTTAATCGTGCCACGTCGGTCTTCCTCTATTTCTAGTTCCATTTACATCATTAACATATTCTTTTTTTATCATTCTTTCTTCATTCATTCTTTCCATGTGTCCAAACCATCTTAATGTTCCTGTTCATAACACTTTCATTCGCACCGCATTCACTTCTGAGCGTCAAATGAAAATATAAGAAGTATAAAAGAGTTTTAAATAATACTCAAAGGTCGGTGTTAAAAGTTAAAAGTTGGAAGAATCAACGTGAGTGTATGATTCGCTGCATGAATGCGGAAGAAGCTCGAGAGGTATGTCAGGATAGAATAGTGTGGTGGTTCATTCTCTTTGCCTACCCTTTTTGGACAGGCGGCGTGATGGTTTACGGAGTCATTAAAGAACGAGGAAAACTTGGCATGATCAAATTAATCAACTTTTAAAGGTCGACCACGCGATGAGTTGAAGAGATCAATGTACCTGCATGACATGACGATGACAATGTTGAGGAAGCATGTTAGGAGTTGAGGAAGTATGTTAGGAAAGCACAGTGTGGCAGTCCATTCTTTCGGCTTACCCATCCAGGGAGAAGGCGTGATAATTAGTTAGTTAGTTAGTTTTACATAACGAATAAGTATTTGAGACGATGGTGTGGTAAGAAAAAAAGAAGTCAAGTCGGAAGAATCAACTTGCGTGTATGACTCGCTGAATGTGGAAGAAGCTAGATAGGTGTGTCAGGATAGAATAGTGTGGCGGTCCATTCTCCCTGTCTACCCTTTTCGGACAAACTGCGTGATGATTTGTTGTCGTTATTTTCGTTGTTATTGTTGTTGTTATTGTTTTTAATGTTGTTATTGTTGTTATTATTGTTGTTGTTGTTATTGTTGTTGTTATTGTTGTTATTATTGTTGTTGTTGTTATTGTTGTTGTTATTGTTTTTAATGTTGTCATTGTTGTTATTATTGTTGTTGTTGTTATTGTTGTTATTATTGTTGTTGTTGTTGTTATTGTTGTTGTTATTGTTGTTATTATTGTTGTTGTTATTGTTGTTGTTATTGTTGTTGTTATTGTTTTTAATGTTGTTTTTGTTGTTATTATTGTTGTTGTTGTTATTGTTGTTGTTATTGTTGTTATTATTGTTGTTGTTGTTATTGTTGTTGTTATCGTTGTTATTGGTTATTGTTGTTGTTGTTATTGTTGTTATTAATGTTGTTGTTGTTATTAGTGTTGTTATTGTTGTTGTTGTTGCGAGTGATCAAATACCTGGTGGACGCTGGTTGGGGACTATGTTGGGGGGAGCGGCCTCTGGCACACACCAGACGGAGATGACTCCCTCGGAGTCACCCCTGATGAGAAGGAGTCTCTTTCCTCTGGTCGCTGGGGTCGCACCACCCCCGCACATGCGCATGGCAGGGGGACACGAAAGCGTCTGTAAGACATACAAACAAAAAATATTATTATAATTATACAAAAATCTGATCTTTCTTCTGCCAGTTCCATGCTTCGCTTCCATACATAAGGGTTGGGACCAGAACTCCATTGTAAATGGCATTATGAATGAATTTAAATATAATATGTTATATATTTTGGTTTGCTGGTTGGCCTCTCCCTTGGTTTATCCATCTATTAGTATAAATTATGATTAAAATAAAGTTGAAGATGGCCTCTGCAAGGTGGGAGATATTGTGAGATGTGGCAGATAACGTGCAGAGGATGGATCCCTTCAGAATCCCACATGTTGTGATGCATCAGATTCCTGTTGGTAACCGTCCCCAAAAGAAAGGAAGACCACCAAAAGGATGCAGGGATAGCTGGAAGTCCCATTCATTGCAACATCCCAAGAGAGGCCAGTAATAGCCAGCCAGCCTAATAATAGGAAGAAACCAGGGGGTTTAAAAGGAGAAAAAGAAGATTAATGCTACTAGATTTTATGGCTTCGACCTGTTTCTGCAGCTTGCTGCTATCTTCTGATGTGACCAGAAGAATACAGCAAACAAGCTTAAGCCATAAAACTAAGAGGAATTAATAATACACTTTTAGTGATTTTTAGCTTGACTACAGTGGGTCAGTATTGCATTTGAACGGCCGTAACGTTGAAAGGGTGGAAACATTTAAATACCTCGGCAGCATACTAACGCAATCTCTTGACCCAGATGTAGAGATAAAATGCAGAATTGAGGCAGCAAGAGCTACGTTTAATAAAATTTTAAAATATCCCCTAAATAATTTAAAGAAATGGGTTATGAGTAACCCGTCTCTTCGAAGCTGCAGAGAATTAGACCCCAACATTCCCAAAAGAAGCGCTGTGGGATAGACCCATGGATAGCTACCATACTCCTTTATGTAGAGATACCTCAGAATGTTTTCTGAACCCTCTCCAGCATAAGTGAATATCTCGCTTCGTGCGGACTCCATATCACAGAACCACTTTTGAGTCTGCTCCGAACCAATGAATTGTATAGTACTCTGAGCACATTGGGATCTGGCTGTGAATACCAGCTTCCAGTCCATATGTAATCACCAGGAGGATGCATGCCTCATGGACTCTTCTATTGAGATAAATGAAAATGTCTTGTAGCCCTACTACTTGCGCCTATCTCTGGGTGCCAATCTCTCTGTTCCCTGTCTGGTGACAATAAAAAAACATAATGACTAGTGTAAGGTAATGTTGGGTTAGGTGACTCACCTTATCGCCCGGCTGCGCCAATAACCCGTACAGTATCGGGTTATCCGAGTCCACGATTGGCCCGTGGAATCCCTTGTTGTCCGCTATGCTACTGTAGGGGCGCAAAACAAAACAGCATCAATATTGCCATCGGTATACCACAAACGTAAGTGTGACCAGAAAATAACAACACCAAAAAAAAATCAAAATAAGAACACCAGTCGTGTAATCCCTACCTGTGTATATTTGTGGGGTAATTTATAACACATTTTGAATTTAAAAAAATATATGATAATTATAATACCAAACACAATTTGCTTATTTTTTAAATGTATAGATTTGACCGATGAGAAACATATCACTAAATTAATAAATTATTAAAGGTAGACCACGTTAGAAGTCAGAAGAATCGACGTGCGTGTATGACTCGCTGTATGAATGTGGAGAAAGCTAGAGAAGTGTATCAGGATAGAGTATTGTGGCGGTCCATTCCCTCTGTCTACTTCTTCTTCTTCAAGTGCCCTGTCGGGTCCCCCCAACGTTGGCGATCACCTCGGCAAACCTGTCCCTGTCCTGCGCCGCTCGGAACAGCTCCTCCACACTTCGGAGGCCGGTCCACTCCCTCACGTTTCGCAGCCAGGTCAATTGTCTCCTTCCGGGCCCTCGGCGTCCTTCAATTTTTCCTTCCAATATCAGTTGGAGAAGGTGGTACTTTTCCCCACGCAGTATATGACCAGATATGAGATCTTTCGAACCTTGATAGTTGATAACAATTCCCTGTCAACTCTAGCTCGCCTCAGGACTTCGGTATTGGTAACCATGTCTGTCCAGGGAACTCTGAGCATTCGGCGATGGAGCCACATTTCAAATGCTCTGTTCATTGAGTTAACTTTCAGGGTCCAAATTTCACACCCGTACAATAAAACAGACCACACATAGCATTTGATCATTCTCTGGCGGAGTTTCAAGTTTACGTTATCATTGTAGAGGAGTGATTTAATTTTATTAAACGTAGCTCTTGCTGCCTCAATTCTGCATTTTATCTCTACATATCTCTGTCTACCCTTTCGGTAAAACGGCGTGATGGTTTGTTGACGTAGATTCGGTAATGAATGATGAAGCTGTGGATATATTGGGATTTGATCTGGAATTCTGATATCTTTATAGTTTTATCTCCGTACATACAAAATTATACCTTGGAAGCATTATCACTAAAGCGATTGACCTGGACATTAAAATAAAATTCAGAATTGAAGTTGCACGAGCTGCATTTAATAAAATGAGAACATTATTTTGCAACGATAATCTTAACTTGAAACTCCGACAAAGAATGATTAAATGTTATATATGGTCTGTTCTACTATATGGCTGCGAAACCTGGACTCTGAGAGTGAATGTAATGAACCGGTTGGAAGCGTTCGAAATGTGGATATACCGCAGAATGCTCCGTATACCGTGGACCGATAGGGTCAGTAATGCAGACGTACTGCAGAGAGCCAGAGCTAATAGAGAGCTGTTGATAAGTGTGAAAATTAGAAAGGTCTCATATTTGGGTCATGTGCTAAGGGGAGAAAAATACCACCTCCTTCGACTGATATTAATGGGTAAATTGGAGGGACGTCGGGGAGTTGGTAGAAGGCACCTGTCCTGGCTGCAGAACATCAAAGAGTGGACAGGAATAACAAGAGTTCAGAACCTGTAGCAAGTGGCGCAGGAAAGAGATGCCTTTGCTGTAGTGATCGCCAACGTTGGGGGGACCTGACACGGCACGGAAAGAGGAAGATGAACATGCAGAATTAATCTACCTCTGGTGATGCCAATGGGGAGAGAAAACTGCATGTGGAGAAAACATGAGATGATGAAATTAATCAATTATCAAAAGACACAGATTGCTCCGATTCGAAGAGTCATATGGCAAAAGTCTCCGAAAAACGTATTGGGAGAGCGCTTTGGTTCCACGAGTCTACTGATTGCAGAATTGTAGATAAAACTAACTAACTAACCATCACGCCTTCTCTTCCTCCGGAGGGGTAGGCAGAAAGAATGGAAAGAACGCTACAATGTTCTGTCCTGGCATACTTCTCTCGCTTCCTCTACATTCATACATCTTGTCATGCACGCACGTCGATTTCTCTGACTCCTCACGTGACCGACATTCAATATTTTATTGATTTGATCGTGCCACGTTTTCCTCGGCCTTTCTCTATTTCTAGCTCCGTTCACGCCGTTTACATATACCTTCTTTACCATTCTGTCTTCACTCATTCTTTCCACGTGTCCAAACCATCTTAATGACCCTTTCCTTATTTTGTTCATAACACTTTCATTCGCACCAAATTCACTTCTTATACTTGCATTTGTCACTCTATCATATACAGATTTTCTACATATTCGTCTTAGAGATCTAATTTCTACTGCATTTATTCTACTTTCATCCTTATTTTGCTAGTTCCATGCTTCACTTCCATACATTAGGGTCGGCACAAGAACACCAGTAGATACATTTTGATATTCTTACAACAAACCATCACGCCGCTTCTCCGAAGGGGTAGGCAGAGAGAATGGACCGCCACACTACTCGATCTCGACAAACGCCATACTCTTTCACATTAAAAATTCTTCATGACACTATTTGCATAAATCAAACAGTAAAATAGTAAAATTAGATTGATTGATATTCTCTGGTCCACGGGAAATAATACACACATCACAATAATTTATATTATATAAGATAGAGGAAAGTCTTAAGAATTATTTATAAAACAAAAATAAAAAAATTAAAAAAAATAACAAAAAAGTGCACGTGAGACAATGGATGAAAAACATAAAAGATATGCGTCAAAAGCGACATACAAAACAGAATAATAAAACAAATAATTTAATAAATAAACTAAGTTTTTAGTAGAGTTAAAAATTAAACCAAATGTCAGTATGTTAAGTATTTTTTTTTAAATGAATTTGTTAAACAAAATGTCTTTTAAAATCTTTTTTATGTAACTTGTTAAATTTACAACACTGCTATTATATTATTATACAATATTTTAATATACTCGTACATATTTTGAGAATGCCATATTGATGGTCAAAAAATATTGAATATATTGATGGTATATTATATTGATGGTCAAAACCAGAAGTAAAAAAGAAAACTTGAATTACTATCCAAGCGTTTCACGATAAATATCTGAACAGAATTGTCCAACAGAACAGAATTGTCCAACAGCACAGAATTGCCCAACAGAACAGAATTGTTCAACAGAACAGAATTGCCCAACAGAACAGAATTGTCTAACAGAATAGAATTGCCCAATAGAACAGAATTGTTCAACAGAACAGAATTGCCCAACAGAACAGAATTGTCTAACAGAATAGAATTGCCCAATAGAACAGAATTGCCCAACAGCATAGAATTGCCCAATAGAACAGAATCGTTCAACTGAATAGAATTGCCCAACAGCGCATAATTGCCCAATATAACATAATTGTTCGACAGATCATAATTGCCCAATAGAACAGAATTGCCCAAAAGAACAGAATTGTCCAACAGAACAAAATAATCCAACAGAATAGAATCGCCCAATAGAACAGAATTGTCCAACAGAACAGTAGGATCAATATTGGGGATCAGCATAGCAGATAGGGTGAGAAACAGCACTATTAGAGGTAGAACAGAAGTGTCAGACATTATCGGAAGAGTGACAGGGCTAAATGATAAATGTCCTAGAACTGTTACCGGAAACCCAAGATATTCCCAACTTTGATGGAGAGACGATATTAAAAAGACCGCATGGATACATTTTTTCTAGAATCGACAGACATGGAAGAAGATGAAGGAGGTTTACAGCCAGGAGTGGACGGATGCAGGCTAATGATGATCACAATACATTTCAGTCGAGTATAATTATGTTATTTAAATTAATATATATTAATTGCAATGATCGTAAAATTAGACTTCTGAATAATAATCACAGATTAGCGTAGTTTTTAATTAGACACATGGTAATTTTAGCCGGAATGTAAAAGCTATTTGGTGTTACATCATTTCTGTGTACTCCTTTAGAGAAACACTACGATGGTTTATTAGTTAGTAAGATATTTATCCACGTCAATAAGTGAAGAAGCCAAATTGGTATTATGGGTGTTATATTAAAGTGTAAGCAATAAAAACATAAAAGGCGGTGAACAGGACACATGTGGAGAAAGAACGAGGATGCCGTAGGAATCGAGAAGTGTCCGATGACCACTAGCAAGATCATCTGATGAAAAATGGTGTAGGTGGCAACTGGATGCAGTCCGTGCGTGAGACGATGTTATGAAATGAAAGGTAAAGATTCGATGTTCGAGAGTAAAAGGAAGAATGAATACAGAGTAGTCGGAAGTCATCAGAACTCTGAAGAACACCCGTGAATAAGGTAAGGTAGGGATCATAGTAACCAACTAGATATCCAAAGCTTCGTATGTAGACTGTAATGTTACCATTACGATTTCTTCGGCCACTGTATTCGCGCCTAACTCTGTAGCTCGCCAGTTAAGTAACCTTTCGAACCTTTTTTCCAACTATCCTCTGTCAGCGCAATTACGGCATCGTCGCTTTATTCCAAAGACACGCACCCCCTCCGGAAACTCTGTTTTTTTGCCCTATGCACCGCGCGCTCGAGCTCCCTCACTTCCCGCCAGTATGTCTTTTGAGTAGGCCGCCATCTTGTGCTTCGCTTCGCCAGTGCCTCGCCCTCATCAAAATTTAGCAGAATAAGAAATCCGTTGCCATCCGGCTGGACCAGCAATGGTTCAGCCGTATAAAGATTTTATGTTACTGTGTACTGGCAGGATGGCGGTGCCCAAACTGCATATCAGCTTCGGTTGATACCATCCGCCAGGAAGTCAATGGCACATAGCAGCAAGAGATAGAGAGTTGTGAAAGTCGGGAAGGGAGGCCTATGTTCAGCACTGGAAGACTAAATGATGATGATGACGTTTTCTACTGTTCTTGATGTTCTTGGTAGCGCGGATTTCGGTTTTTCCAATATTGTACCGGTCTCTTTAGGCTTTTTGACCCATTTTAGAATGAGAGGTATGCTTGCTGCATCATTTAAGTGGCGAAAACCTCGAATATTGCAGAATCTACTACGCGCTACAATCGTCGAATCACCGTTTTTGTAAAACTCTTGCACGCACAACGCGCGGTTCGCTCCGAGAAAAACTCCATCTTCTTCTTCTTCAACATAACAACAGCTCCTCCATACTTCGGATGCCGGTTCACTCCCTCACGTTGATAACAGTTCCCTGTCAACTCTAGCTCGCCCCAGGACTTCGGTATTGGTAACCATGTCTGTCCAGAGAATTCTGAGCATTCGGCGATGGAGCCACATTTCAAATGCTTGCAGTCTGTTCGAAATGTTGGTCCGGTCCGAGCCATCCTTCTCTGCTCCCGCGAATTGCCGCCCACGTGTTGTCGCACACCATGTCCAGACAACGTGGATAGCCTCGCCGCTTCATGCCGGACACCAGTCTCGCTTATAAGTCAGGTGACTGCTGGTATTCATTTGTGCCCCCCTAACCCTCGAAATGGAACTAACTAACTAATTAACCATCACGCCGTCTCTCCGGAGGGGTAGGCAGAAAGAATGGAACGCCACACTGTTCTGTCCTGACACACTTCTCTCGCTTCCTCTACATTCATACATCTTGTCATGCACGCACTTCGATTTCTCTGACTCCTCACGTGACCGACATTCAATATTTGATTGTGCCACGTTTTCCTCGGCCTTCCTCTATTTCTAGCTCCATTCACGCCGTTTACATATACCTTCTTTACCATTATGTCTTCACTCATTCTTTCCATGTGTCCAAACCATCTTAATGACCCTTTCCTTATTTTGTTCATAACACTTTCATTCGCACCACATTCATTTCTTATACTTGCATGTGTTACTCTATCATATATAGATTTGCCACACATTCGTCTTAGAGATCTCATTTCTACTGCATTTATTCTACTTTCATCCTTCTTTTGCCAGTTCCATGCTTCACTTCCATATATAAGGGTCGGCACAAGAACACCATTATGCAATGCCATCTTAGCTTTCTTGGATAGGCTTTTGTTTCTCGACTTCGTGGTGATTCTGCCACGTGGTAATCCTGCACGTGCTACACCGATCCGTGGCAGCGTAGAACATTATATAGTGACGACATCTCTAGCTCTAGATTTATTTTTATAATTATAATCTCCTGTATAAACCAGGTATTCCATAACTTTTGTTCCTATTTACACCCGTCCCTAATCGAATGACAGCAGCCGGAAAGAATCCCACGAGAAAAACCTAGGGAATAAAAGAGTCCGCTTTCTGCGTCTGGCCGAGGTACGGAGAGAGCCATTACAAGACTAATTGAACAGGAACACCAACGTCGTCTGCGAAGGATACTAAATGTGAAAAATGTAAAACGACAGCATACTTGCCGAAGTTAATATTACGAGTATTAAGGCTGCCATTATTCAAGGACAACTCGGAGACAGCCGGGTTGGCCATGTCATGAGAATGCCTGAGACTAGACTCCCAAAGAAAATTCTGTACTCTCAGCTGACCCAAGGAAAATGTTCCCTCGGAGGACAGAGGAAACTACTCAAAAACTCAAAGTGAACCTCCAAAAGGCTTAACATTGATAGTGAAAACTGGTAAAAGGCGTCGATCTCCGAAGTGATCATGTTAAATAAAGTCACAGATAGCTACCAAGCTCCTTCATGCATAGCTTGTAATGCCTGAAAGATCATGAAGAAATAAAAAAAATCAACAGAACTAACTAACTAACTAACCATCACGCCGTCTCCCGAAAGGGTAGGCAGAAAGAATGGACTGTCACACTTTTATTGATGCGGCACTCCATCCTTCTCTTTTCGCTCCGCGGGAGACGCGGTGTGATGGGTTGCGAACCTCATCGCCACCAATAGGCATCTCCCGCGCACACTTCGATCGTCCAACACCCACAAAATAAATCTAAAACAAATAATATAAAATACAATGATATAAAATAAAATAACAAAATAAAAATAATTTAACACAAAATGTTATTTTTAGATGGTGCCCAAATTATCTATTTAATTTATGTTCCACCAATCCACCTTTTTAATTTAGCACATAATGTAATAACACATAATGTTTTTTTTCGATGTTGCACATGTTGACATGGACGATCCAGACTTTTCTGTTTAATTCATTTATGTTACACGTATCCACCGTTTTTTTTAATTAGCTGTAATTAGGCACTTAACCAGCAAGAACTTTAAAATAATATTGAAGAAATTAAAAAATCAACAGGCATGCATAAATTGTGTGGCAGTTCATCCTCTTTGTCTGTCCTATATAATGGCGAGTTTACATTGTGTATCTTGACGGTTAAGTTTAAATGAAAGTTAATTGATGCGATTGATAGGTAATTAAACAGGTTATACAATTAATCAGCTTGTGTTTGCGTTAGTGACATTTTCCATCTAGTTTCTTACCAATCGCAGTCTCCGAAGATCTCCTGGAGCTCACCGCACTGCGCAACCCTGCCATCATAACTAATGTTAAAATAAGATAAGTCTATACTCTGACCGATGATAGACATTAAAACAAGATAAGTCTGTACTCTGACCGATAATGGACGTTAAAACAAGATACGTCTGTACTCTGACCGACGATGGACGTTAAAACAAGATACGTCTGTACTCTGATCGATGATGGGCATTAAAACAAGATACATCTATACTCTGGCCGATAATGGACGTTAAAACAAGATACGTCTGTACTCTGACCGACGATGGACGTTAAAACAAGATACGGCTGTACTCTGACCGATGATGGACATTAAAACAAGATACATCTATACTCTGGCCGATGATGGACGTTAAAACAAGATACGGCTGTACTCTGACCGACGATGGACGTTAAAACAAGATACGTCTGTACTCTGACCGATGATGGACATTAAAACAAGATACGTCTGTACACTGACTGATAATGGACGTTAAAACAAGATACGGCTGTACTCTGACTGATGATGGACATTAAAACAAGATACGGCTGTATTCTGACCGACGATGGACGTTAAAACAAGATACGTCTGTACTCTGATCGATGATGGACATTAAAACAAGATACATCTGTGCTCTGACCGATGATGGACGTTAAAACAAGATACGGCTGTACTCTGACCGATGATGGACTTTAAAATAAGATATGGCTGTACTCTGACCGACGATAGACGTTAAAACAATATATGTCTGTACTCTACGTCTGTAATTAAAACAAGATACGGCTGTACTTTGAATGACGATGGATGTTTTAACAAGATACGGCTGTACTCTGACTGACGATAGATGTTAAAACAAAATACGACGATACAATGACTGACGATGGACGTTAAAACAAGATACGCCTATATTTTGACCGAAGATGGATGTTTAAACAAGATGCAACCGTACTATGACTTACATTAGACGTTAAAACAAGTTACGAATGTAATCTGACTGATTATGAACGTCAAAATAAGATATGGCTGTACTCTGACGATAGATGTTAAAACAAAATACGTCACTGACGATGGACATTAAAATAAGATACGCCTGTACTATGACCGACGACGGACGTTAAAAAAGGTATGACTGTACTCTGACCGATGATGGGTGTTAAAACAAGATACGGACGTACTCTGACTAAAGACTAAAATTGGATCATATCAGAGAGCAAAGACATTCCCATGGATCTCAAAAGAAAAGTCTATGGGCCGTGGCATTCACAGACAACACCATACACAAGCTGAAATGTGCAAAAAGGGCCAAAATACCCAATACTGAAATCAAATGCTGGACAAAGCTTGTCGATGTGATGGACCGTGTTGTCTTAATAAAGTGAAAATGGACAGGACATGTCGCTAGACAGGGAACGGATGGGTGTCCACCCAGAGTTTTGAAGTGGAGACTAAATGTCCATTTACACCGGACAGTCATCAGCCGATACCGACACGTCACGCGTTTGCGTTGAGCAAATAATCGTTTTGTTTGTTTTGAAGGTGTCTTGTTACTTTTAATTAATGCCGATTCCGTTCATATTATATTTTAATACCCGAGATAATCGCCTTCTCCAATGCGAAATTGAATGGTAGTAGAAACGGTATTCTGTAAAAAAGAATTATATACTGTAGGAAACACACGCTGAAAAATATTGATCATTTTTGTGACCTGTCGGTCATTACGATATTCTCTGACGTGTGTAAATAGATAATAATAATAATAAATTGGATAATTTATAAAGCGCCATTTTTATGAATTGCTCATCTCAAGGGCGCTGTAGAAGATGCTCCGTTTTATCAACTAGATAATAATAATAATAATGATAAAAAATATATATAAACATATTTAGTATGAGGGCTGCACCCGACGAAATCGATCAGCCCTTCCTGTCAGGAAATGATAATTTGAAAAGGTGCGTTTTGAGTCTCGATCTAAACTCTGATTGATTCTCAATGCACTTAAGGTCTGCTGGAAGACTGTTCCAGGCTGAAGGGCCGGATACCGCGAAGGCTCGGTCGCCAAAGTTTGTGCTTGGACAGCGTTTTGGCAGTCAATCTACCGATCGCAGAAGACTTGTCGCAATGTAGACTGTCTAGCATTCAGGTTCTCGTTGATGCAGAGTTCAGATATATAAGCTGGTGCCATTCCATGCAACGCCTTATATACCGTCCAGCAGAGCTTGTATTGTATCCTTTCTGGACATTTCAGCCAGTGGAGCTAAATAGACCTTAAGGGAAGGAGAAAGAGGCATCGGTCGATCCCAAAGAAGATGGTCTGACGATATAATTCCAGTAAGGAGAAAAATATGGATAAGATCACGTAGGATAGAGGAAAATGGAAACTGTTTGAAGAGGACTATTCCACTGGAGTGATGGCTAGGGTGACACAGTCTCCAAAATGCAAAGCAAGATAAAAATATATTAAAACTGGTCCAAGTTAAAACATAAAAATTGGAGAGCCATCTTCAGGCGTTATCTAGCAATGTATAATTGCGTAGCCTTACATATTGCATTAATAAAGATTTTCTGCTTAATGCTTACACCTAATCTTAATAGATGGCGATAGTGTAGATTGAACAAAAATATGTGAAGTGTTCCTCAACATATTAGCATATATACATCTTTCAAAAATTTGTCAGACGTGGTGGTCGTAAGAAGGTCGAAATGGGGAATGTTGTATTACATAAAGCGAGCGCTTAACCCAACCAATGACAGGTCATAAGTCCTGTGAACGCCTCGCCCACCATATTCTGTTACCAAAAACAATTTATATCTTCGTCTCTATTGAGATAAAATTAATACTTAAAAATATTTTATACAATTACGGTCATATAAAATTTTAAAAGACATATTCATACTGACAATAAATTGGCGATAAAATACACAATCGGTTTGAAATAAGAATCATTTGTTTTTCAAAACAACCGTCACCAGTTTTGAAACAAAATTAAAATATAATAATAAAAACGAAACAAAAGAATACAAAAAAGAAAAGAGCGGACAAAAGGCAGATTTGAAATTAGAATGGTTGTTCTTCTGACCTACTCATTGCACGACCACGCAGCTTGCTATGAATGGAAATAAATAAAAAAATAATATATAATAATTGTGAGCCAAAACATTGATATGAATAGCAATTTTACAACGATTGGATGGATATCAAATATATAATAGGTACAATTTTTTTTAAATCATGTGGAAAACCAGTATACAGGCAGTTCTGATGTTAAATTTAGAATCATGTTTACATTTAATGACAACAACAACAAAACATCACGCCGTTTTTCCACAGGGGTAGGCAGAGACAATGGACCGCCACACTACTCTATCCTGACACACCTCTCTAGCTTCCTCACGCACTTATACAACGAGTCATACACGCACATAATAGATTAGCTACCTATCACATGTCACGAGAATCAATATGGCTCACGCTGTAATGATGTAAAGAGCGATTTAAACTAAGTAACTAACTAACCATCACGCCGTCTCCCCGAAGGGGTAGGCAGAAAGAATGGACTGCCGCACTTTTCTTTCCTGACATATTTCTCTCGCTTCCTCAACATTCATACATCGTGTCATGCACGCGCGTCGATTTCTCTGACTCCTCACATGGCCGATATTACAAGAGCGATTTAAGAAAATAATAAAATTAATAAAGAATATAAGAAGTGAATGCGGTGCGAATGATGGTGTCATGAACAAAATAATGTAAGGATCATTAAGATGGTTTGGACATATGGAAAGAATGAATGAAGAAAGAATGGTAAAAAAATTATATGTTATTGATGTAAATGGAACCAGAAATAGAGGAAGACCGAGGAAAACGTGGCACGATTAAATAAATCAAATATTGAATGTCGGCCATGTGAGGAGTCAGAGAAATCGACGCGCGTGCATGACACGATGTATGAATGTTGAGGAAGCGAGAGAAATATGTCAGGATGGTAGTCCATTCTTTCTGCCTACCCCTTCGGGGAGACGGCGTGATGGTTAGTTAGTTAGTTAGTTTTATAAAGAATTAGATGGCATAAACACCGGTGCGAAAATGAACGATATGTCCATCAGGTGTTTGCTAAATGCAGACGACGCTGTTTTAATCGCTGACAGCATGGACGAACTACAAGTCCCAGTGTCAAGAATGTAGGAAGTATGACCTTGTGATAAACGTGTCAAAGTCGAAAGTTATGCTATTTGAAAAGGAAGAATGTATGACGGATTGTGACATAAGTGCCAACGGTGAGAAATTAGAGCAAGTTACCGAATTTATTTATCTGGGCAGCATGTTTACAAGAGATGGAAAAATGGAGAAAGATATCGAAAGAAGTGTTGGAGCCGGAAACAAAATAAATTGTGCACTCAAAGTCATTACTGCAAATAAAAATATATCGACTGAAGCGAAGATGACAGTGCATAAAGAAGTTTTAGTGCCGACCCTTATGTATGGAAGTGAAGCTTGTATTTGGTAGAATAAGGATGAAAGTAGGATAAATGCCGTAGAAATGAGGTCACTAAGAAGAATGTGCACAAAAACAATGTATGATAGAATATCTAATGATGAAGTAAGAAAGGAATTTAAGGCAGATGAATGCGTGATAAATAAAATTAAGAAAGGGTCACTAAGATTGTTTGGACACATGGAACGAATGGATGAGGGAAGGATGGTTAAAAAGATATATAAGTAGTGTAGATGGTTTGGACATATGGAAAGAATGAATAAAGAAAGAATGGTAAAAAAATTATATGTTAATGATGTAAATGGAACCAGAAATAGAGGAAGACCGAGGAAAACGTGGCACGATCAAATAAATCAAATATTGAATGTCGGCCATGTGAGGGGTCAGAGAAATCGACGCGCGTGCATGACACGATGTATGAATGTTGAGGAAGCGAGAGAAATATGTCAGGAAAGAAAAGTGTGCCAGTCCATTCTTTCTGCCTACCCCTTCGGCGAGACGGCGTGATGGTTAGTTAGTTAGTTAGTGTAAATGGGAAAAGAAGTCGAGGAAGGCCAAGGAAGACATGGCATGACCAAATTAGTCAATTACTGAAAGGCGGCAACGTTCCAGGTGGGAACAATCAACGAGCGTGTATGTCACGATGTGTGAATTTAGGAGAGGCGCGAGAATTATGTCAGGATAGAATAATGTGGCGATCCATCCTCTCTGCCTACCCCTCCGGAGAAACGGTGTGATGGTTAGTTAGTTAGTAAATAATCAGAAAATAGCTAATTGAAGAAGGAATCGGGTCGTGTTCAGGCTTGAACCCTTGTCACCTGAATCAGGAGCCAAGCGTTCTATCCCCTAAACCACCACCCGATAGTTGGTTTTGAATACCATAGGGAAACAATAGTAAATATGATTTCTTTGTATTGCTGCCGATGATACACTGTTTGGCTTTTTGTGATATTTAATGAATGTAAATAGACAAAAAAAAATCAATTTGATACTCATCCATTCATTCCTAGTCATGACAAAAGTTAGTCGAACTACAATAGAAGAAAAAAAATTTGCTTCGCATTATATTCTCATACAAATTCTTAAAAACAAAATCTAATAAGAATTGAAACTTATTAAATTTTCAAATAATTAAGAAATATAACAATCGTATATAAAAACTTGAATATTAAAAATATATATTAAACTATTTAACCCCCATTTTGCTACTGGTTTCATTTGCAGTAAATAGACATTGGTCTCAAACTACACTTGACTACATTTATAGCTCAGACAGATAGCCCCAGTTCATCATAATATTACGTACAATTTATTGGTAAAAAGTAAGCAAATACAAATAATCTTAATAGATGGCGCTAGTGTAGATTGACCTAAAAAATGTGAAGTTATTTAAAATAATAGCATATAATATACAAGTTCCAAAAATTTGTCAGACGTGGTGGTCGTAAGAAGGGTGGAATGGGGAATGTTGTTAACATAAAGTGGTCGCTCAACCCAACCAATGACAGGTCATAAGTCCTGTAAACGCCTCGACTACCGTATTCTGTTTCCAAAAAAATTACATCTTCGTCTCTATTGAGATACAATTAATCCTTAAAAAATGATTAACCCGCAATGGGTAAAATCCAGTATTTGTCTGCAAGTATTTGTATACATTAAAAAAAACAAATTAAATATATTCTAAATATTCAAGTTTCTATAACGGATTATCAGTGTACCCTCGTAAACTTAAAATCTATATATCACATTAAACATTAATCTGGATTACCTACATGTTAGGTGGGAGTGCAAGAAATGAAGAAATCGTAATATTAACACAATAACATATACATATAACTATGATTAATTTATATTTTAATACAGAGTTATTCCGAATGGAAATTAAAACATAAAGAAGTGTTGTTTTACACGTGAAAGAGAAAATATGTTCTTCTATTTCTCTCGATGTCATTATCAAATTGAAAAAGTCATTGAGAATAGATTACTTAGAATGATCCTGGGACATAGGACCGACCAAATTCGTACGATGACCCAGCAGCCCCTTATAACGAGCACCGTGAGAGCCGGTTGCCTAGCATGGATTGGGCACGTATGCCAAGCCGAAGAGACCAGAGCAATGAAGACCCTGTACGCGTCTAGATCAACTGGAGTAAGACCTCCAGGAAGGCCGAGACAGCGCCTAATGGACAATGTTCTGGCTGATCTGGCTAGGTTGGGCGAATTGGACAGCTGTTGGACTTCAAGAGTTGTATGGTCATAGGAAGTTAGTAAGTAAGTCATTGTCAAATGCCCCCGACATTGACTATCACTTGAGAGTAGGCGTCTCTGTCTGGCTCTTCAAAATTTTTAATCCCCATTATTTGGCTGTCTTCATTACAGTAGAAATAAAATTTGACTTGAATCGTGAATGACTATATTTACAACTCAGACAGATCAGAGTCCTAGTTCATCATAATATTATTTAACTAACTAACCATCACGCCGTCTCCCCGAAGGGGTAGGCAGAAACAACGGACAGCCACACTTTTCTAAATTGACATACTTTCCTCGCTTCCTTCTCGCTTTTCAATATTATATTATTCAATCTCCAAATGTAGTAGAAATAGCTCATTATTATGAAGTAATTGGGACGTGTGCAGGCTTGAACCCAATTCCCCATGATCAGAAGCCAAGCATTTTGTCCCTTAGACACAATCAAACTTTTTCATATTGTTTTTAACCATTTTAATGCACAAAAAAATGGCTAATTCACTATCAACACTATTCCTCTTTTACATTCGGATTAACTCTGTATTGTTAACACCTTAAAATAGGGTGATTTTTTTAGAGGTTTGGTTTTTAAACTGGCAACCTTGTTTATACAGACTACCAATTTGACAGTTGACAGTTGATTTGTAGTCAGTACGTTTTGCCATTTCACCATGAATAGACTGACATCAAAACAGCATTTGCAAATTATGCAAATTTATTTTGAAAATCATGGTTCAGTTCGCCAAAATTATCGTGAACTACGTCCATTTTACGGTCGACATAATCGTCCATCCGCAAGTCATCCGGAAGACCATGTAAGACACTCTAGTGGATAATATCATCGCATCCACAAAGATGACAATTGTCGAAAATTGGATTTCACGATTGCGCTTCATTCGAGCTAGCCGTGGCGCTCATACGTCCGAAATCATATTTAAACAATAATGGCATAAAATTATCTATTATAATAAAGCCAATATCATAGGCATTTACATTATTTTAATGTATTTTTATTTTATTTTGCATATGTATTGTAAACCTCTAAAAAAAATACCCTACATATATATTAAGTTTTAGTTTATAATAGTAATTAACTCGTACATGAAATCAATATGAAATACAGTTAATTAATTCTGTTTTTAAACGGCGTTGAAAACAAATGGTTTCACAAAGAGGAATTGTAACCATGTATGTATCCTCATTGCAAATAAAGTCACTTTCAACACATGGAGGAGCCATAGCCTTCGGGCTGATACTCCTGAAAGACAAGATCTAGTCTAAACCAAGCATCCATACATAGAATTCATCAATCATTCATCATTAATAAATAGAAACAAAACGAGATACAAAACGACACGTCGGAATAACCTTAATGCAGTCTGCACAGGACAGAGTGACATGGAAGCAAATGGAGGAGGCTTTTGTCCAGGAGTGGACGGGAATAGGCTGAGGAAGAAGAAGAAGATTATGGCTATGTTTTTACGTAGCCAGAAGCTCAGATGAAAAATGGACAAGAAGACTGCTGACTTGTGAGACTGTGGATGGCAAATAAATGTGCAGGGGGACTGCAACTACGGTGGAAGGATGACTTGAAGAGACATGTCGGAATAACCTGGATGCAGTCAACACAAGATAGAGTGGCGTGGAAGTGAATGGAGGAGGCCTTTGTCCAGGAATGGACGGGAATAGGATGAATATGTTTTTTTGGGATCCGTGGAAAATCCGTGTAACTCGTCTTTCTGGACCAACGTTTCGGAGATCGTTGCAGTCTCCATCTTTAGAGTGGTTATCATAGCCGTATTGTCATTAAGGTCAAGTAACGCTGTTACCCACATTAGGAACACAAGCATTTGCCGCAGTTTCCGGGTGAGGCTAATATCAGATAAACTAAAAGACAATTGTCTGAGATGGCATGGCTATCGTTTTTATTATTTTGGGATCATGGTTTCATATAACAACACAAATTAAAACGATTTTATAAAACAAAATATTTTATGGTACTTTTCTACCGGGTAAAAACAGAATTAATTATATTTAAAAAAAAAACAATATGCCACTTTTGAAACAAGTGAAAACTGTATATTTGACAAAATTTAAACTTTTTATATTTATAATTTAAAATATATATACAATTTCTGTTCTATTCTTACAAATTATATAAGTAATTTGTTGATTTATATGAGACTAGGTAGGGAAACTAACCTAACCTATATTGTCTCATATCGAACACAAGTTAACCTAATTTTTTTGATAAAATCAAAAATGTTAAAGTGTAATAATATATTTTTATTATTACAGGATTAATATTATAAAATAAAATCATGTTAGGTTAGTTTAGAATAATACAAGTAAATATATTTTACATTATAAATCAGTATTAGGTTAGAAATTAGTGCAATTAGTTGATTTTGGGTTAGGTTATGTAAATAAGTTACTCAATTACAACCTTTCATGACACTACAAGTAAGTAAGAGAAAATATATCATATGATTAGTATCTATATTTAGAGAAAAAAGTGAGGTTAAAAACTAATCATTTGAAGATTCTATCCTAACCTAAAATTCACATAGATGAACATAAATTACTGACATATTATTTTTATCAAATATGGTATAATTATATTTTTAAATAAGATTTCTGTTAGATTAGATTAGAATCATGTTGGGTCGAGGTTCACAAATCATGAAGGATTTATATAATAACCTAACCTAACTTATTATGAATAATTAATAATCAAAATTAACAATTATTTTAAGTAATATTAGGGTAATACGAATGGAAACATCTATTTCTAGAAATTGTTTTGGTCTTTTTATTTTTTATGTACTTTGTGTATACAACACTATTAAAATTACATATCAGACATGTTTTAGACAACCAGTCCTTCTTCAGTGATACATATTATAACTTACTAACTAACTAACTAACTAACTAACCATCACGCCGTCTCTCCGAAGTGGTAGACAGAAAGAATGGACTGCCACACTTTTCTTTCCCGACATATTTCTCTCGCTTCCTCAACATTCATACATCGTGTCATGCACGCGCGTCGATTTCTACGACTCCTCACATGGCCGACTTTCAATATTTGATTTATTTGATCGTGCCACGTTTTCCTCGGTCTTCCTCTATTTCTGGTTCCATTATCATCATTAACATATACTTTGTTTACCATTCTTTCTTCATTCATTCTTTCCATATGTCTCTTAATAATTCTTTCATTATTTTGTTCATGACACCATCATTCGCACCGCATTCACTTCTTATATTTTCATTCGACACTCTATCATACACAGAGTACACACACATATTTTTTTTCACATATTATAAAGATACATATTTAAAATATTATAAAATTGTTTACAAATTGATCATATTTGTAAACAATTTTATAATATTTTAAATATGTATCTTGATAACACTGAAGAAGGACTGGTTGTCCGAAACATATCTGATATGTAATTTTAATAGTGTTGTATATACAAAGTATATAAAAAAAATAAAAAAAGACAAATAAAACATCTACAACACAAAGTATGGCGAACATAGAAGAAATTTTATTATAATTTATGGATATTACATGTTTCGCTTATTTAAGGCATTATTAAATGTTTTAATGTTTGAAGACATTTGATAATGCCTTTGAAAGGTATGTCATTCCCATAAATAATAATAAAATATCAAAAAAACAGACGTTTTCATTTGTATTAAATATTTAATATGTAGTTTTACATCATTTTTCAATAAACAATATTAGGTTAGGTTATGTTTTTTTATTAGTGTATCTATGGTGTAGATTTACGTTAGAAAATCAAATGAGGATAGTTTTAGAATTTGAAAAGTAATTCGGCAACGGTGAATATAAGACATATAGAAACACGACTTACTTGGCAGGCAGTTTGAACATGTATCCTTTCCCCTCGTCAGACCAGATCAGCACGCGATCCGGAGACAGGAAGTCGCCGGACATCCATCTTTCTCCCACAGGAGCGTTGATGGAACACAGGACGGAGAAATCGCCTGCAGAAATAATAACAACATTTAACATTCGTAGAGAATTTAAAATATGCTAAATTACAAAATTTTAACTAACTTTTAAGAAGTAATTAGCTCAATATTACGCAATTCAATACCCAATGTGCTCAGAGTACTTTGTAATTCATTGGTTCAGAGCAGACTTGAAAGTGGTTCCGTGATATGAAGTCCGCAGAAGGTGAGATATTTCCTTATGTTGGAGAGGGTTCAGAAAAAGTTTGTATAGGTAATACCCAATAAAATAATAATACCCAAAAATGTAATACCCAATACCCAAAATAATACCCAAAAAAGGTAATACCCAATGTGCTCAGAGTACTATGTAATTCATTGGTTCAGAACAGACTTGAAAGTGGTTCCGTGATATGAAGTCCGCAGAGGGTGAGATATTTCCTTATGCTGGAGAGGGTTCAGAAAAAGTTTCTGAGGTATCTCAACATGAGGGAGTATGGTAGCTATCCATGACTCTATCCCACGCCAATTCTTTTGGGAATGCTCGGGACCAATTCTCTTCAGGTTCGAAGAGATCGGCATCTTCCCATTTCTTTAGATGATTAAGGGGATATTTCGAGAACTCGGCCGTTCTGGAGGATGTTGGTCTTTCTGTTCCTGATAGATATCTCCGATAGCGACAGCATAGATTGTTTTACCTACTGCCGGCCATAACCAACCTTTCTCTGGTGACACTGGTGGGAAGAGCAATTAGTCTGCTGAACGTGATCACCTTGGAAACCGACATCTTTCATATTAGTGAAAGTGCATTCAGAAGACAAATACTCTTGAATTTAGAGAGTATTTTGTCTTCCTAAAGCAGAACCATCTCTCATGCGTTCCTGGTATTATACATATATATTATTTTTTAACCGACAACCTTCGTGGCAGAGTGGTAAGAGCTCTGACTGCCATACCGAAGGTTCCGGGTTCGATTCCCGGCGATGGCAGTGTGATTGTCACACTGTCTTTGGTCTGGTGTAGAATTCTCATGACAATAAAATGTCGATAGATTAACTAACTATCACATGTCACAAGAATCAATATATCTGCTTAAAAAAAAAATTGTACCCAGTAATTGTGTTCCAGCAACCTGTTGTATACGTAAAAAAAAAATCTGTTTTCTGAAAGTTTTAAAACATTTGATAATGCCTTGGACAGGCGAAACATGTCATTCCCATAAATTATAATAAAACTTCTAGAAAACAGATGTTTTGAATTGTATTAATTACAGAGTTTTACTTTGAAGTGAGGTTAGGTGTGTGTGGAGAGGTACGAACCGGCATCGTATATCTGGCAGTACTTGGCCTGCACGATGAGCACCGTGCGCTGGTTGTGGGCGCAGCACATGAGCGAGAGCGCGTTCAGGCAGCGGATCTGCTTGGACTCGTTCTCGTAGATGGGCTCCGAGTGCTTGTTCTCGTGCCCTAGCAGGGACCACACCTTCACCGTGCCCGTGATGGAGATGGCCAGCACCACGTCGTCCTTGCGCGACGAAGGACGCAGCACCTGCGGATCATTTATTTATTAAATTACTAATGCACAGCAAACTACTTGGTAAACAATAAATAAGTAAAAGATTTCCATGTCATTAACCATTAGCAGCTATATGGATGGGGAAAACCGAATAAGGCGATGCCAACCTTACGGACCAAGAACTATAACATATAATATTTAAATTCAGTAATAATAAAAACAAAATGACCATTTTTTCAAACATTATATATGAATTTGTAAGCGATAATAAAATTTCAAATTCTTTGTATTAAATACGAACCTCCTTGAATACCTGTAATAACAATATTTAAATTCAGTAAATTTTACATAAATATTTGAAGATTATTTTTGTATAGAATCATGTTTACCACCCCTGATCTGTATGTATATAAAGGACTAGGTTTACAATAGTGTCACCAGTCTGTCGATGCCAGCGAGCCTGGCGAAACCGGTCGCTGTCGAAATAAAGACAAAAGTGGAAGTAGTTAAAAAAACATGGTTTTATTTAATTATTATTTAAAATGAACTTCCATCAAGAGATTTCAGTAAAATCATTTGATTATCTCATTAACCATTGTTTTCTGTCCGTTCCAGATATGGCACAAGGGCTGGTTCAAATGCCAGGAATGCAACATGACCCTCAACATGAGGACCAGTATAGCAAACTGCCATACTGCGAGGCGTGTGTCCATTTTCTATATATATTAAAGTCTTGTCCATCTTGAAGACCTCAGTAGCCGTGTGGCAAGTGCTGTGACTGCCACACCGAAGGTCCCCTATTCGATTCCCAGCGATGACAGTGTGATTCTCACACTGTCTTTGGTCTGGTGTAGAATTCACGTGACAATAAAACGCCGATAGATTAGCTTACCTATCATATGTCACTAAAATCAATGGCTCCATGGCCTGTTGGGTGACCAGGAACTTGCATACCAATCTGCCTCTGGTGACACCGGTGGGAAGAGCAATTAGTCGGCTGAACGCGGTCTCCTCGGAGATCGACGTCTTTCATATTAGTGAAAGTACGTTCAGGGGACATATACTCTCGACTTCAGAAAGTATCTTGTCTTCCTAATATCGAACCATCTCTAATGCGTTCCTTGTATTATGTTGAATACAGTGGCGGTTCTTCCATACAAGCCATAAAGCCGGGCTTGCCTTAAAAAATCTATAATAAAATGATGTTTTTGTGCGTTTGAGCCGTCTATGAATAAAATAATATTTTGAATTTTCGCGCGAGTTAAAGCGATTTAATTTTTCGCGTTTTAAATGACTCCGGCGACATGAGCAGAAATGGCTTAAGCGTATGTTTTGTTCCACTCATACGCACCGTATTTTATTTCACTCTTTATTTAGAATATTTCCGTGTGTTCAAACCATCTTGGTGATTTGATAATTTAACCGAAAATAAAGCGGGCTTTGTGTTTTACTCACGTGCAGAGCAGAAATCCAATCCGGGTTGACCTTGGAGCTGAGGGAGAATAGGATCTCCAGTGAGAATGGGTCCATGATCAGGATCTCCGCATAGTAGCCGTTGCAAAACAGCCGCAGGTCATCGCAGTTGCACATGTGGTATGCCTGAGATCAGACAAGATGAAATGAGTATTTGATAATGCCTTAAATGAGTATTTGATAATCACTCCCATAAAACACAAGAAAACTGCTGGAAAACAGAAATTTTACCTCCTTGGAGCACTAAAACCTCTTTAATTGGAAAAAAGAAACCTGTTTAATTGAGCTCGACCTTCTGGCCCTAAACCTCTGTAATTGGAAAGCACTGCCTTCTCGATCTCTGTAAACTGACAACTTCTCAGTATTTGTTCTGTACTCATTGAAGGTGGTCCATTTTAGATCGCAATGTTTCACAAACGTAAATATAACGGCCTTGATTTGAGCTCAAAATTAAAACTAATCCAAGAATTTGACACCGGTTAATCTCGCGAAGAGTTGTGCAACATTTTTAGCGTGTGAAACAGGCCCATATAACTGATTTTTTCAAGCCACAATAATTAAATCTATTTTTTGTATGTGTATGCACAATTACAATTTACTTATTAAACTTTTATTAAATTGTTATTGATTGTTTTATGCGTAAACCTATGAATTGTTTTTATTGCTTTTCTGTTTATGTGGTTACAAAACCTGGTTAAAAAACTAAAGCACAATCTGGACCTGGATACATGAAAAACTGGATAATTGGAAAACCTGGTTAATTGACCATCGTAGGCCCGGTACCTTGGAATGCCAATTATCCAGGTTCCACTGAAATTGGGTAGGATGATTCAAGCATTACGGAAATAACATTGTAAACTTTCTAATTAATAATCTAGTGGCATACAAGGGAGTTAAAATTGAAGGGATTATTGACTATCAGTGGCCAATTGCTGAACTAATATTATGTAACTTATATTTCAAATATGGTGCCGAGAATTCACCTGTATACTGGTGTGTATCTGAGGGAGCTTCACGTGCTCACGGCATTTGCCATCCACCAGGTCCCACGTGCACATCTCCCCGGCCTCCGAGGAGCTCACGATGAAATTGTTGTCCTAAAGGATCAAAAAGAAAATTTCATAAAAACACAAATTTTTAGATACTTCGAAAGTATACATTTACTCCAACCATCCATCACGCCGTCTCTCGGAAGGGGTAGGCAGAAAGAATGGACTGCCACACTTTTCTTTCCTGACATATTTCTCTCGCTTTCTCAACATTCATAAACGCACATTGATTTCTTTGACTTCACACGTGGCCGACATTCAATATTTGATTTATTTGATCGTGCCACGTTTTCTTATATTTCTAACTCCAACCATCTGAAATATCCTTTCATTATTTTGTTCATTGTTATTTATCATCATTTACCATCATTCGCACCGCATTCATTTCTCATATTTTCATTCGACACTCTATCATACACAGAGTATCCACACATTTGTTAAAGAGATCTCATTTCTACTGCATTTATTCTTTCATCCTTCTTTTGCCAGTTCCATGCTTCGCTTCCATACATAAGGGTCGGTACAAGAACACCATTGTGCACTGCCATTTTAACGTTTTGGGAAATGTTTTTGTTTGCGATGACAACTTTAAATGCACCATTCACTTTGTTGCCTGCCCCAACCCTTCTTTCAATATCCCTCTTCACTCGCCCATATTTTGTAAACATACTACCCAAATACACGAACTCGTCTACTTGCTCCAAATTTTCACCATTCACGCTAATGTTGCAGACTGTCATGATTTCTTCTTTTTCAAAAATCACTACCTTGGACTCATTCACATTCATCATCAGATCATTTCGCATGCATACTTCATACATACTATTCACCACGACTTGTAGTTCATGCTCGTTGTCTGCATGGAGGATAGCTTACTGACACTCCGCTCATTTTAGCACCTACATCCAACCCTTTCAGCTCTTTCATACATATAAATATTTATTATTATTTTTAAATGTTAGTGTTTCGCAACACAATTTTTTGGTGGTCCGCAGGTGTAAAAAGGTTAAGAAACTATGCGCTAGACCCTTTGTCAGCGTCTACGTTTGGCTAAATATGATATGACTGGCAAAATGCACTGGTTGAAGACTTTAGTCTTTCAAATCAAATTAGTTTATTAACTCAAAAGACATTACAAACAGCAAAATGTTTAAGGCATCTATTGAGTACAGGTAAAATATTATAAAAATACAACATAGTACCAGGAACGCATTCGAGATGGTTCGACATTAGGAAGACAAGATACTTTCTAAAGTCAAGTGTATTTGTCTCCTGAATGTACCTTCACTAATATGAAAGACGTCGATCTCCGAGGAGACCGCATTCAGGAAACTAATTGCTCTTCCCACCAGTGTCACTAAAGGCAGATTGGTTCTGGTGGCAGGTAGGTAAAACAATCTGTGTTGTCACTGTCGGAGAAATCTATCAGGGACAAAAAGACCAACACCCTCCAGCACGGCCGAGTTCTCGAAATATCCCCTGATTAATCTAAAGTTAAAGATTATTCTAATGAAATGGGTAATGAGATACCCATCTCTTCGAAGCTGTAAAGAATTGGTTCCGAGCATTCCTAAAAGAAATGCCGTGGGATAGAGCCACGGATAGCTACCATACTCCCTCATGTAGAGATACCTCAGAATTTTTTTCTGAACCCTCTCCAGCAGTGCCACAAATCCACTCAATATGTGCACGAAAAGTCAGCCTACTCTCATAGCGCCCTTGAGATGAGTAATTCATAAAAATGGCGCTCTATAAATTATCCAATTTATTATTATTATAGATGATCCCGAGATCTCTCTAAGAAACTATGCGCTAGAGCCTTTGTCAGCATCCACGTCTCGGCTCAATATGTTATGACTGGTAAGATGCACTAGTTGAAGACTTTGGTCTTGAGGCATTGGGGTATTTGAGAAGCGAATGTATATTACCTGAATAATAGATGCCCGAGAGAGGCAGAGCACGGGAGCCGTGTGTCCTATAAGCAGACAGCGTGGCGTCATCTTGAGGGTCTCGGGGCACACTTGCCAGATGCTGATCTGGCCATCGTGGCAGCCCGTGACGAGGGTCCGCTGATCCCGCGATAGGAACACGGAGGACACGCAGTGCGTGGGCGCGCTCTTCCCCCACAGCACCACCGGCACCACCAGGTTGGTGCCCGGCATCTTGGGCGCTGTAGAACTGCAACGTGAAAATATATTAAAATTTTAATATAATATAACTAACTAACCATCATGCCGTCTCCCCGAAGAGGTAGGATGCCACCCTTTTTTTCCTGACATACTTCTTTTCCTTCCTCAACATGCATACATCGTGTCTTGCATGCACGTCAATTTCTCCGACTCCTCCCGTGGCCGACATTAAATATTTGATTTATTTGATTGTGCCACATTTTTCTCAGTCTTCCTCTATTTCTAGTTCCATTAACATTGTTAACATATATATTGTTTATCATTCATTCTTTCCATGTGACTAAACCATCTTAATGTTCCATTCATTATTTCTTTCGCACCGCATTCACTTCTTATAATTTTCATTTGACACACTATCATACACGGATTTTCCACACATTCGTCTAAGAGATCTTATTTCTACTGTATTTATTCTACTTTCATCCTTCTTTTGCCAGTTCCATGCTTCGCTTCCATACATAAAAGGGTCGGTATAAGAACACCATTGTGCACTGCCATTCTAGCTTTTTTGGATAGGCTTTTGTTTGCGATGACAATGAAAAAACAGGTCAACACTGAGGAAAAAGCACTATTCAAATACATTTCATTTGACACTTTATACACAGATTTTCCTAACATTAATATATTACAATGAGCCAAAACATGAACGACCCACAAGAAATGACAATAGACAAATATAAAAAATAAGTTACTTAAAAAACTAACTAACTAACCATCACGCTGTCTCTCCGAAGGGGTAGGCAAAAGAATAGACTGCCACAATTTTCTTTCCTGACATGTTTCTCTCGAATGCTCAACATTCATACATCGTGTCATGCACGCGAGTCGATTTCTCTGACACCTCGCATGGCCAACATTAAAAATTTGATTTATTTGATCGTGCCAGGTTTTCCCCGAGGAGAATATTAAACACTGTATAATCCAAAAAATTAATTAAATATTTCTACAAAATAAAAACATGCCTCCAATCTCAGATGTAAATATAACTATATCCTTGTATATTTTTCTGACTTTAAATGTGGCCGCCTTTTGGAAATTGGTTAATTTTTGCCAAGCCATGTTTCCTAGGCCGTCCTCGGCTTTTATTTTCATTCACACTGCTTATATAAAGCTTTCAAACATTCATTCAATATGTCCAAACCTTCAAAGTAATCTCTTGCAATCAGTGGCGGTACTCCCATAGAAGCCCAGAAGCCCTGCTTGCGTAAGAAATTTTGAATCAAAACCTCTTCTGGCTTACAGATGTTCAGCTCTTGTGGCTATTCCTCTTACGTCTGATGGGAACATTGTTGAAATGTGATTTGGTGGGTTGTTGGATTATGCGGGGGGCACGATTTCTTATATTTGGGGGGTTTTGATTCAAAATTTCTTACGAAAGCCGGGCTTCTGGGATTCTATGGGACTACCGCCACTGCTTGCAATCATCTGTCTTACATTTCTCCCTGATTTCGTTGTTCTTCTTAGTGATCTATATTCTTCAGCATTTATCCTAGTTTTAATCTTCTTTTGCTAGCTCCAGACCTCACTTCCATTCATAGGTTAGCACTAGAATTCCACCATGCACTGTGATCTTTGAAATAAACATTATATAATTTAGCTTTAGAGTTACAACTACAGGGGGTGTGTCTGCCACTGTAAATAACTGTAGACAAATCAGCATCATAAAATAACAAAATTGAACAATTCCATTATTAAAAACTGCTGAAACAGCAGAGTTCTGTTTCCGGAAACATTAAAATGATTAATTAGTATAATATGGCAGCTTAAAAATGTCCACTAATTAAACAGTGTGAATTATTAAGGTCACATGAGACTGGGTAAACAAAACAATCATTGCAAGTGTATGATAATGAGATATGACAATGTTTTAAATTAAAATAGTTAATAACACTTTCTTAAATCAATAAAAACGAAAAAAGTGATATATTCACATGTGAGCTGGACAAATTCTTGATTTACAATGTCATTCAAAGACAGTTAATACAAATCTACATGTATTTCGTTTCTGAATACATCTTTACAATACTGATTAGATTCAGTCATTAATTTTATTGACTACCCTCGTGACCGCCTTGTAGGGCGTATGACGGCGGTCCAGCTATCGAAAAAATATACACTTATGCCATTAGTTGATGTTTACGTACCTTAAATCTTATTTAATCTGGATAATAAGCGGGTTAATCTAAATTAAAACATATTTTTCATCGCGACGAAAAACGTCAATGATCACTTGACAGATAGACGTTATGCAACTAACTTCACGCTAGTTCCAAATCACAAAAATGAACCAATTTATTTTTGCTTACGATCTCAAACAATATGAAAAATTGATGTTGAATTTCTCTGAAAGAGAATATTTGAAAATCTAGTTGATTAGAAAAGTCAAATATCATTCAAAAGTTTCTGAGATATCTCTACATGAGGGAGTTTGGTAGCTATCCGTGGCTTTATCCCACTGCATTCCTCTTGGGCATGCTGGGGACCAATAGTTTACAGATAAGAAGGGATTGGTGGACACTTGCCCATTTCTTCAGACTTATCAGGGGATTTTTTGAGAATTCCGTCATCTTGGAGGCTATTCATCTTTATGTTTCGGATGATTATCTTCGACAGCGTCAGCACAGACTGTTTTATCTTCCAGCATGCAAAACCAACCTGCCTCTGATGATGCCGGTGGGGAGAGCAATCAAACTGCTGAACATGATCGCTTCGGAGATCGATGTCTTTCATGTTCGTGAAAGTACGTTCAGAAGACAAATAGTCTTGACTTTGGAGAGTATCTTGTATTTCTAATGTCGAACCATCCCTCATGCGTTCCTGGTATTATATATTTACCTGTTCTCAATAGATGCCTTAAACTATAATTGTTGTTTGTAATATCTTTTGAGAAAATAAATTGATTTGATTTGATTTCCTTTTCAATCTGCGAGACAGGTAACGAATAATAACATTGAAAATCTTGGTGTCAGTCTTTCTTTTGAATAAAAAGAAAGTTAAATGAAAAGGCAATACATAATAATATCATTTACTTCATGACAAAGACATGCCGAATAACTGGAATAAGTATTTTTTTAAATAAACTAATTATATTAAAAAATACAACATGTTTGAAGATGAAGGTTTATTTTTTTTATAAAATAGTGGATTAAACAAAGTTTTTCAATTTTCTAAGTATACATAACTGTAATTATATTGAAAAAATATCTTCTTCTTCTTCATTTTATACTAGATCATTGATATGTTCTTGAACAGGAGTCATTCTCTTGAGAAGTTGAATACCAGTTATCTTTTCATATTTCTTCTATATTCGTCTTCACTTTGTGTTGTGGATTCATATTTGATTAAATTTAATTATACTTTGTATTACAACACTTTTCATTTTCACTGAACCCAAATATATTCCGGTTACAAGTAACCTTTATCAATGTATACATTTTTAACAATCAAATAAAACAGAGTGGTCACTTAAATAATAAAAATGGGTGGAGTTATGTATAAAAGTGGAGAGGGTATAAGTAGGATTGAAGATAGGGAAGATGTAACGGGAACATTTCAACTGGTTGTTTATTATAATATCATTATTTTTGATGGCTGTTTTATTAATTTTTATTTTATTTAATGTTATATTAATAATAATGATAATAAAAACCTAACATTAAATAATTGAGAGGTTTTAGAAATTTAAAAAGCCACCAAAAGTAATGAAAATATAATAAACAACCAGTTAAATTTAAATTGAATTTCCATGTTCGAAATGTTCCCGTTACATCTCTCTTCTCCTCAATCCTAATTATACCCCCTCCACTTTTATACATAATTCCACTCCCTTTTATTATATAAGTAACCACTCTATTTTATTTGATTGTTAAAATTGTATACATTGATAAAGGTTACGTGTAACCGAAACATGTCTGTGATCAGTGAAAAGAGAAAGTTCTGTAATACAAAGTATAATTATATTTATTCAAATTAATATCTTTCCATATTTTATGTTTGGCAGACTTCTTGGCTGGCGATATCTCACGGGTATATTGTGGGCAACCAAATGTATTCTTGTATCACCCATCCTTTCTATATGGTCTCTCCAATCTCGCCGTCTTTTCCTGACCCATTTCACAATGTCTTCTTTCTGATAGGTCTTATTTATTTCGGAGTTTCTTACAAATTAAGTTAATAAATATCACTTTATAAGATTACGTATAAAACAGAATGAAACACACATCTGGTTTAAATTTTTTATTTGATAACTTTCTGTAAATATAAATATATCGACTGAAGCGAAGATGGCAGTGCAGAATAGAGTTCTAGTGCCGACCCTTATGTTTGGAAATGAAGCTTGGAGTTGACAGAAAAAGGATGAAAGTAGAAAAAATGCCGTAGAAATTCGGTAACTAAGAAGAATTTGCGAAAAAACAATGTATGATAGAATATCTAACGATGAAGTAAGAAAATAATGTAAGGCGGGTGAATGCGCGATAAATAAAATTACGAAAGGGTCACTAAAATGGTTTGGACATATGGAACGAATGGATGAGGGAGTAATGGTTAAAAATATATATACAAATAGTGAGAATGGAAAAAGAAGTCGAGGAAGGCCAAGGCTGAAAGGCGGCCATGTTAGAAGTAGGAACAATCGACAAGCGTGCATGTCACGATGTGCGAATGTAGAGAGAGTTATGTCAGGATAGAAAAATGTGGCGATCCATCCTCTCTGCCTACCCCTCCTGGGAAACGGCGTGATGACTTTCTGTGCTATCGATTCTATATTTGTTCATACGCATATTGCATGGAAACACACGTAGAAGTAAAAAAATATAATATG
This sequence comes from Lepidostoma basale, assembly GCA_022606425.2. Lineage (NCBI taxonomy): Eukaryota > Metazoa > Arthropoda > Insecta > Trichoptera > Lepidostomatidae > Lepidostoma > Lepidostoma basale. The sequence continues at coordinate 250,688 of JAHDVF020001163.1, forward strand.
AATGAAAACATTTTTTTTTTAATTTTATAATATTTTGTGGGAATGTCATATTTCGCCTTTCTAAGCCATTCCCAAATTTTGATAAAACTTTAGGTCGAAATATGTTATTCCCATAAAATATAATAAAACCTTTAGAATATTGACGTTTTCATTTTGAAGTTTCATGCAAATTAAATATGAAGTTTTTACTTCTATACTAATGCAATCTCTTGACCCAGACGTAGAGATAAAATGCAGAATTGAGGCAGCAAGAGCTACATTTAATAAAATGAAATCATTCTTCTGTAATGATAGCATAAATGTGAAACTCCGCCAGAGAATAATCAAATGCTATGTGTGGTCTGAAACGTGGACCTTAAAAGTCAACTCAATGAACAGACTGGAAGTATTTGAAATGTGTCTCTATCGCCGAATGCTCATGATTTTCTAGACAGACATGGTTACCAATACCGAAGTCCTGAGGCGAGCTAGAGTTGACAGATAGCTGTTATCAACTATCAAAGTTAGGAAGTTTCACATCTGGGTCATGTACTGCGTGGGGAAAAGTACCACCTTACTGATATTGGAGGGGAAAATCGAGGGACGCCGAGGGCCCGGTAGGAGACAGATGTTCTGGCTGCGAAACGTGAGGGAGTGGACCGGCATCCGAAGTGTGGAGGAGCTGTTCCGAGCGGCGCAGGACAGGTTCGCCGAGGTAATCGCCAATGTTGGGGAGACCCAAAAGGGCACTTGAAGAAGAAAATTAAAAAAAACAACAAATGAAAATTGTTTACTTCATACAATTTACGTATTTTTAGATTTAAAATGTCTGTAATAACTTATTGAATCGGATACAAATGATAAGCGACCAGGTTTTTCCCGTAATCCATAATTTCATTTTCTATTTTTTAGTTTTTGATCAAAATGCTCAGTATGAACGTTTATGAGCTTCTGAATCATGGATACGTCCGCCATTTGTCATTTTTTGTCATGCGCAGTGTTCGAGCGGTCGCTATTATCTTGGAGCGCGGAAATGTGTTTTGTAAGTGCTGAAGCTTGTGTTTTGATAAATTGAGTGCAGTTAATGTTCAAATAAATTATTTTCAATAGTGTCTTAAAGACAGTGTAGCGTGAAAATGAATAAAACGTGCGCCAGATGTGAAAAAGTTGTTTACCCGATCGAGGAGTTAAAATGTTTGGACAAGGTAGGATGACAATCGTCGCCTCAGAATCTTTTTCTGACAGATTTTTATCTTTATACACGAATTATGCAATTTTTAACATGTTTTCTTATACTTACATCACTTTTTGTACACTTTCGTTAACTTTTACAAGCTGTTTGGTTGTGTAAAGCCCTAGAAAAAACATACTTTCAAAGTTGTAAAACTTTTTTTGTATCGCCCATCCCTTTTGAAACTTTTAAGGGTAACGCGGAAAGGAACTATCCTATAAGTCAGCGGTAATGTAAGTCATCCGCTTATTTATTGGAATATTGCGGTTTAGATTGAAAATTCACCAGGAAGTCACCATTTTATCCGTAAAAATCGGTGACTTATTTAAAATGCATCATAAGAGGAGTGATGTCATGAAGTAGTTACTCCCGTCCTCAATACCACAATAGTGCTGCGAGTCTGCTGTAATCATTTTTACGTATGTTAAAACGTTTGTTGAATATAAATGAACATCGCGGATCATTACATAAACGAGATGACTGGTTTAATCGGATTTCAAGTATACCACTCTCGCTTTTTCTCCAACGGTGACGTATCGGTCGTAATATCGCTCTGAGTACAAGTCGGCGTTCGATTGTTTTGAAATCTCGACAGTACATTTAAAATTTCGAATATATTTTATTTCACGACTAAATCTAAATGTTAAAAGTAGGTACTTGTATTTTTTTTATGTGCACGTTTGAATTTTTCTCGCTGTTTTGAATGCAAGGCCCTTTCAATTGTACTGGTGAACAAAAACCTTGAGTTTGCGAAATCAAACGGTCGAAAATAATACATGCCGCTTTAATTAATCAATCACTTTTAAACAATGATAAGATACTTAATGTAATTTATTTATATCGACGTCAGATGCAGGCACCCAAATGGGAAAATTACGATTAATTATTTATTCGCCGTTGATACGAGACGAAAAATAAGTACCTATACAGATACTTCAACTAAGTTTTAAAATAAGAATGAAACGTTATGTTTTTGGCCGCCAATTATTTCATAAGCTAGGGCAAAACGTAAGTTTTGTCCCAATTTAAGATATAAATTTTCAAAACTAACTAACCAACATGCCTTATCTCCGAGGGAATATGCAGAGTAGATGGAGCAAGACACTTATATCCTGACACGACTATCCAGTTTCTTCTACATTCAAATTTCGAACAAGACTGCCATTGATAATTTGATTTATTTGGTTATGTCATGTTTTCCTTCGCTTTTATCAATCAAATCAGTTTATTAACTCAAAAGACATTACAAACAGCAACATGTTTAAGGCCTATTGAGTACACTTAAAATATTATAAAAATTATGAAAGGATCGTTGCGTTGGTTCGGACATATGGAGCGCATGGATGGAGAAAGAATGGTTAAGAAAGTATACGTTAATGATGTAAATGGAGTACGGAGTCGAGGCAGACCGAGGATAACATGGCATGACCAAATCAATAAAATTTTAAAGGTTGGTCATGTTAGAAGTCGGAAGAATCAACGTGCGTGTATGACTCGCTCTATGAATGTTGAGGAAGCTAGAGAGGTGTGCCAGTATAGAGAAGTGTGGCGGTCCATTCTCTCTGCCTACCCCTACGGGGAAACGGCGTGATGGTTTGTTGTTGATTTATATTTATTATAATATGCTAACTTTTGAAGCACTGTTATTGTGATGTAATCACCTCAAGGGCGCATTAAGACGTGTTTTAAATCTAAATGTGAACGCTGCATCTGATTGATATTCGCGATCGATTCGAAAGTATAATAGAACAAAATATGCAAGTTTTAAATTGGGTATGAAATATGAAAAATATGGGTTTTCAGCTTAGATCTGAAGTCTGTCGGATCATTTATGCATCTGAGGTGTGAAGGAAGATTGTTCCAAGCTGATGGACCGGCTACCGCAAAGGCTCGATCCCCAAAATTTGTACTGGGGCAACGCTTTGGCTCAACTAATCTTCCTATTGCCGAGGAGTTCGCCGAGCGAAGTGTGGATTTACTTGTATTTAGGCTGTCCGTTGTACAGAGTTCGGATATATAATTTGGAGCCATTCCATGTAGCGCTTTGAAAACTGTCCAGCAGAGTTTATGCTGGATTCTTAAGCCAGTGAAGTTCTTTGAGATGTTGTGTTATATTGGACTTTTAGGAATGCCTTTAATGAGTCTTGCTGCTGCATTGAACGCAGATTGAAGTTAGTTTAATTGTTGTTTTGGAATGTTTGCATAAATTCCATTACAATATTCAAGTCGTGACACAACGAAGGAATTTACAAGAGTTTTGAAAGTGTCATGGGGACTACTCCTTTTGACGGATTTTAATCATATTAGATGGAAGAAACTAGCGTTGACCGTATTATTAACCCATTCATCGCCACATGCTTGTAGAAACAGCGCGCCGGTACGCCACGTATTTTCTCCCAAACTATCGAAAAATATCGATCCTTTTTGGTTTGTTCATATTTTAAAATATTCATAGATGTCGTTGTGAGAAAATCGGAATTAATTTTGAAATTAGAAAAGTATGAAGCGCTAATTAAAATTGAAGTATGAAGCGCTGGTTCGTAGTAACTTGGAGTACTGCTCTATCATTTGGGACCCCAGAGAAAGAACAGTCATCTTGGAGCTGGAAAGGATCCAGAAACGATTTTTAAGGTATTTATACCTCAGGGAGTATAACTGTTATCCTTTTATGTACCCCTCACTGTTTCTCTCAGGAGTGTTGGGTTTCAACACTCTTGAAGCTCGTCGAATGATCTTTCTAGGAAAGCATTTTTTTAAACTGTAATCCGGAGGTATTTTCAATCCAGGAATACTGAGAGAGCTAAATCTGTACGTTCCCCATAGTTATAGCAGAGCAAGGGGGCATATATTATTTTATGCCCCAAATTGCCGCACAGAGGCCCTTCGAAGTTCTCCTGTATTGAAAGCGATTCGTCTCTTAAATGAGGTTGCAGAAGAGATAGACCTCTTTGGATGCAATTATGGCGAATTCGTAAATACCCTTATGATAAAGGCAGCAAGCAAATAACTGGCTTTTCCTATTCATAAGGTTCTATGTATATTTCCTTTGATATATTTTTTTTCACCCTTTACATCGATTTGGCTTGCGCTGTAATGATGTAAGGAGTTTTTTCAACAAAATAATAATAATAAATACATCTTTCGAATATTGCGAAGCGCGCACAGCTGCGCTTATTGCGATCGTCTACGTAAGCGCACATGTGTGCTTACGGCGATCGTCGGGTTAATTTGGGATTTTAGGGACAGATTTGCGTCAAGATAAACACCAAGAAGCTTTGTGGAGTTTTTGGGAACGATACATGTTTTATACATAGGGTAAATTTTGTGCTACATTAGTACATTGATAAGAAATCGTAATTAAGTAATTGTTTTCACATTATTTGCGTGATCGAAGATTTAGATAAATGATTTGATAAGTAATGTATTTGATTGTATTCTTGACAGTATTAATTTATCAACAGAAAAAAAGCAATTATTATTTTTCTCTTTGTGATAACGGGAGATAACTCAGAAATAAGTATTACTATTTATTTATTATTATGATGATTTGTATTTTAAGTGCGCCGTTTTGTAAAATCAATTACTCCAAGGGCGCACTAGTAAATGACTGACCGAACAGTGCAGTCTTCAGTTGTTTCTTAAATTTAACGTCACTATCCTCATACTTAATACTAACATGGAGGCTATTCCACGCCAACGGACCCGCAACGCTGAAAGCACGATCATAGAAACATGCTATGCTTTATTACTAGCTGCACCCAACCACGCGTTGCTGCGGCTCAGTCTGGTTAAATGGAAAATGTTCCCTGCCTGAGACCACCGGACTCCACCGGTTCTGTATCCAGGTTCATCAGGCCTCCACCCATGGCCACTCCTTGTCAGCGTCCCTCGGTATCTTCCCATGACCTCGGCCCCTTTCCATGGCCACCCCATACCCCTCCACACAGTGGCGGTACTCCCATAGAAGCCCAGAAGCCCGGCATGCGTAACAAATTTTGAATCAAAACCTCTTCTGGTTTACAGAGGTTTAGCTCTTGTGGCTATACCTCTTACGTCTGATGGGAACATTGTTGGAAGGTGATTTGATGGGTTATTGGTTTATGCGGGGGCACGATTTCTTAGATTTGGGGGTTTTGATTCAAAATTTGTTACGCAAGCCGGGCTTCTGGGCTTCTATGGGAGTACCGCCACTGCCTCCACACTTCCTCTACGGCCTAGGTTCTCAAAGTGGGCGATAACGCCCCCTAGTGGGCGTTTGAGACTTTCAGGACGGCAGTAGAAGACCCAGAGAAAATTAGGGGGCGTTTTCTTTCCTGACATATTTCTCTCGTTTCCTCAACATTCATATATCGTGTCATGCACGCGCGTCGATTTCTCTGACTTCTCACATGGCCGACATTCAATATTTGATTTATTTGATCGTGTCACGTTTTCCTCGGTCTTCCTCTATTTCTGGTTCACTTGACACCATACTTTTTTTTACCATTCTTCATTCATTCTTTCCATGTGTCCATACCATCTTAATGATCCTTTCCTTATTTTGTTCATAACACTTTCTTTCGCACCACATTCACTTCTTATACTTGCATTTGTCACTCTATCATATACAGATTTGCCACCCATTAGTCTTAGAGATCTCATTTTACTGCATTTATTCTACTTTCATTCTTCTTTTGCCAGTTCTATGCTTCGCTTTCATACATAAGAGTCGGTAGCAGAACACCATTGTGCACTGCCATTTTAGATTTTTTGGATAGGTTTTGGTTATAAATAAATAAAATAAAGGTTAGTCTAACAATTAAAAAAAATAGCACTAGACAAACGTAAAAAGATTAGGCTCTCTAAATATGTGAACTATAATCCAAATGAACTTTGCCTACTAGACTTTTATTAATGATTCGATTCGACACATCGAACCATTGACCCAGTTATTAAATTGCAAACGTCAGACCATTCTCCCATTGTTGTGTCAGTCGTTTTTTTTATTATCTCTGGTCATAGATGCTATGCATACATACTCGTATATGCAATGTATTTCACCGTTCATAAATTTTGACGCGCCGACCTTGGCTGAGGATTTAATTCTCTATATACTAACTAACTAACCGTCGAGCTGTTTCCCCGGAGGGATAAACAGAGAGTATTGATTACCACAGCGCTCTGTCCTGACATCCTTTTCTTCTTTCCTCAACATTCATACAAAGTGTCATGCACGCACGTCAATTTATTTTCCTAAAGTGGCCGACATTTAATATATGATTCTCTCGTTCCTCATCATTCATACATCGTATTGTGCATGGACGTCGATTTCTCCGACTCCTCACGTGGCCGACATTCAATATTTGATTTGTTTGATTGTGCCGCGTTTTCCTCGGTCTTCCTCATTTTCTACTTCCATTTACATCGTTACCATATACTTTTTTACGATTCTTTCTTCATTCATTCGTTCCATGTGTCCAAACCATCTTAATGATCCTTTCATTATTTTGTTCATAACACCATCATTCGCACCGCATTCACTTCTTATATTTTCATTCGACACTCTATCATACACAGAGTATCCACACATTCGTCTAAGAGATCTGAGAGATCTAGATGAACGTGAATAAATGCAGTGGAAAATTATTTTAATACAATATATCTATTCTAAGAATAGATTGCGATGTGATATCAGAAAAACGCCATAAGTTTTCGTACGAAAACAGTCTTATCATTGATTAATATTATAATATCATTTCTAATTTAGTAGATTTTTTAAATATATATTAAATAATAAATTTCAAATCTATGTATGAAGTTAAACAAGGAAAAATGTTACAATGATTTTATTTTTGTGATCAAATAATGGATTTTTTTTCATTATTGCATATACTATATATATTCAAATTATTTTATTTCCATGCATTTTATTTCTCACAACTCTAACATTTTATTTCTAACCTTCAATAATCTCTAACTAACTAACTAACCATCACGCCGTCTCCCCGAAAGGGTAGGCAGAAAGAATGGACTGTCACACTTTAACCGATGCGGCACTCCATCCTTCTCTTTTCGCCCCGCGGGAGACGCGGTGTGATGGGTGCGAACCTCATCGCCACCAATAGGCATCTCCCGCGCACACTTCGATCTTTCAACATTCACAAAATAAATCTAAAACAAATAATATATAATAAAATACAATGATATAAAATAAAATAACAAAATAAAAATAATTTAATACAAAATGTTATTTTTAGATGGTGCACATTTGTCTATTTAATTTATGTTCCATGAATCCACCGTTTTTTAAATTTAGCACATAATTTAATAACACATAATGTTTTTCCGATGTTGCACATGTTGACATGGACGATCCGGACTTTTGTGTTTATTTAATTTATGTTACACGTATCGACCGTTTTTGAAATTAGCTGTTATATGATTAAATTAATGTTCCACGTATCCACTTTTTTTATTTGGCAGTAATTAGGCACTTAAAACCAACCAACACCAGCAAGAACTTTAAAAATTGAAGAAATTATTCAAATTTTCATTGGAACAAATGAAAAATTTATTTTTACACCTGTCAAAATTCTTTATATAATCTCTTAATTGTAATAATGTCTCTCCTAATAATGGATGCCGTTATATCAAACCTTTCTCCTTCCCTGAACTCTTCTGTTTTCTACTTAAAAATTTCACTACCTCATTAATCTTTTAATCGCCCTCTTAATGTTTTAATCGCCCCCTTAAACATTTATAGTACCCTTCAACATTGTATCGCCCCCTTTAAATATTCACTAAAATGATTGGCACTCCCTTAAACTGCATCGTATCTTTAAATATATCACACCTTGTAGTTCACAATCTTATTTGACTTTTTTATATTCGTCATAAATATTCACCCGCCCCCTCCAAAACGTACCGCCAGCTAAAGTTTCACCACCCCCGTAACTATTCACTGCCCTCATATTTCATCACAGCTAATGCGTACTGCCGCTCACTGATTCACCGCCCCATAAATATTCTCCGTCCCCTTAACCTTTTGCACTCTGGCCATTTTTTCTCAGGACTGACCAGCTACTCTGAATTTTTTTTTTAACGTATTTATAAAATAAAAAATAAAAATTAGTTTAACGAGTGATAAACTTGCACATGCTTGGATTAAGTACACGATTTAATGAAAAATAAAACGTATATTTTGAATTAAAAATAATAAAATTGGTCTGCTATTTATGGGACACTCCGTTCGATAATTTGTGTGACCATTAATTTTTTGGTAAATTTCTCAAAATATGCTTGCTAAATCACACGTAAAGTAACAGAAAATAATTTATGACTCTTCAAAATATTTTATTTTGATAATTTATTATATTGCATATCAATAATTGTGTATTATAAAGGTAATAAATACTAATATTTAGATGTAAATTCTTGAATAAGTTGCTTTCTAATAATCTTGTACAGCGCAGCAACAGATTAACGCCTTCGTCTAAAAAGGTGTCGGCTTACTTTCGACTACCTGTAATTGTAAACATTTAATTGGCTAGAGCCTTAAAGATAGTATGTCGTTTATTGTTTTGCATTGGTTAGTTTATTGACAAATTCGTCCCTCGGTCAGGAAACAAAAGCAAGAACAGCCCACAAGACATAAAAGAGGTAAATATGGTTTGCAAACATTCTACACGGTATTTAAAAAATTGAGTCTTGTACATTTTATAATAAAAAAAACTAACTAACCTTCACGCCGTCTCTCCGAAGGGGTAGGCAAAAATAATGGGCTGCCACACTTTTCTTTCCTGACATATTTCTCTCGCTTCCTCAACATTCATAAATCGTTTCATGCACGCGCGTCGATTTCTCTGACACCTTACATGACCGACATTTAATATTTGATTTATTTGACCGTGCAACGTTTTCCTCGGTCATTTTCACCGTTAACATATATATTTTTTACCGTTCTTTTTTTTCTTATGTCCAAACCATCTTAATGATCCTTTCATTATTTTGTTCATAACACCATCATTCGCACCGCATTCACTTCTTATATTTTCATTCGACACTCTATCATACACAGAGCATCTACACATTTGTCTAAGAGATCTCATTTCTACTGCATTTATTCTACTTTTATCCTTCTTTTGCCAGTTTCATGCTTCGCTTCCATACATAAGGGTCGGTAGAAGAACACCATATTGTAATAATAAAATTTATTATTTTTTATTTTACACCAACGAAATAGAGAATAATATGCTAACTTTTAAAGCGCCGTTTTTGTGATGTAATCACCTCAAGGGCGCATTAAGACGTGTTTTAAATCTTAAAAATCTAAATGTGACCGCTTAAAAAACGATCGGTTTAAAAGTATAGTAGAACAAAGTATAAATGTTTAAATTGGGTATGAAATATGAAAAAGATGGGTTTTCAATTTAGATCTGAAATCTGTCGGATCATTTATGCATCTAAGGTGTGAAGGGAGATTGTTCCAAGCTGATGGACCGGCTACCGCGAACGCTCGATCCCCGAAATTTGTACTGGGGAAACGCTTCGGCTATTATGATATTGCATATTACAAAAAATTCAGGAAATATTAAAACACAGACATAGAAACTAAAACATATTACAATAATAATAAAATTTGATATTTATTCTATGAGGTAAAATGATGCATAGTTAATTCCAAGAAAAAATTGAACTCTCTGGCAATTAAAATAAAGAATGTTGGTTTACCCAGCACATTGTGTTGGTTCTGACTGTCCCAATAATATTAAAATTTGATATTTATTTTATCAGGTAAAATTATGGATTCATTTTTCCACGAAAAAAATAACTAAAATAACTATTTTAATAAATAATGTTGGTTACCCAGCATTTTGTGTATTTATTTTAAGAACTTTTTCGTAAATCATATTGGATTTTATGTTAACTAAATATATAATATAAGAAAATTTATATATTACACATTATTTTGTTTTCGTTATTTACAATGAACTTCTACCAAGAAATTTTAAATTGAAAACATTAATATATGACATTTTAGTTAAAGTTCCTGGGAAATTATATACAACACAAAAAATAAGCTAGTTTTGTTCTGCATGGTAATAATAAAATTTGGAAACGGCGTGGTGGCTAGGTAGTTATTTAGAAATGTGTACATTGCTTTTTCTATTATTTTCATTATCGCAAAATTAAGAAATATAATAGTTCCACAAAACTATAAAAAATAGTCACAACAAGAGGGCGGGGCCTTGGAGAAACCCTCATTAATGCAGGGTAGCGACAGACTGTCCCAAAAAACATTACAGTATGACAAGTGTTAGATCAGTTAAAATCATGCATCTTTTTTTTAACGAGTATATCCAATTAATGGTAAATTTAAACGAAGAAATGTTAGCATATCCAGAATCTTGCATTGTTTTAATATATTTGTGGCAAAAAAAATATGATAAAATATATTTGCGTACTTGAGAAATCGTCGAGTAAACTTATACCCGCGCTCGGCCACAACGTGTGGCCCACAGAGCTGGCAACTAGAACTCTGTGGGCCACAATGTCTGGCCCACAGAGTTGTAAGGGTTAAATATTCAATGGTCCCTATAATATTGACCGCCCCCTTAAATATTCACTGCCACTGTAAATATTCACCGACCTTTAAATATTCACCGCCCCCTTAAATATTCATCGCCCCTTAAATATTCACCGCCCCCTTAAATATTCACCGCCCCCTTAAATATTCTCCGCCCCCTTATATATTCACCGCCCCCTTTATCATTTCACTGCCTCCCGGTGCTGCAATGCCCCCGGGAGAGGCCGCCGCCGCCCACTCGGCTAGCGTCTAAGCGGTAGACGGTCGCGATATCTAATATGCATATAGAGTCCCACACCAGACGTGACATCAGACGCGGACAGGCACAATGGCGCTCCCGGCAGGCAGATTGTCATCCGAGCACGCGGGGTGACTCAGACAATTATCGTGGGGGCGTTTCGTCGCTGATTGGATTTGAATACCGGGTTTCCCTCGGCGGGCCGGAGGTGGGAGGTCGAATCCTTAACGTGGAATAACAAGCCATTATCAATAAAAAAAATGTGTGTTTGTTCTTATATACACGTGAGAACTTGTACTTTTTTGCGCCTTCTTATTCTTCAAGTGCCCTGTCGGGTCCCCACAACGTTGGCGATCACCTCGGCGAACCTGTCCCTGTCCTGCGCCGCTCGGAACAGCTCCTCCACACTTTGGATGCCGGTCCACTCCCTCACGTTTCGCAGCCAGGACATTTGTCTCCTTCCGGGCCCTCGGCGTCCCTCAATTATTCCCTCCAATATCAGTTGGAGTGGTACTTTTCCCCACGCAGTATATGACCCAGATGTGAGATCTTTCGAACCTTGATAGTTGATAACAATTCCCTGTCAACTCTAGCTCGCCTCAGGACTTCGGTATTGGTAACCATGTCTGTCCAGGGAACTCTGAGCATTCGGCGATGGAACCACATTTCAAATGCTTCCACAGTCTGTTCATTGAGTTAACTTTCAGGGTCCAAGTTTCACACCCGAACAATAAAACAGACCACACATAGCATTTGATCATTTTCTGGCGGAGTTTCAAGTTTACCTTATCATTGCAGAAGAGTGATTTCATTTTATTAAACTAGCTCTTGCTGCCTCAATTCTGCATTTTATCTCTACATCTGGGTCAAGAGACGTTGGCGTGACAAAACAAAATTATTTTACTAATATACAGTGGAACCTCTCATCAGTACCCCTTTGCTCAGTACCCCAATCAATGCGGATAAACAAAAAAATCCTCCCCTATAGCCCACTACGTACTCCGCCAAACAAAATGGTCTCACGCAGGATGCTATCTCCTACCACAACTCCATCCAGGCACTGCTCCTCTTATCTTCCCCTCACTGGTCTTCCATTCCTTGACAATAATGTAAGACTTTTTCATTAACCCTAAATCCCCCTTCGCCCTATTTCGGAGGGACACTCCGGGCCATACATTTAGCCCCATCATAAAACAACTACCAAATCACATTCCAACAATGTTTCCTATAGACGTAATAGGAATAGCCATCAGAGCTGAACCTCTGTAAGCCAGAAGATCCAAGTCCAAGTCCTCATAACAAGAATAATTCGTTTCAGAATCTTACTTGTTACGGGAAACACTCGTCAAGGGGTTACACCACCCTGAAATTAAAAAAAAATCAGAGGAGATCAAAAGGAATCAGAGGACATCACAGCAACAATAGAATACCGCATGTACGGTTCAGGAATCGCAGATTAAATGTAATTTAAAAAAATATATATTTATAGACGCTGACGTCATACTTTTTTTCTATTGCGTTTTTCTCGAAATTACTTTTTTTTCAAATCAATCAAATCAAATCAGTTTATTTTCTCAAAAGACATTACAAACATTTTTTATAGTTTAAGGCATCTATTGAGAACAGGTAAAACATAAAGAATATGTAATACCAGGAACGCATGAGAGATGGTTCGACATTAGGAATACAAAATACTCTCCAAAGTCAAGAGTATTTGTCTTCTGAATGTACTTTCACGAATATGAAAGACATCGATCTCCGAAGCGATCATGTTCAGCAGTTTGATTGCTCTCCCCACCGGCATCACCAGAGGCAGGTGATGCCGGTGGGGAGAAACGGTGTACACGATATCTCCCGATCTACTCACCCAATTTGGTTGAAATTTATGATAGTTATTGTCACGTGAATTCTACACCAGACCAAAGACAGTGTGACAATCACACTGCCATCGCCGGGAATCGAACCCGAGACCTTCGGTTTGGCAGTCGTAACACTAAAGGCAGAAACATACTATTAACACGCGACGTGGCGTGTTTACTCCCACCATCGGCAACACGTCGATCTAGCTCGTCTGGATCGGGTGGCGTGTGCGCGCATGGCGTCGCGTCGGGTGTTCGCAGTGTGATTCTGTCCATAGAAAACAATACAATTTGATTCGACTCAACACGCATCACGTGGCATCGGGTGGCGTGGCGTGTTAATAGTATGTTTCTGCCTTTACCAATCGGCCACGAATGTTATATTGCGTAACATAATAGAAATTATCTCACTAAAATGTGACAGTTCGTCTACACTTTTTACGACTAATTGCATTAAGGTCTCCTTTCATGACGTATTTTCGCAAATTTTTTGATTTGATAATGCAAAACATGTCATTCCTGTAAATTATAACATAACTTTTATAAAACAGACGTTTTCATTCGAATTTATAATTTAATATAGAGTTTTACGTCATTGTTCAAGAAATAATTGATGAGTCATGGTGATGTCAACACGTGCCGATGGGATGATGGAAGATGAAGCCAGAGGGTTACTGAATGGAGGCCAAGGTTGGGCCGAAGAAGAGACAGCCTACCAGGTGGAGCGAAGATATTGTATGGACAGCGGGAAGGGCCTGGAGAACACTGGCGAGAGACCAAGAGGGATAGCGTGAGGGTAGAGAGTGATGTTTTTTTAATTGAAATCTTGTTAACAGTATTATTTTTATAATTGAAATCTTGTTCCAAGATTGTCAGCATTGTAGCATCCACATCACGCGGACGTGCCTTTCGCGGTAATCGCCCACTTCCACGCTTAGTATGCGGTAACATACCCACCATTTTACATTCCACTTTCACTGTTCGCTACGTGTCTGCCATTGCCGCATTCATGGTGCGTATGTTATAGGGATGGGTTAGACGAGATAAAGCTAATCGATTTAGCCTTCCCTCACCGATGCTGTGTAACAACTACACATTTATTGTAGGGCTGCAGGGAACCGAATGGAGTGGAGAACGAGATGTAGATCTATTCTGCAAACCTACTCCCAGAATTGAAACCAATGAAAAAGCCATTCACGCCTTGATTGAATTTATTATATTGACACATAATAAATATTAAATTACTACAGCAACGATGTAAATGGAGTACGGAGTCGAGGTAGACCGAAGAAAAGTGGCACGATCAAATTAATAAAATAAAGAGCCAGATAAATCGACGTGCGTGCATGACACGAAGTATGAATGTTGAGGAAGCAAGAGAAATATGTCGGGAAAGAAAAGTGTAGCACTCCATTCTTTCTGTCTACCCCTTCGGGAGACGGCGTGATGGTAAGTTAGTTAACCAAGAAAAATGTGCGATAGATTACCGAATCCGGAAGTAAAAAAGGAATGTGCGGCAGATGAATACGTCCTAAACAAAATTAAGAAAAGGTCACTAAGATGGTTTCGACATATGAGACGAATGGATGAGGGAAACATTGTTAAAAAGATACCTACAAGTAGTGTGAATAGAAAAATGAAACATTTAATTGTTTTAATTTCTTCACTGACGAAGGACGTCTGCGCTCCGGAACGTGTTTATGAAAAGTGAAAATACAATGTTTATAAAAATAATTCGAATACAGAAAGTATGTAATTTATTCTATACATGTCCCATCCCTAGAAATTACTTTCTTATTACGAACACATTATATTATTGGTAGGCATTTACATGTGTTTTTTCATTGTAATATAATTTCCATGGCCGTTCACAATGGCGTTTTAGTGTCTACCCTCATTTATGGAAGCGAAGCTTGAAACCGGCAGAAGAAGGATGAGAGCAGAATAAATGCGTAAGAGATGAGATATCTTAAACGAATGTGATGTAAATCTCAATATGTGAGAGTGTGAAATGCAAATATAAGAAGTTAATCCAGTGCGAATGTAGGTAAGGAACAAAAAATTGTAAGGGTCATTAAGATGGTTTGGACACATGGAAATAAAAGTATATTTAAACGACGTGGCACGATCAAATTAATGAAATATTAAATTTCGGCCACGTGAAGAGCCAGAATAATCGACGTGCGTGCTGACACGATGTATGAATGTTGAGGAAGCGAGAGAAGTATGTCGGGAAATAACAATATGGCGGTCCATTATTTCTGTCTACTTATTAATACGAATGAAAACGTCCGTTTTCTAGAAGTTTTATTATAATTTGTGTGAATGACATGTTTCGCCCGTCTAAGGCGACATTGTCAAACTTTAAACAATAAATTCTTCAAGGATTAATTGTATCTCAATAGAGACGAAGATGTAAATTATTTGGAAACAGAATATGGTAGTCGAGGCGTTTACAGGACTTATAACCTGTCATTGGTTGGGTTAAGCGATCACTTTATGTTTAACAACATTCACCATTCCGCCCTTCCTACGACACCACGCCTGACAAATTTTTTGGAACTTGTATATATGTTAATATTTTTTAATAACTTCACTGTTGGTAGGTACATCTATCATCTATCATTTGTATTTAAACTTGGATCTTCTGACTTACAGAGTTCAGCTCTAATGGCTATTCCTCTTACGTCTGTAGGAAACATTGTTGGAATGCGATTTGGTAGTTGTTTTATGATGGGGCTAAATGTATGGCCCGGAGTGTCCCTCCGAAAGAGGGCGAAGGGGGATCTAGGGTTTATGATAAAGTCTTACATTATTGTCAAGGAATGGAAGACCAGTTAGGGTTGGGATTGTATTTATAAAAAAAGTCTGTTCCCGAGGGGAAGATAAGAGGAGCAGTGCCTGGATGGAGTTGGGGTAGGAGATAACGTCCTGCGTGAGACCATTTTGTTTGGCGGGGTACGTAGTGGGCTATCGAGGAGGATTTTTTTTTTGTCCGCCTTGATTGCGGGAGGGGTAATGGACTAAATGATGGTGGATAACTTGGTGGTAAAGGGTCATTATTTATAAGGAAGATGGTAATAATTTAGGTCGTGCTTAGTCGGTCAAAGATATGAAGTTGGAGTAGTGCAAGGAATAATAGAGCTGGAGTCGCAGTATTCTAAATTGTCTACAAGTATTTGTATACAAAACAAAAACAAATTCAATAAATTCTTCATTATATTTCGGAGCCCATGCTTCACTTCCGTATACGAGTATTATATAAGGGTCAACACAAAAACACGATTGTGCACTGCCATCTTTGTTTTTTTTTAATAGACTTATTTACGGTGATAACTTTAACTGAAGAAGATACCATTATGTATTCCAGTGGCGTGCGTATTTTCCCCGCGACATATATACGAGTATTATAGATATAGAAATGTCCGTATTCTGATGGAATCAAGTGCCGGATGGTGCAAATTGCCGAGTTAGTTATATTAACCGACCGGATTGTCCAGCGGGAGTTTACCGCAAGTTCGAGTTTAAGTCCAGCTATTATAAACGCGTAACTGGCACAAACAGTTTAATTTCAATAAACGCCGTTTCCAATTTTCACAACGGTTTTTCAGGCATTAGGCAAAACGATGTATCGACATTTAAAAAAATTATGTGTTAACTTTTTAAGTACGCCAATTCTTATAGTTGAAAGTACGACAATTCTCAGAGGACAAATACTCTTGACTTTAGAGATTATCTTGTCTTCCCAATGTCGAACCATCTCTCATGCGTTCCTGGTATTTTACATATATATTTATTATATTGGGTTGATGCAAAAGTTATGACCGTTTTTTACATGTACAATTAAACTTTTTTTTAAATTTTGTATTATTTACTTAACCAATTATATATTTTCCATCAGTTCTTATAACCTTCTCCCATCTTTCTATCAACTTATTAATACCATTAGTGTAAAATTCCGTGGATTTTGATGCGAAAATGTAGTAAGGGATGTTTTTACCTGCTCTATTGTATCAAATTTTTTATCATTTCAAATTTTTTGCAGTGATCGGAATAAATGAAAATCGGAAGGAGCAAGATCTGGAGAATACGGTGGATGCTTGATAACATCCCAATTAAACTCATTTAGCTTGTGTTGGGTCATCATAGCCACATGTAGTCGCCCGTTGTCGTGATGAATCACTACCCCTTTTCTGTTTACCAATTCTGGTCCATTCTTTTGAAGGGCGATGTTCAATTTGGATAATTGCTGACAATATCGTTCTGCTGTAATTGTCTGATTGCGTTCCAAGAGTTCAAAATACACACTATCCTTACAATCCCACCAAACACAAAGTATTATCAATTAGTGAAACATTCCCAGATCGGAATTTTGTAAACCATCTTCGTACCTGTCGAACTTTGATGACATCTGCTCCATACACTTCGCAAATGTTTTTGGTTGCCACACTCGCGGTATCGTCTTTACGGAATTCATAATGTAAACAATGACGGAAATGCACTTTATTACCGACATTTTGAAAAAATACAAGGACTCTTCACTGTACTCTGGCCAGACCAAAACTGAATAGAAAGTAGAGGGAAAGCATCATTTATACAATGGAATCATTTAAAAGAAGATATCATTCATCATTTCTGAAGAATTTTTTTTTTTTACTTAGGATCATGAAAAACGGTCATAACTTTTGCCTCAACCCAATGTACTCAATCGATCCCTTAAACTTTAATATTGGTTGTAATGTCTGTTGAGATATTAAACTGATTTTATTTGAAATAATGAAAATAAAAATGATTTTGATACAAAATTGTATCAAAATACGCTGTATTTGCGCAAAAAATAGGCAATGTGGCCCATATTACTTAGTGCCATAGCAGATAGAGAGAGGACGAATTGCGAGCTTCCAGCGCCATAAAACTGGATACACCCAGCTAAGGGAAGGTAACCCCGACAGAAAATCCTCCAGAGAAGGCAAGGGGATACCACTCTGGATATTTTTCTCCAGGTCATCAGGTGATAGTCAACGTTAGGAAGACCTGACAAAACACAGAAAGAAGAAGAAGATTAAGTGTGCTTCCACTTGTGTTGTGCCGAAACCGATCGAAAATAAATACAAGTGGAAGCACACCAAATACATAATACTATAGAAATTTTGTATCAATTTTTTTTATTATTTTCACTATTTAAAATGAGCTTCTACCTAGAAATAACAATTAAAAACATTGATTATTTGATTTATAGTGAATGCGGTGCGAATGATGGTGTTATGAACAAAATAATGAAAGGATCATTAAGATGGTTTGGACACATGGAAAGAATGAATGAATAAAGAATGGTAAAAAAAATTATATGTAAATGATGTAAATGGAACTAGAAATAGAGGAAGACCGAGGAATATGTAGCACGATCAAATAAATCAGATATTAAATGTCGGCCATGTGAGGAGTCAGATAAATCGACGCGCGTGCATGACACGATTTATATTTAGAGAAATATGTCAGGAAAGAAAAGTGTGGCAGTCCATTATTTCTGCCTACCCCTTCGGGGAGACGACGTGATGGTTATTTACTTGCAATATATTATTTTACCTGTTCTCAATAGATTCCTTAAACATTAATATTGTTTGTAATGTCTGTTAAGATAATAAACTGATTTGATTTGATAACATACAAATACTATCGACTTCTTCTTAAAGTAGAACCATCTCTCTTGCTGGATACTCTGCAAGCACAGCGCTTCTAAAATTGCGTAAAACAAAATAACTTCTTGTAACTATTTGGTTTGCGATGTTTTGCAGACAGAGTCTTATCACGGCACTTGTATTTAGACGAAGGAAATGACAAATTTACACAATTTGGCGGTCGGTGAACCGCTATTCGCCACGGCCTCATGCCAGCCAGAGATGATGGATATCCCACTAATTTATTTATTTATTTACCCCATATTAAATAGTAATAAATTAATTAATAACTATTACACCGCCATATCTAGGTAATAGGCGGAAATATGAACACATATTCTTACAAGTAGGGGACCGTCGTGCCACAGTGGCAAGGGCTATGACTGCCGCACAGGTCGTTTGAACCCAATTACTGTTCTTCATTTTCCTTGTTGTACGAGTAGACCTATGTGTAACCTATGTAGCGCAACCCCCGGACAAATTTCGGAGATCGGGCTTTCGCAGTGGCAGGTCCGTCTGCCTGGAATATGCTTCCTGCACGCCTCAGATGCATTGACAATCCGACAGATTTTAAATCTCACCTAAAAACACACCTTTTTAAATATCGCATAAAATGTAAACAACGGTTATCTGATTGCTGGTGTCACATGACTAATCATTGTCAAAGCGCCCACTAACCAGTGGCGGTACTCCCATAGAAGCCCAGAAGCCCGGCTTGCGCAAGAAATTTTGAATCAAAACCTCCAAATCGAAGAAATTGTGCCCCCGCATAAACCAATAATTCACCAAATCACCTTCTAACAATGTTCTCATCAGACGAAATGAACTTCTGTAAGGCAGGAAAGGTTTTGATTCAAAATTTCTTACGCAAGGCGGGCTTCTGGGCTTCTATGGGAGTACCGCCACTGCCACTAACTAACCATCACGCCGTCTCCCCGAAGGGGTAGGCAGAAAGAATGGACTGCCACACTTTTCTTTCCTGACATATTTCTCTCGCTTCCTCAACATTTATACATCGTGTCATGCACGCGCGTCGATTTCTCTGACTCCTCACATGGCCGGCATTCAATATTTGATTTATTTGATCGTGCCACGTTTTCCTCTATTTCTGGTTCCATTTACATCATTTACATATTATATCGATAAAGGATAAAGGATCTTGGTATCGTTTATGAAAGTGGGCTGACTTTCCATGCTCACATCGAGAGAATATGCTCGAGTGTGGCTCGGTGATATGGAGTCCCCACGAGGCGAGATACTCGCTCATGTTAGAGAGGGTTCAGAAAAGATTTCTGAGATATCTCTACATGAGGGAGTTTGGTAGCTATCCGTGGCTTTATCCCACTGCATTCCTCTTGGGCATGCTGGGGACCAATAGTTTACAGATAAGAAGGGATGGGTGCACACTTACCCATTTCTTCAGACTTATCAGGGGATTCTTTGAGAACTCCGTCATCTTGGAGGCTATCCATCTTTATGTTCCGGATGGCTATCTTCGACAGCGTCAGCACAGACTGTTTTATCTCCCAGCATGCAGAACCAACCTGCCTCTGGTGATGCCGGTGGGGAGAGCAATCAAACTGCTGAACATGATCGCTTCGGAGATCGATGTCTTTCATATTCGTGAAAGTACATTCAGAAGACAAATACTCTTGACTTTGGAGAGTATTTTGTATTCCTAATGTCGAACCATCTCTCATGCGTTCCTGGTATTATATATTCCTTATGTTTTACCTGTTCTCAATAGATGCCTTAAACTATAAAAAATGTTTGTAATGTCTTTTGAGAAAATAAACTGATTTGATTTGATTTGATTTGATATCTTTTTTTTAACATTCTTTCTTCATTCATTCTTTCCATATGTCCAAACCATCTTAATGATCCTTTCATTATTTTGTTCATAACACCATCATTCGCACCGCATTGACTTCTTACATGTTGATTCGACACTCAATCATACAGAGTATCACACATTCGTCTAAGAGATCTCATTTCTACTGTATTTATTCTACTTTCGTTCTTCTTTTGGCAGTTCCATGCTTCGCTTCCATACATAAGGGTCTATACAAGAACACCATTGTGCACTATCATTTTAGCTTCTTTCTTGTATTCTACGTTAAAATAAAATAAAATATGTATTTCCTATTTTATTCAAGTACCATTTTATACAATGAAATTTTACTAGCGTATCCGACAGACGTTGTCCTGGCCGAACGTTGGCTTGCATGCTATTAGCTGGTTCAGCAAACATTTTTTCGATATTCGAGTTTTCGATAACCTATACACTAAATGACATTTGACGGTTACCTACCGGGTCCAATTGTGAATCTTAACCATCCAGGGATCCACTCAAACACACATAAAAATATTCATCAAAATCGGTCCAGCCGTTTAGGAGTTCAACTACATACGCCCGTATAGAAGAATTATAAAGATTTTTTGCAAGTCATATGATTGTGTTTTATATACCAGAAGGAGTTCATACATTTTTACTAGTATATATAATATATGTATTGTAAGTTGTCTTATCTGTAGGACACAATTGTCCATTATAACAGAAGATAAAATGTATTGCAGAAGTCGCAAACATGTCTAAATTAATAATATAATTACGTATACATAACTACAAGTCCTGGTGAATTGTATGTATGAGGTATGCATGCCAAACGATCTGATGATGAATGTTAATAAGTCCAAGGTAATGATTTTTGAAAAGGAAGGAACCATGACAGTCTGCAACATTAGCGTGAATGGTGAAAATTTGGAGCAAGTAGTTGAGTTCGTGTATTTAGGTAGTATGTTTACAAGAGATGGCCGAGTGGAGAGGGATATTGAAAAAAGGGTTGGGGCAGGCAACAAAGTGAATGGTGCACTTAAGGTTGTCATCGCAAACAAAAACCTATCCAAAAAAGCTAGAATGGCAGTGCACAATGATGTTCTTCTACCGACCCCTATGTATGGAAGCGAATCATGGAACTGGCAAAAGAAGGATGAAAGTAGAATAAATGCAGTAGAAATGAGATCTCTTAGACGAATGTGTGGATACTCTGTGTATGATAGAGTGTCGAATGAAAATATAAGAAGTGAATGCGGTGCGAATGATGGTGCATGAACAAAATAATAATAGGATCATTAAGATGGTTTGGACATATGGAAAGAAAGAATGGTAAAATATTATATGTTAACGATGTAAATGGAACCAGAAATAGATGAAGACCGAGGAAAATGTGGCACGATCAAATAAAGCAAATATTGAATGTCGGCCATGTGAGGAGTCAGAGAAATCGACGCGCGTGCATGACACGATGTATGAATGTTGAGGAAGCGAGAGAATTATGTCAGAAAAGAAAAGTGTGGCAGTCCATTCTTTCTGCCTACCCCTTCGGGGAGACGGCGTGATGGTTAGTTAGTTAGTTTAGTTTATACATAATACTTTATTCCGCTCTATATTCCTTTCTCATGGACAGCATTTGAAGTTCTGTTGTACATCGTTTTTCTCAATAACTATCGATTCTTTTCTAGAATAAAACAAATATATGAATAATTTGGAAATGCCCTTACAAGGCTAAAAGTGTCAATCTCATAATAAATAAACTTCTGTTAAACTGAATGTAAACAATAATTTTCGCTTGCCTATTTAGATAAATTTCTTGTTTATAAGCGTTTTAAAAAGCCTGAATGAGTGTTGATTGAATGTAAATTTTTAAGATAAACTTATTGATATAAAATAATAAAACTCTTTGTATTCAACCACAGTATGGTTATTATATTTGATGCCACCTAGTTTAGCTTGGACCTAAGCTTCATCAGAGCATATCTATAAGTTTAAAATGTCTAACCACAACGTGAGTGCTTCATATGAAAATTTAAATATTTTTTCGCGAATCATTGATTTGATACCCCTGCCTTTTCGATGTTATCTTATCTCTTGTTTGCATTTTGTACCATTTCTTTGCAAGTTTTGCTTTTCAGTGTATCCGGGTACGAGCGGTCTGGGAGGATAGAACGCATTCCGTAAGCTCATATGTATATTGTTTTACGACTTAACATATACGAGTATAATGACAAAAATGATATCTCTGACCTTTTAGATCAGTGGTTCCCAAACTTGTTTGTCCCGTGGACCCCCTGCTGATTTATTTTATTAAATGCAGACTATATTATATTATTCCTACAAAACCATGAAGAAGAGGTCGCCCAATGGCAACATGGTGGGCCAACATGGAAAAGGAGCTCCAACGCGAGAACCTGACAGTGGAGATGAGTCAAAATAGAAAAGTTTGGCGTTTTCGTACGAGGAGGGCCGACCCCAGACGATGGGAAATGGCAAAGGGAAAGAAGATTATCAAGGAAAAATACAACAGTTAATTGTTTATATAATATATAAGTTTTTAAAAAGAAAATAAATCCTTCGATCAGGCACTAGATTAACTATTAAAGTAATAATATTTTTATATTTGAATGATTTAAGATGAACCTGTAAGAAGTTATAATGGTCACAGAATTATGGAAATAAAACAAATAAAGTTTTCAAATTTTCTATTATTTGCTGATGACATAATTTTTTTCTCTGAAATAGAGAATCCCTCAGATTGCTTGAAGCTTCAGTGACATTCAGAGCATAACCCAATGGAGTAAACGTAACAAATTATTCTTCAACGTCTCCAAATGCTTTGTTATGTCATACACACGAGCATCGAAAACAGTATACTTTCTCTATCTTATGGATGGGGTACAGCTTGAAAGAGCCTCTACATCCAGAGATCTCGGTGTTCTGTTCGATGCTCAATTATCGTTCAATCTTCACATAGTTGCTGTATGTAATATTTCCATTAAAATGCTTGGATTTGTTTTTAGGAATGCCAAGATATTTTCGAACACTCAGGTACTTCGGGTGTTGTATAATTCCTTGGTAAGAAGTCGGCTGGAATATAGTTCCATTATTTGGTCACCGCCTGGGATCCGATATTCTCTGATGGTGGAGCGAGTGCAGAAACAATTTCTGCGCTTTCTTTACCTCAGGGAGCGCGGTTATTACCCGTGGCTCTTTCCGACTGAATTCTTGCTAGGTATGCTAAGCTACCAATCATTGGAGAGAAGGAGGAATATTCACTTGGGAGTTCACTTCTTTCAGCTGATTGGCGACCGTATACAAAACTCGGATGTCTTGAGTGATGTAGGTCTATTTGTCCTTGATAATTACCTTCGTCAAAGACAGCACAGATCGTTTTATTTGCCGCGCTGCAGAACCAACCTGCCAATGGTTATGCCTGTGGGTAGGGCAATCTTATTGCTTAATCGGATCGCCTCAGATGTTGACATATTTCATGATAGTGTGAGTTGCCTCAGGGATGCAATATCAATGTTATGATTATTTCTAATTCTTAAGCTTATTTTTATTATTATTTTTATGCTTCTCTTTAGAATTCTCATAATGTAATTGCAAACGATCTGGAAATACGTCTGTAATGTTTGTAATTTTTATTAAAATAAATGAAATGAAATGAAATGGAACAGGGTCCAACAGATAACTTAATATATAATTATATATTTTATTCAAATTAAGAACTAATAAATAATATTAAATAATAATAATACATGATGATAATATAAAGTAGGGTAAGGTAAGGTAATTTGGCGTATATGTTTTAACTTGACTCGCACATCAATGTTTTGTACCAGCGGAGGCGCGTGTGATAACTGTGTTTTGAAGTTTATTCGTCTAATTCTAGATATTTTGTCATCCATTGGTGAGTTTCCGAAGCTTACATAGCGATAGGTTATTCAGTACGATTGTGTTTTAGAAAATACTGCTAAATTACCTATACTGCCAAAATACCTTACCTTACCCTATATTACTATGGAATTCCACAGTGTTAATGCCTTAGCGTTATTATTTAAAATGAACTTTCATCAAGAGATTTCAGAAAAATCATCAGATAATCTCCTCATTGGATGATGGTGCTAACTAAGGCAGATTAAGATTAATACCTTGTTAGCTTGCCGTTCGTGGTTCGGTGCCCGAAGCGACGAAGCGACAATTGTAGTATTCTTCCAACGGGAAATGTATCAATCAAAAGAATACGCCAGAAATGCCACAAAATGTGATATGAAAATTTCATATTAGGTCCTTTCATATGAAATTGGCGTTTTGCCGTACTGGCAACTTTGATCTCAAATATCTTCTCTTTGGTTAGGAATTTCAAATTCAAATTTATACAGCTATTTGCTCAAGTATTTGTGTTTCGAAAATTATAATTCATTTGTTTTTTCCTCAATTGTTTTTTTTCTTTGCGTCACTCAGTTTACAAAATGGAAAACTTGAAATATCGCGTTATTTATGAGTACGAGTTCCACCGTGGCACCAGTGCTGCAGAAACGGCTCGAAGAATTAATGATGTGTATGATGACGGTGCCGCAAAAGAAAACACAGTGCGTTTTTGGTTCCAACGTTTTCGTTCTGGAAATTTCGACCTGCAAAACAAGCCCCGTGGACGGCCGGAGACCAAAGTTGATAATGAAGAATTGAAGACTATTGTGGAAGCGGATCCATCGCAAACCACGTCCGAGTAAGCTGCAGGCTGCGGTGTTAGTGATAAAACTGTTTTAATCCACTTGAAGCAAATTGGGAAGGTGAAAAAGCTTGAAAGGTGGGTCACCTCACAAATTGAGGAAACCTCACAAATTGAGTGAAGCACATCAACAAACGCGCGTTGACTGCTGCGTTGCATTACTCAACCGGCACAATAATGAAGGGATTTTGAATCGAATCATTACCTGTGATGAAAAGTGGATCCTGTATGATAATCAGAAGTGCTCATCGCAATGGTTGAACCCTGCCGAACCAGCCAAACCATGCCCCAAGCGAAAATTGACTCCAAAAAAGTTACTTGTGAGCGTTTGGTGGACTAGTGCTGGTGTCGTTCACTACAGCTTTCTTAAATCTGGCCAGACGATTACGGCAGATGTCTATTGTCAGCAACTGCAAACCATGATGGAAAAGCTAGCTGCTAAACAACCGAGGCTGGTTAATCGCTCTAGGCCACTGCTGCTTCATGATAACGCTAGACCACACACTGCACAACAGACGGCTACCAAATTAGAAGAGCTTCAATTGGAATGTCTAAGACATCCACCGTACTCTCCGGACCTTGCCCCAACAGATTACTATTTTTTTCGAAATTTGGATAACTTCTTGCAAGGGAAAAAATTCAACTCCGATGGGGCAGTCCAAACCGACTTCAAAGATTTTATTGATTCCCGTCCGAATGGTTTTTTTAGTAAAGGGATCGATGAACTACCTATGAGATGGCAAAAGTGCATTTATAGCAATGGTACATACTTTGATTAAATAAATATATTATATTTAAAAAAAATCAACTTTATGTTCCTCCCATACAAAACGCCAATTTCATATGTAAGGACCTAATATAAATAGGCAAGGCAATTAGATGGTTTGGACACATGGAAAGAATGAAAGAATGGTAAAAAACGTATATGTTTACGATGTAAATGGAACTAGAAATAGAGGAAGATAAATAAAATCAAATAAATCATATATTAAATGTCGGCCACTTGAGATACCGACGTGCGTGCATGACACAATGTATCAATATTGTGAAATCGAGATAAGTAGGTCAGGAAAGAAAAGTGTGGCTGTCCATTCTTTCTGCCTACCCCTTCGGGGAGACGGCGTGATGGTTAATTAAATAGTCAAAAACCCGTATGTCGTTTAGAATATTTTAAACACAAGAGAACGAGAGAGGAATGCTTCGATTCTCTCCGAAAGTAATTCGAAATGCACACTATGCGCATACGCCTCGAACTTTTTTGGATTATTTTGAATTTTGTTCGGATTACGACTAGTGCAGAAAACAAAAGGAGAACAATTTGAAAATTCGGAAAAAATAGAGGGTCGACGTGGTGTTGGCAGGAGGCAAATCTTTTTATTAGGTGCAGCAGCTCGTAGTTTTCTCCTCTGAGTACATTCTCCAGGTAGGACACCTTCCGGACAATGATGTCAGCCAGCAATTTTCTATCAATCTTTTTTCTTCTTCTGGTGTCGTGTTAGGTCCCCCAGACAATGCCAATCACTGCAGCGAAAGCATCTCTGTCCTGCGCCACTTCTCAACTCTGATCATTCCTGTTCCAGTCTCTTATATTTATTTTCCAAGACAATCGCCTTTTGCCAACCCCCCCCCGTCCCCCTATCCCCTAGGTTCTCAAAGTGGGCGATAACGCCCCCTTGTGGGCGCTTGAGACTTTCAGGGGGGCAGTTGAAGACCCAGAAAAAATAGAGAGCGTGGGCGGATAAAAAAATGTAGTCTAAAAAGACAAAATAAAACACGCTAATCACGTAGGTACTAATAAAGGAAATTATACTTGAATATTGGTTTATTTTGTTATTGTATGTACGAGTATTGTAATCATTTTCCCTTTTTTGGAATAACTTTTACGGGAGGGGGTCGTTGAACGTTTATTCTTTTTGTAAAGAGGGCGGTGGTCCAGAAATGATTGGAAACCTATGCTCTATCCTGTCCATGAATATCATCCGAAGGAGGTGGTATGTTTCTCCCCTTAGCACATGACCCAAATATAAGACCTTTCTTGAATTAACACTTGACAACAGCTCTCTATTGGCTCTGGCTCTCTGTAGTACGTCTGCATTACTGACCCTATCGGTCCACGGTATACGGAGCATTCTGCGGTATATCCACATCTCAAACGCATTAAAAAAATATATTAAAAAACGTGAATTCACTACGTTTTCTTTTGACTTTGGAGAAAATTCGTATAAATCGTGACAAAATGGTAGAAATGATTTCCATCTTTGCACGCGAGGCGTCAAACTGTTAACTATGTCGCGTTTCATAAGCGTGCTCTGTTGTGATTTAATATTTAGACCAATTCCACGCAGCACCGGGGCAAGGGAAGTGCCACCCACGTGGGTGTTACTATAACACCGGGGCCCGCTGGAAACGACACGAAGTCGCCCAAACTTTCCACCACAATGGTAATAGAAAAAATCCCCCCCCGATAGCCCACTACGTACTCCGCCAAACAAAATGGTCTCACGCAGGATGCTATCTCCTACCGCAACTTCATCCAGGCACTTTTTTTAAAGGAACATAGAAGTTCCCGCCACATACCTGTTATAGGACGTAGCGGCGCCCTTTTGTCAGCCTCGCTCGTACACTTCCTGGGCCTGTCCCCGGTCCATCCGGGACTTACATTTAAAGACGGCAATAACAAGGGGGGTGCCAGACCACATTTAATCTACCCCATCTTACTTCTATGCTCCGCTGTATTTTATTGAATAAATTAGCATAATATATAATACATGAAAATTTTAGAAACATTACATAAAAGATAAAAAGAATGATATACCACAGGAATATACAGCGGGAAGAACAGGAGAGGCAGAGTAGACAAATGCGGGATGGGAAAAAAAATGTGGAGTACAGTTTTTGCCATGCAAGACAAAGGACGAGGTTCAGCAAACATTTCATAATATTAAATAAATAAATAAAACCAAAACACAAATTATTATAATGGTCAAGAGGGAGGGGAACTGCGACTCTGCTCTCCATCCAGGCACTGCTCCTCTTATCTTCCCGACATTAATTGGTCTTCCATTCCTTGACAATAATGTAAGACTTTATCATAAACCTTAAATCCCCCCTCGCCCTCTTTCGGAGGGACACTCCGGGCCATACATTTAGCCCCGTCATAAAACAACTACCAAATCACATTCCAACAATGTTTCCTACAGACGTAAGAGGTATAGCCATTAGAGCTGAACCTCTGTGAGCCAGAAGATCCAAGTACAAGGAGATATGTTCATTTTAATAATGGTCTGCCACACTTTTCTCTCCTGACATACTTATCTCGATTCCTCAACATTCATACATCGTGTCATGCACGCACGTCGATTTCTCCGACTCCGACTTCTCACATGGCCGACATTCAATATTTGATTTATTTGATCGTGCCACGTTTTCCTCGGTCTTCCTCTATTTCTAGTTCCATTTACATCGTTAACATATAATTTTTTTACCATTCTTTCTTCATTCATTCTTTCCACGTGTCCAAATCATCTTAACGACCCTTTCGTTATTTTGTTCATAACACCATCATTCGCACCGCATTCACTTCTTATATTTTCATTCGACACTATCATACACAGAGTATCACACATTCGTCTAAGAGATCCATGCTTCACTTCCATCCGCCAGTTCAATGCTTCACTTCCGTACATAACGGTCGTTCATTCTTTCCTTCAATGTGCCCAAACCATCTCTATGAACCTTTCATTAAGATAATCTAATAATATATTTTTAATAGCTTTTGAATTTCTACAACGTTTTGATTCACATTCTTCCTAGTGATTATATTTCTACGGCATTTATCCTACTTTCATAATTTTGCCAGCTCCAAACTTCCACTTCCATGCATAAGGGTTGGAACCAGATCTCCGCTGTGAACGGCCAAGAATAATACTGTATTTGATATTGTGAAAAAAATATTAATTAAACCAGTATTTTGCATCACTCGCGTGTACGCAAATAATTGCGATAATCCAACATCTGTTTTGTATACAAAAATGCAGTTAGTTTTCCAGTTTTTGTTTATTGCTTTTGCATTCCTGTACGTTTGAAAATAGTTGTTTGCGAGTGAAATCCGTGTCGATTAGGTAAAGCGAGGCAACTCACATAATTTGCGCGTGGACAATCAAGGATTGCATTATCTTTTATCAATTACTAGCTGTATGACCCGGCTTCACCCGAAAATATTAGTATCACGGTAAAAAAACTGCCCTACCTATCTGATAATCGAATGATTTTACTGAAATCTCTTGATGGAAGTTCATTTTAAATAATTATTAAACAAAACGAGTCTAAGGTAATGATTTTTGAAAAAGAAGAAATCTTGACAGTCTGCAACATTAGGGTGAATGGTGAAAATTTGGAGCGAGTAGATGAGTTCGTGTATTTGAGTAGTATGTTCACAAAAGGTGGACGAGTGGAGAGGGTTATTGAAAGAAGAGTTGATGGTCTGTCGATAGTCTGGTGCGCCCCGATTTCATAATATATTTTTTATATATTTTTAAAAACATTTTTTTCTTATGTATTCGCTTTCACTTTGTGTTATGTGGAGTATTTGACATATTTATAATAAAAACCTAACATTACATATTTTTGAAGTTAAATAAAAATTCACAAAAAATAATGTGAATACAATAAACATCCAGTTAAAATTAAATTTAACTCCCCACTCCTCAATCGTAATTATAACCCTTCCACCTTTTTACATAACTCACCCCCTTTTTTGAATATACCATAAGTGACCAATCCTATATTTTATTGTTGAAATTGTGTACATTGATAAAGTTTATGTTATAACCGAAACATGTATATGTAAAGTGTTGTAATACTAAGTGTTATTATATTTATTCAAATATTCCTCTGTAGAAATTTTAACATGTGTGTGAAAAGTTAAAAAAGGTGAAATTAATTTACATATATCTTCTTTTTGTCCTGTCACACCTCCGTGGTGCATAGGGCCTCAAGGAACCTTCTCCACCCGACTATATCGCATGTCTGATGCCTAACATCATCCCAAGTGAGGCCTGCTGCTTTAACCTCGTCCTGCAGGGCTCTCCTCCAGGTGGCTCTAGGTCTGCCTCGCTTCCTCTTTCCCCCATATGGGGGATCAGTCTAGTGCGCCCTGAGCGATGCAGGCTGGGTTCCGTCTCAGGGTGTGACAGATCCATTGCCATTTGCGTCTTGTTCTCTAATTTGCGACTTGTTCTCTAATTGGCTTTTCGCCTGCCATGTTCCAGAGAATAGCATTTGACACTGTTTGGGGTCAAAAGATCTTGAATATTGAGCGAAGGCACCTATTTATAAACACCTGGAGTTTTCCAATAACGTCCGCGGTAGATTTCCAAGTCTCACATCCGTACAGCAGTACGCTTTTAACGCTGCTGCTGAATATTTGGAGCTTAAGCTTTCTCGAAATGATACTGGAACGCCATACAGGGTACGAAGCTTAGCGAAAGCTCCCCTTGCCTTGTTGAGACTGCTGGCTACATCTTCCTCCGTACCTCCCGAGCCTGCTATCATACTACCGAGGTAGCAAAAAGCTGGTCGTGGTCACAAGGGGGACACCGTGGAGCAAGATTGGGTTGGAGTCATTTGTGGACACTCGTAGGTCTACTGTCTTGGACATGTTAATTTTGAGACCTACTTTTGCTGCTTCCTCGTGTCTACAATTCTTTAAAAATATATATGTAAATGTGAATGCACAACATAAAATGATGGCAAAGAAAATATTGGATTAAAATAATAAAGTTTGAGAACCTGTGGTCTCGTTTGAACGAGGCCATCTCTGGTGTGTCGATACACGAGCCTAGGCAAGAGCGTGGTGTGTCCACACTACTCGCCGCTCCATGTCTGGCACCACACCGCACCATATTCACATCCCGGGTGTATCGTCGGACATGTGTTGCGCTATTTGTGATGCATTCGTTTATGGCCTAAAGAGAGGCCCGTTTTTCAATCGGGGCTTACGAAAATAATATTTAAAATAAATATTTATTGTTTTTTTTTATGTTTGTTATCGGAATATTGTAGTTAATGATTTTAGGACCTCGTATTGTGTGCGTTTGAGATTTATGATTCCATATGGCATCACTTTCATATTTTTTTATGTATAGCAAAAAAAATGATCCTATAAGAATCCTATTTGGTGTCCTATATGTAATTAAATATCATATATAATTTTTTTTTAGATATATATTTTTTTAAATTTCAGAAAAATTTAAAGCGTTTGTGGAATTCCATAATGATTTTTTTTTTTTATTAAAACGCAGTTTTTTTCACTTCTGAGTTTATTTTTCTCGACATGTTTCGAAGGCTTGCACCTTCATCATCGGGAGAACGTTCATCGGGAGAACGTCTCCCGATGAAGGTGTAAGCTTTCGAAACATTTCGAGAAAAATTAACATTATTATAATTAATAAAAAAATCATTATCCTATATGTAATTTAAACATTATGGAATTTCATCATGTACATAAATTATAAGTGATGTATGGAACTGGAAAAATAAAGATGAAAGTAGGATAAATGCAGTGATAATGAGATCTCTAAGACGAGTGTGGTAATTTGAGTGTCAAATGCAAATACAAGAAGTGAATGCAGTGCGAATTAAAGCGTTATGAAAAAATAGTTAATGCTTCATTCTGACTGGTCATATGTCCGAAGAATGGTAAAGAAAGTATACGTTTAACTTACTAACCATCACGCCGTCTCCCCGAAGGGGTCGGCAGAAATAATGGACTTCTCTAGATTCCTCGACATTTATACATCGTGTCATGCACGTTTATTTTTCCGATATGCAATGTCACGTTTTCCTCGGTCTTTCTCTATTTCTAGTTCCGTTGACATATACTTATTTTTACTATTATTTCTTCAAAGTGTATCGTATGTTAGAAGTCTGAGGAATCGACGTGCTTGTATGACTCGTTGTATGAATGGGGAGGAAGCTAGAGAGGTTTGTCAGGATAGAGTAGTGTGGCGGTCCATTCTCTCTGCCTACCCCTGCGGAGAAACGGCGTGATGGTTTGTTTGTTTGTTTGTTTTCTTCAAAGTGTACGTCAAAAATATCAAAATCAAATATTAATCGTTGAGCCCGGAAAGACTCGTGCATGAAACGATGAATGGATGTTGAAGAAGCGAAAGAAGTGTGTCAGGAATTAACAGTGACGGTTTATTCAGAAGAAGATACTGGAGGGACCATGTAGCCAGAATGGTTAGTGACAGACTCGCATATACACCCGCTTATGCAATCCCCTCCGGACACCGCCCACCTGGAAGACCGCCTAAGAGATGGAGGGACAGCTGGACCTCATCATCCCACGAGACATGATTTCTGTGTCACAGATCGTCAGATCTATAAAAGAAGAAGAAGGTTTATTATCTTATATCTGCCTACTCCTTCAGAGAGAAGGCTTGATGCTTAGTTATATTTATTTTTGTATATGGATTGAAAAATTCATTACAGCTTCGAAGAGATGGGCATCTGATTACCCATTTCTTTAAATTAATCAGGGGATATTACGAGAACTCGGCCGTGCTAGAGGATGTTGGTCTTTTTGTCCCTGATAGATTTCTACGATAGCGACAGCACATATTGTTTTACCTACCGGCCACCGTGACACCGGTGGGAAGAGCAATTAGTCTGCTGAACGCGGTCTCCTCGGAGATCGACGTCTTTCATATTAGTGAAGGTACATTCAGGGGACAAATACTCTTGACTTTAGAAAGTATCTTGTCTTGCTAATGTCGAACCGTCTCTAATGCGTTCCCGGTATTATGTTGTATTTTTATAATATTTTATCTGTACTCAATAGATTTCAATTTAAATTTATTCAAAAAATTATAAACATTACAGAATAACAAATCCAAATCGTTTATAATCACAATATACAAAAATAAAATTAACAATTAAAAAAAAAAAAATAACAAATAATATAATAAGAAAATAAATGAGAGCAAGTAAGAAAAAAAGAAAAACAGAAGACAATTAAAAAAAAGTATTGGTAAAGATAAACATTTTTGTACAATAAAAAGAGAAGCCAATAGCAATTTAATACATAAGAGATAGATGCTTTCTGAGGGTAGCCTCACTATCGTGAAAAATGTCCTCATCCGAAGAGATGCGGTTTAATAGGATTATTGCCCTGCCCACGGGCATTACCTTAGGTAGATTGGTTCTACACAGTGGCAGGTGAAATAATCTATGTTGCCTTTGTCGCAGATAATTGTCGGGGACAAACCGAGTCAAGTCATTCAAAATATCAGAGTTATGTATTCGACCACGAATCAGTTGAAAAAAGTGAACACCCAGGTGGATAGTTCGTCTAATTTCCAATGATTGGTAGTCCAGCCTACCCAGCAAGAAATCAGTTGGGTACAGCCAGGGGTAGTAACCGTTTTCTTTAAGGTACAGAAATCATAAGATTTTTTTCTGTACCTTCTCGATTAACAGACAATATTTTGTTTCATGCGGTGCCCTCACCAGTGTACTAAATTCCAACCGACTTCTTACCAAGGAATTATACAATAACTTCAGGACTTTTGAATTTTTAAAATCCTTTCCATTCCTAAGAACAAATCCCAATGCCTCAAACATTTTCCTGTTTGTAATGTCTTTTGAGTTAATAAACTGATTTGATTTGATTTGAAAAACCTCGCCTCACTGTTATAATAACCGCCGCTGATGTTACTGGCACAGCGCTTTAATATTATATGTCTCTCGTATCATTTAACTAATCGAATTAGTACGCCAAGGGCGGCTGCCGAGTCGGAGGACCGCTCTAATCTCGCGCTGTCATGCGGGTATGGTGTCTTCCATTGTGCCACTGTAGCAGGTTTACTTGGAGTGATATGTAATCTATTTGTCCCTGATAATTACTATATTCAAAGACAGCAAAGGGACGGGGGACGGTCCTAGGAAGTGCAAAAGCTAAACGAAAGGACGCCGCCGCGTCCTATAACAGTTTCGGGTGTTTCAGGTAGCTTTTTTTTTATCTGATACGAGTATCATCATTTCTTGTATTACGTGATTAGTATAATTATTTGTATCTACATTACGTAATCTAATCTTCTAAATCTAAATCTAATCCTCATAGATGGCGCTGGTCCGTAAATTGAAACTGACATGTGAATTGTGGTGTTGGATATTAACATATATACAACTTCCAAAAATTTGTCAGACATGGTGGTCATAAGAAAGGTGGAATGGGGAATGTTGTAATTACATAAAGCGTGCGCTTAACCCAACCAATGACAGGTCATAAGTCCTGTAAACACCTCGATCACCATATTCAGTTTCCAGTTTGCACCTTCGTCTCTATTGAGATAAAATTAATTCTTACATTACGTATTATAATTTTAACTCTTTTGCAGCATCGTCACCTGAGAGCAAGAGGGTTCCAACTAACAAAATTTCACATTTGGCTTTATTTCGAGAAAACGGTTCTTACTAACCTTATCTATACGTACAATTAAAAAAAACATGTAATAGTATCGTTATTTTGATGTTACGAAAATAATCAAGTTCCATCTGATCATTAAAAACACGATTCACTGAGGAAGGATTCATTACACTTAGAACTTTATTATTTCTACTATCGCCAGAGAAAATGTACACGCTTCTCGGTAAAAGAGTTTCATCTGCTTCAGATGGAGCCCTTTTATTCCAAGATACACACCCGAAACCAACAAAACTTTGACTTTATTTTTCTCAGCTTTTTACTTTTGACAGTTGGAACCTTCTTACTCTCAGGTGACGGCATGTCGCTGTTATTTATTATACATTGATGACAATATAATTCTACATACGTGATATATTGCTATTATCAACTACAATATACATAACTACATATAAATGAATATCGCATAATTCCACTATCACTTATTGAATATGTAGGTTATTCGCCAAGTACACAGTGAACATGGCGAAATTGCGTCATTTACGTATGAATATGGCGAAATTTCGCCACTTTATAATGAATATGGCGATATTTCGACATATTACGCCAAATTCATCGCCATCGCAAATATTACGCTATTTTCATTACGAATATAGCGGTTTTTCGCTACATACGTGGAGAATGTTACGATTTTTTGGTATCCACCTTTATGTATACTTATTTTTTATCAAATTCATTTTAATTATAAAAAATACACTTTTTGCTGTATAAGTAGGTACTAATGATAAAAATAATATTAATACATTGATATAGAAGTGTGATGGTGAAGTATATTTTGTTCTCTGTTTTTTTGTGTGTTTTTTTTCTCTATATGGAAGTGAAGCTTGGAGTTGGCAGAATATGGATAAGGCTGGATAAATGCCTTAGAAATTAAATCACTAAGAAGAATGTGCGGCAAAACAATGCATGATATAATGTAAGACAGATGAATGCTTCCTAAATAAATATTAAGAGGCGGCAATGTTTCAAGTCAGAATAATCAATTTGTGTGTGTGTCACCGTGTATGAGTAGAGAAAGCATAACAATCATTATAGAACAGTGAAATAGTATGACTCCTCTAGGATGTGTTAACCCGGTTGGGAGGTATTAGATCATGCACTTGGTGAACGATGAACAAGTCAAAGATTTTCATGTTTTTAACCATTGTTTTTTGTCTGTTCCAGATATGGCACAAGGGCTGCTTCAAATGCCAGGAATGCAACATGACCCTCAACATGAGGACCTACAAGGGGTATGGCAAACTGCCATACTGCGAGGCGTGAGTCTATTTTCTATATATTCCATTATTTGGTCACCACATGAGATCCCATATTCTCTGATATATACTCTTTGAATACCCGTGGCTCTTTCTGACTGAATTCTTGCTGGGTATGCTAAGCTACTGATCATTGGAGAGAAGGAGGAATATCCACTTGCTGATTGGCGGCCGTATACAAAACTCGGATGTCCTGAGTGATGTAGGTCTATTTGAGGCCACTAGGACAAGAGTGATCTAACCCACATTTAAAAAAAAATTGAGTTACTAGTCTAACCCACACCTATTTGTGACCTACTATAAAAGAAAAATTAATCTAACCACCATTTCCAAGTGGAAACATAGATATCGCCATAAATACTTATTTTGCTCTGACAAAAAATCAAAATATATGGAGTCAAATGTGGTCTATTATAAGTAACCATCAAAAAATATCCTTAAACTTTATATTTCAAATACTATTCTAAAGACATTCACCAAACAAACGAGGTTTATCACTAAAGAAGACCCTAACCCATATAGTTAAAAAAAAAATGGGGAAAAAACGTCAAATTTTCAATTGCATTTATCTCCATTGTCTAAATTTGGGGTTAGACCACTCTTGCCCTGGCGGCCTCATTTGTCCTCGACAATTGTCAAAGAAAGCACATAATGTTTTATTTAACATGCTGCAGAACCAACCTGCCAATGGTTTTGCCTGTGGGTAGAGCGATCTCATTGCTTAATCAGGTGGCCTCGGAGGTCGACATATTTCGTGGTAGTGTGAGTTGCCTCAGGGATGTTGTGAATGTTATCTCTGATGAGTATTCTTTGTCTTTTTTTTTAAATACTTTATTATTTAAAAAATATATGTAATTGTGTGGTTGCAGAGGACTTAGATTGAAGAATCTGTAATGTTTGTGACCTTTATGTAAATAAATGGAATATATTAAGGAAGGATGGAAGAGGAGCAGTGCTTGGATAAAGTTGAGGCGAGTTTGGCTGACTATGTTGCTTTTCAATAAAATATGTCCGAGCCATAGAGGGCTCGCTCCGCTTACCCGAAGCTGTTATAGGCGCAGCGGCGCCTTTTGTCAGCTTCACTCGTGCACTCTCTAGGCCCGTCCCCCGTCCATGCGGGTCCAAAATAATAATAGTAAAAATATATGTTTATTTGCAACCAAGGGGGACCCAGACCACATTTAAGTGCTTTGCTTTTCAAAAGTTAATAGATAAAAAAGTAACGCATGAAACTATAACTCAATTGAATCTTTCTCAGTCACTCACCTCTAGTTGGCTAGTTCTGCAGTTTGAAAGGTAGAATTTGTCTTTTTGGGATTTTTGATTTTGCAAGCAGCTTTCGACCATATGCCAGTTTGGTTCGGAGTATTCCAAATATAAATCCGCCGTGTTTACGCAAATATGTAGTTTGGCGTTCTTGCTTGTTTTTTCAGGTCCGAGAGTCTAGTGTAAACAATCTTTTTAATTTGCCGAGTGTTTAGATTCCACCGGAGGATACGTCTATTACG
Source organism: Lepidostoma basale (assembly GCA_022606425.2). Classification (NCBI taxonomy): domain Eukaryota; kingdom Metazoa; phylum Arthropoda; class Insecta; order Trichoptera; family Lepidostomatidae; genus Lepidostoma; species Lepidostoma basale. Next base: position 288,061 of record JAHDVF020001163.1, read on the forward strand.
GCGTTCCTAAAAATAACATTTTCTATCTAATACGATTTCCTCTTTGGTTTGGATCTTTGCTAATATACCAACATTGCCACATTGTAACATATATGTATGTATATAATGTGCTGTACCAATTTTTTGGTACAGTTTCAGATATAAAGGCCTCATTGCATATCAGGGATCTGTTATAGAATCTTCTACTTTTTTTGTCCTGTCACACCTCCGTGGTGCATAGGGCCTCAAGGAATCTTCTCCACCCGACTCAATCGCATGCCTGATGCCTAACATCATCCCAAGTGAGGCCTGCTGCCATAAACTTGTCCTGCAGGACTCTTCTCCAGGTGGCTCTAGGTCTGCCTCGCTTTCTCTTTCTCCCCATAGGGGAACCAGTTTAGTGCGCCCTGAGCGATGCAGGCTGGGTTCCGTCTCAGAGTGTGACTGATCCACTTCCATTTGCGTCTAGCAACTTGTTCTCTGATTGGCTTTTCGCCTGCCATGGTCCAGAGAACGGCATTTGACACTATTTGGGGCCAATAGAACTTGTATATTGAGCGAAGGCACCTATTTTTAAACACCTGGAGTTTTCCAATAACGTCCGCGGTAGATTTTCAAGTCTCACATCCATACAGCAATACGCTTCTAACGCTACTACTGAATATTTGGAGCTTGAGCTTTCTTGAAATGATACTGGAACACCATACAGGGCGAAGCACAGTGAAAGCTCCCCTTGCCTTGTTGAGTCTGCTGGCTACATCTTCCTCCGTACCAGTTATAGATTATAACTTACTTATTATAATGCCGTCTCTAAGAAGGGGTAGGCAGAAAGAATGGGTAACACTGTTCTTTCCTGGCATACTTCTCTCATATCATGCTTAGCAATATTTTCAAATATAATGTTTCAAGGAATTTAAGGTAATGGAAAAAATGCAATGTCGAAGATGTCTTTTGTTGGGGGAGGCAAAGTAGAAGATACTGGTATGCACACGTGAGAGGAATGGATCCATCTAGACTTACTCTCATTGTACCTGGCACTCTGTAGCTGCCGGACGTTTTTTCAAATAGCTCCCCATTTAAATAAAATTTTGAGGGTCTGAGTACTCCATTTGCGTCTATTTAACATCTATTTTCACCTTTTAATGAATCAAACAAATCTGTGTATCCAAAATTAATTATTTACGTATAGTTTCAGTGAAACGAACAAATTAAGTTGAAATACGTGAAAGTTTTAAATATAAAGTGCATCGTGTAAACGTCTCTAAACGGCTATTTCCGAGTCGAGACCTCAAAGATGGTTGCCACATGTGTGTCCGAGTGTCCGAGTGTCCAGTGAATTGTGTGAAGTGCAACAGGATGATTTATGAGGGAACGCCCAAATTCTTGGAAATAATTTGTGAACTTTTACTATGTGCCAAAACATTAAGATTGATAAAACGGAGCATCTTCTACAGCGCCCTTGAGATGAGCAATTCATAAAAATGGCGCTTTATAAATTATCCAATTTATTATTATTATTATTATTATTGCATGGTCAACCACAAAGTAGTCTACCCCCGGGCAGACCACCAAAATGATAGATCGACAGCTAAGAATTTACTTCGCAGGAGCTTAATCCCTCTTAATAAACATACCACAAGGGCTAAGTAGAAGAAGAAGAAGACGTCAATATTTAATGTATATGTCATATTTATTATTGTGTTCTCCTTCTTGAAGGATGAAAGTAGAATAAATGCAGAATGAAATCTCTAAGACGAATGTGTTATAAATCTGTATATGATAGAGTGTCAAATGCAAGTATAGGAAGTGAATGCGGTGCGAATGAAAGTGTTATGAACAAAATAATTAAAGGGTCGTTAAGATGGTTTGGACACATGGAAAGAATAAGTGAAGAAGGTATATGTAAACGATGTGAACGGAGCTAGACATAGAGGAAGGCCGAGGAAAATGTGGCACGATCAAATCAATCAAATATTAAAGAGGAGTCGGAGAAATCGACGTGCGTGCTTGACAAGATGTAGGAATGTAGAGGAAGCGAGAAAAATGTGTCAGGACAACAGTGTGGCTGTCCATTCTTTCTGCCTACCCCTCGGGTGAGACGGCGTGATGGTTAGTTAGTTAGTTCTCCTTGTCCTGTCACTCCCTCGTGGTGCATAGGGTCTCGAGGTTCCTTTTCCACTAGACTCTGTCGCATGCCTGATGCCTAACACCAGACTCGGTTCCTTTTTTCACTCACAGGGGACCAGTCTAGTGTCCTGAGGGATTCAGGCTGCTTCTGACTCAGGGTGTGACTAATTCATAGCCATTTATGTCTTGTGACTTGTTCTCTAGAGATCCATGGCCCAGAGACCCACATTTGAAACCAAAAGATCTTGAATATTGAGAGATGAAATCCTTTTTATAAACACCTAATTTGCTACACCATGAAACAAAGAGTTAATAATCGTTTTGCTTCTTGCAGACACATACCGAAGGTGAAGCCGACCACAATGGCTGAGACGCCGGAGTTGAAGAGGATAGCGGAAAATACCAAGATCCAGTCCAATGTCAAATACCATGCGGACTTTGAGAAGTCCAAGGGGAAGTTCACACAGGTTTGTATACATTACCTTCAAATCAAAATGTTACTTTTGTTGTGTGTTTTGTGGTGAGACAATCTCCAAAGAGACAAAATAATTTGCAGATCTGTCTTCTCCGCATACTTCGATGACCCTCTATTTTGCTCTTTATGGTCAGGTGCAGTAGCTTGTACATCTCTCCTCTAATAAGCATATACCCAAGAAAAGACACACCTTCCGGACTTTGATGTTAGCCAGCTATCGTCTATCAACTATTGGTCTTTGTAGCAGACTTACAGTACTAACCATATCATTCCATGGAATCGTAGCATTCTACAATGAATCAACATTTCAAATGTCTATATATTTTTTTAGATTTATTATTTTCAATGAATTTCTACTGAGAAATTTCTTCTTCTTCCTTTGTGTAGACCTATGTGGTCTGTTTTCCAGAGTTTTGCTCCTCCTGTGAGGTAGATTCCCAGTTGTCCTTCCATCTATTAGGAGGTCTTCCACGGGGACGAGTTCCATGAGGCTGACTATGCAATGCAATATAAGGGAGTCTGGTGGTGTCCATTCTTTGAACATGACCGTACCAGTCCCATTTTCGCTGTCTGCTCCATTATAATATCCTCAACCTCACATATCTCTCTTATTCTGGTGTTCCTCACGCGGTGTCATGTCTTTTTAGTGAGACAATCCCCAAAGAGACAAAATAATTTGCAGATCTGTCTTCTCCGCATACTTCGATGACCCTCTATTTTACCCTTTTATGATTAGGTACAGCAGCTCGTATATCTCCCCTAACACACCTCTCAGTGCCTTGCCTGCTATCGTCCTCAGTGTCTTCATTTCAGAAGTCCTCAAAACTTGTTTGGTTCTTACTGTGTCTGCCCTTGTTTCGACGCCGTATGTTATTATTGGTCTTACGCATGCTTTATAGATTCTCATCTTACTCTTAATGGCCATGTCTTTGTTTTTCCAATTAATTTCAATTAATAAAATTAATATTCTGTGTTTTCAGGTTGCCGATGATCCGGAGACCTTGAGGATCAAGGCAAACTCCAAGATAATCAGCAACGTGGCGTACCACGGCGAGCTGGAGAAGAAGGCCGCCATGGAGAGGCAGAGGACCATCAACGACAACGGGGAAGTTGTCGGTACGTCCATTACCTCATTCATACGTCATTCATATCCTTGATGTGTACTGACACCGTTAGTTTGTGGGATTATCGTTTTGCTTAAAAATCCACCGAATTTTAAAAGCACAGACATGTGTTTATAAGTACATATATAATTATTCAAGTTTAATGGCATTTGTTCATGGTCATTCATGAAGTTACATTTTATTATTATTACTTTGTTGAATAGCTCTTTAAATCAATTATCATCAGAGCAATGGAGCAAGAAGTGAATGCGGTGCGAATGATGGTGTCATGAACAAAATAATGAAAGGATCATTAAGATGGTTTCCACACATGGAGAGAATGAATGTAGAAAGAATGTTAAAAAAGTATATGTTAACGATGTAATTGAAACTAGAAATAGAGGAAGACCGAGGAAAACGTAGCACGATCAAATAAATAAAATATTCCATTGTTTTGGCTGAAACACTATGATACTTTAACATTATAAACTGTTAAATTAAAAAAACTTTGTTTTATGTATCACAATTGTATTTTTATTTTACGCGACAGCTGTTTCGTCAACCTATGTTGACGTCATCAGGTGTTACAATAATATATCAAATGTCAAATTTTCGTGATTTTTCGAACCTTTATGTGTATTTGTTCCTATGTTAATTTGAATAATTTCTTTGATATAATTTTGAAATTATTGTAACACCTGATAGGTTGACGAAACAACTGTCACGTAAAATAATACAATTGTTATACATAAAACAAAGTTTTTTAATTTAACAGTTTATAAATCAAATATTGAATGTCGGCCACGTGAGGAGTTGGATAAATCGACGTGCATGCATGCCACAATGCATGAATGTTGAAGCGAGAGAAATATGTCGGGAAAGAAAAGTGTGGCAGTCCGTTCTTTCCATCTGCCCTTTCGGGAGACGGCGTGATGGTTAGTTAATTAGTTAGTTGACTCTCATGATGTATAGCTATCATATTGATTCTAATGACAGTGATTTTCACATTATCATTGCCGGGAATCGAATCCGGGACCTTCGGTATAGCAGGCATTGTTTTTGCTGTCTTAAAATGTGTCTAGAGTGAGTTGTAACCTATTACCGTCAAAATGCTGTTATTTGATGGATTATTTTAATAAACCATAACAAGATGCCATGGATTTTGTAAGGTTTTGGTTAAAGACATTCTTGGGTTTGGTACCCCCTGGTTGGGTTATTATACATGTCCGTGGACTAATTACTCGTTGGTTTATTGTTCTCCCAGCGTGTTGATGGCGGCATGCGGAAAGATTCTTTGTAAACATTGAAATACTTTTATGACATCATGTATTTATTTGATTTCTATAGAATTGCCGCGACAGCTGTTTTCCCAACATCATCAGGTGTTACTATCAACATTGTTTGACGAAACAGCTGTCGCGACACTTTCAAACAATCTTTCCGTATGCTGTATCCGTTTACTATATAATATATTTTAACTGGTGGCATGAAGGTACACATTCAAGGTTTAAAATACTATTAACCTTTTTCGGAGGTAAGCTTTGTATACATTATTTGCTATAGACCTATGTGGTCTGTTCTCCAGAGGGTTGCTCCTCCTGTGAGGTGGATTCCCAGCTGTCCTTCCATCTTTTAGGTAGTCTTCCACGAGGATGAGTCTTCGAGGTGGACGGTGTCCATTTCGTAAGCAGCTGAGTCTGTTGCTATCCATTCTGGCTACATGTCCCTTCAGTGTTTTATTCTGGATCTACTCCATTGAACAATGTCCTCTATCTCTAGTTTTTTAGAATTTTTCGCATTATGGATGTGATCTCGGATCATAGATCTCATCGCTATCGTCATATTTAACCCTTAAAGAACGTAAGTCACCTCTGACGTGACAACAGAACTTTGTTTGAAGTGACACAAAGAATCATGTTTAATCTTGATGTCTGTGGAATCTGCGCATAATTATTTTGTCAGTTGAATATTACCAATGGAGTCATTACCATACACAGTGCCTTTTCAAAATTAAATATTGATAGAATAACATACAAAAATAAAAATAATAATAATAACTTACATAAAAGATAGAAAAGCTAGCATCCGATAAGTGTTAATATTAACAGGGAGGCTATTCCATGCCAACGGACCCGCAGCGTTGAAAGCACCATTGTGAATGTTGTATTTCCATTGGCATGGGTGTCACACAGAGGTCTGATATATATCGCACCTTCGGTAAGACAAGGGCATAATTGTTAAAAATTCTCAAAATGAGTTAAGTATGCCAATGTGTTTTAAAAAACATCCCTTTATCTGAAGGAACAAAGTCGCTCATTAAGTTTGGTCTCATTTTGCCAGAGGGCGATAGTGTATCAATATAGCCAGAATAACACAATATTATTCATAAAAAATCTTAAAGTGTTTCTAATGAAAAATTACAAATAGTGTAATTGTGCCCTTGTCTTACCGAAGGTACGATATGTTGGCCCCCCCTGGTGTCGAACCTTAAACACTGTAAAACACAATTTGTATTTTACTCACTCCTGGATTCTGAGCCAGTGAAGTTTCTTCAGGAGTGGCGTGATATGACAGTATTTTATTGTCTCAAAATTCAAATAAATACAATATTAAACAATATGAAAATAGCTCTTTCGAAATTCATAGACCCTCAAAGTGGATCCACTAGAAAAACATTTGAAAAACCCTGCATTACTCTATCAAAACTCAATTAAAAATGCCGCTGTTATATCACTGTTTATGTTAATCGCATCAGTAATATAAAACTTCTAAAATAGTAATGCACACATTCCACAGACATCAAGTTTCTACATGATTCATTGTCTCACCTCACACATGCCATACGGCTTAAAAGTCCAGAAAGAATCCAGTATAAACTCTGCTAAACAGTTTTCAAAGCACTATATTGAATGACATCAAGTTATATATCCAAACTCTGTATAATGGACAGCCTAAATTCAAGGAAATCCACACTTCACTCGGCGAACTCTGCAATAGGTAGATTAGTTAAGTCGAAGCATTGCCCTAGTACAAATTTCGGGGATCGAGCCTTTTCAGTAGCCGGCCCATCAACTTGGAACAATCTCCCTTCATATCTTAGATGCATAAATGATCTGATATATTTCAGATCTAAGCTGAAAACCCAACTTGTATATTTTTTTAATTTTACTTTCTAACATATCGTGAATATCAGATGCAGCATCATATTTAGATTTAAAACAAGTCTTATTGCGCCCTTGAGGTGATTACATCACAAAAACGGCACTTTAAAAGTCAGCATATTATTATGACTGCAGTGACAAATTTATATTGTCACGTCAAAGGTTACTTACATCCGTTAAGGGTTGAAGTTAAAGTATTTATTGTTTCTTGAACAATGATGTAAAACTCCATATTTAATAATGAATACAAATGAAAACATCTGTTTTATTATATTTTATGTGAATTACATGTTCCTTGGGAGTAAAAATTTGGCTTCAATAGAGGCCTGTGAAAATTGGTTGTCCGAGTTTTTTGCCATTAGGGACAAAAGCTTCTACGAGAGGGGCATTATGAAGTTGGATTCTCGTTGACAACAAGTTATCGAACAGAACGGCGCATATTTGACTTAAATCGGATGATTGTATCACTTTTTGTAAAGCATTGAAATAAAGCGAAAACTACAAAATTACTTTTTCCCCAACAAATGTCATTTAGTATTATTTAACTATGTAAGCATTGTATACATATGTAGTCATAGTATTCTTTAACTCGTTGAGTGCCGACATATTCTGCAACCGTTCAACATGAACGCCGTTGAAATACTGCTGGATACGCAATTTACTACATCGACAACCCCGATCGGGGTTCGTGGCGCTTCGGTTGAGTAGCCAAAGAACCCCAATCGGGGTTAGAGGTAACCAACGAGTTAATTATTTCCAGGTGATACTATAAATTTTTTTGGGGGTTTATCTCCTTAATTACTTTATTAGCTCGGGTATACATCTACACATTTGATAATGCCTTAGCAAGGTGAAACATGTAATTCCCATTAAATATAATATAACTTTTAGAATACTTACATTTTCATTATATTTATTTATTTAATTCTACAAAGTATGGTTGTAATTTATTGCCATTACAACTTTTTCGTCATTCATAAATATTTACTTCATTATCCCTTGATTCTTTAGTGTAACTATGGTAACCATATTTGGTACTGTCTGTAACCATTTTTGGTACTATCTATAACCATCTTTAGTACCATCCGTAACCTTTTTGGTACCACATATAACCATTTTTGGTACCATCCATAACCATTTTGGTACCAACCATAACCATTTTGGTACCCGTAACCATCTTTGGTAGCATCCGTAACTATCTTTGGTACCATCCGTAACTATCTTTGATACCATCCGTAACCATCTTTGATACCATCCGTAATCATCTTTGGTACCATACGTAATCATCTTTGGTATCATGCGTTTCCATTTTTGGTACCATTTATAACCATTTTGGTACCATCCGTAACCATTTTGGTACCATTTTTAACCATCTTTGTTACCATCCGTAACCATCTTTGGTACCGTCTGTAGATCATCTTTAGTGCTAACTGTAACCATTTTTGATACCATCTTAATTATCATTTGCTGCCTTTATTTTATTTAGCTTTCTTAAAGTTGGTTACAGAAGTCACAGTCACAATGGAACATGGTTACGCTAAATGTATATTTTGTTTTTTTTTATTTAATTTTTGTTTGTGACACCAGACTAACGCATTTGTGTTGTTTTGTTTTCTTTTTGCTTCTTTATGTCGCCGCTTCGGTATCACCATCACACATACCCTTCACGATCGCTGGATCATCATCACAATTACACCGGAATATGCTTTGCTGGAACAATAATGGATACTCTAAAATATTGAATGATATGTTTATATCATATAATATCAATGATATTATAATGTGAAACATCGATATTTCATTTATTAAAACGGCGCTTCTAGCAGAGACAACCGACAACTATCACATCCAGTTGGAAAACTACGCCGCTGAGATGCTCCCACCGGTGCTGCCCCCGCCTGCAGTTCCCAATCAGAGCACAAATTATTCATCGGAGCCCGTTCCCAAGAGCCAGAGCTACTCGAGCAACGCTAACAATTCCCAGTACTCTCGTCAGCAACAACAGCAGCAGCAGCAGCAGCAACAGAGGCAAGAGTACTCCAACAACTATAATGCGAACGTGACGCCGGCGTATCAAAACCCCCCGGCTCACTACAACCAGAGTACGCTGCCAAACGTGCATATCTCCAGCTACGCTTCAAATGTACAGACTTCGATATATGACGATTACAAGCCGGAGACGGATTATAATAATCAGAGAAACTCGGCGCAGTTGGCTGCCGTTCAGTCGTACGGAGCCGATGCATACTCGTACGAGTCTCGCGGCGGCACCAGCAATCAGCAGCAGCAACAACAACGGATAGGCAGGATCGCCGATTACGATCCGATCAGCGACGGTCCGAGAAGCACCCCGATGATGCCCAAACACGGCGCGACCATCGTCTACAGCAGCGGCCCGCCTCAACAGACGGTACAGAGCCACCAGAACGTTCAGCACCAGCACAATCTGCAACAGACGCATCCCAACATGCAGCAGGCGCATTCCAACATGCAACCACATCAGAGCATGCAGCAGCATCATCCGAACATGCAGCAAAACCATCCGAACATGCAGCAGAACCATTCGAGCATGCAGCAGAACCATCCTAACATGCAGCAGAATCATCCTAACATGCAGCAGAATCATCCGAATTTGCAGCAAAACCATCCGAATCTGCAGCAGAGCCATCAGAATTTGCAGCAGAACCATTTGAATATGCAGCAGAATCACCTGAGTATGCAGAAGATGCATCAGCACGGGCAAAACGTGCAGCAAATGCACCAAGCCAACAACGGACGAATAGGTGAGGATCGTAGCTAGAAATATAATGCCTGCAATGATAGAGATATATCAGTTAATGTGCTGCATATATCCATCCCTTCTAACATCATTATTCATACTGTTTTATTAATTAATTAATAATATAACTAACATATAACTCTTTATTGTGTGTATATTTATATTATAATACATAAAAGCTATATATTTTTTACTATATACTGACAATGCATGTATATATTTTTATTCTAAAAGCATGTGGTTGAATTACCAAAGATTTCCCATGTATCTGAATTTATTTATTAATATATGTATATATTTTTTGTGTTTTTAATTAAATGTTTTAAAGTTATGAATGCTATCATGGTAGGAGAAGTTCTTTTTAGAATGGCTTAATGTACGGTGGTCTTATAAGATGATGCATATCCCTCATGACACTTTCAAAACTCTTGTTAATTCCTACGCTGTGTCACGACTTGACTATTGTACTGGAATTTACGTAAACTTTAATCTGCGTTGAATGCAGATTGAAATTTTTAGTCTATTTTTCTTACCATAAAATCATGTATCTTCTAAAATACAAGTATTTATACTTACATCAAATTATCGAGTCCTGGGCCATATGATGGTTCTTCCTCTTTATCTCCAGTGGTGTCCTTGACTTTTTGAATTTTTTTATTGACCCTTTCCATGCGATTTCACCCGGTTAGCGTCGCGGTCGGCGCAAGACAGTCGGTCTACCTATTTTCATTAAAATGACTAAATTAGTCAATTTTTGGAATTTTCACATATTTTCGAATGTCTTTTCTTCTTCTTTTTGTCCTGTCACACCTTCGTGATGCATAGGGCCTGAAGGAACCTTCTCCACCCGACTCTATCGCATGCCTGATGCCTAACATCATCCCAAGTGAGGCCTGCTGCCTTAACCTCGCCCTGCATAGCTCTACTCCAGGTGGCTCTAGGTTTGCCTCGCTTCCTCTTTCCCCTCATAGGAGACCAGTCTAGTGCGCCCTGAACGATGCAGGCTGGGTTCCGTCTCAGAATGTGACCGATCCACTGCCATTTGCGTCTAGCGACTTGTTCTCTAATTTGCTTTTCGCCTGCCATGGTCCAGAGAACAGCATTAGACACTGTTTGGGGCCAATAGATTTTGAATATTGAGCGAAGGCACCTATTTATAAACACCTGGAGTTTACCAATAACGTCCGTGGTAGATTTCCAAGTCTCACATCCGTACAGCAGTACGCTTTTAACGCTACTGCTGAATATTTGGAGCTTGAGCTTTCTCAATATGATACCGGAACGCCATACAGGGAGAAGCATAGTGAAAGCTCCCCTTGCCTTGCACAAGTGAACTTAGTCAGATGAATGATTTCATCATGTGACACTTCTGTAACTCTCAATTTTAACTTCTACTGAACGCATCAAGAGAAGTGTAACTTCAAAAAATCAATGAGTCTCTCTTTCGGATCAGCAAAGTAATGTTATCAATTGTGTTGCAGCTCCGGGAGGCGGACACGCAGTCCAGTCAAATCCGGGATCGAGGAGGATCGGCTCCGTGGCGGATATGGACCCCCTGAACGACGTGTACGGCTCGTCCGTGCCTCAGTCCCCCTCTCATCAGCATCACGCACAGCCAAAGAACAGCGTCTCGGGGGTCAGTAACTGCCAGATAAAAAATAAAGTGAAAATATGGTCCAATGCGTTTATTGTTTCTCGAACAATGATGTAAAACTGCATATTAAATAATTAATATTATTGGAAACGTCTGTCTTGTTATGCCCTTATGTGATAATGCCTTAGAAGGGCGAAACATGGCAAAATTTGATAATGCCCTAACCTTTTGAACGTGATAATTTGCTCCGTTTTATCTATACCCCTATGCGGTACATATTTTCAAATATCTATGTACGCAATTAAATGTCAAATTATAGCATTATGGCATGATTTATAGGACTATATAGAATTGAATTGAACATGAACTAGAGGAAAACGTGGAATGATTAAATCATGAAATGTCGGCCATGTGAGGAGTCAGAGAAATCGATTTGCTTGCATGACACGATGTTAAGGAAGTGAGAAAAGTGTGACGGTCCATTATTTCTGCCTTCCACTTTCGGTAGACAGTGCGTATCAATAAGTATTGTATTCATTATAACGAGTATCACACAGCCGTTTGTTTTTGAAAATAATTTAAATTAATTGTTTTTCTTTTTCAGAGGGTGTATATAGCTATGTATGATTATGAAGCGACAGACTTGGACGAAGTAAGTAATCTTTATTTAATAAACTAAACTTATATAACCCGCTTATTTTAAGTATAAAATACATTTTTAATTCTCATTTACAAAGATTTTTGAATTCACTGTTAAACAGTATATTTCAATACTTACAAAAGTTAACTAATTTGTCTTACGTTGATTTATCTTTTTTGCGATTATGCATTGTCAAATGCAATAAGACATTATCGAATGCGATAAGGCATTATCAGATGTGATAGGGCATTATTGAATTCAATAAGGCTTTATCAAATGTGATAAGGCATTATCGAATACAATAAGGCATTATCAAATGTGATAGGGCATTATTGAATTCAATAAGGCTTTATCAAATGTGATAAGGCATTATCGAATACAATAAGGCATTATCAAATACGATAAGGCATTATCGAAATCAATAAGGCACTATCAAATGCGATAAGGTATTATCAAATGCGATAGCTATGGTGCATCATAATCGGAATGGTATAACCATCTTTGAATATTTATATATCGTCATATTATATGAGAGTAAGAGGGTTCCAACTAACAAAATTTTATATTTGGCTTTTTTCCATGAAAAGGGTTCTTAATTAAAAAAAACATGTAATAGTATTGTCATTTTGATGTTACAACAAAAATCAAGTTCCATCTGATCATTCAAAACACACAATTCACTGAAGAAGGATTCATTTAAACTTACAGAGAAAATTTACACGTTTCTCGGTAAAAGAGTTTCATCTGCTTCAGATGGAACCCTTTTATTCCAAGATACACACCCGAAACCAACAAAACTTTGACTTCATTTTTCTCAGCTTTTTACTTTTGACAGTTGGAACCTTCTTACTCTCAGGTGACGCTATGGAGTAAGTGGTATTGATTCTATAATATATATAGTAATGTGGAAGCTTTCTTACTAGTGAATGCTTTGCCCAAGGTTGAGACTAGATTTCTTTTTATATATGGTTTAAAAAATTGCATTATTTTCCAGGTGTCATTTTGCGAAGGCGATCTTATAACAAATGTGAACGCCATCGACGAGGGGTGGATGACGGGCCGCGTGGAGCGGACCGGCCACACCGGCATGCTGCCCGCCAACTACGTGGAGCAGGCGCAGATATAGTGCCCCTCCACCAGCCGGCGGCCTTCTGTTCCAAGGTCATTAGTGCGTAATCTAAGCGCTAGAGTCTGCATACAAATTACTGACACTATATACAAGCATAGTTAGATCAAAACATTTGTAAGAGTAACATTTTATTTATTGTTTCTTGAACAATGATGTAAAACTCCATAATAAATCATTAAATATAATAAAAATGTCTGTTTTATTATATTTTATGGGAATGATATGTTTCGCCTTGTTAAGACATTTGATTTTTGACTTTTGATAATGCTTTAACAAGGTGAAACATGTCATTCTTCTAAAATATAATGAAACTTCTACTAAAGAGACATTGTTGAACACTTTTTCACTTAGTATAAACAACTTTATTTGGGTTAACTCAAATAAAGTGGAAGCATGGAACTGGCAAAAAAAGGATGAATGTAGAATAAATGCAGTAGAAATGATATCTCTTAGACGAATGTGTGATACTCTGTGTATAATAGAGTGTCGAATGAAAATATAAGAAGTGAATGCGGTGCGAATGATGGTGTTGTGAACAAAATAATGAAAGGATCATTAAGATGGTTTTGCACATATGGAAAGAATAAATGAAGAAAGAATGGTAAAAAAATTATATGTTAACGATGTAAACGGAACAAGAAATAGATGAAGACCGAGGAAAACGTGGCACAATCAAATAAATCAAATATTGAATGTCGGCCATGTGAGGAGTCAGAGAAATCGATGCGCGTGCATGACACAATGTATGAATGTTGAGGAAGCGAGAGAAATATGTCAGGAAAGAAAAGTGTGGCAGTCCATTCTTTCTGCCTACCCCTTCGGCGAAACGGCGTGATGGTTAGTTAGTTAGTTAAGTGGTTTATACTAAGTGAAAAAGTGTTTAACTTTATTTTTTTAAAAATAAAAATGTATAACTATGTTGAACAATGATGTAAAACTCCATATCCGCGAATGACAATGTCTGTTTTCTAGAAATTTATTATATTTGATGGGAATGACAAGTTTCGCCTTTCTACGGCATTATCAAATGTAATTCCCATAAATTATAATTATATATGTTTTATAGAAGTTATATTGCATTTGGTGTCTTTCTCTGTGCCAATCCTAACTACGGCATTATCAAATGATATTTGATAATGCCGTAGCAAGGCGAAACGTGTCACTTTATTTAAAATTTAAAACATTTTCATCAATATTAATTCTTTAATCATTTTAGCATTTAAACAAAATGTGCAAATGATTCCGTACATATATTTGGCAATAAAATGTATATTTTTTTACTATATTTTATTTAGCATTTGTTAAATGTTCTCTGGCCAATATTATCATGTTTCCAGTGGCAAACGTGGCTTGTTTTATGAGAGACTTATTTTTGTGTTTAAATTATGCACCAATGACAAGAATAGTTTTTTTTTATATCGTGTATTGCCGTAGTTTTGATATGTATGAATAAATATTTTTTATTATTTAATAAATAAAAATCAGCTGGCTGTTTTTTTAAACAAACAACGCACACTCTTCAATACAAAAAAAATATTTAAAATAAGTAAAATAGGGTGGATTCGTGATAATAAAAATATATGTAGTTCATATATTTTAAAATTTATTATCTTGTGTGGTTACCCTACTTAAAATATATACATGTATCAAGTTAGGGTGGCCACATGATAATATTACTTTTTAATAAATAAAATATTAATAATTTTTTTAAACGATTTTTTTTTATGATTTTATTTTTCTTAACATATCAAAGGTTTTATACCTTTATATAACTGTTTATATAGTTCCTCCAATAATGAAGGCATAAAACTTTAAAAACATGTCAAAAAAAAAAAAAAATATATAAAAAGTCTTAAATGAATCAACTCTATATTGCTTTTAAAATGATTTAAAAAATAAATCTATGCAAATAGATTAAAAACAAAAATTCATGCATATCAAATTGACGTTTTCACGAAATACGTAGGTTAGAAGTTCAATAAATTTGTTAAAAAAATAAATTTAATAAAAATAATTAAAAAAAAAGAAACATTGTTCTGTCATACAAATGTTTACACAAATGTAATATTTTTTTTGTATCCTTTAATAATATAGGCGGAATTTTTTTTCCACAATTATTTCTGAATTTATTTTATTATGTATGTATAAAATAATCGCTTAATTCTCATAATAATGTAAAGGTACAAAAAAAAATTTTGTCATTTAAATTAATTAATTTTTTTTTATAATTAACATACTTGATATGAATATCCTCATATTAAAACATATAAATAATTTATTAAACTGACAGTTGACAAACGTAATTCCATTTTTGATTTCTTAATTTTTTTCAATTGGCAAACATTTTTTTCTAAAAATGATCAAATAAGATCTCTCAGAGAAATGTGTGTTAAAACATTACAATGTAATGAAGAAATGCTATGTAAATGAAGACTTTTAAACATGGTACGATCAAATCAGTATAATTTTATGTCAGCCAAGTCACTTAGATCAACGTGTGTATGATGTGTTGTATGAATGTGGAAGATTTATAAGGAGGGTCGCTGGATCAAAATAGTAATGAGTAATTCATTGTTTTTTGAACAATGATTGCCGAGGACGACCGAGGAAAACATGGCATGACCTGACATTCGAAGTCGGAATAATCGACGTGCGTGCATGGTACGATGTATGAATGTAGAGGAAGCCCGAGAGGTATGCCAGGACAGGCCATTGTGGCGATCCATCCTCTCTGCCTACCCCTCCGGGGAAATGGCGTGATGGTTAGTTAGTTAGTTAGTTATGTTAAACTGTTTTTTTTTATAAAGCCTTAGCAAGGCATCAAATAAATCATCCTTATTCTGCTTTCTCATGCTGTTTTTAAATATTTATATGTTTTAATATCA
Source organism: Lepidostoma basale (assembly GCA_022606425.2). Taxonomy (NCBI): domain Eukaryota; kingdom Metazoa; phylum Arthropoda; class Insecta; order Trichoptera; family Lepidostomatidae; genus Lepidostoma; species Lepidostoma basale. Next base: position 303,933 of record JAHDVF020001163.1, read on the forward strand.
AGATAAAACTATTTATTTATATTAGTTTGTTTAATAAAACATTATACATAGTACCACATCACACTTAAGTATATAATTATAATTATTTTTTACAATTTCCATATTAACACCAGTGTAGTTTAACCTATAAATGCTATATCCTTTGCTAAGTCATAAACGGCTTCAAAAATTAATTGTTAAATTTTTTTTCTTGTATCATGTCAGGTCCATCGATGTTGGCGATCACTCCGAAGAAAGTTTATCTATTATCAATTTTGAAGCCACAGCATTCGTTCTATGCCACTCCGTGATGTGTCTAAAAATTTCCTTTAACATCTTTTTTAGACCTTTGGTCTGCTCCAGGCTCTCTTGGGAAGTTGACTCCAAACCATCCCTCTATACCTTTGGGCAGTCTTCTGGGAGGATGGTACCAAACAGGAATTTGATGCGTGTGGGATTCTGGAGCGAGTTTATCTATTAATTTAAAATCAGTGATGTATTTTCCTGTCTGGAAACATATTTGCAAATACTTTGCTTTACAGGTATTTAAAAATTCAACATCTGAATCAATTTGATCTACGCCTCTTTCAACTGGTATGATCATATACTTAGGAAATTGAAAATAACTTTGTTTAATCCACAAAATATTAAAATATTAAAAAACACAGGTGTAAAAATATTATAAAAACTAAACAACAAACAAACAAACCATCACGCTGTTTTCACCGCAGGGGTAGGCAGAGAGAGTGGACCGCCACACTACTCTATCCTGGCACACCTCTCTAGCTTCCTCCACATTCATACAACGAGTCATACACGCACGTCGATTCCTCCGACTTCTAACATGACCAACCTTTAAAATTAGATTAATTTGGTCATGCCATGTTTTCCTCGGTCTGCCTCGACTCCGTATCCCATTTACATCATTAACGTATACTTTCTTAACCATTCTTTCTCCATCCATGCGTTCTATATGTCCGAACCAACGCATCGATCCTTTCATAATTTAATTAAAAACTAAACAAAGAAAGACTAATATAAAAACAACACATTTAAAATTCGATACAATAATTCAAAAATTAACCTGGGCTATTTGTTATAAGTACTAATAATTATTTTTATCAGTATTATAACAAATAGCCCAGGTTAATTTTTAAATTTAAATTATCGTATCAAATTTTAAATGCGTTTTTTATATTAGTCTTTCTTTGTTTAGCTTTTTATCCTCCGAAACATGTCGTATTTTAAAAATATTTTGTAGATTAACCAACCTACCTATTTGAACGTACGCGATACGTTCACTTTGACTGTACCATTCTACGATATCCCGTATCACGTACGGGCTTGAGAAAAAGTAATGTACCTAAAATGTACAAAGTTTTAGGGATACGCGCGTGTGCCATCAAAACTTGAGCACAAGTCTTCATAAATATGATAGTTTTACAAGGGGCAGGCCAAGTGTGCGGCCGAATAATTGACGTTTCGTAATTTAAAAAATAAAATTCGTATGTAATTAAATTTCATTAATAAAAAACCTGCTTGTTTTTTGCACGTTTCTCGGAAAATAACCCAAAGGTAGGGTGGTTAAACAAAGTTATTTTCAATTATAAGTATATAAGTATGGAATTCCAGTGTTGATGCCTTAATGGTATGACCACTTTTAAAATGCACCCGACTGCTTTCTAAGAAATTGTCTACAATGTATTTCTATATATATTTTTTTGTAATTTTATATGTAATCCCTGTTACATAACAATAACTCTTCATAAGCACACAATAATTTCTATGAAATGATCAATATTGTTCTGCTACAGATTACTGTTAACGTGTTAGGCATTTGACTCTCACTAAAATCACAAAATTTTTGTAGTGACATAATAGAAATTAATACTAACTTACTAACCATCACGCCGTTTCTCCCAAGAGCTAGGCAGAGAAGATTGACTGCTATACTACTCTGTCCTGAACCTCTTGAGCGTCCTTTACATTCATACATCGTTAACACACACGCTCGTTAATTTTTCCGAATTCAAGTACCGCCTTTTAGTCTTTTTCCTTTTTGTAGACCTATGTGATCTGTTCTCACTGTTGCTCCTCCTGTGAGGTAGACTCCCAGCTGTCTTTCCATCTTTTAGGAGGTCTTCCACGAGGACGAGTCCCATGAGGTTGATTATGCAATGCAATATAGTGGAGTCTGGTGGTGTCCATTCTTTGAACATGACCGTATCAGTCCCTTTTCGCTGTCTGCTCCATCTTATAATATCCTCAACCTCACATATTTCTCTTATTCTGGTGTTCCTCACGCTATCTTTCAGTGTCTTTCCTGCTATCGCATTTTAGTAATTGTATAATTTGATCATTATTTAAAAAAATTGTAATTAAATCAGATTTAAAATTGGCTTTTGATGATGTCTTATGCACGTTTCAACCGATAAGTTTAATTTAAATGTTATCTTTGAGTTTATTTTTCTTAACACGTTTCAAAGGTATTAATTCTCCATCATCAGGAGAACTTAATAATTTATTTATTTATTCAAACATTGTCTCATTTCTGAGTGGTGGTATATACAGCCAAATTCTTCGATCCTAAATTCTTCTTCCTTGCTATAGACTTATGTAGTCTGTTCTCCAGAGTGTTGCTCCTCCTGTGAGGTAGATTCCCAGCTGTCCTTTCATATTTTAGGAGGTCTTCCACGAGGATTAGTCCTGTGAGGCTGATTATGCAGCGAAATATAGGGGAGTCTGGTGGTGTCCATCCTAACATACTTATTTAATAAATAATGCACAAAATCTAATTAGAAAGCCACGGAAAATATGGTACGATCAAATTAATTATCTTGACACAATATTTTAATGTCGAATAAGCCAGAAAAGTATGTCCAGAAAGAACGGTGTGGTGGTCAATTCTCTCTGCCTACCCCTCGGGAGACAGTGAGATGGTTAGTTAGTTTTATTAAATATCTAAAATAAAATTTCACATAATTGTTATAATCTTAAAATAAATCATAAAATTGTTTGTTTTTAGTGGGAGTCATACGTTTTTGAATGTAAAAATTATATTTTATATAAAAATGGAGTTTATATAAATATTTTTATACGATGCAATATTGTTAGCATTTTTTTTAGTGCCGTAACGAACCAGTAATATTATTTTATATTTATAGTTATATTACATCAATCTTTATCCAAGCACTTCACATAAAAATATAATGGTGTTATCACTTGTATTCTGAGATTATTAACACCCGACGTGTGTGGCTAATTTCCGTGATATAAATTTTAAAGAATTTTGATTTGTATTAATTAAACTTGCAAGAAATCTTCTAAAAGTGCTTTTCACTGTGTTAACGACTCCTGTAAGTTGACTTTTTGCAAATTTTAGTAATTGTTTCCCAAAATTGTCTCAATCTGAATATAAATTCAAAGATTCACTTGCAAGAAAACTTCTAAAAGTGCCTTTTGCTGTATAAATGAACCCTGCAAGTTGAATTTTGCAAATTTTAGTAAATGTTTCCCAAAATTGTCTCAATCTGAATATAAATGTAAAGAATTTTGATTTGTATTAATCAAACTTGCAAGAAATCTTATAAAAGTGCTTTTCGCTGTGTTTTGCAAATTTTAGTAAAAGTTTCCTCAAATTGTCTAAACCTGAATATAAATTTAAAGAATTTTGATTTATATTAATCAAAGATTCACTTGCAAGAAAACTTCTAAAGTGCTTTTCGCTGTGTTAATGACTCTTGCAAGTCGAATTTTACTAATTGTACTTAGTAATTGTTTCCCTAAATTGTATTAAGCAAATATTCACTTGCAAGAAAACTTCTAAAAGTGCTTTTCGCTGTATTAATGACCCCTGCAAGTCGAATTTTGCAAACTTTAGTAAAAGATTCCTCAAATTGTCTAAACCTGAATATAAATTTAAAGAATTTTGATTTATATTAATCAAAAATTCACTTGCAAGAAAACTTCGAAAAGTGCCTTTTGCTGTATAAATAACTCGTGCAAGTCGAATTTCGCAAATTTTAGTAAAAGATTCCTCAAATTGTCTAAACCTGAATATAAATTTAAAGAATTTTGATTTGTATTTATCAAAAATTCACTTGCAAGAAAACTTCTAAATGTGCTTTTCGCTGTGTTAATGACTCTTGCAAGTCGAATTTTGCAAATTTTATTAATTGTTTCCCAAAATTGTCTCAATCTGAATATAAATTTAAAGAATTTTGATTTGTATTACGCAAAGATCCACTTGCAAGAAAACTTCTAAAAGTGCCTTTTACTGTATCAACAATTTCTGAAAGTCGACATTAGTCGAATTATCTCATACTGGATTTTAATGGATTTTGACTTGTATTAAGCAAATATTCACATGAAAGAAAACTTCTAAAAGTGCCTTTCGCTGTGTTAACGACTCCCACAAGTTGACTTTTGGAAATGTTAGTAAGATCTTCCGCAAATTTTCTAAACATGTTGGTTTGTGTGGGTTTTTACCCGATATAGGCAATTTGGCCAAATTTAAATGCTAGTTGAGCTCTAGATTAGTTTCTATCAAATTTTCATTAGGGAAGTACTCTCAAATATCTTAAAATTATTTTAAATCAACATTCACATTCCCTAATCATTGACTAGGAATGGATTCCACAAGAAAATAGATTTTCAATATTAAATAATTAATATATAAAACATTCCGTTAACGTAATTTTTCCACTACTGTATTCAAACCCGGTTGAAAGAGACGGAACCCAGCCTGCATCGCTCAGGGCGCACTAGACTGATCCCCTATGGGAGGAAAGAGGAAGCGAGGCAGACCTAGAGCCACTTTGAGAAGAGCCCTGCAGGACGAGATTAAAGCAGCAGTCACTTGGGATGATGTTAGGCAACAGGCATGCGATAGAGTCGGGTGGAGAAGGTTCCTTGAGCCTCTATGCAGCACGGAGGTGTGACAGGACAAAAAGAAGAAGATTCAAACCCATAACGCTCGCTATATGTGCAGTGCTTTTAAATCAATTAAGTTATGATGAATGCTTCTGAGATCGAATTCTTCTTACTCTTCCTTGCTATAGACCTATGTGGTCTATTCTCCAGAGGGTTACTCCTCCTTTGAGGTGGATTCCCAGCTGTCCTTCCGTCTTTTAGGAGGTCTTCTACGAGGACAAGCCTATGAGGTTGATTATATATTGCAATATACGAGTATGGTAGTGTCCATTCTTTGGACATGACCGTGCAAGTCCCTCGTTCGCTGTCTACTCCATCTTATAATAACCTCAGCCTCACACATCTCTCTTATTCTAGTGGTCCGCACGCGATCTCTTAGTATCTTGCCTGTGATCATCCTCAGTGTATTCATCTCGGAAGTCCCCAAAATTTGTTTGGTCCTTACTGTGTCTGCCCTTGCTTCGACGCCATATGTTATTATTGGTCTTACGCATGCTTTATAGATTCTCATCTTACTCTTAATGGCCATGTCTTTGTTTTTCCATATTGTGGATTTTAGAGCGCCAGAGATTGCAGCTGCTTTGTTGACTTGGGCTTGTATTTCTTCCCGCAGATCAGCTTCTCCCACCAGGTCTATGCCTAGATACTTGAAAACGTTGTTATATAAAAAGAGTGGATAATTCCTCAATAATTATTTGGTCCCGACTGTATCTGCCCTTGCTTCAATGCCATATGTTATTATCGGTAATTTGTAATATTAAATATTTTATTATTGAAAAATATTTCTGTAAATCCTTTCTAACGCCTGTGATGACTACTTTACATTCTAAAAAGCATTTATTTTCGATAATTTTGGTATATATTAAGTTTTTTCTACAAATCATATTTCCCTGCCGACATTCCTGCCTGATCGGAACATCTTATCGCCTAATTGAGGTTATGTTTTAGTGCATGTCTGGTTATTTCATGACTGGTTCAACATAATATTCAAATTATGTTTTTTTTTAGATTTGATATGTAAATAAATCAATTGTAACTTTATTTGTGTTATTATTTTTTTCTTGAAAGGTGATGCAATACATCATCAGCCGTCTGTCATCCACTGCTGAATGTAGGCCTCTCCCAAAGCACGTCACCGCCCCCTATCCATTGCCGCTCCCATCCATCCATGTCCAGCAATCCTCTTCAGATCTGCGGTCCAGCGGGCAGGGGGACGTCCAACTCTACGGAATCCTGTACGCGGTCTCCACTCCAGAACCCGTCTTCCCCATCGGCTGTTGATTCTCCGACAGATATGGCGAAGGTAGCCCAGCGCGCCATGGAAAGAGCCATGCTTGGAATAACCTTGAGGGACAGATTTAGAAACGAATTTATTTGACAACAAACCAAGATGACTGAGGTGGCTCTACGGATAGGCGGACTGAAGTGGCGATGGGCTGGCCATATCTGCCGGAGATGCAATAGTCCATATTAAATTGTTAATATAAATGAAAACGTAAGTTTTCTAGAAGTTTTATTATGCGGTAGAGATGAGGTCCCTAAGACGTATGTGTGGTAGAACGATATACGACAGAATCTCAAATGCTGATATAAGAAATTAATGTAGAGCGGAAGAAGGTATTATGAACAAAATTATGAAAGGATCGCCGCGTTGGTTCGGACATATGGAACACATGGATGGAGAAAGAATGGTTAAGAAAGTATACGTTAATGATGTAAATGGAGTACGGAGTCGAGGCGGACCGAGGAAAACATGGCATGAAAACCGCCAAATTAAACAAATTTTAAAGGTTGGTCATGTTAGAAGTCGGGAGAATCGACGTGCGTGTATGACTCGTATGAATGTGGAGGAAGCTAGAGAGATTTGCCAGTAGTGTGGCGGTCCATTCTCTCTGCCTATCCCTGCGGTAAAACGGAGTGATAGTATTGTTTGTTTGTTTATTATATTTTATGGGAATGACATGTTTCGCCATTCTAAGGTATTATCAAATGTAGTGAGAATCGAGCAAATTGTTGTTTATATACATGAGTTAATGGAGTAGAATATGGTAATTAAAGTAATTGAAGTGGATTTTAATAAAATGGTATTATTTGATAATTTCCTTAGCAAAGAAAAATACGTTATTCCCATAAAATACTATAACGCTTCAAGGACTCCCTAAAAGTGAACTCCCAAAGGACTAATATATAGTGAACGCTGAGAAATGACTGCAGAATACAGACCTAGGTGGAGAATAACAATACATAGGGCCTAGGGATTGTTTGAACGAAGCTGACGAAGGGGCGCCGCTGCGTCCTATGACAGCGGCGGGTAACCTTTTGTTTTTATTTAACTGTAAGTTTGTTCATTTGTATGTGTATTAACAATTACTGTACATTACCCTACTTTAAATAAATAACACTTTAAATGTGGTCTGGGTCCCCCATGGTTGCAAATAAACATATATTTTTTACTATTATTATTTTTTAACGCAAGTCCCGCATGGACGGGGGATGGGCCTAGGGAGTGCACGAGTGAAGCTGACGAAAGACGCCGCTGCGCCTATAACAGCTTCGGGTAAGCGGAGGAAGCCCTCTATGGCTCGTCCGTAAGGAGTCCTTAAAAGCGAACCTCCAAAGGACTAACATCGACAGTGAATGAAAAGACTGCAGAAGACAAATCTACGTTGAGAATATCAGTAGGTACTTAAAGACACGCAGGCAAAGCGCAAAGACGACACCGCAGAGAGGAGGAAGAGTAGAAAGGAGAGACCATCGAGAGACGGTGGCGGTTACACTACCAACGTCTTCCTCTGCCCTAGATGCCCCAGAGTGTGTGGGTCCAGGATTGGGCTCTTCAGCCATATCAGGATCCACAGCCGCGAAGGAAAATCTTCTTCAGATACGAGAGAGATACTGACAAATAAAACTTCTAGAAAACAGACGATTTCATTCGTATTAATTAGGTAAAATATCACTGTCTGCTATCTTCTTCTTCTTCTTCAAGTGCCCTATCGGGTCCCCCCAACGTTGGCGATCACCTCGGCGAACCTGTCCCTGTCCTGCGCCGCTTGAAACAGCTCTCCACACTTCGGATGCCGGTCCACTCCCTCACGTTTCGCAGCCAGGACATCTGTCTCCTACAGGGCCCTCGGCGTCCCTCAATTTTCCCCTCCAATATCAGTTGGAGAAGCTGGTACTGTCAACTCAAGCTCGCCTCAGGACTTCGGTATTGGTAACCATGTCTGTACAGGGAATTCTGAGTATTCGGCGATAGATCCACATTTCAAATGCTTCCAGTCTGTTCATTGAGTTAACTTTCAAGGCCTACATTTCACATACCGTACAATAAAACAGACCACACATTTATGTTATCATTGCAGAAGACTGATTTCATTTTATTAAACGTAGCTCTTGCTGCCTCAATTCTGCATTTTATCTCTACACCTTGGTCAAGAGAGATTGCGTTAGTATGCTGCCGAGGTATTTAAAATTTTCACCCTTTCAGCGTTACAGACGTTCAAATGCTATAATGATATAAAATGTATTCAAGTAAATAGTATTAACCCTTAACAAACGTAAGTCACCTCTGACGTGACAACATAACTTTATCGCTATGGCACATGTGAGGTGACATGACAAATCACGTTGAATCTGTCTGTGGAATCTGCGCGTAATTACTTTGTCAGTTGAATATTACCACTGGAGGCATTAACATACACAATGCCCTTCTAAAATTAAATATTGATAGAATAACATATATAAAAGATAATATTTTGAATCAGAAAATAATCTTTTAGGTCTTGTTTTGTGTTTCCCATATCCTGAAGGCGTCAAATTATATTCTAAAATTCCAGAAACAAACATTCATTTATAAGGAATGTCAATTGGTGTGAAGTTTTTGTGTTTGGTTAGAAAAAACCCGGATAATGTAATAGCTCAAAGGAATTTCGAAAATGGAACGAATTTTGGCGCCTTGGCGCCGGGCGGTGTTGCCACATGTTTTTTTTCTTCTTTATTAAGGGATTTGTATTCATAAGCAGGGATCCCATTAATAAATTAGATATTTTAGACAAAATTTACAGTGTATTTAAACAGATATACTTTAGAAAAGTGTAATGATCAAATATGGTGTGAAGTTTTTGTGTTTGGTTTGAAAAACACTGGATAAAATGTAAGCTCAAAGGAAATTTGAAAATGGAACGTATTTTGGCGTCCTAGCGTCATAATAATGAAATAATGGTTTGCACACATTGAAATAATGAATTTAAATTTAAATAATTTAAAAACTAACTAACTAACCATCACGCCGTCTCTCCGAAGGGGTAGGCAGAAAGAATGGACTGCCACACTTTTCTTTCCTGTCTTTTTTATACATCGTGTCATGCACGCGCGTCGATTTCTCTGACTTCTCACATTGCCGACATTCAATATTTGATTAATTTGATTGTGCCACGTTTTTCTCGATCTTCCTCTATTTCTGGTTCCATTTACATCGTTAACATATAATTTTTTTATAGAATGGCAGTGCACAATGGTGTTCTTCTACTGACCCTTATGTATGGAAGCGAAGCATGGAACTGGCAAAAGAACGATGAAAGTAGAATGAATGCAGTAGAAATGAGATCTCTTAGACGAAAATGTGGATACTCTGTGTATGATAGAGTGTCGAATGAAAATATAATAAGTGAATGATGGTGTTATGAACAAAATAATGAAAGGATCATTGGATCCAGATGGTTTGGACATATGGAAATAATGAATAAAGAAAGAAAATATTATGTTATAATATGTTAACATAATTTACACTTGTATTTAAACAACTTTATTCTATTTTACAATAACCAACCGGTTTCGCTCCCGCCGGAGCTTCGTCAGAGTTACAAAAGACACTAAAAACGTTTTACTAATCGAGTGGTGGTCTAGGGGATAGAACGCTTGGCTCCTGATCCAGGGGGCTTGGGTTCGAGCCTGGATACGACCAGATTCCTTCTTCATAATGTTTTTTCTTGAAAAAAAAAAACAAGCAAATCATCACCCCGTTTCTCCGCAGGGGTAGGCAGAGAGAAACGACCATCACACTACTCTATCCTGACATACCTCTCTAGATTCCTCCACATTCATACAGCGAGTCATCACGCACGTCGATTCTTCCGACTTCTGACTTGACCAACCTTATATTTGATTAATTTGGTCATGCCATATTTTCCTCGGTCTACCTCGACTCCTTACTCCACTTACATCGTTAACGTATACTTTTTTAACCATTCTTTCTTCATCCATGCGCTCCATATGTCCGAACCAACGCAGCGATCCTTTCATAATTTTGTTCAAAACACCATCATTCGCACCGCATTCCCTTCTTATATTTTCATTCGACACTCTATCATACACACAGTATCCACACATTCGTCTAAGAGATCTCATTTCTACTGCATTTATTCTACTTTCTTCCTTTTTACTGCATTTGAGATTCTGTCCTACATCTTTCTACCACCCATACGTCTTAGATACCTCATCTCATGCATTAATTATTAATACCTCTTCACTGTTATTTTAAACGAATAATCTAAAAGAAACAGTTTTTTTAATATGTATTTTATTTGAAGTATTAATAAGAGACGTGAAACTAAGCATTTCTCTCATTACGGGTAAATAAATGGTCCAGAGAGATGTTGAAATGTCATTTAGCGTTACATTTGGTAACAGTTAGAGCTAATTAGACACAGATGGCGCCAGGGTGCTAGCGGCTGCAGTCATCTGAGATGCGAACATGATATCGACTGTATAATATGGACTTCTACAATTAATGACTTTTCTTGAATACCGAAGAAGGGCGAATAAGCGAAATGCACTTCATGTTTTGCTGCACAGTGCTCTGTTTTAACATACATCTCGAGTTCTCTAGCACATGACTAACTAACAAACAACTAACCATCACGCAGTTTTCCCGGAGGGGTCGGTATTCAATGCAGCAGCAAGACTGATAAGGGGTGTGCCAAAGAGTTGTCACATAACACAGCATCTTAAGGAGCTCCACTGGCTGAAATGTCCAGAAAGGATACAATACAAGCTCTGCTGGACGGTCTATAAGGCGTTGCATGGAATGGCACCAGCTTATATATCTGAACTCTGCATCAACGAGAACCTGAATGCTAGACAGTCTACATTGCGATCAGCTAAGTCTTCTGCGATCGGTAGATTGACTGTGCCAAAACGCTGTCCAAGCACAAACTTTGGCGACCGAGCCTTCGCGGTAGCCGGCACTTTAGCCTGGAACAGTCTTCCAGCAGACCTTAAGTGCATTGAGAATCAATCAGAGTTTAGATCGAGACTCAAAACGCACCTTTTCAAATTATCATTTCCTGACAGGAAGGGCTGATCGACTTCGTCAGGTGCAGCCCTCATGCTAAATATGTTTATAATTTTTTTATCATTATTATTATTATTATCTAGTTGATACAACGGAGCATCTTCTACGGCGCCCTCGAGATGAGTAATTAATAAAAATGGCGCTTTATAAATTATCCAATTTATTATTATTATTATTATTATTATTATATCCTGACATAACCAACCACAACACCCGGAACGGTCGAAGTGACACCGGTGGGAAGAGCAATTAGTCTGCTGAACGCGGTCCCCTCGGAGATCGACGTCTTTCATATTAGTGAAAGTACTTTCAGAAGCCAAATACTCTTGCTTATAGAGAGTATCTTGTCTTCCTAATGTCGAACCATCTCTCATGCGTTCCTGGTATTATATTTTATATATTCTATTTTAACTGTTCTCAATTAATATTGTTTGTAATGTCTGTTGAGATGATAAACTGATTTGATTTGATAACTCTCGCGCCTCCTCTACATTCATACATCGTAACACGCATGCTCGTCGATTTTTCCGACTTAGCTCATTCAAAATTTTCCAACCACCTAGCTAACTAACCATCACGCCGACTCCCCGGGAGGGTAGACAGAAATAATACACAGCCACATTGTTCTGTCCTGAATACTTCTCTCGCTTCCACTACATTCATAGATCGTGTCATACATACACGTCGATTTTTCCGACACCTTACGTGACCGACATTCAATATTTGATTTAATTGATCGTGCCACGTTTTCCTGGGTCTTCCTCTATTTGTAATTCCGTTTACATAGTTAACATAACATCTTTTTACCATTATTTCTTCATTCATTCTTTCCATGTGCCGAAACCATCTTAATGATCCTTTCATTATTTTGTTCATAACACCATCATTCGCATCGCATTCAGTTCTTATATTTTCATTCGACACTCTAGGATAGAACAGTGTTGCGGTCCATTCTCTCTGCCTACCCCTCCGGGATTACTGCGTGATGGTTAGTTGTTAGTTAGTTAGTTAGTCGTGTGCTTTTAATCATTTTAAACATAATAACTGATTTATGTTTCCTTCTGTTATGGCCCTAAGGATGTTTTGGCAATATGGTTAACATTAAGTCTACCTAATGTAGTCGAAATATCTTTCCAAATTAGACATATTTATGACATCTCTACGAGACCCTAATGAGGCGTGATAGTATTCATTAACCAACCAACCGTTTAAGTGAAGAGGTAGGCAGAGAGGACAGAACGCCAAATTATTCTTCCCTTCTTATAAATTAAACTAACTAACTAACGTCACGCCGTCTCCCCGAAGGCGTGGGCAGAAACAATGGACTGCCACACTTTTCTTTCCTGACATATTTCTCTCGATTCCTCAACATTCATACATCGTGTCATGAATGTGAGTCGATTTCTCTGACTCTTCACATGACTGACATTCAATATTTGATTTATTTAATCGTGCCAAGTTTTCCTCTATTTCTGGTTCCATTTACATCGTTAACATATATTTTTTTTACCATGCTTTCTTCATTCGTTCTTTCCCAATGTCCAAACCATCTTAATGATCCTTTCATTATTTTGTTCATAACACCATCATTCGCACTGCATTCACTTTTTATATTTCCATTCGACACTGTATCATACACAGAGATTCCACACATTTTTCTAAGAGATCTCATTTCGACGTCTTTCATATTAGTGAAAGTACGTTCAGGGGACAAATACTCTTGACTTTAGAAAGTATCTTGTCTTCCTAATGTCGAACCATCACTAATGCAAACAAACAAACAAAACCATCACGCCGTTTCACCGCAGGGGTAGGCAGAGAGAATGGACCGCCACACTACTCTATCCTGGCAAACCTCTCTAGCTTCCTCCACATTCATACAACGAGTCATACACGCACGTCGATTCTTCAGACTTCCAACATGAACAACCTTTAAAATTTGATTAATTAGGTCATGCCATGTTTTCCTCGGTCTGCCTCGACTCCGTACCCCATTCACATCATAACGTATACTTTCTTAACCATTCTTTCTCCATCCATGCGTTCCATATGTCCGAACCAACACAGCGATCCTTTCATAATTTTATTCATAATACCTTCTTACCCTCTACATTTCTTTCTTATATCAGCATTTGAGATTCTGTCGTATATCGTTCTACCACACATACGTCTTAGGGACCTCATCTTTACCGCATTTATTCTGCTTCTATCCTTCTTCTGCCAGTTCCATGCTTCGCTTCCATACATTAGTGATGGGACCAGAACTTCGGTATTATGTTGTATGTATATAATATTTGACCTGTACTAAATAGATGGCTTAAACATTTATGCTGTTTGTAATGTCTTTTGAGTAAATAAACTGATTTGATTGATTGATTGATTGATTTCTGCTGCATTTATTCTACTTTAGTTTATTTTTAAATTATAAAAAAAATTAATTTAAAAATCACTAGATTTTAGTATTTTTTTATTAATATCCGAACACCGTGTACAGAGGAATGGACCGCTAACATCTGGAGTGGAAGTAGGCGTAACAGAGTTCCTAATTACCCTGTGCTGCCAAACAAGAAGGAGAATATTCAAGTCTTTAGGATGGTTATCTTCAAAGACAGATACTTCAGGGTTGACTGCTTCATTTATCAGAAGAACATGTCACAATTTGACCGTTTAAATGCTATGGTTATTCTGCAAGCATGTAGGTATATAATTATTATTATTATTTTGTTGCTAAGCTCTTTAATTTAATTTATTTTAATAAAAATTACAAACATTACAGACATATAATTCCAAATCGTTTGCAATTACATTATAAGAATTTAAAAGAGAAGCATAAAAAATAAACTTAAGAATTGCATCCCTGAGGCAACTCACACTATCACGAAATATGTCGACCTCGTTGGCGATTCGATTAAGCAATAAGATTGCCCTACCCACAGGCATTACCATTGGCAGGTTGGTTCTGCAGCGCGGCAAATAAAACAATCTGTGCTGTCTTTGACAAAGGTAAATTATCAGGGACAAATGGACCTACATCACTCAGGACATCCGAGTTTTGTATACGGCCGCCAATCAGCTGAAAGAAGAACTCCCAAGTGGATATTCCTCCTTCTCTCCAATGATTGGTTGGAGAGAAGGATTACAGTGCGTTTTTATTACAGGATTACATCATTACAGCGCGAACCAAATCGACGTAAAGGGTGAAAAAAGTACATCAAAGGAAATATTACATACATAGAACCATGTGAATAGAAATACGACAGTTACCTCTTTGTTGCTCTTACCGTAAGGGTATTCACGAATTCGCTATAATTGCATCCAAATATCTCCTTTGCCACTTCATTTAAAATACGAATTGCTTTTAATAAGGAGAGCTTTGAAGCGCCTCTGTGCGGCAATTTGGGGCATAAAATAAGATATGCCTATTCCTCTGCTATAGCTGTGGGGAACGTTTAGATTTAGTTCTTTCAGTATTCCTGGATTGTAAATACCTCCTGATAATAGTTTAAATAAATGCTTACCTAGAAAGATCATACGACATGTTTTATGAGTGTTTAAATGCAACATTCTTGTGAGGAATAGTGAGGGGTACAAATAAGGATAGTAATTTTACTCCATGAGGTATAAATATCTCAAAAATCGTTTCTGGATCCTTTCTAGTTTCAAGATGTCTGTTTTTTTTTTCTGGGGTCCCAAATTTTGTGTAATTAGATAAAAAAAAATGTATGGTATTTAATAAAATGCAATAAAATGGACAAATATTGACCAAAATGCAATCAAACGGATTCATATTGCCAAATGCACACTAAATAACGCAACGAGGACCGAGCGGAGTGGAAGAGGAGATGCGTCGCCTTGCTGCAGACCAATCTTTAGATTGAGACCGGAGAAGAAGACCTTCCAGAAGGGTATGTCCCGCTGTGGCACTTCCAGTCATTTGAGTCCACAAATTTATCAACCGAATATATAAAAACTGTTTATCACAGCCCTACGGCGAGCACATCTCTATGCTGTCTATAAATACACGTAATTTAGAAGAAAATGTATATATTTTTTTATGAACCACCGCGTTGAGTAATTATCGACCACTTTTTTATACGCTTTTTCTTTACACAAAGACGAAATAAAATTGTAGGAGATATTCCCTTTGTGTTTCTAAAAGAGTTGAAACGGTGGTTCCGGGAAGAGAAAACGCGGGCGGTCTGTGATAGTTTTTCCGGCCAAAATCCAATTTTTAAAGAATCAGAAAGAGAATATTTAAAAATCTAGTTAATTAGAAAGGACAAATGTTTTCCAAAAGTTTCATTTCGTTTTCAATTTGCGAGACAGGTGATCCTTGATTTAAATCCTTGGTCAGTCTTTCATTTAAATAATAAGAAAATTAAATGAAAAGCAAAAATAATATCATTTACTTCATGACAAACAAATGCCGAGCAACCGGTATAAGTTTTTTTTTTAAATAAACCGTATTATATTGAAAAAATATCTGCTCCTTCTTCATATTATACTAGATCATTGATATGTTCTTGACCAGGAGTCATTCTCTTGAAAAGTTGAATACCAGCTATCTTTTCATATTTCTTATATATTCGTCTTCACTTTGTGTTGTGGATTCATATTTAAATAAATATATAATAATTATAATTTGAATTACAGCACTTTTTATTTTCACTGAACTCAGACATGTTTCGGTTACAAGTAACCTTCATCAATGTATACAATTTCAACAGTCAAATAAAACAGAGCGGTCAATTATATACTAAATTGAGATCGAGTTATGTATAAAAGTGGAAGTGGTATAATAAGAATTGAGGAGAAGGGAGATGTAACGGCAACATATCTAGTGGAAGGGGTAAAATTAGGATTGAGGAGAGGGGAGATGTAACGGGAACATAGCGAGCATGGGAATTGAACAAACAAACAAACAAACCATCACGCCGTTTCCCCGTAGAGGTAGGCAGAGAGAATCCATTGACCGCCACACTAATATATCTTGACAAACCTCTCTAGATTCCTCCACATTCATACAACGGGTCATACACGCACGTCGATTCTTCCGACTTCTAAGATGACAGACCTCTAAAATTTGATTAATTAATATCAGTTTATTTCATCAACATACATTACAAAATTTATTTTTAAGGCATCTATTGAGAACAGGTAAAATAATATGTTATATATAGTATACTACCAGAAACGCATAAGAGATGGTTCAACATTAGGAAGACAGGATATTCTCCAGAAGACAGGATACTTTCACTAACATGAAAGACGTCGATCTCCGAGGTGACCGCGTTCAGCAGACTAATTGCTCTTCCCACCGGTGTCACCAGAGGCAGATTGGTTCTGGCGGCCGGTAGGTAAAACAATCTGTGCTGTCGCTGTCGGAGATATCTATCGGGGACAAAAAGCCGAACACCCTCCAGTACGGCCGAGTTCTCGAAGTATCCCCTAATTAATCTAAAGAAATGGGTAATTAGATGTCCATCTCTTCGAAGCTGTAGAGAATTGGTTCCGAGCATTCCCAAAAGAAATGCCGTGGGATAGAGCCAAGGATAGCTACCATACTCCCTCATGTAGAGATACCTCAGAATTTTTTTTTGAACCCTCTCCAACATAATGGAATATCTCGCCTCGTGAGGACTCCATATCACAGAACCACTTTCGAGTTTGCTCCGAACCAATGCGTTGTATAGGACTCTGAGCACATTGGGATCCCTGAAAACTCTGCCGGTCCGGACGATGAAGCCCAACATCTTCAATTTGGTCATGCTATGTTTTCCTCGGTCTGCCTCGACTCCGTACTCCATGATAGATGAGTGTACGTGTTATGATTTAGATATATAAATGTAAGGGTAGTGAGTGTGGCGGTCTGAGCGTTATTTATGATGATTAGTGAGTGCCGAATACATAATCATTTGAAGAAATATATACGAATTAATAATTTAATTACGAAAAATATTGGGAAGGGATCTCTGCAATGTCTGGCAAAAGACCAAATATTGTTTAGAATCCAGTGTCAAACTATTTTGGATTTATTATTAAATTATTAAATTAATGTCCCCGTGGTTATTTAATCTATATATGGACAAGTGTATGAAAGAGCTGAAAGGGTTGGATGTAGGTACCAAAATGAGCGGAGTGTCAATAAACTGTCTCTTGTATGCGGATGACGCTGTCCTACTTGCAGACAACGAGTATGAACTACAAGTCCCGGTGAATAGTATGTATGAGGTATGCGTGCGAAATGATCTGATGATAAATGTGAATAAGTCCAAGGTAATGAATGATTTTTGAAAAATAAGAAAACACGACAGTCTGCAACATTAGTGTGAATGGTGAAAATCTGGAACAAGTGGATGAATTTGTTTTTTTAGGACTATCTATCCAAAAAACCTAAAATGGCAGCGCACAATGGTGTTCTTGTACCGACCCTGGACCCATGTATGGAAGCGAACCATGGAATTGGCAAAAGATCTCTTAGACGAATGTGTGGATACTCGGTGTATGATTTTGTCGAATCAAAATATAAGAAGTGAATGCGGTGCGAATGATGGTGTTATGAACAAAATAATGAAAGGATCCTTAAGATGGTTTGGACATATG
The DNA here is from genome assembly GCA_022606425.2 of Lepidostoma basale. NCBI lineage: Eukaryota > Metazoa > Arthropoda > Insecta > Trichoptera > Lepidostomatidae > Lepidostoma > Lepidostoma basale. The sequence continues at coordinate 321,799 of JAHDVF020001163.1, forward strand.
GAAAGAATGAATTAAGAAAAATGGTAAAATGTTAACGATGTAAATGGAACCAGAAATAGAGGAAGACCGAGGAAAATGTGGCACGACCAAAAAATCAAATATTGAATGTCGGCCACGTGAGGAGTCAGAGAAATCGACGCGCGTACCTACATGACACGATGTATGAATGTTGAGGAAGCGAGAGAAATATGTCAGGAAAGAAAAGTGTGGCAGTCCATTCTTTCTACCTACCCCTTCAGAGAGACGGCGTGATGGTTAGTTAGTTAGTTAGTTAGTTTTTTATTAAATTATATAGATAGATTAGATATAGATTAGTCTTCTTCTTCTCGTTTTTCTCGTATCGTACTAATTAACTTATTTACCATTGCGAGGGGTAGGCAGAGACGATGGATCTTGGAGAATGTTGAGTTGCAGTACTTATTTATTTATTTATTAAGGGTAACAAACAGCGATATCAATAACATATATTAGTAAAAAAAATCAAATAAAGTAAGGCCAATTACATGCTACCACAAATATAAAATAATAGTTAACTAACTAACTAACTATCACACCTTCTCCCCGAAGGGGTAGGCAGAAAGAATGGACTGCCACACTTTTCTTTCCTGACATATTTCTCTCGCTTCCTCAACATTCATACATCGTGTTTGCACGCGCGTCGATTTTTCTGACGCCTCACATGGCCGACATTCAATATTTGATTTATTTGATCGTGCCACGTTTTCCTCGGCCTTCCTCGATTTCTAGTTCCGTTCACGCCGTTTACATATACCTTCTTTACCATTCTGTCCTCATTCATTCTTTCCATGTGTCCAAACCATCTTAATGACCCTTTCATTATTTTGTTCATAACACCATCATTCGCACCACATTCACTTTTTATACTTGCAATTGATACACATTCGTTTTAGAGATCTCATTTCTACTGCATTTATTCTACTTTCATCCTTCTTTTGCCAGTTCCATGCTTCGCTTCACAGTTTTTCCAAAGTTTTTCCATCTAAGTCAATAAATACCTATTACATTTTGAATGTATACAAATACTTGAAGACAAATACTGGATTTTACCCATTGCGGATAAATAATTTTTTTAATGATTAATTGTATCTCAATAGAGACGAAGATGTTAATTGTTTTCAAGGAACAGAATATGGTGGCCGAGGCGCTTAAAGGACTTATGACCTGTCATTGGTTGGGTTAAGCGATCTTTTTTTGTTAACAACATCCCCATTCCGCCTTTCTTACGACCACCACGTCTGACAATTTTTTGGAAGATGTATACATGCTACAATGTTGAGAAACACTTCACATTTTTAGTTCAAACCACACTAGCGCCATCTATTAATATTAATATTGTTTTTTTATAGCAGTTCCTAAGCAAAAATGTATTGTATTATAATTTCGTATTTCTATGATTTGAGGATTAATTGTATCTCAATAGAGACGAAGATGCAAATTGGAAACAGAATATGGTGATCGAGGTGTTTACAGGACTTATGACCTGTCATTAGTTGGGTTAAGCGCACGCTTTATGTAATACAACATTCCCCATTCCACCTTTTCTTATGACCACCATGTCTGACAATTTTTTGGAAGTTGTATATATGTTAATCTGTAACACCAAACTTCACATGTTAGTTTCAATCTACACACTAGCGCCATCTATGAAGATTGGATTGTAAGCATTAAGCAGAAGATCTTTTTATTAACGCAATGTGAAAGGCTACCGCCATTATCGTATTGCTAGATAACGCCTGGAGATGTCACTCCAATTTATATGCTATAACTTGGACCAGTTTTTGTTTTTACAACAATTTGATTGTATACAAATACTTGTAGACGAATACTGATTTGGTTTATAATTATTTTTATTTTGTTGAATTAAAAAAACCTCAGAACACGTTATGTTTAATAATACCTACTTAATGTTGTAAGAGGATAATATATAAATCTTTTTATAATAACCTATATAAAATATTTCGTCGTTTTGGGGTTTAATTAAAGGGAATATCTCCAATCCGTCTGCAGGCATACTAAATTAATGTCACCCAAGTATTCTCCTAGCCACGCCTACTCGTTCATTCATTGGACAAAAAGCAATTAAGAAGATACAAAATCAGCCAAGCCACAATCGTCTTTCCAAAAACGACACTTAGGTTCGCCTTTCGCTTAGCAAACACCAATTTACCAGACAACTTTGTCAAATTAATTGTCAAGCGGAATCCGCCCACAGAGACGGTAATTTAAATTTAGAATCGTTTTAAAAATTAAAGCACTAACAACGGAACAGAAACAAGCGAATACCGTCCATCTGTCAAAAGAAGCGGGAAACGTCGGAAGAAAATTCGCTCGGCGCCATCTTGGAGTTTTTGACGTTCTGGATTTCGGTTTTGGAAGATGAAGATGCCTTTTCACATGCACATGGCTTTAAACGATCAAATTAGCCAAAAATTATTGAGCGTTTAACATATTTTGTCTTTCGGTTAGTCTCGGGAAAATAAATATGTTCTGTTGACACAGTCTTGCCTTGGCGCGCATTTTGTTCTCACCTTTCCGCTGTGTTGCAATACGAAAAATATTACTTAAAAATAAGCAAATTATAATTCAATTCAAGAACGTTTTACTAATTAATGACAAGTGTTTAAAAAGAAGTGTTTAAAGTGATTTAAATATCTAATCTTGCGTTTTTGAATTTAAAAATGGAACACTGTGAGAACGTTGCCGAAAATTTTAATAACGCAATCAGTGAACAAATGAGTGTCGACGAAAAGGAATCATTTATAAATCAAATTAACGCAAAACCAGCATCAAAAATATCCTTTTCAATTGATAACTTACTTTCAAAAAGTGCCTCTTGCAGTAGGAGTAAAATGAAAGGCGACAATGTAGACAAAAATACTAATAATAATGATATTATAATTAATAAGGCGTTTCAACAAAATTGCAACGATTTAATACAGATCAATTCTAACACAACGCGAAATATAACAAACAAAATATTCAGTGAAGATTCTAATTGTTATAAAAACATAAAACAAACGAATGCCAATTTGAACGACATCAGAACGACGTTCGATTGTTTCGAAAATAATGATTTTGAATCAGCGAATCGAGAAACGAATATAAATATTCCAAAAGATCTTTCAAAATCGAATTTCGAACCCATTAAAGCAGAGATAAAACCTATCACTTCTATAGATTCCAATGAAGACAGGAATTCCATGGACGATTTTGAAACGCATAAGAGTGAGGCTTCTAATATAAGCGTGACGAATTCCGATTTGGAGATTGACGATTTCGAGGTTATGTTGGAGAATCAGTCCAAGAGCTACGCGAATATGGTTCACGCAGCAGGAACGAGTGGAAATCAATGTGGAGAACCATCTGGTGGTGGAAGTGAAGAAGTTGGAGATGATTTGAACTTAGAAGATGGCATTAATTACGGTAAGTTTTTGACTGTTTAACTAACCATCATATTTATTGTTTCTTGAACAATGATATAAAACTCTATATTAAATAATTCATACAAATGAAAACGTCTGTTTTATACTTTAATTATATTTTATGGGAATGACACGTTTCACCTTTCTAAGGCATTATTTCATTTCATTTATTAATTTAAACATATCAAAAACATCACAGAACTATATTTCATTAGGTACGTTAATTATGCATAATATTATTTGAAAAAAATTGCGACACACTTCTTCTTTCGGTGCCGTATCAGGTCCCCCCAACGTTGGCGATTACTGTAGCAAAGGCATCTCTATCATGCGCCACTTGGAACAGGTTCTGAACTCTTATTATTCCTGTCCACTCTTTGTTATTCCGCAGCCAGAACAGCTGTCTTCTACCAACTCCCCGACGGATGGAGGGATCCACTTTACCCATTAATATCAGTCGAAGGAGGTGGTATTTTCTCCCCTTAGCACATGACCCAAATATGAGACCTTTCTAATTTTCACACTCGACAACAGCTCTCTATTGGCTCTGGCCCTCTGTAGTACGTCTGCATTACTGACCCTATCGGTCCACGGTATACGGAGCATTCTGCGGTATATCCACATCTCGAACGCTTCCAACCGGTTCCAATACATTCACTTTCAGAGTCCAGGTTTCGCAACCATATATTAGAACAGACCATATATAACATTTAATCATTTTTTGTCAGAGATTCAAGTTAAGATTATTTGAGACACATAAATAATACATGAAATAATATGATGAACTCCCAATTATAAACAAAGGCAGAGACAGCGCCTCCTTTAGGTCAACTACGCTATCACAAAATACGTCGACCTCCGAGATGACACGATTTAGCAAAGATACCTACCGGCATAATCATTGGCAATTTGGTTCTGCATCGTACAATCTTTGGCCCCTTTGTCGAAGATAATTATCAGGGACGAACAGACCTACATCACTCAAAAATTGTGAGTTGTGTATACAACCGCCAATCAGTCGAAAGAAGTGAACACCCAAGTGAATGTCTCGTTTTCTTTCATATTAATAAACCAACCATCTCGTCGGCTCCACGAAGGGGTAGGTCGAAAGAATGGATCGCCACACAGTTCTTTCCTGACAATCTCTCGCCTCATCAACATTCATGTATTCACGCACCTCGATTGCTCAGATTTATCACATGGGCGACTTGAAATTTGATTGTGCCACGTTTTCCTATCTATTTCTTGTTTCATTTACATTGTTATCATAAACTTAGATTATAAACAATATATTTATCATATGGCTTGCTTGCACAATTCTTTTATGGGGAAAGAAATCAAACTGCTGAACATTCAGAGATTGACGTCTTTCATAGGTAAAACTAACTAACTAACCATCACGCCGTCTCCCCGAAGGGGTAGGCAGATATAATGGACTGCCACACCTTTCTTTCCTGACATATTTTTCTCGCTTCCTCAACATTCATACATCGTGTCATGCACGCGCGTCGATTTCTCTGATTCCTCACATGGCCGACATTCAATATTTGATTTATTTGATCGTGCCACGTTTTCCTCGGTCTTCCTCTATTTCTGGTTCCATTTACATCATTAACATATAATTTTTTTACCATTCTTTCTTCATTCATTCTTTCCATATGTCCAAACCATCTTAATGATCCATTCATTAGTTTGTTCATGACACCATCATTCGCACCGCATTCACTTCTTATATTTTCATTCGACACTCTATCATACACAGAGTATCCACACATTCGTCTAAGAGATCTCATTTCTACTGCATTTATTCTACTTTCATCCTTCTTTTGCCAGTTCCATGCCTCGCTTACACTGCCATTCTAGTTTTTTGGATAAGTTTTTGTTTGCGATGACAACTTTAAGTGCACTATTCACTTTGTTGCCTGCCCCAACCCTTCTTTCAATATCCCTCTTCACTCGCCCATCTCTTGTAAACATACTACCTACCTAAATACACGAACTCAACTACTTGCTCCAAATTTTCACAATTCACGCTAATGTTGCAGACTGAAACATTAGCGTAGCGTTTCATAGGTATAAGTGAAAATACTTTCAGAAGACTCATAAAGTCGAACCATCTCTCAAACTTTATTGGTATTTCACCTGTGGGTTCTCAAATATATGTCTTAAGCCAGTGGTTCCCAAAGTGGTCTGTAGGGACCCCCAGGGGTCCCTGGGGATCATTCAGGGGGTCTGTAGAAAATTATAATTGATATTTTGGGTCCCTGAACAAAGTCAGGGGGTCCGCGCAAGGTTTTATAACTAACTAACTAACTAACCATCACGCCGTCTCCCCGAAAGGGTAGGCAGAAATAATGGACTGTCACACTTTTACTGATGCGGCACTCCATCCTTCTCTTTTCGCCCCGCGGGAGACGCGGTGTGATGGGTTGCGAACTTCATCGCCACCAATAGGCATCTCCCGCGCAAACTTCGATCGTCCAACACCCACAAAATAAATCTAGAACAAATAATATAAAATACAATGATATAAAATAAAATAACAAAATAAAAATAATTTAACACAAAATGTTCTTTTTAGATGGTGCACATATTGTCTATTTAATTTATGTTCCACGAATCCACCGTTTTTTAATTTAGCACATAATGTAATAACACATAATGTTTTTTCGATGTTGCACATGTTGACATGGACGATCCGGACTTTTGTGTTTATTTAATTTATGTTACACGTATCCACCATTTTTTAAATTATCTGTAATAAGGTTTAAGGTTTTATATAATATTATTATTAAATAAATAAATATAATACTATTATTAAATAAAAAAATTGTGACACATTTTTATTTCTATGGAAGTTATGATAAATAAAAAAGGTTTTTTTTTGTTATAGATCTTTTTTTGCTCATTCGTGAAAATTTGGGCAAAAAAAAGGGCCGAAAATGAAAAATATCCGTGAAAAACCTTAGAATTCGTTAGACTTAGTCTAAAAGTTGACATAATATTATTATTATTATTATTTATTATTAAAAAAGGCTTACCCCAAGGATATACATAAATGATATTTGAATTTATTTTACAATTTTCAATATGAGGAGAAAATATTTCATTATTATGAAGAAGGAATCTGGTCATGTCTAGGCTTGAACCCGATTCCCAACAATGGCAATATGATTGTCACTCTGTCTTTGGTCTGGTGTAGAATTCACGTGACAGTAAAATGGCCATAGATTAGCTACCTATCACATGTCATGAGAATCAATAGCTAAAAATTGTAAACATTTATTGGGTTCAAATAGCCTAATGTATACAAATGTGGAAAGCAAAGGGAAACTACCATATTGAAAAGGCTCAAAGGGCATCTCAAGAACCAATCCCTAAGATTGAAACTACAAAAAAATCCGTCTTAACTAACTAACTAACTAACCATCACGCCGTCTCCCCGAAGGGGTAGGCAGAAAGAATGGACTGCCACACCTTTCTTTCCTGACATATTTCTCTCGCTTCCTCAACATTCATACATCGTGTCATGCACGCGTCGATTTCTCTGACTCCTCACATGGCCGACATTCAATATTTGATTTATTTGATCGTGCCACGTTTTCCTCTATTTCTGGTTCCATTTACATCATTAACATACAATTTTTTTACCATTCTTTCTTCATTCATTCTTTCCATATGTCCAAACCATCTTAATGATCCTTTCATTATTTTGTTCATGACACCATCATTCGCACCGCATTCACTTCTTATATTTTCATTCGACACTCTATCATACACAGAATATCCATACATTCGTCTAAGAGATCTCATTTCTACTGCATTTATTCATCCTTCCTTTGCCAGTTCCATGCTTCGCTTCCATACATAAGGGTCGGTAGAAGAACACCATTGTGCACTGCCATTCTAGCTTTTTTGGATAGGTTTTTGTTAGCGATGACAACTTTAAGTGCACCATTCACTTTGTTGCCTGCCCCAACCCTTCTTTCAATATCCCTCTCCACTCTCCCATCTCTTGTAAACATACTACCTAAATACACAAACTCAACTACTTGCTCCAAGTTTTCACCATTCACGCTGATGTTGCAGACTGTCGTGGTTTTCCGTCCGTCCGTCTTTTTTATTACAAATAAATATTTTTCCGAAAAATATTATATTATTTATAAAAAAACTTTTCTTCTTTTAATTTTAATTTTAAAACTTAACCATCACCCCACCTCCCCGAAAGGGTAGGCAGAAAGAATGGACTGCCACACTTTACACTTTAATCGATGCGGCACTCCATCCTTCTCTTTTCGCCCCCGCGAGAGACGCGGTGAGATGGGTTGAGAACCTCATCGCCAATTTATTAAAATTTTATTAAATGAAATGTTTTATTAGGACTGATTTCGGAATTTAATTTATGATAGAATATCTAATAATGAAGTAAGAAAGGAATGTAAGGCGGATGAATGCGTGATAAATAAAATTAAGAAACGGTTTACACATATGGAACGATTGGTTAAGTGTGAATGGGAAAAGAAGTCGAGGAAGGCCAAGGAAGACATGGCATGACCAAATTAATCAATTACTGAAAGGCGGCCATGTGCGAAGTAGGAACAATCAACGAGCGTGCCCGGATAGAACAATGTGGCGATCCATTCTCTCTACCTACCCCTGCGGGAAACGGCGTGGTGGTTAGTTAATTAGGACTGATTTCGTCTTATTGAAATATTATCAACTGAATTTCTAACGTGTGTGAATATAATAATTCTAGTTTTCTAGAAGTTTCATTATAGATATTTCTTGGGAATGGCATTATCAAATGTGTTTTTATTATGCATTAGCAAGGCGAAACGTGTCATTTCCATAAAATATAAAAAATCTTCGAGAAATGGAACATTTTCAATCTTATTAATTATTTAATGTGGAGTGTTTATTTCTTTCTTTCTTCTCGACTTCTTCGACTACAGTCCTCTAATGTGTTCTATTTCTGGCCATTCATCTCAATTCTCCTGGTCTTCCCAGTTTCCTCAAATCTTTGGTTCTTATGTTTTTCCTTTGGACATTGTTCATCGTAATGTTTGTTGGTAAAATAAACTTATTTGATTTGATTTGATTAAAATATCTCCCATATAACCCGTTCTAGTGCGACACTTTTCTCGCTCTATAATATAATCTCTATAAAAATATATAAAATTAGGGAACAAAACATTTTTTAACATAAATTATAATATTTTTTTATACGGATTAATTGTATCTTTAGAGACGAAGATGTAAATTGTTTTCTGGGAACAGAATATGGGGGTCGAGGCGCTTACAGGACTTATGACCTGTCATTGGTTGGGTTAAGCGATCGCTTTATGTTAACAACATTCCCCATTCCTCCCTTCTTACGACCACCACGTCTAACATTTTTTGGAAGATGTATATACGAGTATGCTACAATGTTGAGGAACACTTCACATTTTTTAGTTCAATCTACACTAGCGCCATCCATTAAGATCAGGTGTAAGCATTAAGCAGAAATCTTTATTAATGCAATGGAAAAGGTTTTCCAATTATCATACTGTGCTAGACAACGCCTGGAGATGTCTCTCCAATTTTTATGCTTTTAACTTGGACCAGTATTTTATACAACATTTTGAATGTATACAAATACATGTTGACAAATACTGGATTTTACTTTACTTTTTTGGGAATGTTGTTAAACATAAAGCGATCGCTTAACCCAACCAATGACAGGTCATTAGTCCTGTAAGCGCCTCGACCACCATATTCTGTTCCCGGAAAACAATTTACATCTTCGTCTCTATTGAGATACAATTAATCCTTATAAAAAATGATTAACCCGCAATGGGTAAAATCCAGTATTTGTCTACAAGTATTTGTATACATTCAAAATGTTGTATAATATTAAAATAAAATCAATTGTCTTTTATGATATATTAACACTATTTAAGTTAAAACTTATTTAGGTAGTAAAAATGCAAAATTATAAAGTTCCGTTGTTTTGGCTTCTTCAAAATTAACTAATTACCTAACTAACCATCACGCCGTCTACCAGGAGGGGTAGGCAGAAATAATGGACCGTCACACTGTTCTGTCCTGATATACTTCTCTAGATTCCTCTACATTCATACATCTTGTCATGCACGCACGTCGATTTCTACGACTCCTCACATGACCGATATTTAAAATTTGATTGATTTGATCGTGCCACGTTTTCCTCGGTCTTCCTCTATTTCTGGTTCCATTTACATCGTTAACATATATATTTTTTACCATTCTTTCTTCATACTTTCCATATGTCCAAATCATCTTAATGATCTTTTCATTATTTTGTTCATAACACCATCATTCGCACCGCATTCATTTATTATATTTTCATTCGACACTCTATCATACCCAGAGTATCCACACATTCGTCTAAGAGATCTCATTTATACTGCATTTATTCTACTTTTACCCTTCTTTTGCCAGTTCCATGCTTCGCCTCCATAGATAAGGGTCGGTAGAAGAACACCATTGTGCACTGCCATTTTAGATTTTGGATAGGTATTTGTTTGCGATGACAGCTTTAAGTGCACCATTCACTTTGTTGCCTGCTCCAACCCTTCTAAATTCGGAAGAAGGTATTATGAACAAAATTATGAAAGGATCGCTGCGTTGGTTCGGACATATGGAGCGCATGGATGGAGAAAGAATGGTTAAGAAAGTATACGTTAACGATGTAAATGGAATATGGAGTCGAGGTAGATCAATGATCCTTTCATTATTTTGTTCATAATACCATCATTCGCACCGCATTCATTTATTATATTTTCATTCGACACTCTATCATACACAGAGTATCACACATTCGTCTATGAGATCTCATTTCTACTGCATTTATTCTACTTTCATCCTTCTTTTGCCATTATTATTTAAAACTCAGCGTAGCAGATAAAGGGCTTGTGTGTCCGAAACATGTTTGGTATTTAATTTTAATTTATATATTTTTAATAAAGTATGTGTTGTATTCAAAGTATATAAAAAAAATAAACATTAAAAATAATGGGAAACGGTGGGATGGGTAGTTAGTTACAATCAATTTAGTCATGGGATGCTTTCCTTGGCTTTCCAAGGCTTTTCTTTCCACTCACACTGCGTGTATACTACATTTTAACCATTCTTCTCTCGCTCATTCGCTCTGCATGTCCAAATCATCTCAGGGATCTTTTGTTACCTTACTTATGATGCAATCATCTGCCTACATTTCTTCTTTATTTCGTCGTTAGGTATTCTATCTTCTTCTTTTTTCTGTGTCCTGTCCTCTCCAACGTTGACTATCACCCTTGAGTAGGCCTCCCTGTCCTGGGCAGCTCGCAACAACTCCTCCACGGTCCTCAGCCCCGTCCACTCTCGGATGATCCTCAGCCAGGAAACCTGCCTTCCACCAACACCTCGTCGACCCTCAATCTTACCCTCCAAGATCAGATGTAACAGTGTGTACATTTCGCCTCTCAGAACATGGCGCAAGTAGGACACCTTACAGAATTTGATGTTGGTCAGCAACTCTCTGTCAACTCTGGCTCTATGGAGAACGTTTGTGTTGCTGACCATGTCAGTCCAGGAGATGCGTAACATCCTTCGGTGTATCCACATCTCAAAGGTCAATATTATGAATCAATTGGAGGCCTTTGAGGTATTCTATCTAGTATATTTAATTATTAAGACAGTATTATTCTGGTTTCACCACGTGTTTATACTCGTACATCAGCCGACGGACTAAGAGATTTTTCTACATTATGAATCATCCCCGGTCCAGACGAGGAGAATGTGACAGCCAGGACACTAATTGCTCCCTGATTGATGCTTCTGGTATATATGGCAACACCGTTTATCCAAATTACTGGCAACCCGAGATATATTTCAGGCTAGCATCAGGGCTGCCACAAAAATTACGATTATTTCATTTTAAGAATATGTTAGAGTCTATTCATTTCAAGGAGATTGTTTGCTATAGTGTGAGTGACAGTGCGTTTACAAAAAAATATATATGCTGTTTTCATTTTATTTTTTATTAGTAGAAAAAACAAAAAAAATATGGTGTTTATAAAAATGCTTTTTTAAAAATAAAAGTTCTATCGGCGTCAGTTGTAAAAATCACAAAAATAAAGTCCATTAATTTTTGCTGTTTATTGATTTTTCTTGAAAAAAAAAAACAAAAAAAGATGTGACTAATATTCATATAGTTACTATAAGGTGTTAAAATTGAATGAATCAGTTATTTTTATTTAATTATTTCAAATATCTGGTATCCTGGCTAGTGGTGTCTGGAAATTTTTATTTTTCCGTAAAATCCGTGTTATCATTGGAATTCTAAAACAAAATCAAAACACGTCCTTCCTCCTTTGAAATTAATTTATTTTTCTTATTTCAAGATAATAATAAAATGGATAATTTATAGAGCGCCATTTTTATGAATTAATAATCTCAAGAAGTAATTTTCTAACCACCTAGTATTTTAGAAGCTAATGCCGTATACTCCGCCTACTAAGATCCAGGAGCCAATCAGAGAGCGTTCTATAACCAATTTTGGAGGTGATACTAACACTATTGCATATCATCTCCCTGAAGTGTATTCACTATCCAAACCATCTCAATAATCCTTTCATTATTTTGGTCATAACACTTTCATTCGCACTGCATTCACTTCTTATATTTTCATTTGACACTATCGTACACAGATTTTCCACACATTCGTCTAAAAGATCTCATTTCAACTGCATTTATTCTAATTTTATCCTTCTTTAGCCAGTTCATGCTCCACTTCCATACATAAGGGTCGGTACAAGAACACTACAGGTTTTTATTGTACATAAATTGTACAAAATTAATTAATATAAAGTTACTATCAAATTAATCATATATTGAATGTCGGCCACGCGAGGAGTCGGAGAAATCAACGTGCGTGCATGACACGATGTATGGATGTTGAGGAACTGAGAGAAGTATGTCAGGAAAGAAAAGTGTCCATTATTTCTGCCTACCATTTCGGAGAGATGGCATGATGGTTAGTTAGTTATTGGCCAAAACAATTCACTTTTACACGAAATATCTCCAAATTTGCGGGAGCACCACATGAACCAAACCAAATTTTCAACTAATTTGAAAAAAATCTAAATTTAAAGTTTCGGAGCGAGCGCAGCCCTGTCGCGCGCGTTTATTTGTAGATCTTTAGAACGAGCGTTTAAAAATTCAAACGAGCATTCGAAATTCAAAGAAATGTTCCTCGGGCCGACAATAGAGCACTAAGTGTGAGGATGACAGGACGCCGATTAAGTCCGCAGATATCTTTGATGTGGTCTCCCTAATTGTTTCGCCAGATACTCGTCGCCATTTCGTTTGATGGCCGAAGAAATTTACCGTCCGAATTGAATTTACTGTTTTAATATATGTATATACGATTATTTAAAATTTGTAAAGTGGAAAAAAACTATTCCGTAACTGAAGCTAGGAATACATAATTGCTTTTCACTCCTTAGACTCTCTCGAAGATAGACGAACACTGAACGATATGATGCAACTTCACAAAATCATACATTCTCAATAGTGTAAACGGTGAAAATCTGGAACAAGTGGATGAATTTATTTATTTAGGAAGTATGTTTACAAAGGATGGGAGGGTGGAGAAGGATATTGAAAGAAGGGTTGGGGCAGGCAACAGAATAAATGGTGCACTTAAAGTTGTCATCGCAAACAAAAGCCTATTCAAAAAAGTCAAGATGGCAGTGCACAATGGTGTTCTTGTGCCGACCCTTATGTATGGAAGCGAAGCATGGAACTGGCAAAAGAAGGATGAAAGTAGAATAAATGCAGTAGAAATGAGATCTCTTAGAAGAATGCGTGATACTCTGTGTATGATAGAGTGTCGAATGAAAATATAAGAAGTGAATGCGGTGCGAATGATGGTGTTATGAACAAAATAATGAAAGGATCATTAAGATGGTTTGGACATATGGAAATAATGAATGAAGAAAGAATGGTAAAAAAAGTATATGTTAACGATGTAAATGGAACCTGAAATAGAGGAAGACCGAGGAAAACGTAGCACGATCAAATAAATCAAATATTGAATGTAGGCCATGTGAGTAGTCAGAGAAATCGACGCGCGTGCATGATACGATGTATGAATGTTGAGGAAGCGAGAGAAATATGCCAGGAAAGAAATGTGTGGCAGTCCATTTTTTCTGCTTACCCCTTCGGGGAGACGGTGTGATGGTTAGTTAGTTAGTTAGTTTTCTAAACCGATTTTGCTGAAAATATCACAGTTTGTTCCTATTAGTCCCAAGAAGGTTTTAAAAGTAGTTTATACAGAATATTAACCTTCTTCTTGTGATGAAGACGACCAGCCTTCTCTCCATCTCTTTGGTGGTCGTCCTGATGGTCGACGGCCCTCTGGAGTCTCATGCATCACGATCTTAGGAATCCTCGCTGGTTCCATCCTCTCGATGTGGTCCCTCCAGAAACGTCTTCTCTGCCTACTCCATCTCACTATGTATTCAATTTTGCAGGATCTGCGATTTTCTTCAATGGGTTTCCTATCTCTAAGGGTTCTCCCCACAATAGGTCGCAATGTTTTCATTTCTGCTACCCTTAAGAGATGTTTGGTTTTGGACATTGTCTGCTCTTGGGCCTGATGCATTTAAAAAATTCTAAGTAATGAAATATTACGCTTTATAATTAGTATGAAAAACATTAAACCTGTCGAGTTGTATTGAGCTTAGCCCATACACATTTTTATATATCTCTGTTTTATTCTTTTTTTTTGCGAATGTTGAGTTTATTATGCTAACACCATTTTGCGAAACAGTGCTGTGGCAACAATATCATAAGAATTAATTAAAATCATGTGATATTCTAACGGTGTTCATATTAAAACTTTTTTTTCCAAAGTAGTAGTTTTGAGTCAGGAGCGCCAACCGGTTTCACTCACAAACTGTGTATAGCCCTGACGAAGCTCGTTACAGAGTGAAACCGGTTGGCGCTCCTGACTCAAAATTAAGTGGTTTTATACAACGTTATAAAAGTGTTTAATTCTAATTTTAAATATGTCAAACCACCAAGTAATAGCTTCTTTCCAAAGTTTAAACTATTATTTCTACTTTTTAGTTTATTTAAAACGACATGTCTCGAAGTTTTTACACCTTCAACATCGGGAGAACGATATAAACCGATATTTTTACGCTTTAACCATAGTTAACGATAGTTTATATCGTTCTCGATATAATGATGTAATCAAATCAAATCAAATCAGTTTATTAACTCAAAATACATTACAGACAGGAAAAAGTTTAAGGCATCTATTGAGTACAGATAAAATACCTATTATAAAAATACAACATAGTACCAGGAACGCATTAGAGATGGTTTGACAAGAGGAAGACAAGACACTTTCTAAAGTCAAGAGTATTTGTCTCCTGAACGTACCTTCACTAATATGAAAGACGTCGATCTTAGAGGAGATCGCGTTCACCAGACTAATTGCTCTTCCCACTGGTGTCACCAGAGGCAGATTGGTTCTGGTGGCCGGTAGGTAAAACAATCTGTGCTGTCGCTGTCGGAGAAATCTATCAGGAACAAAAAGACCAACATCCTCTAGCACGGCCGAGTTCTCGAAATATCCCCTGATTAATTTAAAGAAATGGGTAATGAGATGTCCATCTCTTCGAAGCTGTAATGAATTGGTTCCAAGCATTCCTAACAGAAATGCCGTGGGATAGAGCCACGGATCATACTCCCTCATGTAGAGATACCTCAGAATTTTTTTCTGAACCCTCTCCAACATAACGGAATATCTCGCCTCGTGAGGACTCCATATCATAGAACCACTTTCGAGTCTGCTCCGAACCAATGCGTTGTATAGGACTCTGAGCACATTGGGATCCCTGAAAACTCTTCCGGTCCGAATGATGAAGCCCAACATCTTCAGTGCAATGTTAAAAATCCTCTCAATATGTGCACGAAATGTCAGCCTACTCTCATAGATGATTCCGAGATCCTTCATCGTAGATACATGAGTTAATTGCTGGTTGTTCATTGTATATCTATGATACCTAGTTCAGTAATGTATAAGTTAATGATATTTTATATCGTTCTCCTGATGACGAAGGTTTACAACCTTCGAAACATATCGTAAAAAAGAAACTGTTTTTAAATTCATAAGAAAATCGACATTACAGAATTCCACATCAACGCCTTAAGTTTTTAAATATTCTTCTTCAAGTGCCTTGTCGGGTCCCACCAACGTTGGCGATCACCTCGGCGAACCTGTCCCTGTCCTGCGCCAAGTTGATTGCAATTTTCCGATTATTTTAAATGAACATTAATGGTTAAACACGAAGATAAAATTTGAGTGTAATTAATTGGTTCGTCTTGCCACCAATTAGCGTATTTACCATATCCTAACCGTTCGAGAATTCATACAGTAGAGGTGTCACAATCGAGTCGACATTAGTCAAGTTGTGGACATGTTGGATTTATAGCGCGCGCTCTGCGAAGAATGTTGCCATTGGACAAAAATAAAATTAAATCGACGGTGATTTATCACGCATTCTAATCCAAAAATAATGAAATTCAAGGATTATAACAATGTTTTAGTGTTTTTATGAAGAGAATTTAATAAAATAAAGCCTGTCATCATCATCTTTGGCTCTACAGTCCGCTGTGCGCAATGATTCTTTCTTATTTGATCTGTACATCGTCTGCCATTGACGGCTTTCGTGGTGTTAACACCGAAGGTCCCGGGTTCGATTCCCGGAGATGCAGTGTGATTCTCATACAGTTTTTGATCTGGTGTAGAATTTATGTGACAGTAAAATGGCGATAGATTAACTACCTATCACATGTCATGAGGATCAGTATAATAGCTATACCTTTTACAAGGATTTGGCTCGCGCTGTAATAATGTAAAGAACTTTTTAATATGTATAATAATAATAATATTCATAAGGCGCCTTGTATATTCCGAACTCGTCAACTTTACTCTTTCTATTAAAATTTTGCTATAGATTTTACTAATGATATTCAAAATACTGTGGTTCTCACATTCTTTACAGGACACTTTTCCCTTGTCCAGAGGCATGATTAGGGGAGATGTAGGCAATGAGGGTCAGTTGGCAATGGGAGTCACCCCTTTAATTCGAAAACAATACGCGTGATGGCGGTTTCAGTGACGTCATACGCTAGCTGTTTGCCGGTAACATCCGCGGAAGGCAGCTTACTCAGTTCGCATCACGTGCTAGAGAGTGGTAGACGTAACAAGTTTTCGGGCCCTTCTGATCTAATTTTTCGAGTGGACAAATCCGAAGGTAAGGATCAAACTACTGAGTGTTTCTTTTTGCGCTTGTGATATGTAATGACTAAAGCATTTTAGATCGTGATTTCAAACTCATTTTACCACTATCACTTTTATTTTTATGTCAAGGTAGGTTTTTTCTATTTTTTACCGATGTAGGCAATCGGAGTCAGGTGACCCTTATTGTTAACATTCCCTGTCTTCGATAAAATAATCTTATTTTTGGTTTGTAGATACCGAACGTTCGTCCTAGAAAGACAAATAAGGCTAACTGGTCTATAGCTAACCTGAAAAGGGCCTTGGAGCTCATCGATGAACAAGGTTATTCAATAAGAAAAGCCGCGATAACAATGAACATCCCATTTTCGAGTCTTCAGAAGAGGTACGCGAAAAAAATAGATAAAAAAGGAAATTCTGCAGGAAACGAACAATACTTCAGCGTCAGATATGAACACTGATGACTTGTACCAGGACGACAAAAACGATGATGCAGAAGATTCTGACAACCAATGTCTTGTATGCGGCGAATTCGGGCGAGATAATGAGATGTGGTTCCGATGCACTTCATGTGGGCTTTGGGCTCATTCAGATTGCACTGGGTGGGACTCGGCTTGCAATTATGTGTACGATTTGTGTTGACCCCCATTGCCAACATACTGACCACCATTGCCAACAGATGTAGGCAATGGTGGTCAAACCTGTTTTTTTTTTAAATGATTATTGTTCCAAAAGTAAAAAACCAAAGTGATTAAAGGTGATCTCAATTAATAGTTTAATAACTAAAGTTTATAATAAGGCTTAAGCAATAAATAGCTAACTAATAGTTTGGTTTTTTTTTCAATTCTCGCTTAAGTGACTCCCATTACCTACATCTCCCCTACTGCTTCCCTCCAGTCGAGCGGCGTATATCCCTCCTCTAAGCACTGGTTAAAGAATTTTCATCAAGCAGAAACCATTTTTCTGCAGTTTTTAATCAATTATGTTGTAAAGTCTCAACAAACATATACATATTTACTAAGGCATTATCAAATGAATCGAGAAATTAGGGGCTTAGACGAATGTGTGGTAAATCTGAATATGAGTTTTAAATGCAAATATAATACATTATACGAAGTGATTGCAGTGCAAATGAGAGTGTTACGAACAAAGTAATGAAATGGTTATTAAGATGATTTAGACACACGGAAAGAAAGAATGCTAAAGAATATATACGTTAACGATGTAAATGTAACAAGAAATAGGGGAAGACTTAGGATAACGTGGTAAGATCAAATAAATCAAATATTAAATGTCACCCACGTGGGGAGTCGGAGAAATCGACGTACATGCATGACACGATGTATGAATGTTGAGTAGCCGAGAGAAGTATGCCAGGATTCTTTCCTGTGTGTTCGTGTGGCGATTCATTATTTCTGCCCACTCCTTAGGTAGACAGCGTGATGGTTGATTTAATTTGTTTTTTTTAGTATATGACGACCTTCGTGGCCGAGTGGTAAGTGCTATAACTGCCCCACAAAAGGTCCCGGGTTCGATCCCGGCGATGGCAGTGTGATTGTCACATTGTCTTTGGTCTGGTGTAGAATTCACGTGACAATAAAATGGCGATATGTTAGTTACCTAAGATATCGCCATTTTAATGTTGATTCGGCTCGCGCTGTAATGATGCAAATGAGCGATTCAACAATATAATAATAACATTAATAATGGAATTATCAATAAATTAAAATTTTGCATAATTGTGACGTTTTTCTGAAGCAAAGATGGCAGAATATATGGCAGATATAATACATTTGAATAGAGCGGATACGGCGTTAATTAGGATACATGTTAACTGGAGTCATTTGAAACGCTTGAATGTCTTAAATTGTAAAATTTATGATGAATGTTAGCTTTTTTTATAGTTTTCTCGTCCCTCGGATGAGGTGGGGGCAGTATTACTGTGTGTTTTGTCAGTATTTATCGATCCCGTCGTTTTGTTTGACATTATAACGGATTTGAGTGCGTGTTTTGACGTTTGTAATTTATGTCGCGGCAACATCTTGTCACAACCGAGTTGCCGCTCTTTCATGTGCTGCCAGTTGGGAACTTTACGACGCTTAATAGCCGGAGCGGGTTACCGTGGGTAGGTACTTATCCATTACGGACGGGGTAAATTATGTTACTGTCTACCTGAAGTCTAAATAATTTATTTTTTTAATTTGAAAAATGCTATATGTAAATAGATGTGTGAGTAATCGATCTTCCCTTTCCAACATCCCTAACCCATACTGTATCTAAACTCCACTGCCATATTATATCCCCAAGATTAACCTGCTCCCACCCAAGAGTAGTCCTTGTCACCGTCCCTCAGTCTCCACCAAATACTTCGGCCCCTGTTCAAGGCCACTCCCGACCCCTCCACAATCCTCCCTACCGGGCAGTCAGATCTAAATGTCGGACCCAACCTACCTCATTCTCCAAGAAACCCTCCCCTCACCATCCAACTATATCTAACTCCAACGTTCAAAAACAAATTTTCATTATGTGGGGGAGCAATAGCCTCTGAGCCGGTACTCCCGAAAATATAATAGCCAAGAGTAATCGAACGAGTTTTGAACAATCTCGAAAGATGGGTACCTACCTAAAAACTCCTTCGTTGTCTTGATTTCGAATATGGTAGGGCAGTATGTTCCTCGCCGCCGGTTCGCATACTTATACGAGAAAACAGTAGTAACCAATATTCCCTTAAAAACACGGATTTTGTAAAATGTTTACGAAAGATTATGAATTATATTATGTAAAATAATCTGATATTGCACAATAGAAATATATTGACTATATTGACGTTATAGATTGTTTCACATATCGGCTGCCAGAACCAACCTTCCTCTGGTGACACCGGTAGAATAAGCAATTAGTTTGCTGAACGTGGTCTCCTCGGAGATCGACGTTTCTTCATATTATTGAACGACAAATACTCTTGACTTTAGAGAGTATCTTGTCTTCCTAATGTCGGATCATCTCTCATGTGTTCCTGGTATTCTTATTTTTCTTCTTCAGTCTATTCCTGTCTACTCCTGGACAAAGGCTTACTCCATTCGCATCCACGCTACTGTGTCTAGTACATCCAGGTAATTTCGACATGTCTGTTCAGGTCTTCCTTCCACTGTAGTTGCGGTCGTCCTACACTTCTCTTTGCCATGCACGGTCTCCAAGTACAGTCTTCTTGTCCATTTTTCGTCCGAGCTTCTGATTACGTGACCTGCGACTTTTGTTTTCTCTCTCACCGTATTTTAATTGTGATGGTATATTTGCAGATGATGCCCTGTCTCCAAGCTCGGACCGAAAGAAGCGCCCGCGCACCGCCTTCACAGCTCAACAGATCAAGGCGTTGGAATCGGAGTTTGAGAGGAACAAGTACCTGTCCGTGGCCAAGCGTCTCCAGCTAGCCAGGAACCTGAGACTCACAGAGACGCAGGTTGGAAAACCTAACCTAACCCCACGCATTATAGAATAACCATAGATAAAACAATATAATTACCAAGCGCAACACCAGACTTGTGCGGATAAACGATGCATGATAAATACAAAACGAAATAAGGAAGAAATGTAAGGCAGATGATTGCATCCTAAGCAAAATTAAAAAAGGATCACTTAGATGGTTTGGACCAATGTTCTCTCTAATTTTCCGAAGGTTATGTGCACAAAAGACATCGGTTGTGCAAAGGATTTTTTTGTACGCTACATAGCGATATTTAACTAACTAACTAACCATCACGCCGTTTCGCCGAAAGGGGTAGGCAGAGTGGGTGGACGGCCTGACTGATCTGTTCTGATATACGAGGTCTATCCAATAAATTCGCGAACTGATTTAAAAATATATATATTTTCCAAAATTTAGGGTAGATCGATCGTATCCCCTTCAAAATGCTCCCCATTTGTATCAATGCACTTGTCCCACATCCGTTTCCATTGATCAAAACATTCCTGGAAGTCTTCAAGAGTCATGCTGTTCAGCTGCTTTGTCGTTTCGCGTTTAATCGTCTACACGTCGTCCCCGTGCGCCCACGCATGACCTTTTTACATTTCGGGAACAAAAAGAAGTCGCCAGGGGCTAAATCTGGTGAATAGGGAGGGTGATCAATCTCAGAGATCGCATTACGGGTCAGAAACTGGCAGACAATCAGTGATGAATGTGAAGGCGCATTGTCACGATTTTCTCAACTTCAAATGTTCTGTTTAAATCGTGTGCACAGACGATTTTCTTAAATTTAGTTCATCAGCAATCATCCGAACAGTTCATCGATGATTGGAAAGCATATCAGACCGAACACGTTCAATGTTTTTATCAACACAGGAAGTCGACGGTCGTCCTGAACTTGCATCGTCCTTGCAGTCATCACGGCCCTCACTAAAAACCTTGTTCCACTTAAAAAGGGCAGTTTTCTTCAGTGTCTTAACTCTATAAACAGCCTTTAAGGCAATTTGAAGTCGGAAAATAGACACATGCGCGTGTTATGGTGAATGAATGTAGAGGAATCTCGAGAAGAATAATAGGATACAGCAGTGTGGCGGTTCATCCTCTCTGTCTACCGTTTATTTTCAAATTCCGAATGAAATCGTATCATGGTTTCTAAATAAAATAATCTTTTGATGAACTCTTAAAAATATTTTTTTCATAACACAAAATTTCACTATATACACGTTTCGGATTGTTCTCATCCTTTCTCAGTGTACGAATTTTAACAACAAAATGGAGAAATCGTTATTTATGTACTCGGTGAAAAACAATTATACCTCTAATCTAACCTTACCTACTTTCAACTACTTATAACCTTTAACCTCATATAACATTCTTGTTGATGTAGATTATAGGAATGTTATTTTTTTAGAAACTTATCCTTAAAGGTTATGGAAATTATTTCAGAATCTTCATTAATATGTTGGTAATAAAATTCTAATAAGAATCCTAGCTGACAAATTCGTGGTGTTAAATTTTTTCTAATACACAAATAAAAAAAATGTAAATTGAGGTTATGAGAATGAATGCATTTCTTAATTTAAAATTTTAACAAATTCGTTTGTTTTTCAGATCAAAATTTGGTTTCAAAACCGCAGAACGAAATGGAAGCGTAAATATACCAACGATGTCGAGTTGCTTGCACAGCAGTACTACAGCAGCATGGGAGTCCTAGCTCCACGTCCTATGTTCCTCGGAGACCGTCTTTGGATATTTAACTGCCCAAACCAGCCCTCATTGAATCCAATACCTCCAAATCAGTGGACGAGACCAATGCCAAATAACATAATGTCAAGTTTCCCGCCGAACATCGCCGCAACATCCGAACATCCGCGCCAGTTTTACGCGGTTCCAAAACAAGAACAACTTCTCGGTTCCAACCCTCATCGAATGCCACATTTGAGCCATGCACCGCATTTCGGACCCCATTTTCAGCAACAATCATTGCCACCATCTTGCTCAACATGGAATAAACCAGAAAACATGTTATTTGATTACGAAAACAATCTGAAAACAAGTGAAATGCGAAACAACAATACTTCAAAATTAGGGTTTTCTGCTGCACATTTTGACGCGCAAAATAAAGGATTTCAATATTTATGTGAGAATGCAACCACTACAAATCTAAATACGCCGTTACAAAGTATTAAACATGACACCGAAGTTTTTTCAAAACATGACGAAGAAACCCAAAAAAGGATAGACGATAATTTTAGTGTTTGACGATTTGTCATTTCCTTTGAAGAACTGTAAATAAAAATGTATATTTTCAATCTAATATTTGGTACAAATCTGTTAAGAGCCTATAAATATTGTATTTATATTAATAAAGACAAATAACCGAAATAAAATGAATTGTTGTAAATAAAGACATACCTGAAAAAATGACTTTCTTAATTTTTATTATTTAATCAATAAAATTAAGTACATCCACGTGGATTCTGTATTGGAGGAGATAACTGAAGGGACGAACTCTATAGGGCGCCCTCGACGAGAATTTCTGGGGCAAATTTTTGAGAATATGAACTGCGGCTAATACGAGTGGAGTGGAGGCCGAGATTTAGATCTTTGCTGCAAATCAACCCCCAAGATTGAAACGAAAGAAGAACATTTTAACAATTCATAAAATCAAAAGGTCTGTGCTGTATCTGACACGTTTGTTTAGTGATGGATGATTAATTTACTAAATGTCACTTTTGAAGGATTTTCTTTTGAATTCATATCAGCTTGTCAATTTATAGATAATTCAGATGAATATAATATAATTAAAAGAGAATTGGGGCAAATTAGTTTTATGGCTAACTTAACACTAAGTTTCATTTTAAGTTTCGTTAGTTAAAGTTGTTTCAAAATGGCACCCACGCTGTCATTTGAAGCTTCTCACAAATACAAATAATTTCTGCATTTTGGCAATCCTTTAAGATTAAAAACGGCTCCAAATTCAAGTATATGCATCATCATGTGTGGTTTATTGTTTTTTATTGATGCACACTCTCATACTCAAATTGTACATCGCTCTGCACGCCTTCCCATCAGCCAGCCAATTAAAATGACAACCTCTGCCTGAATAGGCTTTAATTCCTGACCATCGTAATCGCTCACTCTCCATTTTGCCGTTGCTATCATCTTCCTGACCCACTGCCATCTCTAAGTCTGCCGGCGTTCCTCGAACGCCTCCATCCCTTGCTTCTCCTGCCGTCATCGACGCCGCCTCCTCCTGCCCCGCCGCCGCCATCGCTGCCGACCCGCTGTTTACTCCAACGCTTCATGCCTAAACCTTTCATTTCCACCATCCTTATCCCATCCTGTATCTCAACCTCATTGCTATATCGGTCCTCACCCAAGGCCACCGGCCCACGCCCAAGGCCACTCTTGTCCCATTTGGTTCCATATCCAGGAGCAACCGGCCCCCACCCAAGGTCCCTCGTCTCCACCCAAGACCTCGGCCCCTTTCCAAGGTCATCCCCAACCCCTCCACACTCCTCCCTACCCGGGTAGTCAGGTCCAAATGTCGGACACAACCCACTACATCCTACAAATAACCCTCCCCCCACTATTCAACAATATCCAACTTCATCTCTAAGAAAGAAATTTCCAACATGTGGGGGAGCAATAGCCTTCGGGCTGGTACTCCCGAAAAGACAATATCCAAGACCTAAATTTGTTAAATGTAACTACTACGAAACTTCTATTTTATATTATTAATTGCAAAATCGACCTTACTTAATAATTGAAGGAAAAAATGCGAATTGTTGAGTTTTGGAACGATGATAGGTCACGTGGTGTCAAATAAAAAACATGGCCGTCGCTGTTCCGAGTTGAGTTTGACAGCTTCGTAAAACAAATAAAAAGATGTTCGCGCGATAGTAAAAACGAGATCTCAGGATACCATGTCACGTACGAATGGTTGCGTTCAATGCATTTCGATGAAATCACCCGCCTCTGTAAGTATCGATCATTAGTTAATCCAGGCGCCATCGGCAATGCGTTATGTTATTCACCGGACAATCCGCCCGCTCGTCTGCGGTGCATTTCAATTGTTTATTTGCATTTTTTTTGTTTTGCTACCGACCCGCCGCGGGTTCGGCGCTCGCCAAATCGCGTAATTAGCAAAGTCCGCCCCCTGTTTTGCTGTGCGTTCGGCTTTAATTGTGGTTAAGTGTCGCATTTTCGCTATTTTAAAGAGTGACGAGAAGAAAAATCGATAAATTTGTGTCTAGACTTTACGGCGCCGGTGGTCTTGGTGCACCTGTTAACTGTAACGATTCGCGAATTGCTCGAACTGTTCCCGAAACCGCCACAATGGGCGAGCCCACCGAAATTTGTTATCTTCAGTATTGATTATTTGTTGACATCTTGAACAGAGGTTCGTTCGTGTATGCACAATATCATTGTTTATATTTTGATACAGGATTTCTTCGATTGTGTTTCGTTTCGTAAATTTTTATAAAATGTGAGAAATTAAGAAATTTTTAATAATTACTCAACATTTAAAAATAAATATTTGTACAATTGAAAGTTAAACCAAATTTGGTGAATAAATTTTGTATTTTTAAAAAATATTTCTAAATAAATTGAATGAAATAATAGTAACTTCTATTTTGAACACCTTAATATTAAATTATTTGGTATTATGAGCATTGAATATATAAACAAACTTCCAAGTATGTGTTTTTAAAACACATTAATTATAAAATAAAAATAATATTTCGAAAGCAGCTAGAAACTAACATATTAAAAGGCCAAAGTAAGTTCCAAGAACCAGTAAAAAAATTACTGCAAAACACTCCGCAGGAAAAGATAAAGTCCTGGAAAAGAAGCAGAATTAACTCACTGTGAGTGAAAAGATAAGTCGTGGAAGACCAGGTAAGGCTTGGCATGACTGAATTAATCAGATACTAGAAGGCGGCCACATTCAAAGTCACAAAAAATCGACGAGTGTGCATGTCACGATGTATGAATGTAGAAGAAGCTCGAGAGGTATGTCAGGATGGAGGAGTATGGCGGTTCATGCTCTCTTCGTACCCCAGAGGATGATGGTTAGTTAGTTTATTTAGTTAGTTCAAAAACAATAATTTTTATAGTACTTAATGCTGTAAGAAAATAACCTATAAATCTCTTCATAATTAGAAACCCTTACAGAGAAACGGTGTGATGGTTAGTTAGTTAGTTAATGTATAGTATCATCTTCTTTTTGTCCTGTCACACCTCCGTGGTGCATAGGGCCTCAAGGAACCTTCTTCACCCGACTCTATTGCATGCCTGATGCTTAACATCATCCCAAGTGAGGCCTGCTGCCCTAACCTCATCCTGCAGGGTTCTTCTCCAGGTGGCTCTAGGTCTGCCTAGAGTGTGACCGATCCACTGCCATTTGCGGCTAGCGACTTGTTCTCTAATTGGCTTTTCGCCTACCATGGTCCAGAGAACGGCATTTGACACTATTTGGGGCCAAGAGATCCTGAATATTAAGCGAAGGCATCTATTTATAAACACTTGGAGTTTCCCAATAACGTTTGCGGTAGATTTCAAAGTCTCACATCCATACAGAAGTACGCTTTTAACGCTACTGCTTATGTATAGTGTCATAACATTATTCAATTGTGAATGCAGCCAGTAAAGAATTTTTTTTTTGTATACAACAGGTCGTTATGAACCCAATTACTGTATATAAGTTGTTTGGTTTTTTAGTTAATATTTTGATTCTCGTGACACGTGTTAGGTAGCTAATCTATCGCCATTTTATCAAATCAAATCAAATCAGTTTATTAACTCAATAGACATTACAAACAGGAAAATGTTTAAGGCATCTATTAAGTACAGGTAAAATATTATAAAAATACAACAAAGTACCAGGAACGCATTAGAGATGGTTCGACATTAGGAAGACAATATACTTTCTAAAGTCAATAGTATTTGCCCCCTGAACGTACTTTCACTAACATGAAAGACGTCGATCTCCGAGGAGACCGCGTTCAGCAGACTAATTGCTCTTCCCACCGGTGTCACCAGAGGCAGATTGGTTCTGGCGGCCGGTAGGTAAAACAATCTGTGCTGTCGCTGTCGGAGATATCTATCGGGGACAAAAAGACCAACATCCTCCAGTACGGCCGAGTTCTCAAAGTATCCCCTAATTAATCTGACAAAGACAGTGTGACAATCGCATTGCCATCGCTAGGAATCGAACCCGGGACTGCCATACCAGTCTGAGCTCTTGCCACTGTACCACGGAGCCCATCATAATCATCAATTGTAATCAATATATAATCAATTTGTAATAATTTCCATTTTTTTCAGGTCTGGTACATAAATGATTCTCACAAAGAGATGACAACATTTCTCTGATATAAAAAAAAACAATAGAAATCTAAAATGGTACCTTTTTATCATAACGCCATCAGATTCCACATCACAATAATAATATTCAGCATCGTAAGTGCAGAAAATGCAGAAATAACAATAAACGTTAATACTATATCAGACGCTTTAAACTTAGGCATAAGAACATTGAATAATGAAGAAATTAACATTAAACGATATAAGAAATCTAACATTATTCATAGAATTAAGAGGAATGTTGAGTTTATTTATAATAATGAATTCAACACCGGAACGGAAGCCGATAAGAAGAAATCTGTTTTACCGACCACCGAGTCTGAAATTCCGGTCGAAACGAAGGAGTCCATCATCAACAAGAAAGCCCTGCAAAATAAGCTGGTGAACGATTCGAGCAGCTTGGAAAGCGCGAGGATCATGAAGGACTCATCCAAGTCCAAGGCCGGGAAGGACAGCGGGAGAGGAAGGATGTGCATTTATAATACCGTGGCGCATTCTTCTAAGAATTCAGACGGAACGCCGGGAACGGTTTATGATTACGATCGGATGGACTATGCCGAATATGGTGAGTTATTATTTTTTTGTATTAAAAAATATAATTAATATTGAATAATAATTAAATAAATCATTTGTAAAGCAACAGGAAATTCAAATCAAATCAAATCAGTTTATTAACTCAAAAGACATTACAAACAGGAAAATGTTTAAGGCATCTATTGAGTACAGATAAAATATTATAAAAATACAACATAGTACCAGGAAGGCATTAGAGATGGTTTGGCATTAGGAAGACAAGATACTTTCTAAAGTCAAGAGTATTTGTCTCCTGTCTTCACTAATATGAAAGACGTCCGAGGAGACCGCATTCAGGAGACTAATTGCTCTACCCACTGGTGTCACCAGAAGCAGATTGGTTCTGGTGGCTGGTAGCTAAAACAATCTGCGCTCTTGCTGTCGGAGAAATTGTGGAAAATAATGGGAGACCGTGGAAAGCAATGTGAAACTACCACATTAAAGGCCCAAGTGACATCTTAAATGTTACGCTTTGTTGCAAAACTATTCCTAGAATTGAAATGGCAAAAAAACAGATGTTTTTCAATAACTACTTCCACTTTTCCCTTTATTTCGACAGGAACCGGTTTCACAAGGCTCGTTGGCATCAATAGACTGGTAACACTATATTTACAGATCAGGGATGGTATACAAGATATATAAAGGAGGAAGTAAATAAGTGTCACCAGTCTGTCGATACCGGTAATTCTGGTGAAACCGGTCACTGTCAAAATAAAGAAAACAGTGGAAATAATAAAAATAGTAGACAGCGACCGGTTTCGCCAGGCTTGCTAGTATCGACAGACTGGTGACACTGTTATTAACATATTTTTTTAATATATTATACATACATAGCAGGGGTGGTAAACAAATATTTAAAGGTTTAAGTTATTAACAGTTTTTGCTGGTGTTGGATTGTTTTAAGTGCCTAATTACAGTTAATGAAAAAAAAACGGATACATGGAATATAAATTAAATAAACACAAAAGTCTGGATCATCCAACTGACGAAAAGTGCACCATCTAAAATAACATTATGTGTTAAATTATTTTTATTTTATTTTATATCATTGTATTTTATATAATTTGTTTTAGACTTATTTTGTAGACGTTGGACGATCGAGGTGTGCGCGGGAGATGCCTATTGGTGGCGATGAGGTTCGCAACCCATCACACTGCGTCTCTCGCGGGGGGCGAATAGAGAAGGATGGCGCATCGGTTAGTGTGCAGTCTATTATTTCTGCCTACCCTTTCGGGGAGACGGCGTGATGGTTAGTTAGTTTTAAAGTTAATAACAGTAGGAGATGATGGGTCCAACCCATGAATATTAAGAACCTATGTATATTTTGAACCAATGAATATTAAGAACCTGTGAATATTAAGAATCTATGAATATTAAGAACCTATGAATATTAAGAACCTATGAATATTAAGAAAGAACCTATGAATATTAAGAATCTATGAATATTAAGAACCTATGAATATTAAGACAGAACCTATGAATATTAAGAACCTATGAATATTAAGAACCCATGAATATTAAGAACCTATGATAGATTAAAATCAAACAATATAGATATATGAACTTGTAAAATTTATATGTTCACGTTCCTAATTCAGGCGTAAACCCAAAATGTTTGAATGCTGTCACTTCTAGAAATAATTCTGTGGAAATTACAGAAATCTTGGATGGGCCGATACTCAGTAATATGACGATACCTGGTCTGGGTTCGGTGGTCGTGCAGCACTGCACCAAGAGCACGGAGTTCTGCTACGCCTTCTGGAGCCACCAGGACGGAGAGGGAGTCTCCATCTACGGGCAAGGTGAGTCCCTTTACCGATCGCCGAGACCCTTTGTATACTGTACTCATTATGTGCTAGGCCACAGTTTAATATATCAATCTTTTTGGGCTCGTTGCTTATTTTGTATTTGTTTTGGAGATATAAGAAAGGAATGTAGAGCGGAAGAAGGTATTATGAACTTTTTATATTTAGTTTTTTATTAATATTTTATTTTTAGCCAATAGAGTTCTGTTATATTTCATTAAGGTTGCTGGGAGTCATCTGACAACCAAGAGTCGTGCTCCAGCAGTGAGTGCAGCTCGGAGCGTCCCCCGCCGCGGGCCAGGCCCAGCACCAAGTTCTGCTGCTGCGGTACCGACTTCTGCAACGCTTCTCCTCGTTCTCCTCCTCCACCCCCCGAAACAGGTGACATTTCATGCGTTTCTATGGTCTTCAAACATTCTGATCACCCCCTTTCTCTCCTCTCCTTTTGTTTTCTACATTATCATCATACTACAATAATTCAAACAAAATTCAAAATAATCCAGAAACATTCTCGGGCATGCGGATCATGTGCATTTTGAATCATTGTACGATAGAACGTCGTTTATCCGGACATGCTGAGATGATGAAGCGTTCTGTACCGTGACTTACGCATAAGCTTACCCCACCACACCTACACAATGTTGGGTGTGGGTTGCATCATCCTTCTCCTCCCTCCTCCTCTCGTTCTCTCCCGTACCCTATGGACAGTCAGTCTCCCGCTGTGTTTGGGTTTCAACGTGTCATCTCGTTGTTTCAACCTGTCATTATTTATCCGGAAAATCGGTATCCAGAACACCTCCGGTCCCAATTAGTCCAGATAAAAGAATACAACAAAGTCATACAAATCCAGAAATGTTCTCAGGCATGCGCATCGTGTGCATTTCGAATTATTTTTAGGAGAGAATCGAAATATTCCTCTCTCGCTTTCTTGTATTCAAAATATTCTTATACTCTTTCTTGGCGACATCTGAGTTCTTACCTATATATATTATGATATATATTTTATATTAAGATATATTGGCCTCAAACAGTGTCAAATGCCGTACTCTGGATCATGGCAAGTGAAAAGCCAATTAGAGAACAAGTTGCTAGACGCAAATGGCAGTGGATCGGTCACACTCTGAGACGGAACTCAGCCTGCATCTCTCAGGGCGCACTAGACTGGTCGCCTATGGGGGGAAAGAGGAAGCGAGGCAGACCTAGAGCCACCTGGAGAAGAGCCCTGCAGGATGAGGTTAAGGCAGCAGGCCTCACTTGGGATGATGTTAGGCATCAGGCATGCGATAGAGTCAGGTGGAGAAGGTTCCTTGAGGCCCTATGCACCACCGAGGTGTGACATAAGAAGAAGAGATTATGATATGGAGCTTTACATCATTGTTCATGATACAAAAAATGATATGATAATGTTTTGGTTTCGTAGCGCCTCCTTCGACGGTGCTGTCGCCTCCCGGGACGGCGAGTACCTCTGCTCCGGGCGGCGTGCTGGTGACAGCCGGTGTGTTGGGTCTGCTGCTGCTCGCGGCCGCCATGGCCATCGCTCTGCTGCTCTACTGCAGGCGGGGGAAGGCTGCTAGTGCCGTGGACAGAGGTGAGTAATACGCGAGTAATATTAAACTTTCAATCAAAAATCTGCCAACTCAGTGAACTGTGACTCTTTAGTGACAAGAACTTTGTAACATTTAAGAAAAATTCTCTTCTCCTTAACACAAGTATCTCTCTTCATGGGGAGAGTAAGAGAAATGAAAAAAAAGGTATTCATATATATTTTGATGTGTAACATTATATGAATTAATTTTGTACAATTTATGTACAATAAAAACCTGTACTGATCTTGTACCGACCCTTATGTATGGAAGTGAAGCATGGAACTGGCAAAAGAAGGATGACATTTGAATAAATGCAGTAGAAATGAGATCTTTTAGACGAATGCGTGGAAAATCTGTGGAAAGGATTATTAAAATGGTTTGAATAGTATACGTTAACGATGAATGGTAAAATAAAGTATATGTTAACGATGTAAATGTAACTAGAAATAGAGAAAGACCTGGGAAATTCATGGCACGATGGCAGGGGGAGTAATGTTTGCTTAGCGGTCTAAGGGTTAAATATGTGTAAAGAAATGTGGAAATGATATTCTAGATTTGGAACACGGGACGACCCAAGAAGCCGGCGGTCCTGGATTCTCCTGCAGCGCCACATGCGTGGATAACCTGAAACTTCACGATAATATCGGTGAGTCCTATCTCTATAGCACACCTGGTAAAATTTACTTTCTTAATTCAGATACAACAGTATTAACGATTTCAACCTTCCCTTACTTTAAATGGCGCCAGTGTAGAAAGAGTACACATATTTAAATATCTTGACAATGTTATTACAAAATTGTAAACACTCAATTGGGAAGTTTTACCCCACCCTCCGTATTCATCAGACATTGCTCCGTCTGATTTCCACTTGTTTCGATTGATGACACATTACCTATCTGAGCAACACTTCACATCATATGAAGTGGTACATGATATGTGCATTAATAAACTGTTTTTTTTTCTTCTCTGTTTTATTACCCCACCCTCCGTATTCATCAGACATTGCTCCGTCTGATTTCCACTTGTTTCGATTGATGACACATTACCTATCTGAGCAGCACTTCACATCATATGAAGTGGTACATGATATGTGCATTAATAAACTGTTTTTTTTTCTTCTCTGTTTTATTACCCCACCCTCCGTATTCATCAGACATTGCTCCGTCTGATTTCCACTTGTTTCGATTGATGACACATTACCTATCTGAGCAGCACTTCACATCATATGAAGTGGTACATGATATGTGCATTAATAAACTGTTTTTTTTTCTTCTCTGTTTTATTACCCCACCCTCCGTATTCATCAGACATTGCTCCGTCTGATTTCCACTTGTTTCGATTGATGACACATTACCTATCTGAGCAGCACTTCACATCATATGAAGTGGTACATGATATGTGCATTAATAAACTGTTTTTTTTTCCTCTGTTTTATGTTTAAATCACTTAGTATTGTAATAATTAGCCTTTAATTTGAGTAGTGTTGTGACAGTGTGTGTGGGTGTATTTGCAGGTGAGGGCAGGCACGCGAAGGTGTGGCGCGGGTCGCTGGGAGGGGTGCCCGTGGCGGTGAAGGCCGTTCCGGCGGCGCGGGTGGCGCTGTGGGCGAGGGAGCGAGAGCTCTACTGCCTGCCGCACATGGCCCACAACAACCTGCTGGCCTACCTCGGTTAGTCACACTCGCAGAGCTTGCCAACTGCAATATCCTGAAGACACAATTTGGATTATTGGATTGGAAAATTTGATTGACCCGACTGATTTTATTTACACTTTTTAAATCAATGTTATCAATTTGTTTATTTTTTAAATTATTTGACTGTTTTTCTTCTTTACTAATTATTTTTTTGCATTCAATTATTTTATTTCGCATTTTCTTCAATATTATGGAATTTTCTGAAATATTCTGATTTTATTTAATATTTCTGCAATTTCTTAATTATTCTGATTTTTCTTCGGCATTTCTAGACCATCATCGATATTCTTAATTTTCTTTCACATTTCTGAAAAATTTCTGCATTTTCTTTGATTTTTTGCACTTTCTTCATATTTTTCTGCTTTCTTTACACTTTTGAATTTTTTTAAGTATTCTGATTTTTTTTCACATTTCTACAATTTCTTAATGATTTTGCATTTTCTTCACATTTCTGAAATCTCTTAAATATTCTGTATTTTCTTAAATATCCTGAATTATCTTAAATATTCTGCATTATCTTAAATATACTGCATTTTCTTCACATTTCTGAAATCTTTTAATTATTCTGTATTTTCTTAAATATCCTGCATTATCTTAAATATTCTGCATTTTCTTCACATTTCTGAAATCTTTTAATTATTCTGAATTTTCTTCATTTTTCCCTATTTCATTTTTTATTTTAATATTTTTTGCACTACAGTCAAAGTCCGTTAATTCGAACAACGATATTTCGTAATTCTAAATTTTCATAATTTGCTCGGTCCAAAAATTGACTTTTCATAGTAAATTCTACC
Organism: Lepidostoma basale; assembly: GCA_022606425.2. Lineage (NCBI taxonomy): Eukaryota > Metazoa > Arthropoda > Insecta > Trichoptera > Lepidostomatidae > Lepidostoma > Lepidostoma basale. The sequence continues at coordinate 354,846 of JAHDVF020001163.1, forward strand.
GTTAATTCGAAATATCGCGTATTTCGTAATTCGTAATGTTTTTTGCCAAAATGTAACTACAATTCTAATAATTCAAATGAGACATCACGTGAGAAAGAATCCGTTTTGAGCGCTTAAATACATTAGTGCAAGTGAGATATCTATATATTACGTATTTCTCTTGAAAATATCACGCGGTAAAAAAGTGCAAAGCGATAAAATGAGAACACTATGTAAAAAGGATATCTTTATTCTCAGCATCTTTCGTGTATCCATCGTTTATTTTCTATAAATTAGCAATATTTCTTTCACAAAGTTTTCGGAGAAATTCCAAAGCTAGACAAAGCTTTTTTTTGTTGAGACATTACTTCAGAATGAGTATACAAAAAGGAAGAAAATTAATAAACTTAAAGAATAAAACAAAACATCAAAAACTATGTAAACACGATCGCTAATGTCAAAGGCGTAATAAATTGAGTCGAAAACCGAAAGAAAGAAAACGAAGAGTTGAAAGATTTCGGCCAATCACCACTTGGGGGGTTGTCTGCTGACCAATCGCAACGTCGCTCGTTAACCAATCACGACCGAAATTATGTGTCAAGCGCGCGTATTTTGAATAATTTCGACGTACATTGCGGAAAAAAATTGTACTTAAATATATCGGGACTGAAATAATTACAGTAAAAGTCCGATAATTCGAAATTCAAGAGACCGGATTTCCCAAAAAAAATTGTATTACGAATTACGGGATCACTAAAAAAAAAAAATTTGCACCAACTGCTGCAGCTTGGAACATCGCGGCCATTTTTTCGTTCTGTCAAAATAATAATTATAAGGTCAAGTGTTCATAATAATAATAACAAAAGTGTTTGGATAGCATAACGACGTTTTTGTGGGTCAAATGGCGGTTTGAAATTAAAATCAACATTTTTATTGGTTAAAAGAATCCTATTAAGAAAGGCATCTCATACGAATAAAAAAAAAAACTATATAAAAATGAATACAGTGAAACCCGGATTTTACGTTTTCCCGCCATTTGCGTGTAATTATTTCAGTCCCGATATATTTTAGTAATATATAGAAATACGTAATATATATCTATATAGATATCTCGCTTGCACTAATGTATTTAAGCGCTCGAAACGGATTCTTTCTCACGTGATGTCTCATTTGAATTATTAGAATTGTAGGTACATTTTTTGACCAAAACCTTTACGAATTACGAAATACGGGATATTTCGAATTAACGGTAGAATTTACCATGAAAAGTCAGTTTTCGGACCGAGCATATTATGAAAATTTCGAATTACGAATTATCGTTGTTCGAATTAACGGACTTTTACTGTACACGCAAATGGCGGGAAAACGTAAAATCCGGGTGTCACTGTATTAATTTTTATATAATTTTTTTTTATTCGTATGAGATGCCTGTCTTAATGGGATACTTTTAACCAATAAAAAAGTTGATTTTAATTTCAAACCGCGATTTGACCCACAAAAACGTCGTTATGCTATTCAAACACTTTTGTTTTTATTATTATGAACACTTGACGTTATAATTATTATTTTGACAGAACGAAAAAATTGCCGCGATGTTTCAAGCCGCAGCAGTTAGCGAAAAAATTTTTTTTTAGTGATCGCGTAATTCGTAATTTGAATTTTTTTGGAAAATCCGGTCCCTTCAATTTCGAATTATCGGACTTTTACTGCATTGTAATTTTTCATTATTGTATTTTCATCTACAATGCATGTAGAATGTAAAGACATTTTTAAAAATGTTATATTTAGGCTGCGACACTCGCCCCACGATGGAGGGTGGCGCGGAGCACCTGCTAGTGCTGCAGCTGGCCCCCCTGGGCTCCCTGCGCACCTACCTCATGGAGCACACCCTCGACTGGGACACCTACACGGGCATGGCCCTCGGGGTCGCCTCCGCATTGGCTCACCTACACACGCACATCGATAAAGACGGTGAGTTCATTATCATCATCATAAGCATGACAGCCTAGGGTGGGCCTTGGCTGAATCCAGAAGTCACCTCCATTCTTGTCTGCCTACTGCCTTTGTTCTCCAGTTTGTAATGTGTAATGTAGAAGTGTCAGCGCTGATAGTCCATCCATCGCATCTTGGGGCTTCCTGGTCTTTGCGTCCTTGTGGCAATCTGTTTTCAATGCGGCAGCACGACTTATAAAGGGTGTTCCAAAAAACTCACATATTTCACAACATCTAAAAGATCTTCATTGGCTCAAGTGTCCTGAAAGAATCCAGTATAAACTATGCTGGACGGTTTTTAAAGCGCTTCACGGAATGGCACCAGCCTATATATCTGAACTTTGTGTTGCTGATAGCCCTAACTTGCGGCAATCTACGCTTCGATCAGCAAACTCCTCGGCAATAGGCAGATTAGTTGAGCCAAAGCGCAACCCCCGGACAAATTTCGGAGATCGGGCTTTCGCAGTGGCAGGTCCGTCCGCCTGGAATATGCTTCCTACACGCTTCAGATGCATTGACAATCCGACAGACTTTAAATCTCAGCTAAAAACCCACCTTTTCAAAATATCTCATAAAATGTAAGCAACGGTTATCTGATTGCTGGTGTCACATGCAGCTCTCATGACTAAAAACATTGTCAAAGCGCCCTTGAGGTGAGCTATTCACGAAAACGGCGCTATACAAATTAGCCTAATTATTGTTATTATTATTATTATTATATTGTGGCATATATTCATGTCCTATATTTTATTCTTTTTGGAGTTGTTGGTTCTCTCGGTAGAGTTAAACATTATTTACGTTTTTTTTAGACCAGTATAAGCCGTGCATAGTCCACCGCGACGTGAACTCCTGGAACGTGGTCGTCCGCGCAGACCTCACCTGCTGCCTCGCCGATCTCGGCCTCGCCATGGCTCTACCGGACTCCCGTCGGGCTCCTCAGCAGCACAGAATCCAGGAGGTACCTTCGACAAATTAAAAAAAAATATCATCCAAAATAACTTTGAGTCACTTTGAACATGGCTGATTTCAATAATTGATTAATTAGCTTTTACCATAATTTATCCATTTACATCGAAAAATAAAAGTCATTTTGAAAGAATGGATCACCACATTGTTCTTTCCTGACATACTTCTCTTGCTTCCTCCACATCCATACATCGTATCATACATGTATTATGATTTCTCTGACTCCTCACGAGGCCGACATTTAATATTTAAAATGATTTGATCGTGCCACGTTTTCTTCGGTCTTACTCTATTTGTGGTTCCGTTTACATCGTTAGCATATACTTTCTTTACCATTTTTTACACTACTTCTAACTAACTTACTAAGTTTATTCTAACGTATATTTTGTTCTATTATACTTTCTAACCGATCGTGAATATCAGATTCAGCGTTCATATTTAGATTTAAAACACGTCTTAATGCGCCCTTGAGGTGTAACATCACATAAACAGCTCTTTAAAGTTGGCATATTATTATAGATTGTTGAGGCTTACCATTTTGATACCCAGATATTTCTTTGTGTTAATCCAGCACCTTTATTAATTTTTTGCGTTCTGTTAATAGGCCGGCACTCTGCGATATCTCTCCCCTGAGGCATTGGAAGGGGCACTGGATCTCCGAAGGTGTGCAGCTGCACTGAGGGCCGTGGACGTGTACGCCTTGGCACTGGTGCTGTGGGAGCTGCTCTCTCGCTGCGCGGGGGCCCACTCCGCTCCTGGCCCACCGCCATACGAACCCCCTTACCACGCCCAAGTTGGTACGTATAGCATAACAAATTCATTTTAATAAATCCTCTGACTAAACACAGTTTGGCTTCAGGAATTCCTTTGCAACAAGAGAAGCACTGCTTGCAGTCTCAGGAAGTGTTTGCACGTCTCAGGAAGTGTTTGTATGTTTCATAGATTCTGAGAAGGCGTTTGACAGAGTGAAACATACTGAATCTAACCATCACGCCATCTCTCCGAAGGGGTAGGCAAAAATAATGGACTGCCATAATTTTCTTTTCTGATATACTTCATAAATTGTGTCATGCATGCACGTTGATTTCTCTGACTCCTCACGTGGCCGACATTTGATTTATTTGATCGTGCCACGTTTTCCTCGCTCGATTCCTACACATTCATACAGCGAGTCATTCATGTAAATCGATATTTCGGACTTCTAACATTGCCAATCTTTATTTATTTAATTCCTATAGTGCACCTGGCTACATAGACAGTAAAATTACTAAAAAAATTATCTACGGTAGACTACATTTGCAGTTCAAAATTGAATGTATCTTTTAAACCTTTAAATTTTTTCCTTACTACTAAATTTTATGTAATATTATGATTAACTGGGACCATCTCTTTGGGCTGTAAATGTAGCCAACAGCAGTTCAGCAAATTATTTTTATTTTTATTATTTTGTTGAATCGCTCTTTTTTTTATTTTTATTTAATTTATTTTTTTAAAAACCCAATTGGGTTATATGGATACATTTTTAGATCTTTCTATTAATTATGTATTGTTTCAGATATATTTTATATTGAGTTGTAGTGAGACTCCTTGTGTCTTTTGGTAGTTCGTTGTAAAGTTTCAGTCCATTGTTCAATATCCTTGATTGTCCTGTCTTAGTTCGTGCATTCGGTACATTACATCATGACAGCATGAGCCAAATCGATGTAAAGGGTATTATAGCTATCATTAAATTCTCGTGACATGTGATAGGTAGCTAATCTATCACCATTTTATTGTCACGTGAATTCTACATTAGACCAAAGACAGTGTGACAATCACACTGCCCTCGCCGGGAATCAAACCCGGAACCTTCGGGGTGGTAGTCAATGCACTTACCACTCGGCCACGAAGGTCGTCAAGTGAAGCCAGCCGCACAAAGGGGGTTAATTAACCATTCTTTATCGGAGTTTCAGGTTTAGATTATCGTTGCAAAAGGTCATTTTCATTTTATTAAATGCAGCGTGTGAAATTTTAATTCTGCGTTTTATTTAAATATCCAGATCAAGCAATTCAGTTATAATCCTGAAACATGAAAGTTAAAAAGCCATTCTGGCGCTCTGCAGGGGAGCAGCCGACCCTGGAGCAGATGCAGCTGGTGGTGGCACGCCGCAAGGCCCGGCCTCTGTTCTCCCCTCGTCTCATCAACACCCGCGGAGCCCGCCTCGCCAGAGACACCTGCGAGGACTGCTGGGACCACGACGCCGAGGCTAGGTTAGTTCCATTCAAGCCGCTCATGATAATAAATCTTATACACTAAGGAAAGAATCATGTACGAGGTCTGTTCAAAAAGTATCGCGAATTTTGAATTTCCGCTGGCTACGTATATTTGATTTTTGATTTTTTTGTAGCGTTATGTTGGTACTCATGTCCCTTACTTATGCTGACAAGGTCGGCCATTTTGAATGTTTAGTTAATTTTTGACAGCTGTTTTGTTCGGATGTGTTTTGGCTCGTCTTCGATTTTTGCCTATTCCAAAAAATGGATCAAAGAATCTGTATCAAATTTTGTGTGAAAAACAAAATAAAGTGCGCGGACGCATTTCGAATGTTGACTGTGGCATATGGTGAAGCTACCTTGGACCAAAGCAACGTTTATCGGTGGTACAAAATGTTCTCAGAGGGCCGAGAAGATATGAACGACGAAGAGCGTGCCGGACGCCCGAGCACGTCAACAACAGACGAAAACATTGATAAAGTGAAGAAAATAGTATTAGCCAATCGTCGAATCACCGTTAGAGAAGTTGCTGAGGACCTAAACATATCGATTGGCTCGTGCCATTCGATTTTAACCAATGATTTGGGCATGAGTCGGGTCGCCGCGAAATTCGTGCCAAAATTGCTCAATTTCGACCAAAAACAGCATCGCGTTAACATTGCTCAGGAGATGTTGGACTCGGTCCGTGACGACCCAAATGTGCTCCAGAGGGTCATAACTGGTGACGAATCATGGGTTTATGGTTATGACGTGGAAACCAAAGCTCAATCATCCCAATGGAAGCTGCCGCATGAGCCAAGACCAAAAAAAGCGCGCCAAGTTCGGTCGAACGTGAAGGTTTTGCTCACAGTTTTCTTCGATTGCAGGGGCGTGGTGCATCATGAGTTCTTGCCACAGGGTAGTACGGTCAATAAGGAATATTACCTGCAAGTTATGCGCAATTTGCGCGAAGCAATCCGCCAGAAACGCCCGGATTTGTGGAAGAACAAAAACTGGCTTTTGCACCATGATAACGCCCCTGCTCACACATCGTTGCTTGTGCGCGAATATTTGGCCAAAAACAACACAGTAATGGTGCCGCAGCCACCGTATTCCCCAGACCTGGCCCCCTGTGACTTTTTCCTGTTTCCAAAACTGAAGAGGCCCATGAAAGGACGACGCTACGCCACGATTGAGGAGATAAAGACGGCATCGAAGGAGGAGCTGAACAAGATCACAAAAAATGATTTTTTTAAGTGCTTCGAGGATTGGAAAAAACGTTGGCATAAATGTATTATATCCGAGGGGAATTACTTTGAAGGGTACAAAATAGATATTCATGAATAAATAAATACTTTTTGAAAAAATATAAAATTCGCGATACTTTTTGAACAGACCTCGTAGATGGGTGATAATGATTTTTTAAAAATATTCTTACTAAAAAAAATTTCAAAGGAAATGAAATGAAATGAAATGAAATCAAATCAAATCAGTTTATTAACTCAAAAGACATTACAAACAGCAAAATGTTTAAGGCATCTATTGAGTACAGTTAAAATATTATAAAAATACCAAGAACGCATTAGTGATGGTTCGACATTAGGAAGACAAGATACTTTCTTAAGTCAAGAGTATTTGTCCCCTGAACGTACCTTCACTAATATGAAAGACGCCGATCTCCGAGGAGACCGCGTTCAGCACGCTAATTGCTCTTCCCACCGGTGTCACCAGAGGCAGATTGGTTCTGGTGGTTCAAAATTGTTTATTTGATACAGCCAAAGAATATTGTATACTAGTTTATGTCGTTTTCGCAATGATGAAGGTGTAAAGCCTTTGTATAATGCCGAGAAAATTAATCTAAAATGTGGAAAAAACAGTGTTATAATTCATAAAAAAAATTATTATGGAATTCCACAGTGTCTTAAGTTTATCAAAAGTTAATCATTCTTTCTTGTACAGTTGAATTTGGTTATTATGAGGAAGATGGGACCGACAATCTATGCTCTCGCTGTCGGAGATATCCATCAGGGACAAAAAGACCAACACCCTCCAGCACGGCCGAGTTCTCGAAATATCCCCTGAGTAATCTAAAGAAATGGGCTATGAGATGCCCATCTCTTCGAAGCTGCAAAGAGTTGGTTCTCAACATTATGTTACCAACTTTTAAGGTCCACGATTCAACACTACACTTCATTTTTTACATTAATTCTTTACCAATTCTCTGCTTCACTTGTATACATGTCTGTACAAGAACATCATTGTTGTGTTATATTGATCACATTTTTAACTAACTAACTAACTAACCATCACGCCGTCTCCGAAGGGGTAGGCAGAAAGAATGGACTGCCACACTTTTAACCGATGCGGCACTCCATCCTTCTCTTTTCGCGCCCGACAGAGACGCGGTGTGATGGGTTGCGAACCTCATCGCCACCAATAGGCATCTCCCGCGCACACTTGGATTGTTCAACGTCCACAAAATAATTAATATAAAATACAATGATATCCGTCGCGTTGCCATGTGGTCAATTGAGTTTCCACTGCCAATTTAAAGTTGATTTTCTTAAAACCCATGGACCCTAATATTATAAAAAAAATTGTAATCCTCCATTGAAGTGTTTTCAATATTTCGTAATAAAAAAAAAGCAAAAAATTACTTCCTTCATCCCAAAAAAAATATTTTCTAAGACTGCCCTCACCTTCATTCGTGTTAAGGTAGAATTTGTTTTGCTAATATTTACAACTTTATCAAAAGTGACAAATACTTACTCGCTGTTTTGAACGTATTATAAATTATATGTTTGGCCTTTTCTCATACGTAATAATACCGACTGTGGACGGAAACGCAGCACGCAACTTAATAATATCAGAACTGTGAAAATATTAACACTTTACCAAAAGGGACAAATATTAATACGTACTCGTTGTCTTGAACGTACTATACATTTTGCCTAGGTGCCTTTATCATACGTAAAATTATAGCGCCACGCGCGCGGGGCGAGACAAGTTCATACTTGGTGTCAGTTGCTCATATGCTGTGTCGCATTCTATATCAGAAATCGCATGGTTCCAGAAAAAAATTAATAATGATATGTTTTTCAAATAATCCATGTATGTTATAGATATCGATCTATTCCTAATGAAATTCCCTACAAGATGACATAAATTAAATTTTGATTCATCGAGTCATATGCTTGATATTTAGATAAAGTAAGCGGTAAACTGAATTGACCACATGGGGGCGAGCGTTTTGTTTTGAACATGGTACGTTAAGGGTTAAAAAATAAAATAACAAAATAAAAATAATATAACACATAATGTTCTTTTAGATTGTGCACATGTTGTCAGCTGGTCTCTCTGGACTTTTGTGTTTATTTAATTTATTACTCCACGTATCCACCGATTTTTTTAAATTCACTGCACTTAATTTTTTTTTTTTAGGTTAACTGCCGTGTGCGTGGTGGAGCGTCTGAGTGAACTGCGAAACTTGAAGCCCGCCCCTTCCCCCACCATTAACAGCAATGATCTCAGGCCGCCCAATCACGGTAAGTCCTCGCTCCCCACCATATGTGGATGCCTGAAATTCATCTACATGTCAAAAAATGCAGAAGGTTTTTTTTTCATTGTGAGCAGTGAAATGTATTTATTTTCTAGCTATTGTTTTCTAAAAAGCTATTACAATTTATATTTAGTACCATACATACTTTCTTTTGCAGACGCCATCTCAAACTCCCACAGCCCGAGCTCGGTCGAAGACAAGAATTCAAACCTCATATCCTCGGCCAATCTCCCCAACACGGTATTTGATTTCCAACCGTCGCAGCCCCTCCAGCCTTATCAGGGCCGGAACCCGTGCCTCGAGAGAAACCTGGCCTCCGCGGGTCCGGGGGACAGGCTCATCGACAAATCTTTAAAAGACATGCCGTCTAACTCGTCATCTTCTTCGGCAAACGGCTACGGGACCAACGACTTCATCAGGATGGAACAGTCACTATCTGCGAGCAATCTAAGAAATCAACCGCAGGATTTTTCAAGAAACGATCAAACAACCGTTCGTTCTTCGAGTCGACCGTACACAAATCAAGGGAATTCGATAAATCTTGATCCCATTCACGACGATATAGTCGCAAACGATTTTAGAACCATTGTGCGTCCCGTGACGCCGATTGGATACGTTCAAAACGACGTCAGCAACAATGACGTTGCCAACGGCGAGTGCAGCCACGGTCACATGGTAAAACGAACGAATTTAAAAATGGAACACGGCCCGCGGTGGAGTGCGCGGAATTTGAAACGCTTACTCGACTCCAAGGTGTTTAAAAAGCGGTGTAAACAAAACCGTCCGCTCGAGACGGAGGTTAATCTAGTCTTGGGCAACGGCAAGCCGATCAACACGTCCAACGGCAGAATTAGGACTTCGGTTATTCTCAACGATGATAAGACCAACCGTGATGATTTCCATTCAAGTTTCGTAAGGTCCGATTCGGCCGATCGTCCGTCTAGCTTACCGGGCATCGATTCTGTGAGTCTGTCGGAAGACAGCTCTGCGTTGAACCCGGAAACGTATAAAAATCTTCAGCATTTCAACGATAACAACTCTTGTATGCTCTCTCCGCCTAATCAAGTTTCTTCTAGTGTCCACGATACGGGTAATCTCGTTGTCGGGTTCAGAGAATTGCCGAGTGGATCACGGGTATCCAACTGCGCCAAGAATCAAAACCAAGTGTTTGCCGTCATCGTGCCCAGAACCAACTATAGTTCTAATTGTAACGATGTTAATAGCAAAGAGTGCGTGAGGCCAGAATGGAAATATAGGAATGGCAAAGCTCTCTTGCCCAATTCAAACGTGGAACGCGGTAAAAAAATTGAAAATCGGTTAACGAAAGCAAACGATCCAGAAGATAATAATCCTAATATCAAAGATCATAACAGTTTGAATGTTAACGGTGTTTCGGCTTCGAAGAGGCATAGTTACGATGAAAAAGTGTTTAATTCTGCTAATAGACTAGTGGACATGGAAGTTTCCGGTAGCAGCGATCATAATTCTCTCTTAAACGGTTCCAGATTGCCGAATCGAAATTCTTACAGTGGTGAATTTGAAGTCGGTAACTTCTGCGTTTATAACAACGGCGATGGGGAAAACTACGATCCAAACGGAATGGTCGATTACTCCAGTAATAGTGAAGATGAACACATGCTATTGCTCGCGGAAAATGGCGGTTCGAAAATAACAATGCGGCAGAGATTCGACGTCAAGTCAAACGACGCCAAGTCGAAGAAAAAAAGCAAACAGAATCTTAATACTCAAGTAGACAGTGGGGCGAATAAAATTTCTGCCGGTAGCTTTAGTAATCTTTGCAATAAGTACGTACCCAAGAGTAAATATGAAAATTTTGAAAACGAAACCAGCGATCATTTGCTCGATTCGAACAACGAGCGATCTTCCGTCACGTCTGTTAATTCGTTACAAGACATTAGAAGGAAATCTTCTATCATCGATCGTAACGACGTGTCGGTGATTAGACTCACGAGGAATGGCTCCAATCTTAGCCTGTGCCGAAACGAAATCGACGACACAAGCTTCATCGATCTCAAAGGCGCGAAATGCTCAAACGGCAGCCGCTCGAATTTAAATAGCCAAGTCAACGACAGCGACGAATCCGGCGACGATACAACGTTGAAAGATGACGTCTTCGTAAAGGGTACTCCGCGTCCTTTGAGTATCAAGCAGAACCTTTCGAGGCAGCATTCGCTGGAGCTGGTCAGCGAGCTTTTCTCTTCGTCTGCGGATCTCACGCGGCTGAAGGATCCGGCGGATCGGATAAAGACCCCCGGAGACGTGCCACCCTCGGTAAGGAAGATGCGCGGCAGTCTTGGCGGCTCGAGGATCAAGAGGACAGCCTCGGCTAAAGAGAAGAGCAAGTCGACCTCGTCAAACCGGCTAAGCCTGTACGATGACAGGATGATGTTTGGGAATAGTCTGTAATATGTACCATTTCAATTTTAGTCAATGATTAGTTTTTGTTTTAACACGTTGACTGCGGAGCACTGACCGGGACAGTGGTAAGGGGAGAACCCAAGCGGCAAACCCCTGACTAGGTCAGGCCCTATACCGTTTAGTTATAAGTAAGTAGGGGGGGTTTTTGCCGTCAGGGAAAGGTTCCTCAGTTACTTAACCACCCTATCTTTGGGTTATTTTCCGAGAAACGTGCAAAAAACAAGCAGGTTTTTTATTAATGAAATTTTATTTACATATTAATTTAATTTTTTTAAATTACGAAATGTCAAATACTCGGCCGCACACTTGGCCTGCCCCTTGTAAAACTATCATATTTATGAAGACTTGTGCTCAAGTTTTGATGGCACACGCGCGTATCCCTAAAACTTTGTACATTTTAGGTACATTACTTTTTCTCAAGCCCGTACGTGATACGGGATATCGAAGAATGGTACAGTCAAAGTGAACGTATTACGTACGTTCAAATAGGTAGGGTGGTTAACTCGACGGTTGCCAGAGACGAGATATCTCGGCAAATGGCGCAGTGCTTGTATTGCCAGAGACGACATATCTCGGAAAAACTTTTGGTGATGTGTTCTTGCGCCGTATTGGCTTGTGTTGACAATTTGGCAGAAACGGAACACACACTGACATCTTTTTCAGTTATCCCGAAATATATATTTTTTCTTTTTTAAGTTTCCAAATGCTTTTAACCGATTTATCGGTAAACTTCGAAAACTGTTTGACAATAAAAATTTGAAACTGGTTTAGCTTCAAGAAAAAACTATAACAATCAATGCGGGATATAATATTTCATAAGTAAATTATAATTTCTTTCTAACATAGCAGAAAACATATTTTTTCCTGATAACCACTGCGTGATTTATTTGCGGCTATGAAAAGGTTAAAACTGAACGGTATAGGGCCTGACCTGGATTGGATTCTTCCCTTACCGCTGTCTCGGTCAGTAATCGGCAGTCAACGTGTTGATATAATGTTCTGAATACCAGGACAGTACTTCATTTACTATATCATCCATTTTCAATATATAGACTTCTATTGAAGACTATTTTTAACCCCCTCGTGCGGCTTGCTTCATTTGCAGTAAAAACAAATTGATCTTGAACTGCAGTTGACTATATTTACAGCTCAGACAGAAAGTCCCAATTCATCATAATATTACGTACAATTTAGTAGTAGGGAACAAAAGTAAAAAGGTTTATAAAACATTAACTGCCCAACATTCAGGTAACTTTGCGAGAAACATGGAAAAAAATCACATTAAATTTAATTATATATTAATTATGTTGAGGGCCAATAAATCTTGAATATTGAGCAAAAGCACCTATTTATAAATACCTGGAGTTTTCCAATAACGTCCGCGGTAGATTTGAGAGCTTGAGCTTTCTTGAAATGCTCGAAATGCCATTCTCTGGACCATGACAAGCGAAAAGCCAATTAGAGAAAAAGACGCTAGACGCAAATGGCAGTGGATCGGTCACACTCTGAGACGGAACCCAGCCTGCATCGCTCAGGGCGCACTAGACTGGTCCCCTATGGGGGAAAGAAGAACTGAGGCAGACCTAGAGCCACCTAGAGAAGAGTCATGCAGGACGAGGTTAAGGCAGCAGGCCTCACTTGGGATGATGTTGGGCATCAGGCATGCGATAGTCGGGTGTAGATGGTTCCTTGAGGCCCTATGCACCATGGAGGTGTAACAGGACAAAAATAAGATATATTAATTAAACTAAATAACTAACCATCACGCCGTCTCCCCGAAGGGGTAGGCAGAAAAAATGGACTGCCACACTTTTTTTCCTGACATATTTTTCTCTATATATTAATTATATTTTTTAAATTACGTAACGTCAAAGACTCGACCGCACACTATGCCTGCCATTGTAAAGCTATCATACTTGTGAAGACTTGTACTCTAGTGTTGTTGGCACACGCGTGTATCCCTAACGATTTGTACATTTTATGTATGTACATTACTTTTTCTCAAGCGCGTACATGATACGGGATAGCGCAGAACGGTACAGTCAAAGTTTGCATATCACGTACGTTCATATGCTTAGGGCAGTTAATACGATTGAAAAATACTTGTTTTTGAGATGTTTTATTTTAGTTTATGGTAATGACATGTTAAATGTTTCTTTTTGACATTTGATAATGCCTTAGAAAGATGAAACATGCTATTCCCAGAAACTATAAAAAAAATAGTTTTAAATCATTGTTCAAGAAACAATAAATAGGTTCATAATTTGCATTCGAGTATGAGCTGCAAATGTAGTCTCCCACAGATCGAATCCTTTTTTTATGGACTGCAGATGAAGCAGGATGTACTATAGGGGTTAATATACACACAAAATTAAAAATAACGTCTAATATAAAGTGTATATATTTTTATTTATTATTACTTAATTATTATTAAAAAAAGTTTTTTTTTTTTTTTAAGGGAGTGACGTGTTCCGCCATGACATTTAATAATGTCCTAGCAATGCGAAACATTTCACTCTCTTTAAATATTATGAAACTTCTTGTGCGGTAAATAAAAATGTGTACACAATATTTTTATGAATTAAAACGCTATATATAAATTAAGAGCAATATCATTAATATGAATGAATACGTCTGTTTTCTAGAAGTTTTATTATATTTTGTGGGAATGATGTGTTTCACATTGCCAAGGCATTATCAAATGTGCATTTTTAGATATTTGATAATGTTTTAGAATAGCGAAACATGTCATTCCCATTAAATCGAATCAAATCATTTTATTTTTCTCATACAAACATATTTACAGTGAGTCGTCTATTTGACAACAGGTATATAAAATACCAGGAACACACAAGAGATTAGGAATACAAGATACTCGGCATTTCTTTTAGGAATGCTCGGAACCAATTCTTTACAGCTTCGAAGAGATGGGCATCTCATTACCCATTTCTTTAAATTAATCAGGGGATATTTCGAGTCTCGGCCGTGCTAGAGGGTGTTGGTCTTTTTGTCCCTGATAGATTTCTCTGTCAGCGACAGCACAGATTGTTTCACCTACCGGTCGCCAGAACCAATCTGCCTCTGGCGACACCGGTGGAAAGAACAATTAGTCTGCTGAACGCGGTCTCCTCGGAGATCGACATCTTTCATATTAGTGAAGGTACGTTCAGGAGACAAATACTCTTGACTTTAGAAAGTATCTTGTCTTCCTAATGTCGAACCAACTCTAATGCGTTCCTGGTACTATGTTGTATTTTTATAATATTTGACCTGTACTCAATAGATGCCTTAAACATTTTGCTGTTTGTAATGAATGTCTTTTGAGTTAATAAACTGATTTCATTTGATTATTATTAAAGTCAAGAGTATTTGTCTTTTGAACTATTTTTCTAATATGAAAGATGTCGATCTCCGAGGTGATCATGTTCATCAGACTGATTGCTCTTCCCATCGTTGTCACCAGAGGCTGGTTGATTCTGAAAATAATCTATAAATATAATAAAACTTGTATAAAACAGACATTTTCGTTCATATTAATTATTTAATATGGAGTTTTACATCATTGTAAATAAGAGCAATCTACCATGGAACTTATAGAATCAGTTTTAGTTTGTTTAGTATATAAAATATGCTATTGTAATACTCGGCTTGCAAGAGCAGGAGAGGGTAAACGATTGGATCTGAACCGCGGTATTCCGAAGAGCCGGAACCTAGGATAATATGTAGTGTACATCACTTGTAATTATAGAGGATCGAAATGAACCCAAAGTTGTATTTTTTCAATCTTTTTTAAATGTTAATTTGTGTAAATACGTTTTGAATTAATGCACTGTAAACGGATTTTATTTTTATTATTATTATTTTGTTGAATCGCTCTTTACATCATTACAGCACGAGTCAAATCCATGTAAAGGGTGTAGCTATCGTATTGATTCTCGTGACATGCGTTAGTTAGAAAGTTTCAATCCTGGGATTGGTTTGCAGCAATTTCTTCTATTCTTCTCTTCCATTCTTCCCTGTCTTGTGCGGCTCTTTTGAAATCTGCATATGATGAGCAGCGCACGTCCACCAACAGGTCCTCCAGGTACTCTCGGCGTGGGCGTCCCCTAGAGTTTGTCCCCTTGGTCATACCCTCCATTATGGTATGCAAGAGACCTTCTTGTCGTATTACATGGCCGATCCATCTTGCAAGCTTTCGGACAAGGTCCTGAGCAGGTGCCTTCCTATCATTATTCCTTTCATTATTTTGTTCATAACACTTTCATTCGCACCGCATTCACTTCTTATATTTTCATTCGACACTTGTATCATATACAATATTTCGTGAGTTATAAATATAATAATTAATTGTATCTCAATAGAGATGAAGATGTAAATTATTTGGAAACAGAATATGGTAGTCGAGGCGTTTACAGGACTTATGACCTGTCATTGGTTGGGTTAAGCGATTGCTTTATGTAATACAACAATCCCCATTCCGCACTTCTTACGAACACCACGTATGACAATTATTTTTGAAAGTTGTTTATATGAACTCTGAGACGGAACCCAGCCTGCATCGCTCAGGGCGCACTAGACTGGTCCCCTATGGGGGGAAAGAGAAAGCGAGGCAGACCTAGAGCCACCTGAAGAAGAGCCCTGCAGGACGAGGTTAAGGCAGCAGGCCTCACTTGGGATGATGTTAAGCATCAGACATGCGATAGAGTCGGGTTGAGATGATTCCTTGAGGCCCTATGCACCACGGAGGTGTGACAGGACAAAAAGAAGAAGAGAAGAAGATATATGCTACCATGTTGAGAAATATTTCACATATTTTAGTTCAATCTACACTAGCGCCATCTATTGAGACTAGATGTAAGCCGATAAGAGACTAGATTAACCCGTAATGGGTAAAATCCAGTATTGTTATATATATATAAGTTTTTTTTTACAGTTTCCGCGTACAGTGCATTAAATCCACGCAAGTACAATGTGATATCTAGTTTATTCGTGTTACTAGTAATGCCTTATTAGCGTATTGTGCTGTCCTCTAGCGAGTCCGTTGTTAAAATTTCTCTTCTAATTAGAACAAGAGATGATTCTTCAATTAGAAGCCCTGCCGATGTGTCTAAATATCAACTTATTTTTATAATGTAGATACTTTGAATTAAAAAAAATAAATAAAAATACTAATAATTGGGTTTATTTCGATCTGGTTTAAACGAATAAATTTTTTGTGAATTTTGGCCTTGCATTAAAAAAAAATATATGTTTTTTTATGTTACGTTTAAATATTTTTAATATAGTAAAAAGTTCAGTCATAGATTTATCTACATGCATCTATATGTATTGTGCATGATTTTTTTAAATGTTAATTTTTAAAATATAATTTTTTAAATTAATTGTGATTAAATATAAGGAGTCGTCATCGGAGATGTGATATGTATTTAAAAAAAATATTTTTTGTTGTTGGAAAAATGGAGTAATGATACTCGACATATCTTGTAAGTAATCGAAATTAATTCTGCTTAAAAATGGAAATAATTTTAGCAGAGCCATGATGTACGTGATTTCTTTGGCAGAAAAGATTTCAAATCAAATCAATTTATTAACTCAAAAGACATTACAAACAGTATAAATGTTTAAGGCGTCTATTGAGTACAGGTAAAATATTATATCCATACAACATAATATCAGGGACGTATTAGAGATTGTTCGACATTAGGAAGACGAGATACTTTCTAAAGTCAAGAGTATTTGTCTTCTGAACGTACCTTCACTAATGTGAAAGACGGTCTCCGAAGAGACCGCGTTCTGCAGACTAATTGTTCTTCCCACTGGTGTCACCAGAGGTAGATTAGTTCTGGAGGCCGGTAGGTAAAACAATCTGTGCTGTCGGATATATCTGTCAGGGATAAAAAGACCAACATCTTCCAGCACGGCCGAGTTCTCGGAATATCCTCTGATTAATCTTCTTCTTCAAGTGCCCTGTTGGGTTCCCTCAATGCTGGCGATCACCTCGGCGAATCTGTCCCTGTCCTGCGCCGCTTGGAACAGCTCTTCCACATTTCGGATGCCGGTCCACTCCTTAACGTTTCGCAGCCAGGACATCTGTCTCCTACCGGGCACTTGGCGTCCCTCAATTTTCCCCTTCAATATTAGTTGGAGAAGGTGGTACTTTTCCCCACGCAGTAAATGACCCAGATGTGAAATCCTTGATAGTTGACAACAGCTCCCTGTCAACTCGAGCTCGCCTCAGGACTTAAATTAATTAGTGATTATTCTAAATATAACTAATTAAATGTAACCATCGCGTCGTCTCTCCCAGAGGTAGGCAGAAAGAATGGACCGCCCCATTATTCTGTCTGGACATACTTCTCTCGCTTCCTCTACATTCATATCCGTGGCGGTACTCCCATAGAAGCCCAGAATCCCGGCTTGGGTATGAAATTTTGGATCAAAACCCCCAAATCTAAGTAATCATGCCCCCGCATAAACCAACAACCCACCAAATCAACTTCCAACAATGTTCCCATCAGACGTAAGAGGAATAGCCACAAGAGCAGAACCTCTGTAAGCCAGAAGTGGTTTTGATTCAAAATTTCTTACTCAAGCCGGGCTTCTGGGCTTCTATGGGAGTACCGCCACTGATTCATATATGATCATCTTAAATCATTTCTAACAAAAAATCACTTAAGTCTTTATGGCTCTCGTGTATAGATATAAGTTTTATTCCACTTGTTCTTTAGTTTTAACCGGTTTCAGCATTTCACAGCTATCGATTGGTGATCAGATTAAAACTAAAGAAACAAACCATTACGCCGTTTCTCTGTAAGGGTAGGCAGAGAATGGATTGCCACACTACTCTATCCTGACACCTCTAACTTCTAGGATTCTTTCAACTTCTAGCATGGCCGAACTTGAAAATTGGATTAATTTGATCATGACATGGTTTTCACTCTGCAATTCATTCACATCCTTAACATATACTTTCTTATAGAAAGGATACAAATATATAGAAAGACGGTCTTCAAGGCGTTTCATGGTATGGCACCAGCTTATATATCTGAACTCTGCATCAACGAGAACCTGAATGCCAGACAGTCTACATTGCGATCAGCTAAGACTTCTGCGATCGGTAGATTGACTGTGCCAAAACGCTGTCCTAGCACAAACTTTGGCGAATGAGCCTTTGCGGTAGCCGGCCCTTCAGCCTGGAACAATCTTCCAGCAGACCTTAAGTGCATTGAGAATCAGTCAGAGTTTAAATCGAGACTCAAAACGCACCTTTTCAAATTATCCTTTCCTGATAAGAAGGGTTGATCGACTGCGTTGGGTGTAGCCCTCATTCTAAATATGTTTATTTTTAACTAGTTCATAAAACGGAGCATTTTTTACAGCGTCCTTGAGATGAGCAATTCATAAATTATCCAATTTATTATTATTTCTTAACCATTTTTTTTCATCCATGGGTTCCATATGTCCGAACCGATGCAGTGATCCTTTCATAATTTTGTTTACAATAATTTCTTCCTAGAGATATTCTTTCATAACATCTTCTTCATCTTCTTTTCAGCCAATTTTACTCCAATGCTGGATATAGGCATCTTCTAAACTCTTCCAATATTTTCTATCTTGGGCTAATCCCCGAAATTTGTACTAGGGCAACGCTTTGGCTCAACTAATCTTCCTATTGCCGAGGAGTTCGCCGAGCGAAGTGTGGATTTCCTTGTATTTAGGCTGTCCGTTATACAGGGTTCGGATATATAATTTGGAGCCATTCCATGTAGCGCTTTGAAGACTGTCCAGCAGAGTTTATACTGGATTCTTTCTGGACTCTTAAGCCAGTGAAGTTCTTTGAGATGTTGTGTTATATGGGACTTTTTTGGAATGCCTTTAATGAGTCTTGCTGCTGCATTGAACGCAGATTTAAGTTTGTTTAATTGTTGTGGAATGTTTGCATAAATTCCATTACAATAGTCAAGTCGTGACACAACGAAGGAATTTAGAAGAGTTTTGAAAGTGTCACAGGGAATACTCCTTTTGACGGATTTTAATCGTCTTAGGTGGAAGAAACTAGCGCTGACCGTGTTATTAATTTGGAATTTTAGGGACAGATTTGCGTCAAGAAGCTTTGTGGAGTTTTTGTTAGATTATATCATCCGTCCACCTTTTCTGTGGTCTTCCTATTCCTCTTCTGTTGTTCCAAGGCCTCCACTTCAGAATTCTACGTGACCAGCTGAGCTCATCAGCTCGCCGCAAGCCCCGCCCACTGCTATTGTAGCTTTGCTGTTCTTTCTGCGATATCAGTAACCTTTGTCGTCTTGTCTCCTCATCGTCTTATCTTCCTGACATTTGAAATTCTATCATGAATTGTTTTACAACACATGCGTCTAAGGGATCTCATCTCTATTACATTTATTCTGCTCTCATCCTTCTTCTGCCAGTTCCATGCATAACGGTTGAAACTAGACTATAGAACAAGTGGAATTAAACTAAATATAATGTGTTTTTAAATATTTTAATTTTATATTCATTATTATGAATCCATCACTCCCTTATTCCCACTTTGCTTTCCAAAATAGCTTTTAATCATTTCAAATCGGAAATTTTTAAATATTTTTTTTAGTTCATTAATTTCATAAATCTCCATATGTAAATTATTTTATTAACCCCCGTTGTGCGGATGACTTCGTTACACTAACACTAACTAACTAACCATCACGCCGTTTCTCCGGAGAGGTAGGCAGAGAGGATGGATCGCCACATTGTTCTATCCTGACATAACTCTTGCGCCTCTTGCGTGCATGTCACACATCGTGACATGCACGCTCGTCGATTGTTCCTACTTCGAACATGGTCTTCTTTTTCTCTTCTTCTTCGTCAGCGCTTATCGGTACACTGCTGGACATAGGCCTCCTCCCTTCCCTTCCACTCGTCTCTATCTCCTGCCAGCCGTAGCCACATTTCCCCCCCCACGGCAGCAATGTCGTCGGCGCCAACTTCGAACATGGTCGCCTTTCAGTAATTGATTAATTTGGTCACGCCATGTCTTCCTTGGCCTTCTTCGACTTCTTTTCCCATTCACACTACTTGTATGTATCTTTTTAACCATTCTTCCCTTCTTAGTGACCCTTTCTTAATTTTATTTATCACGCATTCATCCGCCTTTCATTATTTTCTTACATTAGATATTCTATCATACATTGTTTTTTCTGCACATTTTTCTTAGTTACCTCATTTCTATGGCATTTATCCTACTTTCATCCTTCTTCTGCCAAATCCAAGCTTCACTTCCATACACAAGGGTCGGGACTTACAGGTTTTAATATTAATTTAATATCAGACAGACAGTCCCATTTATTTGTAATGATATTACATACAGTTTAATATAAAAAAAACTACCTTAAATGGGTTTATAAGATACATTCAAATATAAGCTGCAAATGTAGTCTGTCACAGATCGAAAGCTATTTCTTACACTGTAAATGAAGGTAGCCGCACTACAAAGGTTATTGTTTTCACCACATGAAGGTTACGTGACGCGGTCTATATAGGGCATGTTTTTTTTTAATATTCTTTTGTCATATTGGAAAGCGTACTATTTAAAACAATTTTATTATTATTATTATTACGTATCTGGTATACAGAAATAGATTATAAGTATAAAATTTGCTTTTCATCATTATATAATTAGTGTATGGATCGACTGGTGATATGTGTTAAGCAATTTGTATTTGTTTATAATGAAAGGTTGTTGAAATGCATAGATAATTTAATTGCCGATTTGAATGTAAACATATAAAAGCGCTTTAAAAAAAATGTATCGATATTGACATGGTTGGCCGTATAGCATCGCCCCCTGGCATTGGCGGTATCTAAATTTGACTCGGTTTCTCACTTGTGGTATGATATCGCTTACTAGTATTGTTTCGATAAAATTGGAGTCATTATTTGCTGAGTAGCATCTACTTGTTTCATCACTGTAAGCATGGTATCGCGGCTTTGGTTCAACACTTGCAGTAAGGTATCAAGCACTAGTATCGATGCTATCAAACTTGATTTATCGATGGCAGTACTGTATCGCGCTGTAGAATTGGTGATATTGAGTTTAGTTTAGTTTATCGATGGTATCTTTTTTTACCTACAGTGGTATCTTTTTTAGCATTGATGGTTTCTTTTTTAGCATCAATGGTATCTTTTTAGCATTGATGGTTTCTTTTTAGCATCAATGGTATCTTTTTTTTAGCATTGATGGTATCTTTTTTAGCATTGGTGGTATCATATCTTGCTCTTTAGCATCGGAAGATATTTAAGTTAGTTTCACAGACATCCCGCACAGCCAGGACACGTCTAAAGTCACAGCATCATCACAAGTAATATGCCTTGTCGTTAACTGAAGATACCAAGTATACCCGCCATATGGATTTCGTCAGACTGGCTAGCCAGTTTCAACCGACGATTCGCTCGTCATTTCGCTGATTTGTGGATTAGCCACTTTCTTCATAATAACATTATATTTAGTTAAAGGTAATAAATATAGTTTTATTTTTTATCAGGGCATTAAATGTTTCTTGAATTAAATATTAATTTTCTTAGATAATCCATTGTTTTTGCGGAAACACATACTTAAATATACTAATTGTTGAGTGAGATTATCTGTCTTTGTTTTAAAAATTTGATTGAAAAATAAATAAAAAAATTGAAATATATTATTCTTGCAAAAATATTTAGATGTAATATTTTTTTTTTATATATTTAATATAATTTTGATATTTTTTTACTCTTGGAGTAATGGCTAATTACCAAAAATATTGTTTTTTTAAATATTTTTTTCTTGGAATCATTAGACTATACAATGTGGCCATTTATATTTTATTATAATTGTATGTATTAATATTAATTTCATTAGATAGGAATACTTTTATAAATTTTCTTATGTCATGCTTATTAAATATTAATAGGAAATTAACCAAATTTTATTAATACGTATGAGAAAACTAAAAAAAAATAGCATTAATCGTTAATTTTATGGTATAAAAAATTTGGTACAAAAACTAACTAACTGACCATCACGCCGTCTCCCCAAAAGGGTAGGCAGAAGGAATGGACTGCTAAAATTTTCTTTTCTTACATTATTATTATTTTGTTGAATCGCTCTTTACATCATGACAGCATGAGCCAAATCGATGTAAAGGGTATTATAGCTATCATAGTGATTCTCGTGATATGTAATAGGTAGCTAATCTATCGTCATTTTATTGTCACGTGAATTCTACACCAGACCAAAGACAGTGGGACAATCACATTGCCTTCGCCGAGAATCGAACCCGGAACCTTCGGGGTGGCCAGTCAGTGCACTTACCACTCGGCCACGAAGGTCGTCTCATACTTCTCTCTCGTTTCCTCAACGTTCATATATCGTGTCATGCACGCACTTGTATTATTCTCAGACTCCTGACGTGGCCGACATTCAATATTTCATTTATTAGATCGTGCCACGTTTTATTCGGTCTTCCTCTATTTCTAGTTCCATTTACATCGTTAACGTATATATTTTTTACTATTATTTTTTCAATAATTCTTTCCATGTGTCCAAACCATCTTAATGTTTCTTTCATCATTGTTTAATAAATCGCACGCTTAAAAGTAAACTGACGGATTATGGTTTAGGTCATAATTGAGTTAACATTAGACAGAGGCTTGTGTTAACGCTATCCATCGTTTCGCGTTAAAATAAAGTCAAAATTCCGCCAATTGATCTCCACTACATTATATCGGTCTTTTTCATTCGTACGTGTTTTTCGACTGTTTTTGTTAAAACACCGACTCATGTCAGATTGAGCAAAACTTGCTTTTTTGAGTTAAGCCAGTGTTCTATTAAGCGTGCGAAATAATACATATTTTAATGTATTTTTTTCTAAGTTTTCTCATACTTATGTGACGGAAAGATCTCTTTAAAAATGTTTTGTGAATCGTTTTAGGATTTTAAAAATTAATTATATTATTTTTAACATCCGCTAGAATTAATAAAAATTGAATATAATTTCTCATAATTTAGATCGAGCCGAAACAGACATATGAACGAGATGTTTTCACGGGCATATTGAATTAATTCGGCATCCGAATGTCTCAGTCACCTTGGTTTATAAACTAACTAACTAACTAACCATCACGCCGTCTCCCCGAAGGGGTAGGCAGAAAAAATGGACTGCCACTTTTCTTTCCTGACATATTTCTCAATTCGCTTCCTCAACATTCATACATCGTGTCATGCACGCGCGTCGATTTCTCTGACTCCTCACATGGCCGACATTCAATATTTGATTTATTTGATCGCGCCACGTTTTCCTCGGTCTTCCGATTCTATTTCTGGTTCCATTTACATTGTTAACGTATAATTTTTTTACCATTCTTTCTTCATTCATTCTTTCCATATGTCCAAACCATCTCAATGATCCTTTCATTATTTTGTTCATGATACTATCATTCGCACCGCATTCACTTCTTATATTTTCATTCGACACTCTATCATATACAGAGTATCTACACATTCGTCTAAGAGATCTCATTTGAAGATTACAGGGAAAAACAAGGAATGTCAGTAGAAGGCTAATTTGAATAAATTGAGAATAAAGCTAATCAAAGTCTATATATTTCTTAGCAATTAGCAATCCATTATCTGGCCATAGTCGATGACACACATGATTTTTGAATATGAAAATTTTACTGTGGAGAGATACGTACAAATGCCGCTAGATGGCATTATTACATTTATTTTCAATTTTAACTGACATTCCTTGTTTTTCCCCTGTAGTCTTCATTTCTACTGCATTTATTCTACTTTCATCCTTCTTTTGTCAGTTCCATGCTTCGCTTCCATACATAAGGGTCGGTAGAAGAACACCATTGTGCACTGCCATTCTAGGTTTTTTGGATAGGTTTTTGTTTGCGATGACAACTTTAAGTGCACCATTCACTTTGTTGCCTGCCCCAACCCTTCTTTCAATATCCCTCTCCACTCGCCCATCTCTTGTAAACATACTACCTAAATACACGAACCTTGGTTTATTGTCGAATAAATTCATTTCTGATCCCTCATGGTTATTATCCAAGCTTGGGTTTTTAATAAATACTTTTAAATTCGAAAGCATTCGCTTCGTTACAAAGAACATGGGCATAAGCACAAAGTCTACATCGAAAGATTTATGGGTTTAAATCCCATTTCAGAGAAATTATTTATCTTTTATTATGAAATACAGATTGTAAAATTTATTTTTATATATTTAAAAAAATTCATTTGTATTTTTTTGTGAATGTATACTTATACTTGTATACGAATACTGGATTTCATCCACCGTGGGTTATCAATTCATGATTTAATTGTATCTCAATAGAGACGAAGATGCAAATTGGAAACTGAATATGGTTGATCAAGGTGTTTACAGGACTTATGACCTGTCATTGGTTGGGTTAAGCGCACGCTTTATGTAATTACAACATTCCCCATTCCACCTTTCTTTATGACCATGTATGACAAATTTTTGGAAGTTGTATATATGTTAAAGTCCTATGCCAGATTTCACATGTCAGTTTCAATGTGCCATCTATGAAGATTTTGATTTCATATGTTAATCTTTTTAAGATTACTCTATATATTGGGTTGATGCAAAAGTTATGACCGTTTTTCATGATCCTAGGTAAAAAAAAATTTCTTCAGAAATGATGAATGGTATCTTCTTTTAAATGATTACATTGTATAAATGATGCTTTCCCTCTACTTTCTATTCAGTTTTGGCCTGGCTAGAGTACAGTGAAGAGTCCTTGTATTTTTTCAAAATGTCGGCAATAAAGTGCATTTACGTCATTGTTTACATTATGAATTCCGTAAAGACGATACCGCGAGTGTGGCAACCAAGAACATTTGTGAAGTGTATCGAGCAGATGTCATCAAAGTTCGATAGGTTCGAAGATGGTTTACAAAATTCCGATCTGGGGATTTTTCACTAATTGATAATGCTTTGTGTTTGGTGGGATTGTAAGGGTATTGTGTATTTTGAACTCTTGGAACGCAATCATACAATTACAGCAGAACGATATTGTCAGCAATTATCCAAATTGAACATCGCCCTTCAAAAGGATAGACCAGAATTGGTAAACAGAAAAGGGGTAGTGTTTCATCACGACAACGGGCGACCACATGTGGCTATGATGACCCAACACAAGCTAAATGAATTTAATTGGGATGTTATCAAGAATCCACCGTATTCTCCAGATCTTGCTCCTTCCAATTTTCATTTATTCCGATCACTGCAATTTTTTTTAAATGATAAAAAATTTGATACAATAGAGCAGGTAAAAACATCCCTTGCTACATATTTCGCATCAAAATCCACGGAATTTTACACTAATGGTATTAATAAGTTGATAGAAAGATGGGAGAAGGTTATAAGAACTGATGGAAATTATATAATTGATTAAGTAAATAATACAAATCTAAAAAAAAAATTTGAATTGTATATGTAAAAAACGGTCATAACTTTTGCATCAACCCAATATTATTATTCTGATGACTT
The DNA here is from genome assembly GCA_022606425.2 of Lepidostoma basale. NCBI lineage: Eukaryota > Metazoa > Arthropoda > Insecta > Trichoptera > Lepidostomatidae > Lepidostoma > Lepidostoma basale. Next base: position 380,568 of record JAHDVF020001163.1, read on the forward strand.
GTATTTTAAGTGCGCCGTTTTGTGAAATCAATTACTCCAAGGGCGCACTAGGAAATGACTGACCGAACAGTGCAGTCTTCAGAAGTTTCTTAAATTTAACGTCACTATCCTCATACTTGATACTAACATGGAGGCTATTCCACGCCAACGGACCCGCAACGCTGAAAGCACGATCATAGAAACATACTTTATTGGCTCTGACTGGATATGCTACGTTGTTTGCACTTGTTTCTACTGATCGGAGTGAACGTTGCCTTTCCGTTGGCATGGGTATCACGCAGAGGTCCGATATATATGCTGGCGCTCTCTGGTGTCGAGCCTTAAATACTGTCAAACACAATTTATATTTATAGGTTATATATGTTTTTTAAGAAGTGTAATGTGTCGGCTCTGATAAAGCTTTTGAGAAATGTGGAGGAGCTGTTTTACACTGCTAGGACAGTAAGGTTTTATCCAAGTGATCAAAAATATGTAATCATTACCAAAATCTCGTGATGAAAATTTTTTTTTAATTGTATTAATTTTTATTATTTAAAAAAAAAATATATATATTGACCGGTTTCACCAGCCATAATTATAACAATGTAAACATATTTAAACACATTGTCTTCATGTATGTATGTATATATATAATATAACAAGCATATATAGCGTTTGAACATAATGTAAAAATGAAATACAGGTCATTCGGTATTTGAAATTAAGACACTTGCTTTGAATATATTTTTAATTATCAAGACTAAAATATTTTTTGTGGACACCCTGTTAAAAATGAGGTCTTGGTTATATCATAATCATATTGACGATTGACTGCTTCAATCGAACTACGATTGACGAAACATCAATTGCTAGATCACAAGTTTAGACGATTGTCATCATCATCATCATCATCAGCCGTCTGTCATCCACTGCTGAATGTAGGCCTCTTCCAAAGCCCGCCACCGCCCCCTATCCATTGCCGCTTCCATCCATCCATGTCCAGCAATCCTATTCAGATCGTCGATCCAGCGGGCAGGGGGACGTCCAACTCTACGGAATCCTGTACGCGGTCTCCACTCCAGAACCCGTCTTCCCCATCGGCTGTCGGTTCTCCGACAGATATGGCCAGCCCACCGCCACTTCAGCCCGCCTATCCGTAGAGCCACCTCAGTCACCTTGGTTTGTTGTCGAATAAATTCGTTTCTAAATCTGTCCCTCAAGGTTATTCCAAGCATGGCTCTTTCCATGGCGCGCTGGGCAACCTTGAATCTGTAGACTAGACCTTTTATCAATGTCCACGTCTCGGCTCCGTACGTCATGACTGGCAAAACGCACTGGTTGAAGACTTTAGTCTTGAGGCATTGTGGTATTTTGGAAGTGAGAACATGACGTAATTTCCCAAAGGCCGCCCAACTCAACTGAATTCTTCGGTCGGCTTCTTTCTCGAAATTGTTTCGTCCTAATTGTATGATTTGGCCAAGATATGTGTATTCTTGTACCACTTCGAGAGCCGACCCATCGACGGTTAGACGATTGTGATATAAAACAATTAAAAGTTAATAAATTTTTTTTCGGTTCAATCCATTCGCCATTTTTGCACGGAACCCTAAATTGTCAATTGTAAATTCGCTTCAATCTAAATTCACATCATTCTCCATCAATGACGATCGCTTTAAGGCTGACTGCTAAAAATGCTACCGTCCGTTTGATTCTTATTCTTTTAATAGATCTGACAATCTGTGACACAGGAATCATGTCTCGTCGAAAGATGAGGTCCAGCTGTCCCTCTATCTCTTAGGCGGTCTTCCAGGTAGGCGGTGTCCGGAGGGGGTTTCATAAGCGGCTGTATATGCAAGTCTGTCACCATCCATTCGGGCTACATGGTCCCTCCAGTATCTTCTTCTGGATCTACTCCACCGAAGCATATCCTCTATTTCGCAAGTTTTTCTTATGTCTACGTTGCGGACACGATCTCGGAGAGTTTTTCCAGTAATCGATCGTAGGACCTTCATCTCTGATGTTCTTAGTAGACCCTTGGTTCGCACAGTCGCACATGCGTTTTGGTAAAGCGATAATAAATTTGACAAGAATACTTATTTAGTCTTGACATGTCACCATGGAACGCTACACGCTTCAACAACGCGTTGAAATTGTTAACATTTATTATCATAATCAGTGCTCTGTTCGCTTTTATGGCATTCGTGGCCGTCGTTTAATGCATAATTTGGGACAATCGGATCAGTGGTCAATGAAGCAGTGACTGTACGTCAAAGAAACACAAGATCAAAAAACACTTGATGTTTTATTTCATTTCAAAGTTTGAGTGCTCTTAATGAAAAATCTTTTATGATAAAAAATCGGAAGTTATATATGAATCTAATATTTAAAATGAAAATGTGCTTCAATTTCAACTACTGTATCTCTGTATTAATATTTTTGTTAATTTTTAATTATTTTGTATCTTTTTATAAGTTAGCTAAAAGCAATAAGTCGTGTTTTAGTCATTTTTTAAATTATAAATATATATCATTTTGGGGTTATTGTAGGGCCCTCGCACTCATTGCAAGTGACACGGAGATCAGTGGAGCTACTGTGTGTATATTAATCTATATTAAAATTAGTTATACATAAAATATTAGCACACAAATGGTATTAAAATAAATAAAAAAATATTAGAAAATAATTTCTTGATTTTATTTTACCGTGTCAATCCTTAAAAAAACCCAAGAAACTGATTAAAATCATGTTTCAATAGTGTTCACGGAAGAAATGTAAGTCAGATGATTACATCATTGGACCAATGTGAAATCACTGTTTCTTCTTCGATGGCCCTACAGCCCATATCGAGCCTTAACCTCCAGCATTCTTCGCCTCCAACTCCTCCTGTCCTCCGCTTCGACCCTCCAATCTGACACTCGTAACAATTTCGCCCCATCTCTCCCAACTTCATCCTCCCATCGCAGCCTTGGTCGTCCCATTGGTCTTCTACCACCTGGGTGCCACTCCAGCAATCTTTTTGGGGTTCGCGATGACGGCATCCTCTGCACGTGACCGGCCCATCTCAGTCTATTCAGTCGTACCTGTGTGGAGAGACTGGGAGCCTGAAGCCGTGGAAAACCAAGGAAAGCATAGCATGACCAAATTCAAAGTGGGAAAAATCGACAAGCGTGAAAATTTTCAGGTTTGCAAAGTGTTCAATTGAAAAAATGTTCGGGAAAATCTGTCTTGGACGAATGTGTGGCAAATCTTTGATCATAGTGGTTGATTGATGATAGTCAACATGATTTGTTTGCATTAACTGCATAATAAAAATGGTGTCTTTAAGGTTGTCATCGCAAACAAAAATTTATCCAAAAATTGTAAGATGGCAGGAATGGTGTTCTTGTATAAAAGAGGGCTGAAGATAGATTGTAGAATCTTCACTGCAAAATTGATGGACATAGTGAGATGGAAGTAGACAGAGAAGATGATGATGGACAAAGCCAAGATTCCCAAGATGCATGGAGACCCCAGATGGTCGTAGACCAATAAAAAGATGTAGAGAAAGTTGGACGTCTTCATCACAGGATCAAAAATGATATCCTGTTTGAACAGATTGCAAAAGCCATAAAAAGAAGTAGATCGATTTGATAGTAAAAGAAATTATAATTTTGAATTTTATATATTTTTTTAGACAGATTAAGACATTAAATATTACACATATACACTCTTAGAAGCTAGGAATCTCTAAACATAGTAATCTCCGAGGCTCACGTGCCGATAGTTGACGTGGCTGGGTCTCAAACCGGCGTTGGTCTCCTCTGGCGAATAGTTAACCTGGTACTTGGGCTGCTGAATGTAGAAACTCTGAGGAGTTCTTATGCTGACCTGTCTTCCGGAGGTTTCCGAAGCGGCGAACGAGCTATCGGAAATTGGATTCTTGTTAAAGGCACCTTGGTATCTTAGAGGACCAAATTTACCATTGTTGTTTTGATTTCTGAATTGGTAGTTTTGTTGGGCCGTGTTGGCATCTTGATAGCCATTTCTGAATCTGGCGAATGTGTAGTCTCTGTCCGGAGTGCCGATGAACGGGCTCGGATAGTTTCTCGCCGGAGTAAGGTTTGGAAGTGTCGGGTTCAACGCGTCGTTTAACGTTACATCATAATCGCTTTCTATCGAGTCAGCGAGATTTTGTTTGATGGATATGTTTTCAGGTATTCTCGGGGTGTATGGTTTGTTCGTTGGCTTGTAAGGTTCAGATATCTGCGGAGATGGTCTGAATGTTGAATCCTTGTTCGGTTTTTTGACCTGGTTATACTCTTGGTCATTTGCTTGTGTTTCGTATTGCACATTGGGTCTGAAGTTGATCACGCCGCTGCTTTGTGTTGTTACGTCTTTTAGAAATGTATTTTTTTCCGTGTTGTGACTTTCAACGTTTTCATTCTTGACCGTCTGGATGCTTTCTGTTGGGACTTTGATGGGTGCGGAATTTTGGCCACGGTTTCTGTCGTCTACATATTCGGGTTCTGGCCTTTCGTTGACTTCGTATGTTTGTTCTCCGCTTTGAACGTATTCCAAAGAATCATTTTCCATTTCTTTTCCAACGGCTGTCGGCTTTTCATCCTTCACGTCATAGTCACTATCGTAGTGGTAATCAACCGGAGGTTTCTCCGATGTGGTCGTTGGTAAGGTGGTTGCTTTTTCTGTGCTTTTGCCTCCTAGCGGCTGCAGACCTCGTGGCAAGTAAGGACTGCCGCCTCTAGACGGTAAGAATGGCCTTTTAACTACCCTGACAAATCCTGGTGTTTTCACGCTCTTCGCAGTCGTGGTAGCTTCTGTTGTTGTGGTTGTTGTTTCTCTGCCTTTGGACACAACTCCCTTTTGACTTTGGCTCTCGATTTCGCTGCCTTGTGCGGTTTTATCTTGTTGTTTTGCTCTAGTTGAGATGGAATGTCTATTGTCGTCTCTTTTCCCATCGGGTTTTGACCTTGTGACTTCTTCATCATAATAATAATCGTCTTCATATTTTGAGGGTCGTTTTCTTGGATGGTGTCTTCCCTCGTCTCTTCCCCTAACAGAAGTAGGCCTTCTCGGTCTGACTTCTTCCAAATCATCGTACTCGTCTTCTGTCGGTCTTTTAGAATCAATTTCTGGTCTCCTCTGCCTTATACTCCCTGACGCACCACTGAGAGGTTTTGATGCGTCTTGGTCAAAATTTGACCTGTTTCTCTCCGAGTTGCTAATAAATTTGGCTCTATCAGCTGGTTCAAGTCTTGATCTTGATAGCGACGAGGTTTTATGGGTTGAAGAGGTTGACGAGGTTGTTGTGGTTGTTGACGTTGATTTTGGTTCTTCTAACTCGTAATCATCGTAATATTCTTCATCCAAGGGTGCAGCGGCTGTTGGGGCTTCTGTAACGTATTTAAACTTGTCTTTTGCACTGATTGGAACAGGTCTTGCAATCTTTGGGGGAATTCTGGGCTTGCTGAAAAGGCTTCCTCCGGCTGGTTTTACTAAAGCCCCTCCGGCTGTTGGTTCTACAAAGGGCTTCTTAGAATCATCGTTTCTTGTTTCTTCACTGCTCTCATCGTTTCTGTTAAATCTTCCTTCATTTCTTGGTCTATCATCTGTCCTGTATGGCCTATCTCTGAAAGGTCTGTCTCTTGCAGGTCTTTCATCCCGCAGAGGTCTATCATCTCTTAGGGGTCGTTCATCTCTCAAAGGCCTTTCATCTCTCATGGGTCTTTCATCTCTCAGAGGCCTTTCATCTCTCAGGGGTCTCTCATCTCTTAAAGGCTTTTCATCTCGTAGCGGCTTTTCATCTCTTAAAGGCCTCTCATCTCTTGAGGGCCTTTCATCTCTCGGTCTCTCATCTCTGTACGGCCTTTCGTCTTTACCACCATCCTTTGGCTCAACATCTCGAAGTGGTTTCTCAAACGGTCTCCTCGGCCTTTCAAAATCCCCGGGTCTTTTGTCATCTGAATTGGTTCTTGAGGGCTTCCTCTTATCCTTGACTCTGGTTTCTTCCTCATCTTCCAATGGCTTCCTGTTTCTGTCATCCACTGGCCTTCTGTGTCCCTTGCGTGGTCTCTCGTAACTTCTTCTGTCCTCGTAGTCCTCTTCTTCAACTCTAGTTCTTCCCTCGGGTCTCCTTTCATACCTAAATCATAAAAAATACGATATAATAAAACTAATGTGATTACTGAACATACCATTAGGGTTCATAGCAGACAGATATAAAACCGAGACCCCCAGCTAAGGGAAGTTAACCCCTTTAGTAAATACCTGGAGAAGGCAATGGAAACCACTCCAGTAACAACTCCCAGGAAATCATTGTGGTGAGAATTTGCCAACGCCAAGGGGACTCGACATGGCACTATCAGAAGAAGAACTGGGTAATATTTTTGGCTACCTTTAATTAAAGTTGTATTGCTTGAACCAAAAAGCCAAGACTTTGTTTTGTAGTCAGTGATATCATTAGTTTTTAAAATATTGTTTATTAACTGTTAAAATTTATAACACTGTTATGATATCACAATTTTTATTATTCACCTTTTGCGTGTCGCGATAGCTGTTTCGCCAACCGATGTCGGCATCATCAGGTGTTATAAACAACTGTAACGGTTGTTTGTAACACCCGATGACGCCAACATCGGTTGTCAAAACAGCTGTCGCGACACTCAAAAAGTGAATAATTCAAATTGTGATATCAAATGAAATGAAATCAGTTGTTTTACTAAAAAGACATTACAAACAGCATAAATGTTGAAGGCTTATATTGAGTGCAGGTCAAATATTATATACATAATTTATTCAGACTTATCAGGGGATTCTTTGAGAATTCCGTCATCTTGGACGCTATCCATCTTTATGATCCGGATGGTTATCTTCGACAGCGTTAGCACAGACTGTTTTATCTCCCAGCATGCAGAAATAACCTGCCTCTGGTGATGCCGGTGGGGAGAGCAATCAAACTGCTGAACATGATCGTTTCGGAGATCGATGTCTTTCATATTCGTGAAAGTACGTTCATAAGACAAATACTCTTGACTTTGGAGAGTATCTTGTATTCCTAATGTCGAACCATCTCTCATGCGTTCCTGGATTATATATTTATTATATTTTACCCGTTCTCAATAGATGTCTTAAACTATAATAATTGTTTGTAATATCTTTTGAGAAAATAAACTCATTTGATTTGATTTGATTTGATAATACCAGGAACGCATTAGTGATGGTTCGACATTAGGAATACAAGATACTCTCCAAAGTCAAGAGTATTTGTCCCCTGAACGTACTTTAACCAATACGAAAGACTTCGATTTCTGAGGAGACCGCGTTCAGCAGACTAATTGCCCTTCCCACCGGTGTCACCAGAGGCAGATTGGTTCTGGCGGTCGGTAGGTAAAGCAATCTGTGCTGTCGCTGTCGGAGATATCTATCGGGGATAAAAAGACCAACATCCTCCAGTACGGCCGAGTTCTCGAAGTATCCCCTGATTAATCTGAAGAAATGGGTTATTAGATGTCCATATCTTCGAAGCTGTAGAGATTTTGGTTCCGAGCATTCCCAAATGAAATGCCGTGGGATAGAGCCACGGATAACTACCATACTACGTCAATAACAGTGTTATAAATTTAATAGTTAATAATATTGAAGTATAGTGTTTCTAATTGTATCTCAATAGAGACGAAGAAACAAACTGGAAACTGAATATGGATGATCAAGGTGTTTACAGGACTTATGACCTGTCATTGGTAGGGTTAAGCGCACGCTTTATGTAATTACAACATTCCCCATTCCACCATTGTTATTATGATCATGCATGATACATTTTTGGAAGTTGTATATATACTCCAAATCCATACCTATCTTCACGTGTCAGTTCCAGTTAGCCATCTATGTAGATTTGATTGTACTAATTAATTTTTAAGATTAATCTATACAATCCACCCACTAACGCCATCTATGAAGAATGATTGTTTAGCATTTAGCAAACTACTTTATTAACACAATGCGAAGAGGCTACCGCCTCCTAGCGCACTGTTTTAGAAGTCGCCTGGAGTATCACTCCTATTTTATACGCCAAAGAATTGACCAGAATATTTACAAATATTTGTGAAATGTATACTTATATCTGTATACGAATCCTGGATTCGTATACATCGGAATCAGGATTCGTATACAGATATAAGTATACATTTCACAAATATAGTGTTTCGGCTATAACAATGGACAGTGAAATAAGTACCTGTCATCTTCATAGTCATCATCGTAAGATGGTCTCCTTTGCGCTGGTCTTGGTCTCGCTCTCCTGCGACCCCCGTTTCCACGTCCTTCCCCATATGGCCTCCTGGAAAAATAAATAGGTAAATTCTTTCAGGTTTGAAGTAAAGATGGCAGTACATTCACTAACTAACTAACTAACCATCACGCCGTCTCCACGAAGGGGTAGGCAGAAAGAATGGACTGTCATACCTTTCTTTCCTGACATATTTCTCTCGATTCCTCAACATTCATACATCGTGTCATGCACGCGCGTCGATTTCTCTGACTCCTCACATGGCCGACATTCAATATTTGATTTATTTGATCGTGCCACGTTTTCCTCGGTCTTCCTCTATTTCTGGTACCATTTACATCATTAACATATAATTTTTTTACCATTCTTTCTTCATTCATTCTTTCCATATGTCCAAACCATCTTAATGATCCTTTCATTATTTTGTTCATGACACCATCATTCGCACCGCATTCACTTCTTATATTTTCATTCGACACTCTATCATACACAGAATATCCACACATTCGTCTAAAAGATCTCATTTCTACTGCATTTATTCTACTTTCATCCTTCCTTTGCCAGTTCTATGCTTCGCTTCCATACATAAGGGTCGGTAGAAGAACACCATTGTGCACGGCCATTTTAGCTTTTTTGGATAGGTTTTTGTTTGCGATGACAACTTTAAGTGCACCATTCACTTTGTTGCCTGCCCCAACCCTTCTTTCAATATCCCTCTCCACTCTCTCATCTCTTGTAAACATACTACCTAAATACACAAACTCAACTACTTGCTCCAAATTTTCACCATTCACGCTAATGTTGCAGACTGTCGTGGTTTCTTCCTTTTCAAAAATCATTACCTTGGACTTATTAACATTCATCATCAGATCATTTCGCATGCATACCTCATACATACAATTCACCAGGACTTGTAGTTCATGCTCGTTGTCAGCAAGTAGGACAGCGTCATCCGCATACAAGAGACAGCTTACTGACACTCCGCTCATTTTGGCACCTACATCCAACCCTTTCAGCACTAATTCAAGTAATATACCATATACGAGTATGTCGTTAGACTGTCGACCTATGAGTGTTCACAAATTATTTCACTTCAATCTTGCTTGATGGTGTCCAAGTCGCCTGCAACCTCACAATTACATTATAAAAATTATTTTTTTAAATAACATAAGGACTATAACGGATAATATAAGGATAACAATCACAACATTGAAATTGCATCTCTGAGGCAACCACTTCTTCTTCGGCCTCCTCCATTTTCGTCCACTCCACTCTATCTTGGGCTTTTCTTTGCCACATTCTACCCGCGATAGGGATAATGTCATCGGCCCATCTTTTTTGGGGTCGGCACACTTCTCTTTTTCTATCCTATGGTCTCCATTTGAGGACTCTGGGTGCCCATCGCTCCGTTCCCTGTCTGGCGACATGACCACTGCCATTTCTGCTTAGCGACAAGATCTATTATGTCTATGACTTTTGTTCAGGGTCTTATTTCTTCATTTCTTATTTTGTCTTTTAGACATACGCCTAACATTTGTTTTTCCATGGACCTTTGCGCACATTTTAGTTTATAGGTTATCACGGGGAGGATACTGTTTCATATACTTTTCTTTTCAGATTTATGGGTATGTCATTATTTAGTATGTGTTTCATCTTTCCAAAGGCTGCCCATCCTAATCCTATTCTCCTGGAGATCTCTGCTATCTGATTTTCCTCCCCTAGTTTCATCTTATGTTCAAGATATATGTATTCCTCAACAGCTTCTATTGTTTTATGATGCAATTATCTGCATTCTATCATATCGCACCGTGAGTGTAAAACCGAAACAAGTGCAAATAAACATTGCTTGGAAAAACTGTTTTTTTTTTAAATAAACCAATGATTTTCAGTTTAAAGTAATATACCTACAAACCGAAAATCATTGGTTTATTTAAAAAAAAAAACAGTTTTTCCAAGCAATGTGAAGTCTTTAAACTCCCATATCTCCAAACTGTATATTTGCTCTTGTTTCGGTTTTACACTCACGTTGCGATATGTATTCTATCATAATATAATTCTCAGTGATCTCATTAAACTTTCATCCTTGTTTTGCTAGCTCCAAGCTTCACTTCCATACATAAGGGGTTGACACTTGAAGTAATTGTAATTATTTATTTATTTTAGGGTAACAAACAGCGAATAAGTATATATACTCGTATTATATAAAAATACCCAAAGAAGTACTCAAACAAGGCCAATTACATGTTACCACAAATATAAATGAATGAACAGAGTTAACATTGTAGACTTATGAAACTAGATTTAACTAAACTAAAATCAAGATAAAACTAGCTAATAATAAATAATAATAAATTGGATGATTTATAGAGCGCCATTTTTATGAAATAATCATCTCAAGGGCGCTGAAAATTAACAAAAAGATAATAATAATAATACAAGTAAAGAAATATAACATTATAGCACTATACACACCGAAAAGTTGCTGCAACTATTTATATATAATATATAATAATTATGCCTATATTGATAATGGTTTACTTTATTAATTAGAGGAGTTTACCTGTCGTCTTCATAATAGTCATCATCCCTTGTTTGAGGGTAGTAATCTTCTTCGTAGTAGTCGTACTGGGGTCTTCTCCTGCGTAGGGGGCGCTGGCGGGGGCGTTTGGGGGCCTCCGTGGTGGTTGTGGTGGTGGAAGGGGTCGTAGGCACGGGGGCTGCGGTGGTCGCCTTGTACAGGTTGTCATTCCTGTCGAAAATAATGATATTTAAATCACAAACTATATTAAATTGTCTGCAATGGTGAAATTTTGGAACAAGTGCACGAATTTGTATATTTAGGAAGTATGTTTACATTTATTACCCTTAGACGTATGTGCGGTAAAATTATGTACGACAGAGATTCAAATGCTGATATAACGAAGCAAATGTCAAGCGGAAGAAATTATTATGAACAAAGTTGTAAAATGAGAAATTGTATTTCAATAGAGACGAAGATGTAAATTTTTTTTTGGAAACAGAATATGGTAGTCGAGGCGTTTACAGGACTTATGACCTGTCATTGGTTGGGTTAAGCGATCACTTTATGTTAACAACATTCCGCATTCTGCCCTTCTTACGACCACCACGTCTGACAAATTTTTGGAACTTGTATATATGCTATGTTAAATAACTTCACATTTTTTAGGTCAATCTACACTAGCGCCATCTATTAAGATTACTTGTAATACAATTAATCCTTAAAAATGATTAACCCGCAATGGGTAAAATCCAGTATTTGTCTACAAGTATTTGTATACATACAAAAAAACAAAAAGTTATAAAAGGATCACTGCGTTGGTTTGGTCACATGGAACCCATGGATGAAGAAAAAATGGTTAAGAAAGTATACATCAAAGATGTGAATGGAGTACGGAGTCGAGGAAGACCAAGGAAAACATGGTATGACCAAATCAATCAAATTTTCGGCCATGTAGAAGTCGGAAGAATCGACTTGCGTGTAAGAAGAAAGATTATCGGTAGAAATGTGACCCCTTAGACCATCGGTTTCCAATCTTGTCTGGGTCACCGCCCCCTTTACAAGAAAAATAAACGTTCAACGCCCCCCTCCCATTAAAGTTATTCCAAAAAAGGGAAAATGATTACAATACATATAATAACAAAATAAACCAATATTTAAGTTTAATTTGCTTTATTAGTACCTTCGTGATTAAGCAATATCATATGATTTCAATATCATATTTTGAAATGTGTAGTGAGTGTAGATTACTCAGCACAGTTACGCGTGGACTTAACTGTACGATACAGATGAACGATGATGGGATCTTACCTGTTCCAGTACTTGCGGGAGTTGACGCAGTCAATCTCTGACACAAAGTGACAGATGAAGGTCTTCTGATCGAATGCGGTGTAGTTGGCGCACAAGAAGTCGTACCGCGTACCCTGGAGGCATTGGTGGTAAATCTGGGGGCATTTACAACACAAGAAATTAGGTATTTTTCCAAATATTCATGTTGGTTACTGAAATGTATTGGAAGAATTCACTGTAAATAACAAAATAATATTTTTATTTAAAAAAGTCCCATATAACATAATATCTCAAAGAACTTCACTGGCTTAAAAGTCCAGAAAGAATCCAATATAAATCCAGAAAGAATCCAATAAATATTTAAAAAATATTTATTGGATTAAACAAAGTTATTTTAAATTTTCTAAGTATAAATAAATATTACAATATTTTTTTTGAATGTATACATATACTTGTATACGAATACTGGATTTCACCCATTGCGGGTTATCAATTCATGATTTAATTGTATCTCAATAGAGACGAAGATGCAAATTGGAAACTGAATATGGTTGATCAAGGTGTTTACAGGACTTATGACAAGATGTTCTGCTTAATGCTTAATAAACATAAACCTCCATAGATGGCGTTAGTATGTAGATTATATATAGAGTAATCTTAGAGATTAACATATATAATCAAAATCTTCATAGATGGCGCATTGAAACTGACATGTGAAATCTGGTGTTGGACTTTAACATATAATATATACAACTTCCAAATTTTTTTTCAGACATGGTCATAGGAAAGGGGAATGTTGTAAATACATAAAGCGTGCGCTTAACCCAACCAATGACAGGTCATAAGTCCTGTAAACACCTTGATCAACCATATTCAGTTTCCAATTTCCATCTTTGTCTCTATTGAGATACAATTAAATAAATATTAGTTTTATTTTGTCACCTGGCATTTGTACTCGATGCTGGCGTAGAATCCGTCGTGGACCTCGTCACAGTTGAAATGGATTTGATCCAGGGGTGGAACTGTCTCTAAGAAGGGGTAGGAAGACAGGTTGTAACCATTAAGCTCTCGGGGGAGGTTGGGGTCATAAATGTAGTCCTTCTGGGGGATGCCTGTGTACTTGCTCTTGACCGTGGAATTGGAGCTCGTCGTTCCATTCTTTCCTTCCGGATCTCCGTTCTGAAATCATAAATAAAAAACACTTATTAAAAAGGAAGGAAAAAGCCATTGCCAGAAATAGAATTAACCGTCCAATTAAATTCGTCACTGTCAATGAAACGTGTCTGATAAATACTGCAGAACATATTTGAATTCCAACACGTTAATCAAATCAAATTCAATCAGTTTATTATTTCAACAGACATACAACAACAACAAACTATCACGCCGTTTCTCCGCAGGGGTAGGCAGAGAGAATGGACTGCCACACTACTCTATCCTGACATACCTCTCTAGCTTCCTCCATATTCATACAACGATTCATACACGCACGTCGATTCTTCTGGCTTCTGAAATGACCAACCTTTAAAATTTGATTAATTTGGTCATGCCATGTTTTCCTCTCGGTCTACCTCGACTCCGTACTCCATTTACATCGTTAAAGTATACTTTCTTAACCATTCTTTCTTCACCCATGCGCTGCAAATGTCCGAACCAACGCAGCGATCCTTTCATAATTTTGTTCATAATACCTTCTTTCGCTTTACATTTCTTTCTAATATCAGCATTTGAGATTCTGTCGTACATCGTTCTACCACACATACGTCTTACGGACTTCATCTCTACTGCATTTATTCTGCTCTCATCTTCCTGTTCGATATTAGAAAGGAATGTAAAGCGGAAGAAGGTATTATGAACAAAATTATGAAAGGATCGCTGCGATGGTTCGGTTATTAAATATTAATCAAATTTTAAAGGTTGGTCATGTTAGAAGTCGAAGGAATCGATGTGCGTGTATGACTCGTTGAATGAATGTGGAGGAAGCTTGAAAGGTGTGCCAGGATAGAGTAGTGTGGCGGTACATTCTCTCTGCCTACCCCTGCGGAGAATCGGCGTGATGGTTTGTTTGTTTGTTTGTTCGCACTCATTCACTTCTTATTTTTGGATTTGACTAACTAACTAACTAACTAACCATTACGCCATTTCTTCAGAGGGGTAGGCAGAGAGGATGGATCGCCACAATGCTCTGTCCTGGCATACCTCTCGGGCTACCTCTACATTCATACATCGTATCATTCACGCACGTCGATTATTCCGACTTCGAATGTGGCCGCCTTTTAGTAATTGATTAATTTGGTCTTGCCATGTTTCCTCGGTCGTCCTCGGCTTCTTTTTCCACTCACGCTGCTTGTGTACAACTTTTTAACCATTCTACTTTTCATCCATTCGTTCCATATGTCCAAACCATCTCAGGGATCCTTTTTTAATTTTATCCATGATGCAGTCATCTGCCTTACACTATACAATATACATATTTATCACACATTTGTCTAAGACTGCATTTATTCTACTTTCAACCTTCTTTTGTAAGATCCATGCTTCACTTCCATACATAAAGTACAAGAACACCATTGTGCACTGTAATCTTAGCTTGTTAGATTTAAATCCTTGGTGTTTGTATTAAAAAAAAATGAGTTCCAATAAGTTCTTCCATTTATGACTCAAACGCTTGAAGCACGCCTTGGTTTGTGTATGCTTCAGAAGCAGCACCTATTAGAATCCAGTTATAATAATCGTAGTAAAATAGTAACGTAAAAATATTGTAATCTAGCAATAATATTTAATATGGGAGTAATGACTAACCTCATCGACTTCTGTTGGTTCAGCGGTAGTTGTCGAGGTTGTGGTCGTGGTTGTTGTCCGGAAGAGGGAAGTGGCTTTTGCCCCAAAGGTGGGGGGCAACACCAGACAGCACAGGAATACGATTCCTAGAACACAGAACAGCAGTTATTAGATTCTTAGAACACAGAACAACAGTTATTAGATTCTAAGAACACTGAAAAACAGTTACTAGATTTTTAGAACACAGAATAGCAGTTATTAGATTCTTAGAACACAGAACAGCAGTTATTAGATTCTTAGAACACGGAATAACAGTTATTAGATTCTTAGAACACAGAACAACAGTTATTTGATTCTGTTCTGATGTCAATCTGTTTATGCTAAAATGGCAAAATGTATTGACTACAAATCAACTGTCAAATGTCAAATCGACAGTCTGTGGAAACAATGTTGCCAGTTTAAAAACCAAACCTCTAAAAAAAACACGCATATAGTACACTTTTCGGTTTGTAGCAAATTTGTCACACCATGCAATGAAGAGTTAATATTCAAATGTACAAGATTCTCTGAGAAAAATAAAAGCAGGAATGGCTATAATGTAGCAGATATGTTGACAGATATAACACTCGGTGTAACTTATACATATAACAAGTGTGAGGTCGTTCACTACCAACAGGGATAACATCTCTGCAGTTTTAATGTTGATTTAACATAAATACCAGCAGGAATGCAAATCCCACAGTTCACAATGCAAAAAGGATACAATATTGCCTTGCTGGCTACATTTGCTGTCTGAAAACATGGCTTCGAATTGCGGCTGACTACATTTACAATAAAAAAACATGGACTCGAAATGCTGCTGACTATATTTTCAGTTCAAAAAGTGGCTTAAAATTACGGTTAGCATTTATATTTCAGTCCAAAAATATGTCTTTAATTTGTGGCTGGCTATATTTAAGTTCAAAAACATGGCTTCGAATTGCGGCTGGCTACATTTGCATTCCGTCTTCGAATTGCAGCTGGCTACGTTTGCAGTCCCAAAACATGGCATTGAATTGCGGCTGGCTACATTTGCAGTCCAAAAACATGGCTTTGAATTGCGGCTGGCTACTTTTTTAGTTAAAAATCATGGCTTCGAATTGCGGCTGGCTGCATTTGTAGTCCAAAAACATGTCTTCGAATTGCAGCTGGCTACATTTGCAGTCCAAAAATATGGCTTTGAAATGCGGCTACCTACATTTGCAGTAAAAAAACATGGCTTTGAATTGCGGCTGGCTACATTATAGTTCAAAAACATGACTTCGAATTGGGGCTGGCTACATTTGCAGTCCAAAAATATGGCTTCGATTTGCGGCTAGCCACATCTATATATAAATAAAAGGCAATATGTATTATTGTGTGTCCAAATATCTCCTAAAATATGTAACAGATCGCTACCAAATTTTCATTGTTTATTCTTTATACTCGGGCGGTCGTTCCTAGAATACATTTACATACCCAAACATTACTTCCTTTGACACGACTTAGTAGATAAAAATTCTTTGATATTAATAAAATGATATTTACCAACTGCCAGGTGACCACTTGTCAATCGGTCCTTTGCTCTTTTCATTTTAAGCGGGGTCACCTCTGAAAAAATGGAAAAAAACAACGTTAAAATCAATTGAAAACGCTTTGCACAAAATTGCTAAAATTGCTATTAATTTAAATTCAGTAAAATTTTACATTATTTAATAGTTAGTTTTGTGTAGAATCATGCTTCCAAAAATTCAGCAGTAGCGTTAAAAGCGTACTTCTATACGGATGTGAGACTTGGAAATCTATCGCGGACGTTATTGGAAAACTCCAGGTGTATAAATAGGTGCCTTCGCTCAATATTTAAGATCTATTGGCCCCAAACAGTGTCAAATGCCGTTCTCTGAATCATGACAGACGAAAAGCCAACCATAGAAAAAGTCGCTAGACGCAAATGGCTGTGGATCGGTCACACTCTGAGACGGAACCCAGCCTGCATCGCTCAGGGCGCACTAGACTGGTCCCCTATGGGGGGAAAGCGGAAGCGAGGCAGACCTAGAGCCACCTGGAGAAGAGCCTTGCAGGACGAGGTCAAAGCAGCAGGCCTCACTTAGGATGATGTTGGGCATGCGATAGATTCGGGTGGAGAAGGTTCCTTGAGGCCCTATGCACCACGGAACATTAGAGTCAGAACAGGAGTGTCTGACATCATCGTATGATGGCGGCATCAAAATGGCTCTGGGTAGCTGTGACGATAGATGGACAAAACGCTTCCTTTGCTGGTGTTAGGAATAAGCCTAAGAAACAGAGTCAGAAACGATACGGTGAGAGAAAAAACAAAAGTCACTGACATCATCCACCGGGTGGCGACTCTAAAATGGCAATGGTTAGGTCACGTAGCCAGAAGCTCAGATGAAAAGTGGACAAGAAGACTGCTGACTTGGAGACCGTGGACGGCAAAGAGAAGTGCAGGGCGACCGCAACTACGGTGGTAGGATGATCTGAACAGACACTTCGGAATAACCTGGATGCAGTCTGCACAGGACAGAGTGACATGGAAGCGAATGGAGGAGGCCTTTGTCCAGGAGTGGACGGGAATAGGCTGAGGAAGAAGAAGTGTTTCGGCCAAAACAATCAACGTTTTATTATAGTTTCAAATTACCTTAGTTTGAACAAGCCTTTCTCTCATATTAAAATGCACATACTAACAGAAGTGTATTAAACCTGGGATTTGGAATAATTTGAATAATTTTATTAACTCAACAATGAAACGCTTCTACACGAGTGGCCCTTACTGTCGAATATGATAGGTTTAACGTGTTTTAATATTAATAAGGTACAAACACATTTGTTTTCTATTTTATAAACAAGAAAAACATTTGTATGTTTCTATAAACGAAAACTCTCTCTAGAACGTGAATTATAAATATTAATTCTGTTCGAATAATCATTTTAACTCTTCATAAAGCGTGTCTTGCACAAACGTCGTTTTTCTCAACTTTAAACATGCGTTTATAGTAAATAATGAAAACCATTTTTTAAAAATCTTTTTAAAAGGTATATTTAGTTAAAATCCACTAATTTTTAATGTTTATCTTAAAAATTAGTAAATTTTAACTAAAAAGGAACAAACATTTTAAAAAGATTTTTTTCATTTATTTTATTTTAATTATTTACAATGATTAAAATAAAATAAATGAAAAAATCTTTTAAAAATGTTTGTTCCTTTTTAACCTCATCATGGACAAGATCATAGAGGAGGTCGCATCTCATCGCGAAAAACTCATCAATGTGGTATGACTGACGATGCAACAACACTGGCAAAAAGTGAAGATATACAAATAATGCTTTATAGGTTCCATCTTACGTCTGAGATATATAATATGATGATAACAATACTCCGATAGCCTCTCAGATACAAATTGGTTGTAGACAATAAACCATTAGAACAGGTCATGAAGTTCAGATATCTAGGTGTGGAGATATCTAGTTGCAGCGATCTGTATAATGAAGTTAAAAAACAGACTGATAAAGCTGCAGTTATCTCCGGATGTCTAAGGGACACTGTCTGGGACAATAAGCATATGATAGTGGAAAGCAAAGTTAGAATTTATAAAACATGCATCAGGCCCATAATGACATACGGAATACAGACACTGTCAGAACCAAACATCTCTTAAGAGTAGCAGAAATGAGAACATTGCGACCTATTGTGGGGAGAACCCTTAGAGATAGGATGCAAAATTGAAGAAATAGTGAGATGGAGTAGGCAGAGAAGACGATTTTGGAGGGACCACATCGAGAGAATGGATCCAGCAAGAATTCTTAAGATCGTGATGCACGAGACTCCAGAGGGCCGTCGACCACCAGGACGACCAGCAAAGAGATGGAGAGAATGCTGATCGTCTTCGTCACAGGAAGAAAGTTGATATTCTGCATAAACAGATCGCAAGATCTACAAACAGAAGAATAAGATTTACAATGAACAACCATGAAATTTCAAATAACAACATAATTTTTTTATCCATTATTGAGCTAGAATATCTCCGGATTCGATTTCACATTACATTCACACCATTCGTGAATAATTTTTTATGATTTATGATTTTAATTTATTAAAATATTTATTTGAAAAGTAAAATAAACACTGCATAAAACGTCCTTTTAAATGAATCGTGTTTTTCAGAAGTAGCACACATCCAGTAACCTCAACATTTCAAGACGGACAAAAAACTGTCTGGTACAAAATTTTCCTACAATACATATTTTTTTTCAATACACATTTGTCATAGGGAGTAAAATAGACAAATGTGTATTGAAAAACATATATTTTTTGTAGGAAATTTTGTACTAGACAGTTTTTTGTCCGTCCTGTAAAGTTGAGGTTACTGGATGTGTGCTACTTCTGAAAAACACGATTCAAATATGTTTTATGTCAAAATAGAAAATCGAGAAATTGACGTGCGTGTATGATATTTATAATATAATATATCCTATTGCTAAGGGTTCTCCCCACAATAGGTCGCAATGTTCTCATATCTGCTACTCTTAGATGTTTGGTTCTGACAGTGTCTATAATATTTTAATCGGGTGGATTTATGATTTGAAATTTGGCAGCATAATACAATATCGTAAATAAGTAAATTTAACATCAAGAAAATGATAATTAAATAAAACGAAGTTTTTTAACTACTTCCACTTTTGTCTTTATTTAGACAGCGACCGGTTTCGCCAGGCTCGCTGGCATCGACAGACTGGTAACACTATTGTTAACTTAGTCCTTTATATACATACAGATCAGGGGTGGTAAACATGATTCTATACAAAAATAATCTCCAAATATTTATGTAAAAATTTTCTGAATTTAACTATTGGTATGACAGGTATTCTTGGAGGTTCGTGTTTAATACAATGAACGAACCTCCAAGAATACCTGTAATACCAATAGTTAAATTCAGAAAATTTTTACATAAATATTTGGAGATTATTTTTGTATAGAATCATGTTTACCACCCCTGATCTGTATGTATATAAAGGACTAAGTTTACAATAGTGTTACCAGTCTGTCGATGCCAGCGAGCCTGGCGAAACCGGTCGCTGTCTAAATAAAGACAAAAGTGGAAGTAGTTAAAAAACTTCGTTTTATTTAATTATTATTTAAAATGAACTTCCATCAAGAGATTTCAGTAAAATCATTTGATTATCAAGAAAATGCACTTTCAATCTCGGTTCATACAAGTTACTTCTCATGGCAAGGAAAACAATGCGCGAATATGTGCCAAGATCGAGGCTGGCTAGCTGCTGCTGGAGTGGGGCTAAGACAGAACAATGAAAGCAGTCTAATGGCAGTAAATATAAGTTCACACACAAATAATTATATGGCAGCACATACCTACTGAATACTGATACATAATAATAAACTATGAAAATCGTTGCAAATTGTGTTTATTATTATATTCACTTTTTTGACTGCCTCAACCCTTTATTCATTATCCCTTTCCACTCCCCCATCCTCTGTAAACATGTTTCTTAAATATAAAATGTGTTTTTTTAAAGGTTTGGTTTTTAAACCGGCAAGAGGAAACACGAATGTTTCCTGCATGATGTATTAGAGGGAATGGTCGAGGGATCGACGACCTCGCCAGGAGTACCTAGACCAGATTTGCCGAGATATGGGTTGCACCTCTTATGCGGAGTTGAAGAGAGTTGCCGAGGACCGAGCGGAGTGGAAGAGGAGATGCGTCGCCTTGCTGCAGACCAATCGTTAGATTGAGACCGGAGAAGAAGAAGATCGTCACATCTATTAAAAGAAGAAGAGTGTGCATCGTTTTCCTTCACATTATTTTCAGTGATCACATTTTAAGTAAATAAAAAATAACTGCATATCAAACATGCTGTCTACCGATGGGGTAGGCAGAAAGAATGGATAAAAATTGTCGTATCTTTTTTTATCAAATTCTCCGTTTATAAAATCACGTAGGCCTTTCCATTATAATATATAGATTGTTAGATTTACCTTAAAAAGCTATATGTAACACGCAACTACATAATATACCTATAGTCTGATATAGAAACGCAAACATTGGTTGATTCATAGGGTGTATCGAAAAAAAAAGCCTCCGATAATAAAAATTAAAAAAAATATTCATGCAAATCCCCCATTATCAATGTTAGACAACCATTTTAGCCAACCAATCAATAACTTTTGAAATTAAAAGTCTTACATATCAATCTAATACTCTCTAATCAAACGTGGAAAGCAACGAGAAACTACCACATTTAAAGACCCAAGTGGCATCTCAAGAACCAGCAAAATGTGTAACTTTGCATGCATCCACTATTATAAAAATATTATTTTTTCCAAACAAGTTTGAGGTCTTCCGAGGTGAAGACTCTTAGGATGATAAATGGCGATACATTAGCTACCTATCACACGCCATGAGAATCAATATGATAGCTATACCCTCTACATGGATTTGGCTCGAGCTGTAATGATGTAATGACCGATTCAACAAAGTCTTCTTCTTCTTTCTTGTTGTAGACCTATGTGGTTTATTCTCCAGATTATTGCTCTTCCTGTGAGGTAGATTCCCAGCTGTCCTTCCATCTTTTAGGAGGTCTTCCACTAGGACGAGTCCCATGAGGCTGATTATGCAATGCAATATAGGGGAGTCTGGTGGTGTCCATTCTTTGAACATGACCGTACCAGTCCCTTTTTCGCTGTCTGCTCCATCTTACAATATCCTTAACCTCACATATCTCTCTTATTCTGGTGTTCCTCACGCGATCCCCCAGTGTCTTGCCTGCTATGGTCCTCAGTGTCTTCATTTCTGAAGTCCTCAAAACTTGTTTGGTCCTTGCGGTGTCTGCCCTTGCTTCTATTATTGGCCTTACGCATGCTCAACAAAGTAATAATAATAATAATGTTGGTAAAGAATGAACAAAGAAAGAATGGTAAAAAAATATATTTTAACGATGTAAGCGGAAAACACGACACGATCAAATAAATCCAATATTAAATGTGGGCACGTAAGGAGTCGGAGAAATCGACGTGCGTGTATGACACGCTGAGGAAGCGAGGTAAGTATGCCAGGAAAGAAAAGTGTGGCAGTCCATTCTCGGCGTGTTTCTTAGTAAGTTAAATTTTTTTTTCTGAAACGTGTTTGTGAAAAATGAAAATTTATGTTTATATTTTTTTCAATGAGGATATTTTTTTTCGATCCCTCCGGTGCATCGAAGGTGATCAACATTCATGTCTCACCGCAGTTAGTTGGTAACAGGTTGTATGGCATACGAAGCAAGCCATATACTGCCACACCAGAATATTTTTGGAATTGATTTTTTTTGATACAGCAGTATAACAAAGATAATGATAATAAACAGAGCTACCCAACTCACAAACAAGTGCCTTCTCTCAGATATGGAAGTTGTGAATGAATTTGTCTATCTTGGATCACTGATAACTGACCAGGGGGGATGCGAGAGGAAGATTCGACGCAGAATCCAAATGGTTAAAACTGCCATGACAAACTTACTTGCTTACTTAGACAGCCGTTGTCGTCCACTGCTGGACATAGGCCTCCCCCATACTTCTCCACGTATCCCTGTCTTGTGCCTTTTTCATCCAATCGCCAGCAATTCTTCTAATGTCATCTGACCATCGTGTGGGGGGTCTCCCTCTGTTTCGTTTGTCTTCGCGGGGTCTCCACTCTACCACCCTTCTGGTCCATCTATCGTCTGCCAATCTGGCAACATGTCCCGCAAATGACCATTTAAGCTTCGTTACCCTTGCGACGACATCTGTTACTTCTACGTATTTCAGTATTTCTTATCCGGTCTGAGAGTCTTACGTGTAGCATGGCTCTTTCGTGTTTGCTCTGTGCTACACGGAGTCTCCTTATGGTCGACTTGGTGAGGGTTAGCGTTTCTGCTTCATATGTCAGTACTAGAAGTACGAGTTGATCATAATTAATTTGCGTTACAGACATTAGGAAATTATATTATTTTACCTGTTCTCAATATGATTAAAACCGTAATTTTGTTTGAAAAAGTATACTGATTTGCAACATTTTGAATGTATACAAATACTGGATTTTACCCATTGCGGGTTATGAATTCAAGGATTAATTGTATCTCAATAGAGACGAAGATGCAAATTGGAAACAGAGTACCTATGGTGATCGAGGTGTTTACAGGACTTATGACCTGTCATTGGTAGGGTTAAGCGCACGCTTTATCTAATACAACATTCCCCATTCCACCTTTCTTACGACCACCATGTCTGACAAAATTTGGAAGTTGCATATATGTTAATCTGTAACACCAAACTTCACATGTTAGTTTCAATCTAGACACTAGCGCCATCTATGAAGATTGGATTTTTTAAGCATTAAGCAGAAGGTCTTTTTATTAACGCAATGTGAAAGGCTATCGCCATTAACGTATTGCTAGATATAACGCCTGGAGATGTCAGTCCAATTTATATGCTATAACTTGGACCAGTTTTTATTTTTAAAACATTTTGAATGTATACAAATACTTGTAGACGAATACTGGATTTTTCCCATTGCGGGTTATGAATTCAAGGATTAATTGTATCTCAATAGAGACGAAGATGCAAATTGGAAACAAAATATGGTGGTCGAGGTGTTTACAGGACTTATGACCTCTCATTAGTTGGGTTAAGCGCACGCTTTATGTAATACAACATTCCCCATTCCACTTTGATTTCTGTGTTACGGAGACGATCTTGGAGAGTTTTTCCAGCAATGACACAGCTCCATGGTTCGAACAGTGTCGGCATATCGACATATAGCAATATATAGAATAGATTATTGTGTAGATTATGCTTGTTTTGTCTCTCGTATATCCGCCACAGTTTAAAATCTGTACCATACTATAATAATAACAGAGTGGTATATTGTATCCGTTACAAGAGTTGATTGTCCAGTTTATTACATAATTCATTATATATTTCCTGTATATTGTTTTACTAGACCTGTCGAGCACGACGCGAATGTATCTATCACGTACAGTAAACAACCAAACCACAATTTATTGCACAATATATTTATAAAATAACGATCCTAATTTATAAATCGTATTTATTGATCTTGAACAAATTGAAAACGCCTGTTTTTTACAAGTTTTATTATAACTTATGGGAATGACATGTTTCATCTGTCTAAAGATCCATTTACACTGGACAGTTATTATCGTGACATGTTGCCAGATTGGTAGACGATAGATGGACCAGAATGGTGGTGGAGTGGAGACCCCGCGAAGATAAAAGAAACAGAAATAAAGATACTATCTAAAGTCAAGAGTATTTGTCTTCTATTTAATATGAAAGACGTCGAGGAGGCCGCGTTCAGCAGACTAATTGCTCTTCCTACCGGTGTCACCAGAGGTAGGTGGTTGGTTCTGGTGGGCGGTAGGTAAAACAATATATGCTCTCGCTGTCGGAGATATCTACCAGGGACAAAATGACCAATATTCTCCAGCACGCAGAGTTCTCGAAATATCCCCTGATTTTTTATTTATTTAAAAAAAAAAAGACTAACATCAAAGATTTAAATCAATGATATTAGAATTTATTTTACAATCTTCAATGTGAGCAGAAACTAAATCATTATTATGAAGAAGGAATCTGGTCGTGTCCAGGCTCGAACCCAATTCCCCTGGATCGGGAGCCAAGCGTTCTATCCCCTAGACCACCACCCGATTAATCTACGAGTATACTCTTCTCTTCCGCATTTTGTCTGCTCTCATCCTTCTTCTGCCAGTTCCATGCCTCAATCAAGGTTGATTCTTAAACTCCAATGTGAACGTCCATTCTTGCTTTCATTGATACATTTTTGTTTCCAATAATAGTTCAGCGTCTAAGCGTCAGCGTCTAATTCACCACTATTCGCTTTTACACGTATGAAATATACTTGTAAAAACGTAACGTAAATATATACGTAGTAAAGTTGTTCAATAGGCATCTGGATTAAGTAATACTTAACGTATATTATTGCTCATACGAAGGTCAACAGTTGATAAACCACCAAGAAAATTGGTCTTTGAATCAAAAGGATTTGAATGCGTTCAGTTACAATTCAATGCCATTGAATCTACCAATGCATGAATAACTTTCGTGTAGTTAATACGAATGAAAACGTCTGTTTTATAGAAGTTTTATTATGCTTATATGAATGACATGTTACGCCTGTCATGGACAGGAATTATAAAATTTTCACGTAAATAATAATTAAATAAAACTCAGAAATTCAAAAAGCTAACTAACTAACTAACTAACCATCACGCCGTCTCCCCGAAAGGGTAAGCAGAAAGAATGAACTGTCACACTTTTACTGATGCGGCACTTCATCCTTCTCTTTTCGCCCCGCGGGAGACGCGGTGTAATGGGTTGCGAACCTCATCGCCACCAATAGGCATCTCCCGCGCACACTTCGATCGTCCCCACCCACATTCAAAAAGCCATAAAAAATAATGAAAATAAATTAATCAACCAATTCAATTTAAATTCAATTTCCATTTTCGAAATGTTCCCGTTACATCCCCCTTCTCCTCAATCCTTAGTATACCCCCTCCACCTTTAAACATTACTCCATCTTTTTTAGTATAATATATACTCGTAAGTGATCACTTTGTTTTATTTTATTGTTGCAATTTTGTACATTGCAAATAAAACGATGTTTTTTTAGATCCGTTTTGTTTTTTTAACTTCATCTGCAGTAAAAAAATGAACTCGAATATATATTTATAGCTCAGAGAGATAATCTCAGTTAATCAAAATATTGCGTACAATTTAGTAGTAGGAATCTAAAGTAAAATGGTTTATAAGATAAATTCAAATACGAGCTGCAAATGTAGTCTGCGGCTGTTCGACATCACTTTTTTTTTTACTGCAAATGTAGAAAGCCGCACTGTAGGGGTTATATAACTATTATAAATCGATTTTTATTTATTTCGACAAGGACCGGTTTCGTCAGGTTCGCTGTCAAAACGAAGTCAAAAGTGGAAGTAGTTATTAAAAAAAACGTTTTATTTAATTATTATTTAAAATGAAATCCCTTCAAGAGATTTCAGTACAATCATTTAATTATCTTTTAAAAAAAATCCGTGATATAGACCTAATATGAATTAATGATGTTGATGAATTAATCAATTGGACATTTCATTGAATTATTAATCATTTACTAATTACATGGTTTAATTACCACAATACTGATTAAATTTCTCACTAATCGATGTATTTCTCAAAGTATAAACGCGGAAATTCCTTGAGAAGTGCCTAAACTGAAAAGCAAACATTGTAAAATGAAGATTCTCTGGTTTTATAATGTCAAATTATGACATTTGGCTTTTCACGTGACGCTAATGAAATATCCATTGGTTTGTTTGCTTTTTCTGTTGCCAAAGCATTTCGATAATTATTAATTTGTATGGTCTTGTTATGAAATAAACATTTCAAAAACATTAATGAAGTATTAAGATATTGATATCTTTAACAAGGCCAAGATGAGACTGGTTCAAACCCTTGTTTTCTCCATATTCTTTTATGGTTGCGAGTCTTGAACATCTGAGAGGTCCAAAATTGATCCTTTCGAGATGCTGCGTATGCCCTGGACGGTAATAAGAACAAACCAGTCAAACATTGACCAGCTGGGTATCAAGGCAAGACTCTCTCAGAGAGTGCTGAAATATTTTTTACACATAGCCCGGAGAGATCAGGACAACCTTGACAAGCTCATCATCATGGGCGAAGTGGAGGGAAGGCGACCTCAAGGATGACCACCAAGCCACTGGTCTAATCAAACCAGGGAGCTGACTGGTCTCTCATTAGCTGCAGCCTGGAGACTGACGGGTGACAGGAGCGCATGACGTGCCATGGTCAATGGTTTACAGGATGGACACGACCCTCACAATCGTGAGGAATACGACTGAGAAGAAGAAGATGACGATAAGCATTTTTTTACAACAACAAACCATCGCGCCGTTTCACCGTAAGGGTTAGGTAGAGTTAGAAAGTTTCAATCCTGGGATTGGTTTGCAGCAATTTCTTCTATTCTTCTCTTCCATTCTTCCCTGTCTTGTGCGGCTCTTTTGAAATCTGTATATGATGAGCAGCGCACGTCCGCCAACAGGTCCTCCAGGTACTCTCGGCGTGGGCGCCCCTAGAGTTTGTCCCCTCGGTCATACCCTCCATTATGGCATGCAAGAGACCTTCTTGACGTATTACATGGCCGATCCATTTTGCACGCCTTTCGGACAAGGTCCTGGGCAGGTGCCTTCCTCCTTCGATTCCTCGAAGAACTACCTTATTCGTGATGTGGTCTCTCCAGGAAATTCCTAATAGTCTTCTATAGGACCACATCTCAAAAGCCTCCAGTCTCCGCTTATCTCTTTCATCAAGATACTCCATACCATAGGTCTTGATGAAGAGTATTCTCAGTTTTAGGTCTATATTATTTGATTCTATTATTTTCGACCTTTTATTAAATGCAAGCCTTGCCTGATGTATACGGCTGTCGACCTTGCTCTTAGACCGACCGTCCCATGTTATTTTGCTCCCGAGGTAGAAAATCTCCTTGGTGTTATTTAGTGGAACTCCTGACATCACTTCTCTCATCTGATGTTGCGTTCGGCCTACAGTCAGCAGCCTTGTTTTGTCTTTATTAATCTTCATGTTATAGCTATCTTGAAGAATGCCTTGCAAAGTTGCTAAGGCCTCCTGCAGTTCCTCCTCACTTTCAGCAACCATAGCAATATCGTCAGCAAACCTTATCATGTCTATCTTTTGACCGTGTATCCTTACACCTTACATTACTTATGATTATTACGGCCTGGTTATTTCGAGACGGCATTCTATCCATCCCCTTATTAAGTGCACGAGTGATGCTGTGTTGCAGACGCAAAAAATCTGTACAACTGTATCCAGATGTTCCGCCTGATAACAAAGAGATCAAAACGAGTTGCAAAGACACTTTTACTTTCGCTATAGACACGCCAGACGCATTTCTCAAAGGCCTTGGCACGGGCCAATCCGGGTGCAGGTGTCGGCCGTCAATTTATCGTAATATGACTTTCAAAATCATCCTGCCGGTAGCCGGAGCAATTAAAAATGTGATCTGTGTAGTTTTCTCGATCTTCCTAGAGTTATTTTTACATTCACATAGAAGTCGTTTTCAAGAAATGTGGACTCAACACTCAGCAGATTCTTCCCTCAACCTTTCATTTCACATGATAGTCAACACCGGGGAACCTGATGACACCGAAAGAAGAAGAATAAGGAGATGCACTAATTGAACAGAAGAATACCAAATGTTGTTTTGAATGTATACAAATGCTGGATTTTACCCATTGCGGGTTAATCATTTTAAGATTAATTGTATCTAATCTTAATAGATGGCGCTAGTGTAGATTGAACTAAAATATGTGAAATGATCCTCATCATAGTAGCATATATACATCTTTCAAAAATAATTGTCAGACGTGGTGGTCGCAAGAAGGGCGGAATGGGGAATATTGTATTACATAAAGCGATCGCTTAACCCAAACAATGACAGGTCATAAGTCCTGTAAACGCCTCGACCACCATATTCTGTTTCCAAAAACAATTTACATCTTCGTCTCTATTGAGATACAATTTATCCTTAGAAGAATACAAAGTCTTAACCCAAAATTATTAACATTTATTGAGACATTAAAGTTATTTTTAGTTTCAATTCTAGGGATTGGTTTGCAGCTAAGTTCTTGGGATGCCATATGGCTCTTTTTAATGTGGTAGTTTCCCGTTGCTTTCCTCATTTGCATAACGCTAGTTATATGAACCCAATTACTGTATACTTACATATTTTTAGCTATTAATTCTCATGACATGTGACAGGTAGCTAATCTGTTGCAATTATATTGTCACGTAAATTCTACACCAGACCAAAGACAGTGTGACAATCATACTGGCATCTCCAGAAATTTCAGTATGGCAGTCATAGCTCTTGCCACTCTGCCACGAAGGTCGTTATTTAAGTTATTAAACATAGAAATAATGTGCACTCTTTATTGTTTCTTGAACAATGATGTAAATGTCCAAATTAAATAAATAATACGAACGAAAACGTCTGTTTTATAGAAGTTTTATTATAGTTTATTGGAATGACATGTTTCGCCTGTCTAAGTCATTATCAAATTTTTGATAATGCCTTAGATTTAGATAGCCGAAACATGTCATTCTCATAAATTATAAATTAAAACTACCAGAAAACATACGTTTTCATTCGTAACTATTTATTGTTCCTTAAACAAAATAATTAATACGAATAAAAACGTCCGTGTTATACCGACACGTTTTTATTATAGACATTCGAAACATATCATTCCCATAAATTTGAACTTCTAGAAAACACACGTTTTCATTAATATGTATTAATTGTTCCTTGAACAAAATAATTAATACGAATGAAAACGTCCGTGTTACGTTTTTATTATAAACATGCGAAATATGTCATTCCCGTTGAACTTATAGAAAACACATGTTTTCATTCGTACCTATAAATTGTTTCTAGAACAAAATAATTAATAAGAATGAAAACGTCCGTGTTATACACGTTTATATTAAAGACTAAGGCATTATCAATCTTAGGATAATGCCTTAGACAAGCAAAATATGTAATTCCATTAAATTTTAACTTCTAGGAAACAGACGTTTTTATATGTATTAATTATTCAATGTATGCTAGCTATAGGGTGTTTTTTTTAAGAGGTTTGGTTTTTAAACTGACAACCTTGTTTCTATAGACTGTAAATTTGACAGTTGACAGTTGATTTGTAGTCAGTACGTTTTGCCATTTCACCATGAAAGACTGACGTCAGAACAGCGCTTGCAAATTGTGCAAATTTATTTTAAAAATCATGGTTCGGTTCGCCAAACTTATAGTGCACTACGTCCATTTTACGGTCGACATAATCGTCCATCCGAGCAAGTCATTCGGAAGACCGTGGATCGTTTTCGCACCACGTACACTCTAGTAGATAATACGCATCCGCAAAGACGACAATTGTTGAAAATCGTATTTCACGATTGCGCTTCATTCGAGCTAGCCGTGGCGCTCATATGCCCGAAATCATATTTAAACAATATGGCATAAAATTATCTATTAAATAAAGCCAATATCATTGACATTAACATTATTTTGATGTGTTTTTTTCCATTTTGAATATGTATTGTAAACCTCTAAAAAAACTCCCTATACAACTGTATCAGTGGGCTAACGAAACATTGTGATCGTACTGGACATGGACTAAACTGGCTCTGTACCATCCAGCCCTGACCCATCCCGCTCTGGTGATGAAGAAATCAGCGAGGAATCAGAAGTCACGAGTTGATATTCTGAATGTATTGAGATATTTCACTTTCTATGTCCTTGTGTATCCCGCGTCATATCGAAAATTGTACCATTAGCTCTCATAAGATGTTTGTACTCTTATGCAAGATCTGAAGTGCATTCTTCTCAGAAGGTAAGATGGTATTTCTGATGTTCTCTTCACCTATAAGCAGCGACTTTCCTATTCGAACTATTATATTAAACCATTGAAATTTGGAGCAAGTAGTTGAGTTCGTGTATTTAGGTAGTATGTTAACAAGAGATGGGCGAGTGGAGAGGGATATTGAAAGAAGGGTTGGGGCAGGCAACAAAGTGAATGGTGCACTTAAAGTTGTCATCGCAAACAAAAACCTATCCAAAAAAGCTAGAATGGCAGTGCACAATGGTGTTCTTCTACCGACCCTTATGTATGGAAGCGAAGCATGGAACTGGCAAAAGAAGGATGAAAGTAGAATAAATGCAGTTGAAATGAGATCTCTTAGAAGAATGTGTGGATACTCTGTGTATGATAGAGTGCCGAATGAAAATATAAGAAGTGAATGCGGTGCGAATGATGGTGTCATGAACAAAATAATGAAAGGATCATTAAGATGGTTTGGACATATGGAAAGAATGAATGAAGAAAGAATGGTAAAAAAATTATATGTTAATGATGTAAATGGAACCAGAAATAGAGGAAGACCGAGGAAAACGTGGCACGATCAAATAAATCAAATATTGAATGTCGGCCATGTGAGGAGTCAGAGAAATCGACGCGCGTGCATGACACGATGTATGAATGTTGAGGAAGCGAGAGAAATATGTCAGGAAAGAAAAGTGTGGCAGTCCATTCTTTCTGCCTACCCCTTCGGGGAGACGGCGTGATGGTTAGTTAGTTAGTTAGTAATATTAAACCATAGGCCAGAGTAAAACAATTATTTTGTAAAATTATAACCAATAAATTATATTTAGAGTAGATACATAATAGCAGTAAAAATAATGAAAAAGATAAATTACATATAGATAATGATTCATTATTAATAAGTTCGTTTTATGGGAATGATTCAAAATGTTGTAAAAAACAAACTGGTCAAAATTATAGCATATAGATTGGAGTGACATCTCCAGGCGGTTTCTAGCAATGCGGCAAATGGCGGTAGCCTTTCACATTGCGTTAAAAAGATCTTCTGCTTAATGCTTGAAAATACAATCTTCATAGATGGCGTTAGTGTGTAGATTGAATATACTACCATGCAAAGGGTGGTGTTGAAGATTAATATATAAAAAAATTGTCAGACATGGTGGTCATAAGAAAAAATAAGGTGGAATGGGGAATGTTGTATTACATAAAGCGTGCCCTTAACCCAACCAATGACAGGTCATAAGTCCTGTAAACACCTTGATCAACCATATTATGTTTCCAATTTGCATCTTCGTCTCTATTGAGATACAATTGACATATAGATATATTATGAAAAATAGTCATGAGCCTAGGACTGTGCAGTTTCATAGGTAGACGGTAATGTAGAGTGCAGAAATAGAAAAAAAAATTAACTATCTAACTAACCATCACGCATAGAAATAATGGACTGCCACACTTTACTCTCCTGACATACTTCTCTCGATTCCTCAACATTCATACATAGTGTCATGCACGTACGTCGATTTCTACGACTCCTCACGTGGCCGACATAAAAAAAACTAACTAACTAACCATCACGCCGTCTCTCCGAAGGAGTAGGCAGAAAGAATGGAGTGCCACATTTTTCTTTCCTGACATATTTCTCTCGCTTCCTCAACATTCATACGTCGTGTCATGCACGCGCGTCGATTTCTCTGACTCCTCACGTGGCCGACATTCAATATTTGATATATTTGATCGTGCCACGTTTTCCTCGGTCTTCCTCTATTTCTGGTTCCATTTACATCGTACACATATATTTTTTAACATTATTTCTTCATTCATTCTTTCCATGTGTCCAAAACATCTCAATGATCCTTTCATTATTTTGTTCATAACACCATCATTCGCACCGCATTCACTTCTTATTTCTTCATTCGACACTCTATCATACACAGAGTATCCACCACATTCGTCTTTATTCTACTTTCATCCTTCTTTTGCCAGTTCCATGCTAAATGGAACAGCCATTTTAGCTTTTTTGGATAGGTTTTTCGATGACAACTTTAAGTGCACCATTCACTTTGTTGCCTGCCCCAACCCTTCTTTCAATATCCCTCTCCACTCGCCCATATTTTGTAAACATACTACCCAAATACGCGAACTCATCTACTTGCTCCAAATTTTCACCATTCACGCTAATGTTGCAGACTGTCATAATTTCTTCTTTTTCAAAACCGCATGCATACCTCATACATACTATTCACCAGGACTTGCAGTTCATGCTCGTTGTCTGCAAGTAGGACAGCGTCATCCGCATATAAGACATTCAAAATTTGATTTATATGATGGTGTCACGTTTTCTTCGGTCTTCTTCTATTTTTAGGTAGTTGCAATTTTTTCGCTAATGGTTAAATCATTTCCTAGCAAGCGGAAGTCTCGGGTTCAATATCCGGTAGTGTTATTCATTATTTTCACCCCAGACTTGTACACAAGGATTGCAGGTAGGAGAATAGATCGAATTAACAATATCGAGGTCATATTTCAATGAAAAATTCTTTAATAATTTGTCGTTTACATTTACACATTTCTCTTTTCAAATACTAATAGTTTAAACCAGTCTTCAATGTTACAAAAAGCAGTAGTTGAATTTGAATAAAAAAATAAAATAAAAGTGTATTGAATATTATTAATATTGTAATATCATAATATTAATGGTCAAAAAAGACGTCATCAAGAAAAAGTACGAGAACATTTAGAAAAATATTGATATTACAAAAATACTTATTGTAGCTGCCGCAAGTCCGGTACATTGCCGCGCTTTGAGCGTGGTTAGTGCGATAAGCTGGAAGGTGTTGTGTCTTGTGCGAAACACAGAAGTATTATGTGTCAATGTATTAACCCTTAACGTACCGTGTTCAGAACAAAACGCTCGCTCCCATGTGGTCAATTCAGTTTACCGCTAACTTTATCTAAATATCAAGCATATGACTCGATGAATCAAAATTTCATTTATGTCATCTTGTAGGGAATTTCATTAGGAATAGATCGATACCTATAACATACATGGATTA
Organism: Lepidostoma basale; assembly: GCA_022606425.2. Classification (NCBI taxonomy): domain Eukaryota; kingdom Metazoa; phylum Arthropoda; class Insecta; order Trichoptera; family Lepidostomatidae; genus Lepidostoma; species Lepidostoma basale. The sequence continues at coordinate 413,995 of JAHDVF020001163.1, forward strand.
TTTGAAAAACATATCATTATTAGTTTTTTTCTGGAACCATGCGATTTCTGATATGGAATGCGACACAGCAGTGAGACAACTGACACCAAGTATGAACTTGTCTCGCGCCGCCGCGCCGCGCCCGCGCCGCGATAAAGGCACCTAGGCAAAATGTATAATGCGTTCAAGACAACGAGTACGTATTAATATTTGTCCCTTTTGGTAAAGTGTTAATATTTTCACAGTTCTGATATTATTAAGTTGCGTGCTGCGTTTCCGTCCACAGTCGGTATTATTACGTACCTATGAGAAAAGGCCAAACATATAATTTATAATACGTTCAAAACAGCGAGTAAGTATTTGTCACTTTTGATAAAGTTGTAAATATTAGCAAAACAAATTCTACCTTAACACGAATGAAGGTGAGGGCAGTCTTAAAAAATATTTTTTTTTGGGATGAAGGAAGTAATTTTTTACTTTTTTTTATTATGAAATATTGAGAACACTTCAATGGAGGATCACAATTTTTTTTATAATATTAGGGTCCATAGGTTTTAAGAAAATCAACTTTAAATTGGCAGTGGAAACTCAATTGACCACATGGCAACGCGACGGTTAAGAAGTAAAGAGAAAGAGAAGTTTTGAAATGTAATTTTGTGTCATTAAGTGTTTCGTCTATTTTCAGAAGAGTTTATATTAGTAAATCATAATGTATATAGGCAAAAATTCTTTTGCTATCAAGAAAGAGTAAGAGAATATTTTGAATACAAGAGAGCGGAAAGGAATACTTCGATTCTCTCCTAAAGTAATACGAAACGCACACGATGCGCATGCCCGATAACGTTACTGGATTATTTTGAAATTTGTTCTGATTTTTGTTGTATGACAGTAGTGTTGAAAACAAAAGGAGAACAATTTTTAACATGTGTGGAACATTTTTTACATTAAAAGTTAAAACTAATTACTGATTACAATTGTGAATAAAATTTTATTATATAATTTTCCTTTTATGGTAGAGTATCGAATGGAAATATAAAAAGTGAATGCAGTGAAAATGAAAGTGTTATGAACAAAATATTAAAGGAACATTAAGATGGTTTGGATACGCGGAAAGAATTAATGAAGAAACAATGTTTAAAAACTGGAAGAAAACGTGGCACGAACAAATAAATCAAATATTAAAATCGGTTACTTGAGGATTCGGAGAAATCGACGTGCGTGCATGACACGAGGTATGAAGGTTTTTTTATACAAAAGGTCATTGGAACCCATTTACTGTATAACATTTGTTTTTTGAGCTACCTATTTATATTGATAGGAAGCTAAACTATTGTCATTTTATTTTCACGTGAATTCTATACCAGACCAAAGACTCGGGTGGTGGTGGTCTAGGGGATAGAACACTTGGCTCCTGTTCCAGGGGACATGTGTTCAAGCCTGGACACGACCAGATTCCTTCTTCATAATAACGAGCTATTTTCTGCTCACATTGAAGATTGTAAAATAAATTCTAATATTGATCTTAATCCTTGGTATTAGTTTTAAAAAAAAAAATGTAACAATCACACCGCCATCGCCGGGAATAGAACCCAGGACCTTCGATATGGTAGGTAGAATACTGAGGATGCATAAGTTGAATGTTGAGGAAGCAAAATAAGTATGTCAGGAAATAACAGTGTGGCAGTCCATTATTTCTGCCTACCCCTCTGAGAGATAGCGTGATAGTTAGTTCAAATTGAAATCTGTAAATCCCATAAGAAACATTGATGGATTTGTTTCAAGATAGAATAAACCATGATGTTTCAGTGAGCAGACATATATTTTTTTCCATTTAAACCAGTTAGTTAGCTTTAATTAAAAGTAATAATATATTACAGTTATTAATACGGAGGTAACATAAGTGAGTCTTTACATCCGGCAATGAGTGTAAAATTGTGTATTAATTATTTCCGTCTTGAACAAGGAAACTATCTGTAGAAGGATATCGGTTGACAAGAATTATTATAAAGACATCGTGTATACTTCAAAATATTACGTTGTTAACTGAAATTTCTTGAAGGAAGTTTTTTGAAAATAAAGATAAGACAAGGAGATAGTTTGCGCCCATTTATTTTCAACCTCATTATGGACGAAATAATAGGAGATGTCACATCACTTTATTTAAGATACTGCATGGGGAAGGATGTAGTGAACGTCATATGCTATGCGGACGATGGTACACTGATAGCAGAGTCGGAAGACGAACTGCAAAGATTCTTGATAAATTCCAGACATCGGCCGCCAACTTCTACATTATGATCTCAGTTGAGAAAACAAAAATCATGACATTTTCAAAAGAACCCTTAGGATTCAGGTTATCCATAAATGACAGAATGCATGCTGGAATAGGTTACAAAATTTAGATATCTGGAAGTTGATCTGCTCAGTCAAAATAGCCTTGTCAGTAAAATAATGGGACAAGTCAACGAAGCTTTGGCTTTTCTCAAGAAGACCTTATGGAAGAATAAGTATATGAGAACTTACAGGAAGGCCAGAATATACAAAACCTGCGTAAGACCAAGACGTATGGATTTGAGACCAGAGCGGATACCACGTGAAAGAAGGCTAAAGTGCTGGTGGTAGAGATGCGGACGCTGAGGATGATAGCAAGAAAGACTCTTCTAGATAGGGTGAGGAACACGGCTATCCGCGAGATCTGCAAGGTGGAGGATGTCGTGAGATGGGGCAGACAACGCAGAAAATACTGGAATGCGCACGTGCAGAAGATGGATCTCTCCAGAATCCCACACGCTGTGGCGCATCAGATTCCTGTTGACTACCGTCCCCTCGGAAGACCGCTAAAGAGATGGAGTGATAGCTGGGAGTCAACCTCCCAAGAGAGGCCCTCTTGACTATAAGAACAGTCCCAAAGGTCTAAGAAGAAAAATAAGAATAAAAAAAAAAACCATATTTATATTATCTTCTTTTTTGTTAGACCTATGCGGTATTCTCCAAAAATATATCCGTTAAAGCAAAGATGGAATGGAGGAAACCTAATGGAGAGATTCGCAGAACCTTAAACGATTCTGTAGGGACCACATTGAGAGGATGGATCCAACGAGGATTCACAAGATCGTGATGCGCGAGATTCCAAAGTGATGTCGACCAAAAGGACAACCAACAAAGAGATGGAGAGAAAATAAGACGTCTTCATCACAATAACAAATTTGATATCTTGTCTAATCAGATCGAAAGATAAATAAAAAATAGAAGAATATATAAGAACGCATCGAAGAGTTTAAAAACAATCAAATTTGTTTATTGTAGTATCATGCAACAATTCATATATTTTAAACTTAATATACTATCAAATAAAACGATTTTAATAAGCGTTAACGGTTTAAATGAGATGATTATTTGAAAGTATTCGATTCATTATAAAGTACCTACCTACTTAAATTTCTAAAACCTTCCATTTTTAAATATTCTTTAGAATGCAAAACCGTTGAATAGGTATAATAAAAAATATATTATTCCGTAACACAGCATTAGCCATTTATTGTCAGTTCGAATGCAGGGTCGCCTTTGGGTTTTTGAGTTCGTTCTTCAAATGACGAAACATCTGTTTAAACACTTGAAGGAAAACACACACTGAGATTATTTCCATCTTTATCATGCTCCGAAAATTACAGTAGCAAGGATGCGATGTAAATAGTTGTGTGGCGCTTCGCTCACGTGTTTTTGCAATAAGAAAACATCAATGCTTTTGTACGGAGTGGAGTCATGGACCCTCAAAATCAGCACTATGAACAGGCTAGAGGCATTCGAGATGTGGATACATGGTAGAATGCTACGCATTCCATGGACCGATATGGTAAGCAATATTGTTGTTCTACAAAGAGCATTTCGATCTTTAATAAAAGGTCGAAAATAATAGAGTCAAATAATATAGACCTAAAACTGAGAATACTCCTCATCAAGACCTATGTATGGAGTGTGTTGATGTACGGCTGCGAGACATGGTGCCTATCCGAAAGGGATAAGCGGAGACTAGAGGCTTTTGAGATGTGGTCCTATAGAAGACTCTTTGGAATTTCCTGGAGAGACCACATCATGAATGAGGAAGTTCTTCAAGGAATCGAAGGAGGAAGGCACCTGCTCAGGACCTTGTCCGAAAGGCGTGCAAGATGGATCGGCTATGTAATACGTCAAGAAGGTCTCTTGCATGCCATAATGGAGGGTATGATCGAGGGGACAAACTCTAGGGGACGCCCACGCCGAGAGTACCTGGAGGACCTGTTGGTGGACGTACACTGCTCATCATATGCAGATCTCAAAAGAGCCGCACAAGACAGGGAAAAATGGAAGAGAATAATGGAGGAAATTGCTGCAAACCAATCCCAGGATTGAAACCAGAGAAGGAAGAGATCCCTTACAAGTCTATATCGACCCCTAGGGGTCCGTGGTACCAACCATTTTGGGAATGACTGGTGTATTTCCTTTCAACATACTCCTCCAGGGAAACGGCGGATGGTTAGATAGTTATTGTTGGTTGTGGTTTTTATTCTGTAAAACTCCATTATAAATTATAATGTAAATGCGACTGTTTTATCAGTTTTACAGAGATTTATTATTTACTCGTATATATAATATGAAAAAATAATACAAAGGTATTACAATTTTTAATGCCATACTCGCCATCAGATTTTCTTCAATATTCGCCATCATTTTGTGTTGTGGATTCACATTTGAATAACTTTTTGAAGACATTGTATTTTCACAATACTTTATTTGCACTTTTCACAGGAAATCTGTGTCCCGAAACGTGTTTGTAAAAAAGTTATTCACATATTACACATTTGTTTCGCCTTGCGAGGACATTATCAAACTCTTTTTCAAACATTTATATTTTTATGTATCAATAAAAATCTCTATAAAACCGACAAAACAATCGTGTTTACATTATTAGTTAGTTTATAACATTTTTTTCCCTTCGCCGGCCCTGTTCAACTGCGAATCTGTGGTCACGATCTGCCAGAGCTCGTCACGACGATGATCGCGAATTTAGTGAACTTAACGCTTAATGTTTCCATTACGCAATAATCATAAACGATATTCAACTATGAGAAGATTCAGTGCATAGAGCTTCATATTATTTGAAAGGCATCTCATAGACAGGTGATGCAAATATCGCTCCAGTTAAAAATCAATAATAATATTTTAAGAGTTTAATTTAAAAACGGTTATTGGAAACAATGGTGTTTTAGTTACAACCTTTTACGATCTTTTAACACCTTCCTCGGTGTTATATTTTTAATTTAAAAATGAGACAAAATCGTTACTAATATACTTAATGAAAGTGGAGTAGTATAATAATGCCCAACATTAATTTAAAAAGAAAAGAGCTTATAGGATTCACCAACTAAACTCTCCCCGAAAGAATAGGCAGAAAGAATGAACTGCGACACTGTTTTTTCCTGACATACTTCTATCGCTTCCTCAACATTCATAAATTGTGTCATGCACCCACGTCGATTTCTCTGACTCCTCACGTGGCCCACAATTAATATTTATGGATTTTTATTATTATGTACAGATCGATGATTTCATTTTGTATTTATTTAAGTGGTAAATGTATTGACTGCCACCCCGAAGGTTCCAGGTTCAATCCCGGCGAGGGCAGTGTGATTGCCACACTGTCTTTGGTCTGGTGTAGAATTCACGTGACAATACAATGGCGATAGATTAGCTACATATCACATGTTACGAGAATCACCAAGACAGCTAATAATACCCTTTATATCGACTTGGCTCACGCTGTCATGATCTAAAGAGCGATAATAATAATAATAATAATAATTAACCATTATGTGTGGAAACGAAGCATGGAACTGGCAGAAGAAGTATGAGAGTAGAATAAATGTGGTAGAGCTGAAATTTCTCAGTCGTTTATTGAAAAATCCGCGAACCCCGTTTAACCTTAAACGGAAGGTGTTTGACTGCTGCGTCCTACCAGTGTTCGAAGCTAAAATATTGCCTCAAAAAGCGTAAATAAATTGAGAAATGTCCAAAGAGCTATGTTTGGAGTCAGTTAAGCGAATAGGATTTAAAATTCCACTTTTAAACCCAGAATAGGAGTGTATGTAGCAGTGGCGGTACTCCCATAGAAGCCCAGAAGCTCAGCATCGATTCTGAACCCACACATTCAGGAGCATCTTAGGGAAAGGGAAGGCGTTATTCTCAAGCTAAGTCTGTCTTCTGCAGTCTTTTTTCAGCAATCCCAGTCGATGATAGTTTTTTTTAACCAGTAACGTTTTAGAAGAGAGAGTTCTTAATTAAAAAAACATATAATTTTAACAAAATATTAAGATTGTTAACATGACATATGATGCTGACTTTTTTTTAATCATTTTACACCGATTTAAATAAAAGTTATCACTCACAATCTGTACAGATCGTTTAACCTAAAATTGCATATATTAAAAACCATAATTAATTAAGACCATGCCACTGGTAGCCAGCGGCGGCCGTAAAAATAATTAACTAACTAAACATCACGGTAGGCATAAAGAACAAGAAGAAGAACTGCCACATTTTTCTTCCCTGACACATTTCTTTCGCTTCCTCAACATTCATACATCGTGTCATTCACGCGCGTCGATTTCTCTGACTCCCCACGTGGCCGAAATTCAATATTTGATTTATTTGATTATGCCACGTTTTCCTCGGTCTTCCTGTATTTCTGGTTCCGTTTACATCGTTAACGTATAATTTTTTTACCATTCTTTCTTTATTCATTATTTGCATACGTTCAACCCATCTTAATGATCCTTTCATTATTTTGTTCATAACACCATCATGCGCACCGCATTCACTTTTTACATTTTTATTCGATACTCTATCATATACACAGAGTATCTATACAATCTAATAGATTTATTCTACTTTCATCCTTCTTTTGCCAGTTCCATGCTTCGCTTCCATACATAAGGGTCGGTACAAGAACACCATTGTGCTCTGCCATTTTAGCTTTTTTTGATCGGTTTTTGTTTGCGATGACAACTTTAAGTGTACCATTCACTTTGTTGCCTGCCCCAACAAAGTTAGCATAATGTAACGATGTAAATGGAATAAGAAATAAAAGAAAACTGAGAAAACGTCGCATGATTAAACTAATCAATTATTAAAAGTCGAAAACGCAAGGCTTCGGAAAAATCGACGTGTATGAATGTTAAGGAAGAGAGAGAAGTATCTCAGGAATGAATTTTAGTGTGGGAGTCCATTCTTTCTGCCTATTCTTTCGGCGAGACAGCTCTACGAAGAGAGATATCATTTTTACTTTCATCAATCAATTGCCAGTTTCAAATCAAATCAAATCAAATCAAATCAGTTTATTAACTCAATAGACATTACAAACAGGAAAATGTTTAAGGCATCTATTAAGTACAGGTAAAATATCATAAAAATACAACAAAGTACCAGGAACGCATTAGAGATGGTTCGACATTAGGAAGACAAGATACTTTCTAAAGTCAATAGTATTTGCCCCCTGAACGTACTTTCACTAACATGAAAGACGTCGATCTCCGAGGAGACCGCGTTCAGCAGACTAATTGCTCTTCCCACCGGTGTCAACAGAGGCAGATTGGTTCTGGCGGCCGGTAGGTAAAACAATCTGTGCTGTCGCTGTCGGAGATATCTATCGGGGACAAAAAGCCGAACACCCTCCAGTACGGCCGAGTTCTCGAAGTATCCCCTAATTAATCTAAAGAAATGGGTAATTAGATGTCCATCTCTTTGAAGCTGTAGAGAATTGGTTCCGAGCATTCCCAAAAGAAATGCCGTGGGATAGAGCCAAGGATAGCTACCATGCTTCACTTCATGCTTCACTTCCATACATTAGGGTCAGCACAAGAAAACTATTGTGGATTACATAGATAATTTATTCTGTTTTTTTAAGCGCCGCCTTTGGCGATGGGCAGCTAGTTATCTTACATCTCCCAAGAGATAATATCAAAATAATTACGGAGAACCAGGGAATTTCTCCGGTCGAGTTTTTATGACTCTGTTCGTATTCAAATTGTTGGTTATGTTTTTAATAGCAGCGCCAAAACAAAGAGATGGGACCTAACAATGGACCGCGCTAGAAATAATGTCTTCATTGTTTACGAAGTCAAGTTCACTTTTCTTCGTTCACAAGAATTGCGCAAATGCCAAAATTTAAATATCGCAAAATGTTGTATCAGGAAAAATGAATTATTTTGCATTTTTATAAACTTACTTACATTCAGAAGTGGATGACAGGCGGATTATAAGAATAATACGATTGTTTCTCGAGATATTGTGTTAAACTCCTAATTAAACAATTAAAACAAATTAAAACAATGCCACAAAATTTGATAATGCCTTAATAAAAGCGAAATACAGGTATGTTTTTCTCATAAAAAAATAAGAATACTTCTTTGGGGGTGGTGGGAGAAAATTGAAAGACGCTGGAAGTTTCAACTTTATTCTCGATCGCAAATGATTATACGAGTATATCAATGGTACTCGTAATGGAGCGTGATGGACGTCGGCGTAACTGCGCAGGGTGTCGACAGCAGCGGGGCGGAGTCCGGGCGGCGAGCAGCTGATGACGATGCTACGCTGGCCGGTAGTGTCGGTCAGCTGAAGCGAAGACCCGCCAGAAGCTACGTGACATAGTAGAGTGGTTTCGTAGATCGGCGGAGTCCACGACCCCTCATGACGTAGACTTGATAACGTAGACTCGTGTCGGTTAGAAGTCGTAATAATGACTGACGTGTAGAGTGGTTGGCTGTGCGGCTTTTATGTGTTTTGCTTCATTTGTTCCTACTCTGCCGGAAAACCTCTAGTAACCTTTGTGTATGAACCCGGGCCCTGATTCATAATTTTTTTGCACATGATCCCCTTCGGTCATCGGCTGCGTTAGGCTGAGAATCTATTGTTTTAGGTGTTTTGATTATCCATGTAATATATTTCACCATTGCAATATGCTGGTACAGCATATTGCAATGGTGAAATATATTATTTCCACTTGCATTGCCTCCACTCGTGTGGTTTCGTGATTTTGGACTTTGTCCTGCATGGTTTGTTAACCCAGACTTCTATTAAGGGAATGTTGTATTACATAAAGCGATCGCTTAACCCAACCAATGACAGGTCATAAGTCCTGTAAACGTCTCGACCACCATATTCTGTTTCCAAAAACAATTTACATCTTCGTCTCTATTGAGATTCAATTAATCCTTCAAGTTATTTAATTTAACAGTTTAAAATGTAAAGGTATCATAGTATAGACAAATTTGGTAAAAACTGATCATATTTGTAAACAATTTTATAATAAACTTATTGAAAGTGAAGGCATTAACACTGTGGAATTCCATAGTAACCTACTTTGGAAATTAATTAAACATTGTTTAGACCACTTTTTTAGTAAAAAAATATTAAAATACACGACATGTTTCAGAGGATACCTCCATCTTCAGGTGTAAAAAAGATAACAAAAACTAAACAAAGAAAGACTAATAAAAAACGCATTTAAAATTCGATACAAAAAATTCAAAATTCAAAATTATGTTGGGCTATTTGTTATAAGTAGGTAATTAATTTTTAATTTAGAATTTTTGTATCGAATTTTAAATGCGTTTTTTATTAGTCTTTCTTTGTTTAGTTTTTGTTATATTTTTTACACCTGAAGATGGAGGTATCCTCTGAAACATGTCGTGTATTTTAATTATTAAAAAAGTGGTCTAAACAATGTTTAATTAATTCCCAAAGTAAATTTTATAATATTTTAAATATCTTTATAATATCTCTGAGGAAGGACCGGGTTGTGCGAAACATGTCTGATATTATTATTTTTTTAAAGTTAGTGCTGTAAACAAAGTATATTAAAAATAAAAATACAGAAAAAAGGTCTTGAACTTATTATAAAAGTGCTGCTATTTTATGAGTACATGTGTCTTTGGGCCATGTTTAAGGTCTGTTAGCATCAAGCGATTGCAGAATCCTCATCAATCAAGTGCCAACGAAGATGTCACAGTACACGTGGGCAGGCAATTAAGTGACACGCGGTGCTCTCTGACATTCTGAAACAGCCACTTCACAGCAAGATTGCGTCACATGAAACACAAGACATGCCATTGCCGGTACGGTCTGTGCAAAGAGGAACGTATTGAAGATGCTTATTTAAGAACTCGATTTGTCTCTGGAACCGGTTTCCATATCTTATGATAATAAAATCTGTATACTGGCAAAAGATAATATCCGTTTTAAGTTGGTTATATCAGGATAATTATAATTTTATTTTTATTTTTAAAGGAACATAGAAGTTCCCGCCACATAGCCGAGGCTGTTATAGGGCGTAGCGGCGCCCTTTTATCAGCCTCGCTCGTACACTCCCTGGGCCTGTCCCCGGTCCATCCGGGACTTACATTTAAATACGGCAACAACAAGGGGGTGCCAGACCACATTTAATCTACTCAATCTCACTTCTATGCTCCGCTGTACTTTATTGAATAAATAAATAAGCATAATATATAATACATGAACATTTGAGGAACATTATATAAAAGATAAAATATACACCACAGGAATATACAGCGGGAAGAACAGGAGAGGCAGAGGAGACAAATGCGGGATGGGAAAAATAATAATAATAATAACATAGTAATAATAATAACGTAGAGTACAGTTTTTGGCATGTAGGACAAAGGACGAGGTTTAGGAAGCATTTCATAATATTAAATAAATAAATAAAACCACTGCACAAAATATTATAATTATTACGAATATCTACATCTGTATACTAAAAGTTTTTTTGGCTAAAGGCAGATGATTGCATCATTCTTCTTTCTTCTTTTTCGATGGCCCTACAGCCCATATCGAGCCTTAGCCTCCAGTATTCTTCGCCTCCAACTCCTCCTGTCCTCCACTTAGGGCAGGTTCTCAACTCTGCTCATTCCTATCCACTTGACTCAGGTATTCAAATTTTTCGCCCATTACCTCAAGGGCTCGAAAACATTTGTTTGATTGTAATTTATTTTAATTTAATTATGGTAATTTGTAGGCTTTAATGATTATGAAATTTGGCTAACTGATCATTCATTATAACCTCCATTAGGTAAACGACATAATTACTTTGTCTAGACAAATATATTTACAAATATGCACGTTTATAGGTAGATGCGTACATACTCGTACACCATGTTTCAAAAACTATTTATTATGTTCCTGCTTCGAACATGGCCGCCTTTCAGTAATTGATTAATTTGGTCATGCCATGTCTTCCTTGGCCTCCCTCGACTTCTTTTTCCCATTCACACTACTTGTATATATCTCCCTCGTCCTCCTCCTGCTTAGTTCAATTGCATTATTTTTCTTCTCTTCAATATATATAGAATAAACTTCCTATGTTACCTTCCTTTGTCCACACATTAAATAAATTTCCTTATTTCCCCCATCCTGCATTTTGTCTCTCCCCTCCCTCCTGTGCCTCCTGCTGTGCATTATTTCTTTTTTTTTTTATTCTTTCTCTAACATATGTTATTTATGTATCAATTGTGTATTTGCTTTTGCTGTTGTATTGCTATGTGTGTACGGCGGGACATCGAGGGAGGGTAGCGTAGCTTAAATGTGGTCTGGGTCCCCCTTGGTTTCAAATATATATATATATATTTTTTTTAACGTAAGTCCCGCATGGACGGGGGACGGGCCTAGGGAGTGCACGAGTGAATATAACAGCTTCGGGTAAGCGGAGGGAGCCCTCTATGGCTCGGCCATTAAAAAAAATATATATATATTTTTAAACCATTCTTCCCTCATCCATTCGTTCCATATGTCCAAACAATCATAGTGACCCTTTCTTAATTTTATTTATCATTTTATAAGGATTAATTGTATCTCAATAGAGACGAAGATGTAAATTGTTTTCTGGGAACAGAGGGTGGTGGCCGAGGCGCTTACAGGACTTATGACCTGTCATTGGTTGGGTTGAGCGATCGCTTTATGTTTAACAACATTCCCCATTCCGCCCTTCTTACGACCACCACGGCTGACAAAATTTTGGAACTTGTATATATGGTAGGATTCCACGCCTATCTTTACATTTTAAGTTAACTGTACACTAGCGTCATCTATTAAGATTGGAAATCATTAAGCAGAAAACCTTTATTAATGCATTCATCCGCTTTAGATTCCTTTTATACTTCATCATTAGATATTCTATCATACATTTTTTTTACGTATACAACAGGTCGCTTGAACCCAATTACAGTATACAATTTGTTTTTAAGCTGATATATTGATATTGATTCTCGTGACATGTGACAGGTAGCCAATCTATCGCCATTTTATTGTCACGAGAATACTACGCCAGACCAAAGACAGTGTGACAATCACACTGCCATCGCCGGGAATCGAACCCAGAACCTTCGGAATGGGAATCAGAGCTCTTACCACTCTGCCACGAAGGTCGTCGTCATTCTTCTTAGTGACCTCATTTCTACGGCATCTATCCTACTTTCATTCTTCTTCTGTCAACTCCAAGCTTCACTTCCATACATAAGGGTCGGGACTAGAACTCCATTAAGCGCTGCCATCTTTGCTTCAGTCGATATATTTCTATTTGCGGTTACTTTGAGTGCAACAATTATTTTGATTCCAGCTCCAACCCTTCTTCCGATATCTTTCTCCATTCTTTCATCTCTTGTTAACATGCTTCCCAAATAAACAAATTCGGTAACTTGCTCTAATTTCTTACCGTTCGCACTTATGTCACAATCCGTCATACATTCTTCCTTTTCAAATACCATAGCTTATGACTTTGACACGTTCATCACAAGGTCATACTTATTGCATACTTGGTACATTCTTGACACTAGGACTTGTAGATCGTCCATGCTGTCGAGAATCAATATAATAGCTAAATCAAATTGTATACAGCAATTGGGTTTAAACGACCTGTTGTATAAAAAAAACTCTGCCTACTTCGTCGGGGAAATAGCGTGATGGTTATTTAGCTAGTTAATTGCTTCACTTCTTATTGTATAATACAACAATGTTTATCTTTACTAAATTGTTCTCAAATATATTTTTTAATTGTCTTCTGTTTGTTTTCTAATTATATTATTTGTATTTATTTTTTAAAATTTTGTTATTACTTTGTATATTGAGATTATAAACGATTAAAGTGTGACAGTCCATTCTTTCTGCCTACCCTTTCGGGGAGACGGCGTGATGGTTAGTTAGTTAGTTAGTTAGTTATAAACGATTTGGAATTGATATTATTCTGTAATGTTTATATATTTTTAAAATAAATTAAATAAATAAAATGACCGTTTGTAATATAAGTGTGAACGAAGAGAACTTGGAACAGGTGAGGGAATTTGTGTATTTAGGTAGCATGTTCACAGCAGGCTGAACGGATAGTGACGTCGAAACAAGGGTTGGTGCGGGTAACAAAGTGAATGGAGCTTTAAGAATAGTTATTGGAAACAAGAATCTATCAATTAAAGCGAAAACGACCGTTCACAATGGAGTTCTGGTCCCATCTCTAATGTATGGAAGCGAAGCATGGAACTGGCAGAAGAAGGATGAGGATGAGGATGAGGTTCCTAAGACGTATGTGTGGTAGAACGATATACGACAGAATCTCAAATGCTGATATAAGAAATAAATGTAGAGCGGAATAAGGTTTTATGAACAAAATTATGAAAGGATCGCTGCGGACATATGAAACGCATGGATGAAGAAAGAATGGTTAAGACAGTATACGTTAATGATGTAAATGGAGTAGGGAGTCGAGGCAGACCGAGGAAAACATGGCATGAATAAAATAATCAAATTTTAAAGGTTGGTGATGTTAGAAGTCGGAGGAATCGACGTGCGCGTTTTTTGTTTTGTTTGTTGGGAATAAATAAATTAAATTTACAATGTAGCAAAGACAAAGGCCTTATAAATTCGTTAATTATGTATAGACTGCGAACTATTTTAATACATAGGCGACCTTGGGTCTAACATTATGTAAACAGCTATAGAAGTACGCTTGTGTTGAACTAGGCACTTTTACTTTCAGACCAGTTTTAAGAACTAATCGAACAACTGCGTATCATAGAAATAAAAAAAAAATCCTTGCGTCCCATTACCAATCCTTAAATTTTTAAATACACCAAGAAATCAATCTCCAACGGCTTATACTAGATAAATTCTGCTCGATAAATTGTACCGACCTTTATAGATATAGAAGCAAAGCATAGAATTGGCAAAAGAAGGATGAAAGTAGTTATGAATAAATGCATTAGAAATGAGATCTCTTAGACGAATGTGTGGAAAAACCGTGTATGATAGAGTGTCGAATGAAAATTTAAGAAGTGAATGTGATGCAAATGAAAATAATGAATGGTAGATTAAGATGATTTGGACGATGATCGTGCTTTCAGCGTTGCGGGTCCGTTGGCGTGGAATAGCCTCCATGTTAGTATTAAGTATGAGGATAGTGACGTTAAATTTAAGAAACTTCTGAAGACTGCACTGTTCGGTCAGTCATTTCCTAGTGCGCCCTTGGAGTAATTGATTTTACAAAACGGCGCACTTAAAATACAAATCATCATAATAATAAATAAATAAATTGGAAAGAATAAAGGGTAAAATAGTGTATTTTAACGATGTAAATGGATTGTCCATTGTTTTGGCCGAAATACTATGATACTTCAACATAATTACTGTTAAAATTTATAAGACTGTTATAATATAACATTTTTTTTATTCACTGAGAGTATCGCGACAGCTGTTTTACTAACCGTTGTTGGCATCATCAGGTGTTACAATAAACTCAATCGTCGCGACACTCTTAGTGAATAACAATAAATTGTGATATTATAACAGTGTTATAAATTTTAATAGATGTAAATGGAATTAGAAATAGAGGAAGTCCGAGTAAAACGTGGCAAGATCAAATAAATCAAATATTGAATGTCGCCACGTGAGGAGTCGGAGAAATCGACGTGCGAGCATGAAACGATATATGAATGTTGAGGAATCGAGAGATGTACGTCGGGAGAGAAAAGTCTAGCAGTTCATTCTTTCTTCCTACCCCTTTAAGGAGACGGCGTATTTTTATATACCTATAATGTAATTATATAAAGTGCTCAAAATACTAATCAAGCCAATAGCGTATAGTGACAACTTGACCATGTAAAAAAGAATGAAAATTATATCAACGCTCGGTCAAGACAGAAACTTTATTCCGGTTAAAATAATGAAATATTTGTACATAATCAAACCGCACATTAAACCAGAAGTATAAAACAAAGTTTGATTAATGTTAAAGTATTAATTTTAAAAAAGCACACTTCTCTACTACTCAACTATTCAACTAACTAACTAACTAACTAACCATCACGCTGTCTCCCCGGAGGGGTAGGCAGAAAGAATGGAACGCCACACTGTTTTTTTTTTTTTTTTTTACGTATACAGCAGGTCGCTTGAACCCAATTACAGTATACAATTTGTTTTTAAGCTGATATATTGATTCTCGTGTCATGCGACAGGTAGCCAATCTATCGCCATTTTTATTGTCACGAGAATTCTACCCCAGACCAAAGACAGCGTGACAATCACACTGCCATCGCTAGGAATCGAACCCAGAACCTTCGGAATGGCAATCAGAGCTCTTACCACTCTGCCACGAAGATCGTTCTGCCCTGGCATACTTCTCTCGCTTCATCTACATTCATACATCTTGTCATGCACCCACGTCGATTTCTCCGACTCCTCACGTGACCGATATTTAATATTTGATTGATTTGATCGTTTGTGATCGTTTGTGATTTGTTTGTGACCGATCTGTTTCGATTTAATTAATTAAGGTATAACTATAAAACTTAACATCTTCATCTTTTCAAATCAAATCAAATCAGTTTATTTCATCAACAGATATTACAAAATGTATTTTTAAGGCATCTATTGAGAACAGGAAAAATAATATATTATGTATAGTATACTACCAGAAACGCATAAGAGATGGTTCAACATTAGGAAGACAGGATACTCTCCAGAATTAAGAGGAGTTTTCTAAAGCAATTCAAAGTGAGTAGCTCTGTGTCAGCTTCTAAAAAAAATTTATAGTTTTAGGTATATGAATTTGTAAAAAAAAAACAATATTAGTAAAGCAGCGGGGTCTACCCAAAACAGTAAAAACTGACAAGGGATCTTCGGAACAAAAACGTTTGGGAACCTATGGTTTACACATACATGTGGTGAACTTCTTTTTATATGAATTAATATATAAACTTCTTTACTAAATAATTGATAGTATTCTTTTGGCATTGACCTTAAAGATAACGTGTTTATGATAAAAACTAATTGATTATCAAAAAATGAAGAGAGAAAAATCTTTTAAAATATCATATTATTATTCAAAATAAAATAAAATTATTGATGATCGATGATTTCAATAGAGTGAAAGGGTACTAGCTTCATACATTATAATATAATATAAAATTTAATCATTAATTGTATTTTTTATCGAGACAAGAACATATAACAAAGGTTCTCAAAGATTTGCGACTTGCCCCCCAATTGGCGCTGAAGCTTTTTAGGGGAAATTTAAAGTGCTGCAATTATTTATCCAAAGTAAAATTTAAGGACATAAGAGTCAGGATAAAGGTTTCCGATGTTATCAAGATGGCCGCAACCCTCAAGTGGCGATGGGCGGGACATGTCGCTCGCGATCCAGATGAAAAGTGGACAAGGCGACTGCTGTGCTGGTGGCCAAGGACGGCAAAGCGTGGAGTTGGGCGCCCACAGTTGCGTTGGCGCGACGATGTCCGGAGAATTGCGGGAAGTGCCTGGATGCGGATCGCTCAGAATAGAAGAGAATGGAAAATGCGAGAGGAGGCCTACGTCCAGGAGTGGACGGTCAATACAGGCTGAAGAAGTAGAAGAAGAAGAAAAAAAATTGAGGATAACGAAGGGTCGGGAGAAGAAGAAAATTCTCGCTGAAAAACTTGATTCAGTTGCAGCACAACATCCCCGTTAAGAGCTGCTCCATCCAAAGTTAAAATAGGTATGACATGACACTATAGAAGTTAGGAGACGAAAAATACTAAACACAACAACAACAAACCATCACGCCGTTTCCCCGTAGGAGTAGGCAGAGAGAATGGACCGCCACACTACTCTATCCTGGCACACTTCTCTAGCTTCCTCCACATTTATGCAGCGAGAAAATGGCGATAGATTGGCTAACTATCACATGTCATAAAAATCAATATAATAGCTAAAATAAATTGTGTACAGTAATTGGATTCAAATGACCTGTTGTATACAAGGAAAAAATAATTAATAAAAATTGAAATTAAAATTAAAAAAAATAATAAATCAAATATTAAAGGAGGAGTCAGAGAAAATCGACGTGCGTGCGTGACACGATGTATAAATAAATGTAGAGGAATCGAAAGAAGTATGTAAGTGTGATGGTTAGTTAGGTAGTTTTAATTTTGAAAACACTCTTTTGAAAGTATCCGATAATCTTGTGAATAGAAACGGCTTATTTAGTTGGCATCACCATTGGTAGGCTAATCAACGATAGCGGAAGCACATCGAAACTGCCGGTATCAGCAGTATTGATCAAGAGCTAATAACCAGGAACCAATAAATTCTCGACTTCTTGTACACACCGCGTATTACAGTTTGACCAGCTAGAAACAGCGAAAGAACGGGAGATCATGAAACAGGTCAATTACCATGGATTTGACCTAATTAATTTATTGAAACTGCGGACTAACAATTACTGTCGACGTTGTTTTGAGTTGGGACAGTACCAAGAAGAAGAGAAGAAGAAGATTTGCTTATTATATTGTATAAGAATAAAGAAAAAATAGAATTATTAACAAACGTGTTTTTTTTTAATACATATTTTTTCCTAACAATAAAAATTAAAAATATTTTGTAATTTGAAATTTCATGGCAGAAATACGCAATGGACCGCCACACTACTCTATCTTGACTCATCTCTCTAGCTTCCCCCACATTCATACAACGATTCATACACGCACGTCGATTCCTACGACTTCTAAAAATGACTAACATTTAAAATTGGATTCATTCTGTATTTCCAACGATCTACATCGACTCCGTACCATTTACATCGTTAACGTATACTTTCTTAACAATTATTTCTAAATTCATGCGCTCTTTTCTTAAATTCATTTGTCCTATTATCCGAACCGAACGATAGCAGGCAAGACACTGAGAGATCGCGTGAGGAACACCAGAATAAGAGATATATGAGGTTGAGGATATTATAAGATGGAGCAGACAGCGAAAAAGGCACTGGTACGGTCATGTTCAAAGAATGGACACCACCAGACTCCCCTGTATTGCATTGCATAATCAACCTCATGGGACTCGTCCTCGTGGAAGACCTCCTAAAGATGTAAGGACAGCTGGGAATCTACCTCACAGGAGGAGCAACACTCTGGAGAATAGACCACATAGGTCTACAACAAGGAAGAAAAGAAGAAGAAGAAGTCCGAACCATTGTTGAGGTTGAAATAGTTTTTTAAAATAATTAAATATTCATAATAATTAATGAAAATTAATGATAACGTCTTCTTTAAAGAATAAGCATGACACCGAATGAACAAGAAGAAGCTGAAATATAATTTTACCGTCTGCCGATTTGTGTTGGTCAGCCTATAAGCGGAACGAGTGTATGTAATATAGAAGGCGTTATGACGTTGAAATTAAGTATTGTATTTATGGTGTGTGTAACTGTCACACTGTTGACCAATAATTATTAAAAACAGGGTCGCCAAAATAATTTTTTTAAATACAAAAAAAAAATCTAAAAAAAATCTATATTTAAATCTAACTAACCATCACGCCGTCTCTCCGAAGGGGTAGACAGAAAGAATGGACTGCCACACTTTTTTTCCTGACATACTTCTCTCGCTTCTACAACATTCATACATCGTGCCATGATTTCTCTGACTCCTCACATGGCCGACAGCCAATATTAGATTTATTTGCTCGTGCCACGTTTTCCTTGGTCTTCCTCTGTTTCTAGTTCCATTTATATCGTTAACATATATATCGCCTCTTTGCAAGAATAAAGTGACATTTCGAAAATCAAATCTGCCGTGTTCAAATTTATTTTATACAAAAACAGGTATTTTTAAAGTGAAAAAGAGAGAATTTATGAGGGAAAGAGACAACACAACAGTGGTATATTGTGTTGTCACTTTGTCTCTCTCAGACGGGTATCTTGTTTCATTTTTAAAATTTTCAATTTTTTTGAGATAACACGTTATTCTTGCAAAGAGGCGATGTATATTTTACAATTCTTTCTTCATTCATTCTTTCCATGTGTCCGAACCATCTTAATAATCCTTTCATTATTTTGTTCATAACACCGTCTTGCTCCATCTTATAATATCCTCAACCTCACATGTCTCTCTTTTTCTGGTGTTCCTCACGCGATCTCTCAGTGTCTTGCCTGCTATCGTCTTCAGTGTCTTCATCTCGGAAGTCCTCAAAATTTGCTTGGTCCTTACTATGTGTGCCCTCGATTCGACGCCATATGTCATTATTGGTCTTACGCACGTTTTATAGATTAGATCTTACTCTTAATGGCCATGTCTTTGTTTTTCCAAATTGTGGATTTTAGCGCGCCAGAGATTGCAGCTGCCTTGTTTACTTGGGCTTGTATTTCTTCCCGCAATCAGCTCCTTCCACCAGGTCTATGCCTAGATACTATAAGGTCCTGACCTGCTCTATGGGTTGAGTTCTAAAAACTAACTAACTAACTAACTAACTAACCATCACGCTATTTCTCCGGAGGGGTAATGCTTTGTCCTGGCATACCTCTCGGGCTTTCTTTACATTCATACATCGTACCATGCACGCACGTCGATTATTCTGACTTCGAATGTGGCCGCCTTTTAGTAATTGATTAATTTGATCATGCCATGTTTTCCTCGGTCGTCCTCGGCTTCTTTTTCCACTCACGCTGCTTGTGTACAACTTTTTAACCATTCTGCTCTCATCCATTCGTTCTATATGTCCAAACCATCTCAAGGATGCTTTTTTAATTTTATCCATGATGCAGTCATCTGCCTTACATTTCTCTGTTATTTCATCGTTCGGTATTCTATCGTACAACGTTTTCCTGCACATTCTTCTTAGCGATCTCATTTCTACTGCGTTTATCCTGCTTTCATCTTTCTTTTGCCAGCTCCAAGCTTCACTTCTAGTTCTATGTATAATCTAATGAAACAAAATAGAAGTAAAACTAAGTTCAATATAGGACGCAAGATCTTTCTATTCGTGATAATGAGGGCTTCTTCATGTCTTCTGTCAGCGGTAACCCTGATGGAACACTTGCAAAGTAAGGAGAATGCAATACGCAACGTAATACTCGTATAACTGTAAAAATTCTTAGTTTGGAAGCCCTCGCTTTGGTAATCGATTGCACTAATATTTATTGTTAACTCTATTGGGTAACGTAACGTGACATTCTCGTAACAACGTACACACGTAAGCCTATATTGGCTTTACATATTGCCTGCTGTGTCGTACGTGATGATATAGAGGTTATTAGAACATACACTTTTATACTACAATTTTGTAACAGATCGATTGATCATAGAATACCCAAAGAACTATTACAATCACAATGCCTACAGAAAGAATGTAGGCATGAACTTCTTTTCAGAATGTTGAGGACCACCTCTTTGCAGCTTCGAAATGATGGATTTCTCATAACACATCTCTTTAAATCAATCAGGAGATATTTCGAGAGGGTGTTGGTTCTTTTGTTTCTGATAGATATCTCCGATGTTGAAGTAACTAAGGAATCTTGGAGTAAATAAGATATCAGCTTGGATTAACTAAGGCGACTAGGATTTACTAAGTATACGGCCACACCGAAGTGTCAGAGTAGGAGTAAAAATGAACTCCTGGCGAACCAACGTATGGCGCACTATGGGACCGGCCACATTATACGCTCCGCGCCACAGGGCGTGATCACAAGCGAACTATGTCTTGACTCCTACCCTGGTACTCCGGTGTAGCCGTACCCTAAGACAACTCGGGGTAACTACGCCAACTTGGAGTGACTAAGGGAACTTGGAGTAACTCTGGCATCTTGGGAAAAACTAAGACACTTTGGATTAACGTTACTTGGAGTACTAAGGCAACTTGAAGTAATTAGCGTCACTTTAAGTCATTAAGGCAACTTTGAGCAATTAAACCAACTTGGAGTAACAAAGGCAACTAGGAGTTATTAAGGCAACATGGAGTAACTAAGGCACATTAGAGTAACTATAGCAATATAATGTTAATAAGTAACTAAAACAACTTGGAGTAATAAAGGCAACTCGGAGCAATTAAACCAACTTAGAGTAACAAAGGCAACTTGGAATAATTAAAGCAACATTGAGTTACTAAGGCAATTTGAAGTAGCTAAAGCAATATAAGTTACTAAGTAACTAATACAACTTGGAGTATTAAAGGCAACTTGGGGCAATTGATCCAACATGGAGTAACAAAGGCAACTTGGAATAATTAAGGCAACATGGAGTAACTAAGACAACGTGGAGTAACTAATGCAACATGGAGTAACTAAGGCAAAATGAAGTAACTAAGACAACTTGGAGTAACGCAACTTGGAGTACTAAGGCAACTTGGAGTAACTAAGGCAATCTTATGTTACTAAGTAACTAAAACAACTTGGAGTAATGCAAATTGCCTTAGTACTCTAGTACTAAGGCAATTTGGAGTAACATAACATAATGGAGTAATTAAGGTAACTTGGAGTAACTAAGGCAACTTGGAATAACTGAGGCAATCTTATTTTACTAAGTAACTAAAACAACTTGGAGTAACGCAACTTGGAGTGCTAAGGCAACTTGGAAGAATTAAGGCAACCAAGAGTAACAAAGGCAACTTGGAGTAACTAAGACAATCTTATGTTACTAAGTAACAAAACAACTTGAACAACTTGGAATACTAATGGAACTTGGTGTTCTTGGTTGCGAGAAGTAATTAATGTTCTAGCTTGTGGTATTATATAAATAAATTGTTTGGACCTACTTTCTTCCAAGTGGCGTAATGCCGTCCGCAAACCTTATGCAGATGGCCGGTCGCATTGTAACACTTAGGACCGGTTTCAGGCCCTGCGCTGGAGAAATTACATTTTAATTGATACGTTCTAAATTCAAACAATCCAAACGATTATTTATTATATTTAAATACCGAACGTAGTGCTGGACTGTGTAGGCAAATAGGAAACGTAAAATCTACGCTGCTGAGATGAAAATATAAGATGGGCATCACAAGAACGACCTTCGTGGCCGAGTGGTAAGTGCATTGACTTGCACCCCGAAGGTTTCGGGTTCGATTCCCGGCGAGGGCAGCGTGATTGTCACACTGTCTTTGGTCTGGTGTAGAATTCACGTGACAATAGTTTAGCTACCTATCACGTGTCACGAGAATAACTATGATAGCTATAATACCCTGTTCATCGATTTGGCTCATGCTGTCATGATGTAAAGAGCGATTCAATAAAATAATAAAAAAAAACTAACTAACTAACCATCACGCCATTTAGGCAGAGAGGATGGATCACCACAATGTTCGGTCCTGGCATACCTTTCGGACTTCCTCTACATTCATACATCGTACCATGCACGCACGTCGATTATTCCGACTTCAAATGTGGCCGCCTTTTAGTAATTGAGTAATTTGGTAATTGAAAAAAAAAAAAAATTAATTAATTAACCCTTCAAAAGTTTCCCCAATAAAAATAATCAAATACAAAGAGTTGATTTAATAATTATAACCAATAAAAACAGCTGTTTTCTAGAAGTTTTATTATGTTTAATGAGAATGGCGTGTTTCAATTTATTAATGCATTTTCAAATGTATTTAAATAATTGGTATTATCAAAACATTTGATAATGTCTTAGAAAAGCAAAACATGTCATTTCCATAAATTATAATATAACTTCTAGAAAAAAGACGTTCTCATTCGTATTAGTGATTTAATATGGAATTATACATCAGTTTTTAAGAAACAATATATATGTTTTTTTATTCTTATTATTTAAATTTATAATTAACAGAAAGGTGCCGAAACTGGTCGACTTTAAACACAACTGGAAGCACACTAAATATATACTAATAAAGTAATTTCGTCACCTGAGAGTAAGAAGGTTCCAACTGTCAAAAGTAAAAAGCTGAGAAAAATGAGATCAAAGTTTTGCTGGTTTCGGGTGTGTATCTTGGAATAAAAGGGTTCCATCTGGAGCAGATGAAACTCTTTTACCGAGAAGCGTGTAAATTTTCTGGCGACAGTTGGAATAATAAAGTTCTAAGTGTAAATGAATCCTTCTTCAGTGAATCGCGTGTTTTGAATGATCAGATGGAACTTGATTCTTTTCGTAACATCAAAATGACGATACTATTACATGTTTTTTTTAATTGTACGTATAGATAAGGTTAGTAAGAATCCTTTTCAAGAAAAAAAGCCAAATGTGAAATTTTGTTAGTTGGAACCCTCTTACTCTCAGGTGACGATTTTGTGTCAGTATTTTTTTTGTTTTCATTATTTAAAATGAGCTTGTAGCAAGAAATTTCAATTAAAAATATTATTTATGTACTTTCTTCAACATGAAAAAAAAGTTTACCTATAAAATTGAGTGCTTCATATGAAAAAATGGAAATTATTGTTATTTTATTAATTTGAAAAGGAAGAAACCACGACAGTCTGCAACATTAGCGTGAATGGTGAAAATTTGGAGCAAATAGTTGAGTTCGTGTATTTAGGGAGTATGTTTACAAGAGAAGGGTTGGGGCAGGCAACAAAGTGAATGGTGCACTTAAAGTTGTCATCACAAACAAAAACCTATCAAAAAAAGCTAGAATGGCAGTGCACAATGGTGTTCTTCTACCGACCCTTATGTATGGAAGCGAAGCATGGAACTGGCAAAAGAAGGATGAAAGTAGAATAAATGCAGTTGAAATGAGATCTCTTAGAAGAATGTGTGGATACTCTGTGTATGATAGAGTGCCGAATGAAAATATAAGAAGTGAATGCGGTGCGAATGATGGTGTCATGAACAAAATAATGAAAGGATCATTAAGATGGTTTGGACATATGGAAAGAATGAATGAAGAAAGAATGGTAAAAAAATTATATGTTAATGATGTAAATGGAACTAGAAATAGAGGAAGACCGAGGCACGATCAAATAAATCAAATATTGAATGTCGGCCATGTGAGGAGTCAGAGAAATCGACGCGCGTGCATGACACGATGTATGAATGATGAGGAATCGAGAGAAATATGTCAGGAAAGAAAAGTGTGGCAGTCCATTCTTTCTGCCTACCCCTTCGGGGAGACGGCGTGATGGTTAGTTAGTTAGTTAGTTTTTTTTTATTAATTTGAGAGCAAAATAATGTTGCCAGACGTAACATTAAATGTTAATGACATTGCCATTGAAAATAAAATAAAAGGTTGCAGTAGTTACGCTGGCGAGACAATTGGGTAGGCCCATTGTATTTTGTTTTACAGTTAGGTAGTCATAACACTTTAAACAAAGTGTTCCTGCAAAGATTTGAATACCGAACCTTTGTTTGCAGGCGAAATTACGTGACAAGAATTACACTTATTGAAGCATCATAACACACAATATAAAAATTACGTAAGCCAAGCATAAGCGGCAATACGTAAAGTTATTTAATATCTGAATAAATAAATTTACTGATTTTTTAATTAATTAATATGCATGAAAACGTCTGTCTTCTAGGAGTTTTATTATAATTTAGATGGAATGACATGTTTCGCCCTTCTAAGGCATTATCATTGGTCCGGAGCCGGCTCGAGTGTGGTTCAGTGATATGGAGTCCCCACGAGGCGAGATACTCGCTCATGTTGGAGAGGGTTCAGAAAAGATTTCTGAGATATCTCTACATGAGGGAGTTTGGTAGCTATCCGTGGCTTTATCCCACTGCATTCCTCTTGGGCATGCTGGGGACCAATAGTTTGCAGATAAGAAGAGATGGGTGCACACTTACCCATTTCTTCAGACTATCAGGGGATTTTTTGAGAACTCCGTTATTTTGGAGGCTATCTATCTTTATGTTCCAGATGGTTATCTTCGACAGCGTCAGCACATACTGTTTTTTCTCCCAGCATGCAGGAACAGCCTGCCTCTGGTGATACCGGTGGGGACAGCAATTAAACTGCTGAACATGATTGCTTCGGAGATCGACGTCTTTCATATTCGTGAAAGTACGTTCAGAAGACAAATACTCTTGACTTTGGAGAGTATTTTGTATTCCTAATGTCGAACCATCTGTCATGCGTTCCTGGTATTATATTATATATTTTTATGTTTTAAACTATAATTGTTGTTTGTAATATCTTTTGAGAAAATAAATTGAGTTAAATTGATTTGATTTGATAATGTTCTAAGAAAGGCCTATGGATGCGAGACATGGACGTTAACTAAAGAAGCAATGCACAAAATTATAGTGGTTCAACGGGCCATGGGATCCATGTTGGGTATCTCGCTTATACACCATAAACCCTACGTGGAGATTAGAAGACGCACTATAGGGATACGCATTGCAAGGATGAAGTGGCAATGGGCTGGGCATGGGTGCTGACGGGATGATAGAAGATGGAACCAGAGGGTTACGGAATGGAGGTCAAGGTTGGATCGAAGAAGTGTCGGGAGACAGCCTACCAGGTTCAAGATATTGTACGGACAGCGTAAAGGGCCTGGAGAACACTGGCGAGAGACCGAGAGGGATGGCGTTGAGTGGAACGGCTTACGTCCAGCAGTGGATGGAGACAAGCTTATGAAGACGAATGCTTTAGAAGGGCGAAACATGTCATTCCATCTAAAATATAATAAAACTCCAAGAAGACAAACGTTATCATACATATTAATAATTATATATAATATGGATGTTTATACGATAGGTATTTTTATAAGAATAAATATCATAGTACTCGTATATATTTTCACAACTGATTAATTTGGTAATGCCATGTCTTCCTTGGCCTTCATCGACTTTTTCTATTCAGACTACTTCAATATATATTTTTAACCATTCTTCCTTCATCCATTCGTTCCATATGTTCAAACCATCTTAGTGACATTTTCTTAAATTTATTTAGGACGATTTATTTCTTTTGATTCCTTTGAGCTGCCTTAGGTGAAAGAAACTGGAGAAACTCATGTTTATCGCATTTTATCAGCTTTCATCCTTCTTCTGCCAGTTCCATGCTTTGCATCTATACACAAGGGTTGGAATTAAAACTCGATTGTGAACGTCCATTTTTGATTTCCTTGATAAATTCTTGTTTCAGATAACCGTTTTTAAAGCTACATTCACGTTGCTACTCGCACCAACCTTCCTATCGACGTCATTATCCATTCGGCCATCCGCTGTGAACATGCTTCATGCATACACAAACTCTGACACCTTCGAAAACGTCTGTTTTTTTAAACATTATTTAATGAATTATGTTGGAATGACATGTTTCGCTTTGCTAAGGCATTATCACATAACTAACTAACATGATATCATGCATACACGTTGATTTCTCCGACACCTCACGTGGTCAATTAATATTTGTTTGATTTGATCGTACCACGTTTTACCCGATCTTCCTCTATTACTTATTCTGTTTACATCGTTAATTCTATACCATTGGTTCCATGTATCCAAACCATCTCAAAGACCTTTATTTATTTTGTTCATAACACTTTCATTCTGCATTTATTTATTAATTTCACGAGTCACTGCATTCATATGATACTCGATGATGCCAAATAAAGTCGATAAATATCATTCCCATAAAATAAACCAAAATTTCTAAAAACTCATATTCCTGTATACATAATATAACTTTATTATTACACTTACATAAAAACGTTTTGAGTTTTATATAAATGCACTATATCCAATTGGATCGCGTAATTGTAAATTTGTGTATTTCTTTTTACAAGAGCGGTGCAGTAAAGCAAACTTATCAAAAATTATAAAGTGTTGGATTGAAAATGAAATTAGAGTAAGTGTATTATTATGTGTTAAAGGGAGTTTTAAAGAAGCGCGCTGTTTCTTGCCGCAAGAACGCGCAACGGTTTCATAAAAGTTGAATCCAAAGACATTCTTGGTAGTAGCTGGAATAACAATAGGTAGCCGTACCTCAATTAACGCGAATTATTAAGTATTTTTTTTAAGCGTATAACGAACCGTGTAGATTGAAAATACGAAAAAAAATATAAACTAACTTACTAACTAACCATCACGCCGCCTCCCGAAGGGATAGTCAGAAAGAATGGACTGCCACACTTTTCTTTCCTGACATATTTATTTATTTGTTTTTATTTTTATTATTGAGGGTAACAAACAGCAATTACAGTATATAAGTATAAAATCACAGAGACAACAAAACAAGGCCAATTACATGCTACCACAAGTATTATATAACAACTGACATAAGGTTAAATATATGAGAAGAATAAAGTAACACTTTGATAAGATAAAGAGAAAACTAGTAGTATTAGTAATAATGAATAATTAAAAACGAAATATAATTTTAAAATGTAAAAAAAAGAAAAATACAAGAAAAGAAAAAAAATAGAGTAACTAATTTCATTCGCCCCGAAGGGTTGCTCCAACCATTTTTTTAAAAATCACTTTCATTAAGATGAAACACATCGATGTTACTAAAGCACTTATTGCACATGTCGCACTCTCTTGCTTCCTCAACATTCATACATCGTGTCATGCATGCACGTCGATTTCTCTGACTCCTCACGTGGCCGTCATTCAATATTTGATTTATTTGATCGTGCCACGTTTTCGTTGGTCTTCCTCTATTTCTGGTTCCATTTACATCGTTAACATATACTTTTTTTACCAATCTTTCTTCATTCATTTTTTCCCTGCGTAGACTGAAAATACGATAAAAAACTAACAAACCATCACGCCATCTCTTCGAAGGAGTAATGAGAAAGAATGGACTGTCACACTTTTCTTTCCTGACATATTTCTCTCGCTTCTTCATCATTCATACATCGTGTCATGCATGGGCGTCGATTTCTCTGACTTCTCACGTGGCCGTCATTCAATATTTGATTTATTTGATTGTGCCACGCTTTCCTCGGTCTTACTCTATTTCTAGATCCATTTACATCGTTAACGTATACTTTTTTTTACCATTCTTTTTTCATGTGTCCAAACCATCATAATAATCCTTTCATTATTTTGTTCATAGCACCATCATTCGCACCGCATTCACTTATTATATTTTCATTCGACACTCTATCATACATAGAATATTCACACATTCGTCTGAGAGATTTCATTTCTACTGCATTTATTCTACTTTCATCCTTCTTTTGCCTGTTCCATGTTTCGCTTCCACGCATAAGACCCTTAAATATGGAAGCGAAGCATGGAACTGGCAAAAGAAATATGAGAGCAGAATACATGCGGCAGAGATGAGGTCCCTAAGACGCATGTGTGATAGAACGATATACGACAGAATCTCAAATGCTGATATAAGAAAGGAATGTATAGTACTCTGAGCACATTGGGATCTCTGAAAATCCTTCCGGTCCGAATGATGAAGCCCAACGTCTCCAGCATGTAGTGGTGCCCTCTCGTAGACCTTAGTTATTTTTAAAAGCCCTAAAAGCGCAATGCCACAAATTTTCTCAACATGAGCGTGAAAAGTTAATTTACTCTCATAGATGACCCCGAGATCTCTCATAGTAGATAATTGTGCCAATTGCTGGTTATTCATCGTGTATCTATGATATATAGTTCTCAATGCTCTCGTAAAAGATAACATTACGCACTTAGAGACATTGAATTAGTACTAGTCGAGTCCGCGTTGTCAAAGGCGGCAGTCGCTCCGCGTTATTGGGTAGGAGTTGTGTAGAGAAAAGTGAAGAAACGCCGGCCATTACTGTGCACCGGTGCATGGCCAGTGAAACTATGCTCTGAGCGGAATATTCAAACTATAATAAATCGATCGAAATGTGTACTAAAACCCGGTGGTTTTCACAGCCGCGAAATGTTCACGGAACCGCCATAAAACCAAGGCATTTTCGATTGGAAAATAATTAGAATATTTTAGGACCCAGCAGGCGTTGTCCTGCCCGAACGTTGACTTGATTCATCAAACGTTTTTTCGATGTTCTCATTAACAATAGTTTACAAATAAGAAGGGATGGGTGCACACTCACCCATTTCTTCATACTAATCAGGGGATTATTTTAGAAAACTGACATGTGAATTCTGGTGTTGGACTTTAACATACGAGTCAAAAAATTTGTCAGACATGGTCATAAGAAAGGTGGAATGCGGAATGTTGTAATCACATAAAGCGTGCGCTTAACCCAACCAATGAAAGGTCATAAGTCCTGTA
The DNA here is from genome assembly GCA_022606425.2 of Lepidostoma basale. NCBI lineage: Eukaryota > Metazoa > Arthropoda > Insecta > Trichoptera > Lepidostomatidae > Lepidostoma > Lepidostoma basale. The sequence goes on from JAHDVF020001163.1 coordinate 443,431, forward strand.
AACACCTTGATCAACCATATTCAGTTTCCAATTTGCATCTTCGTCTCTATTGAGATACAATTAAATCATGAATTGATAACCCGCAATGGGTGAAATCCAGTATTCGTATACAAGTATATGTATACATTCAAACAAAATATTGTAAACATATCTGGTCCAAGTTTGGCATATAGATAGGAGTGACATCTCCTGGCGGCTTCTAACAATGCGCTAAAAGCGGGGTAGCCTTTCACATTGTGTTGAAAAGATGTTCTGCTTAATGCTTAATAAACATAAATCTTCATAGATTGCGTTAGTATGTAGATTATATGGAGTAATCTAATCTCTATTGAGATACAATTAAATCATGATTTCTTTTAGAATTCCATTATCTTGGAGGCTATCCATCTTTATGTTCCGGATGGTAATCTTCGACAGACTATTTTATTTCCCAGCATGCAGAACCAACCTGCCTCTGGTGATGCCGGTGGGAAGAGCAATCAAACTGCTGAACATGATCACTTCGGAGATCGATATCTTTCATATTCGTGAAAGTACGTTCAGAAGACAAATACTCTTGACTTTGGAGAGTATCTTGTATTCCTAATGTCGAACCATCTCTCATGCGTTCCTGGTATTATATATTTTTTATGTTTTACCTGTTCTCAATAGATGCCTTAAACTATAATTGTTGTTTGTAATATCTTTTGAGAAAATAAACTGATTTGATTTGATTTAATATTGATTTAATTTTCGATATATTATACACTAAATGACATTTGACACTTAGTTTGAATTTTAAATCTACGCCATGCTACAACGCAAGTGATATGCGCATGCTTTAACACATAATTCGACATCAGCGCCATCTATGGTAAACAAACATAACTATGAATTATTCTCAGAAGGTACATTATTCCTGAACTTCCCAGAACGTTGTAATCAAATCAAATCAAACCAAATCAAATCAAATCAATTTATTATCTCTACAGACATTAAAACATTATAAATGTTAAAGGTAAATTGAGTACAGGTAAAATGTAATATGTAGGGTATTTTTTTAGAGGTATACAATACATATTCAAAATGAAAAAAAAAAGCACATTAAAATAATGTTAGTGTCTATGATATTGGCTTGATTTAATAGATAATTTGATGCCATTATTGTTTAAATACGATTTCGGGCATATGAGCGCCACGGCTAGCTCGAATAAAGCGCAATCGTAAAATCCAATTTTCGACAATTGTCGTCTTTGTAGATGCGTATTATCCACTAGAGTGTACGTGGTGCGAAAACGATCCATGGTCTTCCGAATAACTTGCTCGGATGGACGATTTTGTCGACCGTAAAATGGACGTAGTGCACGATAAGTTTGACGAACCGAACCATGATTTTCAAAATAAATCTAAATAAGCGCTGTTCTGACGTCAGTCTATTCATGGTAAAATGGCAAAACGTACTGACTACAAATCAACTGTCAACTGTCAAATTGACAGTCTGAAGAAACAATATTGTCAGTTTAAAAACCAAACCTCTAAAAAAACACTCTATATATAATATAACACCAGGAACGCATGACAGGTGGTTCGACATTAGGAATGACAGGTAGTTCAAGTATTAGTTCTCTGAAAGAACATTCACAAGACGTCAATTTCTGAGAAGACCGCGTTCAGCAGACTAATTGCTCTTCCCACCGGAGTCACCAGAGGCAAGCAGGTACTATATATTAGCTGGACCATCATGCGTTTTGAGTTTCACTTAAATTGTGGCAACCGTGACCTTCAATTGAGGATACAGCGCCATATGCAACATTCTGGCAAACAGATTTATTATTTTATCATCGCTTCCTCTACACTTGTGAGATTTCGACGAAATCACGATGACTCTCCACAGAACTTTCACGGCCAGTGGTTCTGGTACAAGGTTATCGGCTAATGCCTGTACTGAGCTTCACGGAAATCCCAAACGACTGACAATTTAAAACATCACATTATGCAATATTTTATAATACTCTAGCAAGGCGAAACGTTTAACGTAACGAAAGTACATTCGCCCCTTTGAGGGGGTGTCGAACACCTCGCCGGGGGAGAAGGGGCAACTTGCGGGGGCCCCGTTCTTTCCTCTTGGATCAATTTTCTTTTTAAATTATACACATTAAAATGTTAGGTTCCCCGTGTTTCTGTCCCTGGTTTCCATGACTGTTTTCTCTATTTACTTAAGGTTTCTTTATTTCTTTCATCATTCCAAGTTTTCTCTCCCATCCCACACTATGTCACAATTTTATAATAGGTCATAAAATCATGTACCATATTTTGCTTTGATTTGTTAGATTGGGACATAGAAGTGGATTGAAATTAAACTGGATTAAATGTGGCCTAGATACCCTTTTGCCTTTTGCTTTTTTTTTTCTGGAATGGTGCATTCTCCAGCTAATGTAAGTCCTGCGTGGATGAGGGGCGGGCCTAGGGATTGTTTGAGCGAAGCTGACGAATGGGCACCGCTGCGTTCTATAACAGCTTCGGGTAAGCGGCGGGTAACCTTCTGTGTCTTTATTTAACTGTTAGTTTGTTCATTTGCATTTGTATTAACAATCATTGTATGTTACCCTACAATGAATAAAGCGAAACTTGTCACATCCATGTGATTTAATACGAAAACGGACCTCATCTTTTTTTCTTCTTCTTTCTTTAGTAGATCTGATGATCTGTGACACAGAAATCATGTCTCGTGGGATGATGAGGCCCTTCATCTATTAGGCGGTCTTCCAGGTGGGCGGTGTCCGGAGGGGATTTCATATATACGAGTCTGTCACTATCCTGGCACACCTCTCTTGCTTCCTCCACCTTCATACAGCGAGTCATACACGCACGTAGATTGTTCCGACTTCTAACATGACCAACCTTTAAAATTTGATTAATTTGGTCATGCACTTATATCGCATTCTGTCGTATATCGTTCTACCACACATACTTCTTAGGGACCTCATCTCTACCGCATTTATTCTGCTCTAATCCTTCTTCTGCCAGTTTCATACTTCGCTTCCATACATTAGGGTTGGGACCCAAACTCTATTGTGAACGTTTTGGCTCGTTTTCACATTAAATAAAAATAGGCCAAAGAAGAAAGAGTAAAATATTGAATATTATTTGTTGTACGAAAAATCTTTTTTTTATGGTATACGAATGCGGAGGAATCTAGGTATGTCAGGTTAAAACATATTGGCGACTTTCCCTCTCTACTGCACCCTCCGGGGAAACTGATGACAAAGGGGCCATAGATTGTTTTATCACCCACGGTCCAGAACCATACTGCCAATGGTTGTGTCGGAAGGTAGAGCCAATATCTTTGCTAAATCGTGCCACCTTGGAGGTGGACGTATTTAGTGACAGTATAGTTGACCTGAGGGAGGTGTTGTCTCTGTCATTGTTATAATTGTGAGTTTATTACGTGTTATTTACTATAATGTAGTTCTGTGATGCTTTTGATATGTTTAAAAAAAAATTAATAAATGAATGAAACAACATGACGTCAGTTAGTCAAATAAATATTCGTAATTATGTACTATATAAAATAAGATTATTTTTCCAAGTAGAATTAAAGATTTGTGAATTTTGGTCAAGGTAACTCTCTTAAGCGTTTCCCGCGACGAAGTTTTGTAAGTTATCGCAGAGTCATCTTCCGATTACATCTCGCCGCTTCCGCGTGGAGATCAAGCTGTCAGATACAACGTGTAGATGTCGTCCGATGTTTAGTATCTAAATGTTTTCTTTTTGAATTCATTAATTAATTAAGCTGAATTGGGGGTAAAAGTTTATTTCCCTTTAAAATATATAATAAAATATTGTACATAAGTATCTTATCTTATAAATAATTAAATGGGTGAATGGAGAGGGATATTAAAAGAAGGGTTGGGGCAGGTTATAAAGTGAATGGTGCACTTAAAGTTGTCATCTGAAGCAATAACCTATCCAAAAAAGGTAAAATGGCAGTGCACAATGATGTTTTGTACCGACCCTTATGTATGGAACTGGCAAATGATGGATGAAGAAAGAAGATAAATGCAGTAGAATATGTGGACAATCTGTGTATTATAGTGACGAATGAAAATATAAGAAGTGAATGCAGTTGGAATGAAAGCGTAATGAACAATATAATAAAAGGATCATAAAGATGGTTTGGACACATGGAAAGAATAAACGAAGAAAGAATGGTAAAAAAAGTATATGTTAACGATGTAAACGGAATTTTAAATAGTGGAAGATCGAGGAAAACGTGAACAAAGCTAGAGAATTGTGTTTGAGAGGGTTCAGAAAAGATTTCTGAGATATCTCTACACGAGGGAGTTGGTAGCTATCCGTGGCTTTATCCCACTGCATTCCTCTTGGGCATGCTGGGGACCAATAGTTAGCAGATAAGGAGGGATGGGTGCACACTTACCCATTTCTTCAGACTTATCAGGGGATTCTTTGAGAATTCCGTCATCTTGGAGGCTATCTAACTTTATGTTCAGGATGGTTATCTTCGACAGCGTTAAAACATACTGTTTTATCAAACTGCTTTTGTGATCAAACTGCTGAACACGATCACATCAGAGATCTATGTCTTTCATATTCTTGAAAGTACGTTCAGAAAATAAATACTCTTAACTTTGGAGAGTATCTTGTATTCCTAATGTCGAACTATCTCTCATGCGTTCCTGGTATTATATATTATATTTTACCTGTTCTCAATAGATGCCTTAAACTATAATTGTTGTTTGTAATAACTTTTGAACGACATTTAACAACAACAACAACAGACCATCACGCCGTTTCTCCGTACGAGTAGGCAGAGAAAATAGACCGCCACACTACTCTATCCTGGTACACCTCTCTAGCTTTCTCAGCGAGTCATACACGCACGTCGATTCTTCCGGCTTCTAACATTACAAACCTTTAACATTTGATTGATTTGGTCATGCCATGTTTTCCTGGGTCTGACACGACTCCGTGTTCCATTTACATCATTAACGTATACTATCTTAACCATTCTTTCTCCAATTCATACTCCATTTCATACTTCTTAGGGACCTCATATCTACCGCATTTATTCTGCTCTCATCCTTCTTCTGCCAGTTCCATGCTTCACTTCCATACATTAGGGTTGGGACCAGAAGTCCACTGTGAACGGCCGTTTTCGCTTTTATTGATAAATTCTTGATTCCAGTAACTATTTTTAAAGCTCCATTCACTTTGTTTGTTGTTAAAATAAACTGATTTGATTAGATTTGATTCGACCAGTGTAGTATTGCGGTCTATCCTCTCTGCCTACCCTCAGACGAAACGTCGTGACAGTCGGTTAGTTAGTCAGTTATATTGCTTTAATACAACTTTTTAATAAATCTTTCTTTATCCATTCATTCCGTATGTCGTTCCTGGAAGATATAATAATAGTGGCAGCCTATCCTCTCTGTCTACCTCTCCGACAATCAGCCCTGCAAACAGTTTCTCCAGCGATTGACACGGTTGATGTAACAGTAGATGGTATCGTTTGGAAAAACGCAATATGCCACGTATCGCTGCACAGACAGAACTACGGTATACGTGATAGGTACCCGTACCCACGTATTGTTTTTGTATACATCAGGTCTTTTGAACCTTATTACTGTACATAATTTGTTTTAAGCTATTATATTGATTCCACCGACATCATCCACCGGGTGTCGACTATAAAATGGCAATGGAATCAAAAATGGACAAAAAGACTGCTAACTCCAAGTCATTTCGCCTGTCTAAGCCTATGTTCTGTCAGTTGGTACTTATGGTCTTGAAACTGTAACAATGTCCAAACAAAGTGCCGAGAAACTACGAGTGACCCAAACAGCCATGGAAAGAGCCATGTTAGGAATAAGCCTAAGAGACAGAGTCAGAAACGATACGGTGAGAGAAAAAACAAAGGTCACTGACATAATCCACCGGGTGGCGACTCTAAAATGGCAATGGGCAGGTCACGCAGCCAGAAGCTCAGACGAAAAATAGACAAGAAGACTGCTGACTTGGAGACCGTGGACGGCAAAGAGAAGTGCAGGGCGACTATGGTAGAAGGATGATCTGAACAGACACGTCGGAATAACCTGGATGCAGTCTGCACAAGACAGAGTGACATGGAAGCGAATGGAGGAGGCCTTTGTCCAGGAGTGGACGGGAATAGGCTGAGGAAGACGAAGAAGAAGAAGATTTTATTGATTCTCATGACTTGTGATAGGTAGCTATTCTATCACCATTTTATTGTCGGCATTTTATTGGAGCTTTGGTATGGCAGTCAGATTGCTTACCACTAACGAAGGTAGTCAGTTCCTTTTTGATTTAAAGCAGTCATTTCCGAAATGTTGTATATGGACCCCCAGGGGTCGATTTTGACCTGCCAGGGGTCCACGTTAATAAAAACAAAAATTGGGGGTCCATGAGATAAAAATGTTGGATTGGCATTTTGTTTTAATTTAATTTATAAATGAATAACTGTAAAACATAACAAATACCATTAATTTAGTGAATTAGCTTTTTAAAAAATAATATTTTGAACTTTGAAATGAATAGTTGGCACTTTGAAATAATAATCAAAACATAAATGTTGTTATGATATTATTGTATTAAAACCGCAGTTTTCGCTTATCAAGTTAATATATGAAAAATAAAACGATGTTTTTTTAAACTACTTTCACTTTAGTCTTTATTTCGACAGTGACCGGTTTCACCAGGATCGCTGGCATCGACTAACTCTGTCGATGAACCTGGCGAAACCGGTCGCTGTAGAAACAAAGATAAAATTGGATGTAGGTTAAAAACATCGTTTTATTTAATTATTATTTTAAATGAACTTCCTTCAAGAGATTTGATTATAATATAATACTTCCTAATTTAAAGTCCATTTATAATTCGATTCATATATGAATAAATATAATAATAATTCTATTTTATATTTTACACTCGGCGCTAAATAAACCGAATACGACCCTGTGTGTAAGTACTTGGAACGCGTTCGATTTTTAAATAAATTTCTTGCGAATATACTCGTACGCTTCTTTCACAACTCGGCGGGCAAGAACTTGAATGTGCCCAATGACGATTTGCACAAGACAAGAATACAGCAAGGTTATGTTTTATATTACATCTATTATATTGATCGTACTTACATTTTCAGGTATTTCTGCAGAATCCTCTGTGAACAATCTTGAAAATTTATCACTTCACTTTATTTTGTTTGTTTTTACACGATCATCACTGAAATTAAAACACTTTCTAATTAATAAAACATATAAAATAAACAATATTATTATTATACGTAATGCAGTTGTAATGCCAACCCTTATGTATAGAAGAGAAGCTCAGAGCTGGCAAAAAATGATGAAAGTAGGATAAATGCAGTAGAAATGAGATCAATCAGATTTATGTGCAGGAAAACGATATATGATAGAATACCGAAAGACGAAATAAGGAAGAAATGTAAGGCAGATGATTGCATCATAAGTAAAATTAAAAAAACGATCCCTGAGATGGTTTGGATAAATGCAACGAATAGACGAGAAAAGAATGGTTAAAATGTTGCATAAAAGCAGTGTGCAGAGATCTCATTTCTACTGAATTTATTATACTTTCATCCTTCTTTTTGTTATGAAAAAACATTATAATATTTTCAAAATACTGCATGGAACTGGCAGAAGAAGAACGAGAGAAGAATAAATGCGGTAGAGATCAGATCCCTTAGACGTACGTGTGGTAAAACGATGCACGACAGAGCTACAAATGATAATGTTAGGAAATAATGTAAAGCGGAAGAAACTATTATAAACAAACTTATCAAAGGATAACTGGGTTGGTTTGGTCACATGGAACGTATGAATGAAGAAATAATGGTAAAAAAAGTATACGTTAACGATGTAAATGGAGTACGGTGTCGAGGAAGACCGAGGAAAACTTTATATGATCAAATCAATCAAATATTAATGGTCGGTCATGTTAGAAGTCGAAAGAATCGACTTATGAATGTGGAGAAAGCTAGAAAGGTGTGTCAGGATAGAGTAGTGTGGCGGTCCATTCTCTCTGCCTATTCTTTCGAAAAAAAACGGCGTGATGGTTTGTTGGTGTTGTCATAATATTTTTTCGTACTTTTAACAAACATGTTTCGGATTGCAGATGTCCTTCCTCAGTGTATGTTTTTTTTTCTTCAGAAATGTGAAATAAAATGTGAAACCACAACACAAAGTGATAGCGAATATATAAGGAAATAAATAATATATATATTTTTTTAATTATTCCTTCTGAGTATTTTTAAGAAATTCTTTTAACTTTGTCTCGCAGTAGCTGTCCAGTAGATTTGGGACACCGAAATTTTCACAATTATTTAAATGCGTTCATAATACGAACGTGTGTATAATTCGAGTCGCTTCATCTCGCTCTTGCATAATAGCCTTGTATGTAGGTCGAATACGCTATCCGTCTCTCTCTTATTGTCGACGTCTAGATCGAAAGCCAGAGCCGAATCAACGACCAAAACAACAAAATACACAATTTCAGAACTATTCCATTTATCAGAGGTTCCTAAACTATTTTACCCTGTACGCCCCCTATCTGCTGATCATTGATATTTTCTAAACTAACTAACTATATTATTTGTTTAAGATTTATTTTGTGGATATTGGACGATCGAAGTGTGCGCGGGAGATGCCTATTGGTGGCGATGAGGTTCGCAACCCATCACACCGCGTCTTCCGCGGGGCGAAAAGAGAAGGATGGAGTACCGCATCGGTTAAAGTGTGACAGTCCATTCTTTCTGCCTACCCTTTCGGGGAGACGTCGTGATGGTAAGTTAGTAAGTTAGTTACTAACTAACCATTACGCCGTTTTCTCTGGAGGGGTAGGCAGAGACGATGGACCTTTTGATCTTCCTCTATATTTATACATCGTAACATCTATGTTCGTCGATTTTTCCGACTTCGACAACAACAACAACAAACCATTACGCCGTTTCCCCGCAGGGGTAGGCAGAGAGAACGGACCGCCACACTACTCTATCCTAACACACCACTCTAGCTTCCTCTACATTCATACAACGAGTCATATATGCACGTCGATTCTTCCGGCTTCTTATATGACCAACTTTAAAAAATAACTTTTTTAACCATTCTTTCTTCACCCATGCGCTCCATATGTCCGAACCAACTCAGCGATCCTTTCGTAATTTTGTTCATAATACCTTCTTTTGCTCTACATTCCTTTTTTTTATCAGCATTTGAGATTTTGTTATACATCGTTCTACCACACATACGTCTTAGGGACCTCATCTCTACCGCATTTATTCTGCTCTCATTTTTCTTCTGCCAGTTACATGCTTCGCTTCCATATATAAGGGTGGGACCAGAACTCCATTTTCGCTTTCATTGATAAATTCTTGTTTCCAATAACTATTTTTAAAGTTCCATTCGCTTTGTTACCCGCACCAACCCTTCTGTCAACGTCACTATCCGTTCGGCCATCCGCTGTGAACATGCTACCTAAATACACAAATTCCCTCACATGTTTGAAGTTCTTTTCGTTTACATTTATATTACAAACTGTCATTTTCTCTTCCCTTTCAAAAACTAACACCGACTTCGAATGTGGCCGTATTTTTGTAATTTATCAATTTGATCTTGCCATGTTTTTCTCGGCTATCCTCGGCTTCTGTTCCCCTTAACACTGCTTGAATACATTTTTTAAATATTTTTCTCTCATCCATTGGTTCCATACGTCCAAACCATTTAAAAGATAATTTTTAAATTTTATTTATAATGCAATCATGTTCTTACATTCCTTCCTTATATTCCAATTCTTTCTCATTTTAGATCCAATCTAGAAAATATAAATATGTAAATTTTCTTAAACCCATAAATTTATTCTTTCTTGAGCAATGATGTAAAACTCCATATTTAATAATTGATATGAATGAACACGTCGGCTTTCTAGAAGTTTTATTGTATTCAATATTTTATGGGATTTTTTAAAAGATTGACACAAAGGATTTATATAAATGGTTTTAGAATCGATTAAAAATCTACAATATGAGGTGAACATGGCTCATAATTATGATGAAGGAATCGAGTCGTGTCCAGGCTTGAACCCAAGTCTCCTGAATCTGGAGCCAAGTATGCAGCCAAGCGTTCAGCCAATCATTCTAGGGAACAGAAAGCTTGGCTGGCTTGACATGTTTTGCATTGCTAAGGGAATATCATAAAGCCATCGTGAACCGTCAATTAACGGAACATAAAACTGTTTTGTATCGTCCTCTCGATGATGAAGGTATAATACCTTCGAAACCTGTCTACAATAGAAATTCAATAGTGGAAAAAACTAATTTTTTAAATCGCAATAAATCTTATTTTTGAAGCATTTATTCCATTTTCATATTGGTAACAATGCTTGTTTTTTGCTCGGCGCCAAATAACTCGGCCTGGTTCTGCACGCATGTACTTCGAACGCATTCGATATTCAAATTTAAATTTGAATCTTGTAATACTACGCTTCTTTCACACCTCGGTTGGTGCGCTAGAAACATATTAAAATTAATGTGTTGAAAATGGTCCATTTTAGGCAGTAGGTACTTATCCTAAATGAAAATGCTTTAAAAAATGTCTGGTTTTAATAAAAAAAATATTCTATTATAAAATATATAATGTATTCTTGATTGTAATTAGTATGAAGAATGATCTTAATCAAACTTGGATATATCTAAAGCGCCCTTGAGATGAGTAAATCATAAAAATGGCGCTCTATAAATTATCCAATTTATTATTATAATTATTATATTTAACAACAATAAAAATCGAGTTAAAAAGTAACAAACTAACCAGTAACCCGTCTCCTCGAAGGGGTTCGTTAGGTTAGGTTAGGTTCAAAAGGGTAGTAGGGCTACGATGGGGTATGTTTTGCCGGAAAATAAGCCTCTACAAAATGTCGTCAGGCGCCATGTTGCATTTACAACAGTAACACTACTATCAAGTCCAACTCTCTAGCGTCCACGAGAGGTCTTTAAAGACCCCGCAAACCCCGGGCAATGTGACACATATTACTTAGTGCCATAGCAGATAGAGAGAGGACGAATGGCGAGCTTCCAGCGCCATAAAACTGGATACACCCAGCTAAGGGAAGGTAACCCCGACAGAAAATCCTCCAGAGAAGGCAAGGGGATACCACTCTGGATATTTTTCCCCAGGTCATCACCATGAGGCCTACTCAAGAGTGATAGTCAACGTTAGGGAGATCTGACAAGACACAGAAAGAAGAAGGTTAGGTTAGGTTAGGTTTGTCGCTGTTTTTGGTCTGGTGTAGAATTCACGTGACAATAAAATGGCGATAGATTAGCTACCTATCACATGTCACGAGAATCAATATGATAGCTATACTCTTTACATCGATGTAAAGCTCTCGCTGTACTGATGTAAAGAGCGATTCAACAAAATAATAATAATAATATTGTAGTTATGTTATAACTCAGCAAGGTGAACCATGTTATTTGCATAAAATGTAAAAAGGCTTCAAGAAAACAAACGTTTTCATTCGTATTAATAATTCAATAAGAATAATAATTAAAAGAAACGATGTTTTTTATAACTACTTCCACATTTGTCTTTATTTCGACAGTGAACGGTTTTGCTAGGCTCACTGGCATCGACAGACTGGTCTGTCGCCAGTGTGACGATGACAGCGAGCCTGGCGAAACCGGTGGCTGTCTAAATAAAGACAAATGTGGAATTTGTTATAAAAACATTGTTTTATTTATTACATTAAGAGATTAATTTAATAAGAAGTTTTCCACCATTGTTCAAGCTCTAGCTTTCTCCACATTCATACATCGTAACATGCACGCTCGTCAATTTTTCCGAATGTGACCTTTCAGTATTTGATAAATTTGGTCATACCATGCTTTCTTTGGTCTTCTACGACTTCTTTTTCCACTCACACTGCTTGTATACAATATGTTGACCATTCTTCTCTCGTCCATTCGTTCCATATGTGTAAACCATCTCAGGGATCCTCTTGTAATTTTACTTATGATGCAATCATACCATACATTTCTTTCTTATTTTGTCGTTCGGTATTCTATCATATATCGTTTTCTCGCACATTCTTCTCAGTGATCTCATTTCTGTTTAAACTGTTGAGTGTATTATTAATTTATAATTATTTGAATAATGGTCCCTAAGACGTATGTCCCTAAGACGTATTTGTGTTAGAACGATATACGACAGAATCTCAAATGGTGATATAAGAAAGGAATGTAGAGCAGAAGAAGGTATTATGAAAGAATCGCTGCGTTGGTTCGGACATATGGAGCGCATGGATGGAGAAAGAATGGTTAAGAAAGTATACGTTAATGATGTAAATGGAGTACTGAGTCGAGGAAGACCGAGGAAAACATGGCATGACCAAATTAATCAAATTTTAAAGGTTGGTCATGTTAGAAGTCGGAAGAATCGACGTGCGTGTATGACTCGCTGTATGAATGTGGAGAAAGCTAGAGGTATGTCAGGATAGAGAAGTGTGGCGGTCCATTCTCTCTGCCTACCCCTGCGGGGAAACGGCGTGATGGTTTTTTTGTTTGTTTTGAATACTACATTTATTTTTAGCTACACGCTGGGTAGCTTTCGGAAACATGAGTTACATCCTTAAAAACCGGAAAATACCGATCAACCTGAAACGAACAGTCTATGAAGCCTGCATTCTGCCAGTTGGTACTTATGGTCTTGAAACTGTTACATTGTCCAAACAAAGTGCCGAGAAACTACAAGTGATCCAAAGAGCCATGGAAAGAGCCATGTTAGGAATAAGCCTAAGAGACAGAGTCAGAAACGATACGGTGAGAGAAAAAACAAAGGTTACTGACATCATCCACCGGGTGGCGACTCTAAAATGGCAATGGGCGGGTCACGTAGCCAGATGCTCAGATGAAAGGTGGACAAGAAGACTGCTGACTTAGAAACCGTGGACGGCGAGAAGTGCAGGGGGACCGCAACTACGGTGGAAGGATGATCTAAACAGACACGTCGGAATAACCTGGATGCAGTCTGCACAGGACAGAATGACATGGAAGCAAATGGAGGAGGCCTTTGCCCAGGAGTGGACGGGAATAGGCTGAGGAAGAAGAAGAAGAAGAAGAAATAATAAAGAATTGATCAGTATCAACTTATGGAGATTAATTTTGAATAGGAACGCTTTCACAATAGGCAGACTAGGAAGTAATTAGGCAGTACTTGCATCTCGTATTTTATATTATGTTTTCTCTCATTTGGAATCGCTTCTTTTGTATGGATATTGGAGAACCTTCGATCTGGAGACAGTAATTCTTGATTACACCACGGAAAGTATATAAAACAATGAAATAAGCATACACTTCTATCACTTTCACCCGAATGCGTTTATAAATCACAGCGGCGACGCGTGAGAGATTATTTTCAAAGCCCCTGAAACGATTTTTCCATACAATAATATCTATGATACACCCACACCGTTTCCCCAGAGAATTGGCGGAAAGAACGGACATGTATATAATATCGTGTATGTATAATAATAATAGTAATCTGAATAATGTATTGTTTTTACAACATTTTGAATGTATACAAATAATTGTAGACTGGATTTTACCCATTGCGGGTTATCAATTCAAGGATTAATTGTATCTCGATAGAGACGAAGATGCAAATTGCAAACAGAATATGGTGATCGAGGTGTTTACAGGACTTATGACCTGTCATTGGTTGGGTTAAGCGCACGCTTTATGTAATACAACATTCCCCATTCCACATCTCTTACGACCACCATGTCTGACAAATTCTTGGAAGTTGTATTTATGTTAATATGTAACACCAAACTTCACTAGTTAAAAATAAACATATTTAGTATGAGGGCTGCACATGAGGCAGTTGATCAACATTTACATTATTTTTCTTCTTTTTGTCCTGTCACACCTCCTTGGTGCATAGGGTCTCAAGGAACCTTCTCTACACTACTCTATCGCATGCCTGATGCCTTACATCATCCCAAGTGAGGCCTGCTGCCTTAATCTCGTCCTGCAGGGTTCTTCTCCAGGTGGCTCTAGGTCTGCCTCGCTTCCTCTTTCCCCCCATAGGGGACCAGTCTAGTGCGCCCTGAGCGATGCAGGCTGGGTTCCGTCTCAGAGTGTGACCGATCCACTGCCACTTGCGTCTAGCGACTTGTCCTTTACATTATACATTACGAAAGGATAATTTAAAAAGGTGTGTTTGAGTCTCGATCTAAATTCTGGCTTGTTCTCAATGCAATTGATGTCTTCAGGAAGATTGTTCTAGGCTGAAGGGCCTGCTATCGCGAAGACTCGAATGTGTATAGAATTTAATATATCAATTGTACTTAAAAGCGTTTATTATATTTTATGTACTCAAAATAACCATCCATAGAATCACATCGAGGGATGGACCCAACGTGATCTATGAAACTCCATCAACTACCAAAGAAATGGAAAGATAGCTGGACGCCTTCATCAAAAGACCAAGTTTGATATCCTGTCTAAACAGATCGCAAGATCTACATAAAGATAACGAAGAAGAGTCACTTTATTGTTATATTTGTTGGTGCGAGGTCGAAAATAGACACCCAATGTACTCATAAATAAAGCGGTCACGTCATCGAGGAAAAAGCTTGTATTTTTTTTTTAATTTTGTAGTCAAGTCTTACATTGATAGTGGCAAACGCCGTCACTGAAATTAGGTAACTTGTATCAAAAACAACTTGGGCACTGCACTGTCATATAAAAACACGCGTAAAAAGTTCGGTTTCTCCACTGGCAGTGTTTTTAGCCGAAATAAATAACGTAATAATGGAAAACGATGTATATTCCAATCGCATACAAAGCGAATTTCAAATATAATAATAAAAACTCTTTCGCCGTCTTCAATATCTCCATATCTGTGCTGTTTCTACCGTAAAACTATAGAAATGTAATATTATATGTAATTAAACAATTTTAATCTCTGTGTAATACAATTGTGCAATAGCTTGAGTTTAAATGAAAATAGTGTTACTTGATTAATTGTATCTCAATAGAGACGAAGTTGCAAATTGGAAACAGAATACGGTGATCGAGGTGTTTACAGGACTTATGACCTGTCATTGGTTGGGTTAAGCACATGCTTTATGTAATACAACATTCCCCATTCCACCCTTTTTACGACCACCATGTCTGACAAATTTTAGGACGTTGTATATATGTTTATATGTAACACCAAACTTCACATGTTAGTTTCAATCTACACACTAGCGCCATCTATGAAGATTGGATTTTTAAGCATCAAGCAGAAGATCTTTTTATTAACGCAATGTGAAAGGCTACCGCCATTAACGTATTGCTAGATAACGCCTGGAGATGTCACTCCAATTTATATGCTAACTTGGCTAGTGTTTCTTGGCTTAAAACAGTGTAATTTTGATTTCCACAGTGGAATTGTGATTTCCACAGTGTAAATTGAATTAAAACAGTGTTTTATTTTTATTGTTTAAAATGAACTTCCATCAAGAGATTTCAGTAAAATCATTTGATTATCTTAAAACAGTGTTATTTTACTTAACATATTTTAACTCTCATTTGTGGGTCAAACCACTGTTATTTTATAGAATTTTCATAAATAATAAATAAATAAAAATATTTCTCGCTTGAATATGCAATCTTGGTTGCACAAAGAATATCTAATTCTAATTATTTAAACTTTTAGTAGTATTTCGCAGTATTAATTTATAAAATAGAACGAAAAGGTTTTATGTGCTTGCCGTTAGGATTATATTTTATGATATACGTTGTATTTCTGTTTTATTAAAATTTCTAACCAACTAAATGATATAACGAAATTAAAATATTCACGTTCAGTATATTATAAAAATTAAAATCAGACGAAATGGTGGAATTTCACCAAGTCGGATCTTCGTAACATAATAATAGCTACATCAGGTAAATTGTTCTGTTTGGAAATATGATCGTTCGCAATTTAGAATTTGACAGCTCATTTGGCGCCATTTGCAAATGGAACAATCGAATATTATCGGGGTACGTGTTTCTATAGTCTTTCACAGACGATCGATTTTCAAATAGAATCGAATGTTGCCACTGTGGAAACTTTCAATTATAGAAATGAAAATTATTCTTTACGAGCAGGTACCTAATTGACTGTAAAATATCATTAGATTTTTTTCTAGATGAAAGGTTTTCAAGAGAAGATGTTTTTTTTAAATAATCTTAAGACATTTTCGCTTTTACTTTGATATTTTTGTTTAATATTAAATTAAGAGTTTTAAATAATTAATTATATGACTATAATATATTCACTGTTTCTTGAACAAATATGTAAAATATCATATTAAATAATTCATACAAATAAAAACGTTTGCTGTCTAGAAATATGATTCCATTTCATGGAAATGACAAGTTTCGCCTTGCATTACCAAATGTCATATTTGACAACACCTTAGCAAAGGTGTTATTCACATAAAATATAATAAAACTTCAATAAAACGGACGTTTTCATTCTTATTAACAACAACAACAACAACAAACCATCACGCGTGTCACCGCAGGGGTAGGCAAAGAGAATGAACCGCCACACCACTCTATCCTGACACACCTCTCTAGCTTCTTTTGACTTATAACATGACCAGTCTTTAAAATTACATTTATTTGATCATACCATGTTTTATTCGGTCAATCTCGACTCCGTGCTCCATTTATATCGTTAACGTATACTTTTTTGACCATTCTTTCTCCATTCATGCGCTCCACATGTCCGAACCAACGCAGCGATCCTTTCAAAATTTTGTTCATAATACTTTCTTCCGCTCTACATTACTTTCTTATATCAGCATTTGAAAATGTAATTCTTATTAATTATTGAAAAAAAACTACGAGTGACCCAAAGAGCCATGGAAAGAGCTATGTTAGGAATAAGCCTAAAATACAGAGTCAGAAACGATGTGGTGAGAGAAAAAACAAAGGTCACTGACATCATCCACCGGGTGGCGACTCTAAAATGGCGAAAATGGACAAGAAGACTGCTGACTTGGAGACCGTGGACAGCAAAGAGAAGTGCAGGGCGACCGCAACTACGGTAGAAGGATGATCTGAATAGACATTTCGGAATAACCTGGATACAGTCTGCACAGGACAGAGTGACATGGAAGTGAATGGATGAGGCCTTTGTCTAGAAGTGGATGGAAATAGGCTGAGAAAGAAGAAGAATAAGATTTGGTCACTATAAACAGGGCACATTGAAACGACAGAATGTCTACAAAACTTTCCACCACAATGGCAGGAGAATAAGAGAGATGGGCCATATTTAGGACCATCCACATGAAACTGGTTTGTTGAGACGAAAAAGAAAAATATATTATTGAATATAATTTTTTAGTATAGGTATATATTTTTTTCTTCCTGTATTCCCAATATTTCTTTTCACTGCTGAAACTTGGACAATGAATCCCGTGATCGCTCCTGAGGATACCGTGGACTGCAAAAAGGACGAACGACTCAGACCTTAATGAACTTAAAATAAAAGGAAGACTATCTGTAATATGCAGTCGGCGAGCATTGAGTTTATTTGAGGACATTACCAGGAGAAAGCTGGGTAAAAGAACCACCTTCTCCAACTGATATTGGAGAAGAAAATTGAGGGACGCCGAGGGCCTGGTAGGAGACAAATGTCCTGGCTGCGAAACGAGAGGGAGTGGATCGGCATCCAAAGTGTGGAGGAGCTATTCCGAGCGGCACAGGACAGGGATAGGTTCGCCGAGGTGATCGTCAACGTTGGGGGGACCCGACAGGGACTTGAAGAAGAAGAAGAATAATAATCATAAGAATAATAAAATCAGTATTTAGAAGAAATAATTACACCTAATATAGAGTCAAAAATAAATAAAATAAAAATACAATTGTGATACATAAAACAAAGTATTTTAATACAATATATTAGTTTATAATTTTTATTGTAATACGCAATTCCATTGGATACTCAAGCGACATTCATAAACTCTAACAAGGTCAATCGAGTATTTTTTGTACTTGAAATTCTGATATACTTAACTCCCACTTGTTCGCATATCCGAGTATTAAGACGATGACATTGGAATAATCTAGAAGTTATGTATAAAATACTATAACAAAATTGTATATACACACGTTTGAACCGCTTATGTACCATTAAATATTCACATATGTCTCGAACGTATAAAGTTATTTGATAACGAATATGAAAAAGTCCAAGGTAACGTTTATCAAATAGGAAGAAAGCATGACAGTCTGCGAAATACGGATGCAGAAATAGAGCGAGAAAGGAATACTTGAGGGTATTATTTGCAAACCCGGCAAACTCCACCAACAATCAAAAGTGAGATATGAATTGGGTCTTATTCATAATACATTTGCACACAATTTTTATTGATTTTCAATTTCAAATTCGGCTTCATTCCGAAGAATTGTGCTATTAAAATATAGGGTTTGTTGCAAACATGGCAACCTCCACTTGAGTGTTGCAAAGCTGGCAAACTCCAAAATGAAATTCATAATTTTACTTTAATTATCAACATAATGATGATTATTTCATGGCTGATTACTTTTAAAATACTAACTGGTTGAGATGAAAAAAATAAATATCGTAAAAAAGCGTATTTTATTAGCGTATCAGTTTTTTGCGATTTACTCAAAACATCTAATGATGGAGTTTGCCAGGTTTGCAACTAATACTCTCACTTCGGTTCTCTCCAAAAGTAATTCGAAATGCACACAATGCGCATGCCCGAGAAGGTTCCTAGATTATTTAGATTTTTATTATTGCTGCACGAGTAGTGTAGAAAAATTATAAAAATTTTGACGTGTGTGAAAAAAAATAAATTATTATACATTATAATAAAAATTTCGAAGGTTCCGGGTTCGATTCCCGGTGAGGGCAGTGTGATTGTCACACCGTCTTTGGTCTGGTGTAGAATTCACGTGACAATAAAATGGCGATAGATTAGCTACCTATCACATATCACGAGAATCACTATGATAGCTATAATACCCTAAAGGGTATTGATGGCATGAGCCAAATCGATGTAAACATCGATTTGTCTCATGCTGTCATGATGTGAAGAGCGAAAAACGAAATAATAATAATAATTATAACAATAATAATTAAAAAAATATATATATATAATAACTATTATGTATTAAAACAGTCATATACTAGTTGAAAAAAATATGTATTATTTTAGAACAAAATCAAACTAACTAACTAACCATCACCCCGTCTCCCCGAAGGGGTAGGCAGAAGGAATGGACTGCCACACTTTTCTTTCCTGATATATTTCTCTCACTTCCTCAACATTCATACATCGTGCCATGCACGCGCGTCGATTTCTCTGACTCCTCACATGGCCGACATTCAATATTTGATTAATTTGATCGTGCCACGTTTTCCTCGGTCTTCCTCTATTTCTGGTTCCATTTACATCATTAACATATAATTTTTTACCATTCTTTCTTCATTCATTCTTTCCATATGTCCAAACCATCTTAATTATCCTTTCATTATTTTGTTCATGACAGCATCATTCGCACCGCATTCACTTCTTATATTTTCATTCGACACTCTATCATATACAGAGTATCCACACATTCGTCTAAGAGATCTCATTTCTACTGCATTTATTCTACTTTCATCCTTCTTTTGCCTTCTTTTTACAAAAAAAAAGTATAAAAAAAAGATATAAGAAGAAAAGTGTACAAGTTTTACGGCTACGGTATATGATGATTTTAGACAAGAAAAATATTGAAACCTGATGGGAAAAGATTGAAGTAATCAGTATTTACGAAAGATGCTGTGAATAGAGAGCCATGATTTACGAAGTCTATCTGTCTCTTCATAACTCCTGGGCAGTCGAGTGTGGAAGAGGAGAAACGGTATGTAGAATGGAAACCGCTTGATAGTACACCTATAGCTCATATACAAACACGCCAAGACACTTAACACTTGAGAATTATTAAATACGCTTCCACCTTCCTTAAACAAATTAAATTTAATTATTAACCAACTACTGGTACTTTATTAAGAATCTCTACTGGTATCAAACTGCGGAGATTAGACATGAAAATGAAAGTACAGACGAAATAGCTATCAAATCTAATTAAATCAGTTTATTTCATCAATAGACATTACAATATTGAGAATAGGTAAAATAATATATTGTGTATAGTATACTACCAGAAACGCCTGAAAGATGGTCCACTTTAGAAAGATAGGATACCCTCCAGAATTAAGAGTATTTGCCTTCTAAACGTACTTTCACTTATATGAAAGACGCAGATCTCCGAGATCGGTGGCCTTCCGACACTTCGCCTATTTTCCCATGGTCTCCAACTGAGTATCCTGGGTGCCCCTCTGTTGCCACCCTGTCTAGCCAAGTGTCCAGCCCATTGCCATTTCAATTTTTCCACTCGGTCCATGAAGTCAGCAACCCTGGTGCGGCGTCTGATTTCTTCATTTTTTATGCGGTCACGCAAGCAAAAAGTGTCCACAGGCTCAAGTGTACACAGAGGTCCATGGAAAGACAGATTTCAAGTCTGCTCCGAACTAATGTGTTGTATAGGACTCTGAGCACATGAGGATCCCTGAAAACTCTTCCAGTCCGGACGATGAAGCCCGACATCCTCAGTGCAGTGCCACAAATCCTCTCGATATGTGCACAAAAAGTCAGGCTACTCTCATACTCGTAGATGATCCCGAGATCTCTCATCGTAGATACATATGCTAGTTGCTGGTTGTTCATTGTGAATCTACTCGTATAATACCCAATTTTTAATGCTCTAGTAAAATATATACGCAGAGGAGTTCGACAAGGTTGCATTTTGTCACCTCTATTGTTTAACTTGTATTCCAATCAAGTCTTCCAATGTATTGAAAATTCCAGCCTGGGAGTGAAGGTTAATGGGGTTATTGTTAATAACATCAGCTATGCTGATGACACATTTATTTTAGCTCTTCTGACAGTATACCCGATCTTCAAGAGCTCCTAAATAAAATTGATATATAGAGAGGATCTGGGCTTGAAAATCAACGTTAAGAAGACCAAATGGATGACATTTGGGCGACTTACGTTTACATCATTAAATAATTAATACGATTGAAAACGTCTGTTCCGTCATATTTTGTTTCATCTCCCACGATGCAGAATCAACCGGCCAATGGTTATGCCGGTAAGTAGAGCAATATCTTTGATTAATCGTATCACATCGGAGTTTGATGGATTTTGTGATAGTTTAGCTCACCTGAGGGAAGTATTTTCTTTATTATAATATAATCGTATATTAATTTTATAAATTTGTCATGCATCTTATGTTTTTCGCTCTTTTTATTATTTTATTATGTATTAATTATTATTGTGTATCTCAAACTTGTATCTTTAGCGTATTGGAATAAAATTGTGTAATGCTTTGGATAATATTACAGAATTAAAGATTGGCTTTGGGAATAATATTACAGAATTAAAAGAAACCTTGAACTTGAAGAACTAATTAACCAGGAAACAGTAGTGAGATTCTGTAGGTCTCAACGCCTACGGTGGGCTGGCCATGTGGAAAGAATGCCAGAGGGTAGAACACCACAAATTATATCCAGATGGGTGCCCCGCGAAAAGAGACCAAGAGGCAGACCGAGGAAAAGATGGGCGGATTGCGTGGAACAAGATTGGGAGAAAATGGAAGGAGCTGGATAATGGAGAGCGATGGCCAGAGACAGAAGTCCGTGGAGGACTGTTGTGGAGGATGCCAAGTCCCACACCGGGATGTAGCGCCGAGAAATGAATGAATGATGAATGCTTTGGATATGTTTAAATAAATAAATTAAATGAAATAGAGATGCCAAACTTTTCTATCCTGGCTCATCTCCAATATCAGGTTCTCATGTTGCAGCTCCTTTTCCATGTTAGCCCACCATGTTGCCATTGGGCCGCCTCTTATTCTTAGTCATAAACATATTCTATATTTTAGTAGTTCATATGGGAGGCATTTTAAATTGATTTTCCTCGTATTACATAAAGGTTAACTTGTAATTATGTTATAAATATAACCGTTACATAATGCTTACATATACAGGCTGTAAGCATACAGGTTATTTTAGAAACAGTTGGCGAGTATTTATAGTCCCTAGGCCATAAAATAAAGCTCAAAAAAGATAACCGAACAGTCGAACTACCTAGAAGAGTAGTACTGGCCTGGGTTGACATTACTTACTTACTTCCTATGGCCATACAACTCTTGAAGAGTTTCAGCCTCCTCAATGATTTTTCGCCAAGCTCCTCGATCCTGCGCCTTTTGCTTCCAGCAGTCCGATTTGCCCAACCTAGCCAGATCAGCCAAAACATTGTCCATTAGGCGCTGTCTAGGCCTTCCTAGAGGTCTTACTCCAGTCGGTCTAGACGCGTACAGGATTTTGATTGCTCTGGTCTCTTCGGCTCGGCATTCATGCCCAATCCATGCTAGGCAACTGGCTCTCACAATGCTCGTTATGAAGGGCTGCTGGGTCATCATACGGATCTCTTGGTTGGTCCTACGCCTCATAGGTTTCCGTTGCAACACCGGGTCTGGGTCTCAGGATCACTCTAAGCATCCTATTCTCAAACCAGTAGATACTTTGTTGTTCTTTTAGAGTCATTGTCCACGACTCAGAACCATATGTCACCACTGGCTTGATGATGGTATTATAAATAGCTTAGTGTTTCTGGATAGAATCTTGGACTTTAAGAACGTCTTCAAGGAGGCTGCAGCTCGTAGACCTTTTTGAACTCTGTGTTACAACTCCGCGTGCATATCGTTGGTTTCCGTCATGACCGAACTGAGATAAGTGAACTCTCTGACTTGCTCCCTGGGTTGCCTTTGGGAAAATAAAACATATTTTTGAATGTAAGCAGGATCCACATTGTCCGAAAATAAAAAAGCGCTTTCCGCTTCTTCCCCACTTCACTGTGTCTTCAACAATACAGACAGACCTTATTAACTCATTTTTGATCCGATCTCTGAGGGTTCTGTCTGCGATGGACTGCATCATAGACTTCACGAAAGAAACATCTCTTTAGAAAAGCAGGAATGAAAACATTGCGACCTATCGCGAGTAGAACCCTTAGAATACCTTACTGATGGAGTAGGCAAAGAAGACGATTCTGAAGAGATCACATTGAGAGGATTGCCATTAATCCTTCCGCCACTGTCATTTATCCTTGCGTTGCCATTAATCCTTCCCTCCTCAGTTAGAGGGAGTTATACCCTAGCATACCCAAGAGAAAAACCGTTGGATAGAGCCAAGGATATACCGCGTACTCTCTCATGTAGCTTCCTTTTAACATCCTGTAGATCAAGCTAAAGGATTTTATGCTAAATTCGCCATTTCAATCCCGTCTATCCATGTAGGCATAACTATCGACACGTTTGATGTCTGTTGACGTATCAGTTTCAAAATTCAATACACGTCTTCTTTATATGCTCGCTTGCGAAATTTATTCAAATGCAATAAAATTCACATATTTATGAGAATTAAAGTTGTTCTCTTGGCCTTATTTTCTTGTGAATCATTGAATTGTGAGAAAAATATTGACATATTATATTACATAATAAAATGATTAAAAGAATTAACCAAATTACATAAAAACGATTTTTTAAGAGCTACTTAAACTTTTGTTTTTGTATCGACAACGACCGGTTTCGCCAGGCATCGACAGACCAGTCTGTTGGAATGTGGAAAGTGGTCAAAAGTGGAAGTAGTTTTTTTATAAAAACAAAGTTTTATTTAATTGTTATTCAAAATGAACTTCAATCAAGAGATTTTAGTAAAATCGTATGAAATTGAATTATTCCTTAACTTAAATTATTTATAAATTAATTGTCTTATTTATTTCACCATCACACGTATATTATTATTATTATTTTGTTAAATCGCTCTTTAAATCATTACAGCATGAACCAAATCCATGTAAAGGGTATAATGAATGACATATTGATTCTCATGACATGTGATAGGTAGCAAATCTATCGCCATCTTAATGTCACGTGTATTTTACACCATACCAAAAACAAATAATATGAAAATCACACTGCCAATCAAATGCTATGTGTGGTCTGTTTTATTGTATGGATGTGAAACGTGGACCTTGAAAATCAACTCAATGAACAGACTGGAAGCATTTGAAATGTGGCTCCATCGCCGAATGCTCAGAATTCCCTGGACAGACATGGTTACCAATACCGAAGTCCTGAGGCGAGCTAGAGTTGACAGGAAACTGTTATCAACTATCAAGATTCAGAAGATTTCACATTTGAGTCGTATACTGCGTGGGGAAAAGTACCACCTTCTCCAACTGATATTGGAGGGGAAAATTGAGGGACGCCGAGGGCCCGGTAGGAGACAAATGTCCTGGCTGCGAAACGTGAGGGAGTGGACCGGCATCCGAAGTGTGGAGGAGCTGTTACGAGCGGCGCAGGACAGGGACAGGTTCGCCGAGTATGTTATATACATAACTAACTAACTAACTAACCATCACGCCGTCTCCCCGAAGGGGTAGGCAGAAATAATGGACTGCCACACTTTTCTTTCCTGACATATTTCTCTCGCTAACATTCATACATCGTGTCATGCACGCGCGTCGATTTCTCTGACTCCTCACATGGCCGACATTCAATATTTGATTTATTTGATCGTGCCACGTTTTCCTCGGTCTTCCTCTATTTCTGGTTCCAGTTACATCATTAACATATAATTTTTTAACCATTATTTCTTCATTCATTCTCACCATATGTCCAAACCATCTTAATGATCCTTTCATTATTTTGTTCATGACACTATCATTCGCACCGCATTCACTTCTTAAATTTTCATTCGACAATCTATCATACACAGAGTATCCACACATTCGTCTAAGAGATCTCATTTCTACTGCATTTATTCTACTTTCATCCTTCTTTTGCCAGTTCCATACTTCGCTTCCATACATAAGGGTCGGTAGAAGAACACCATTGTGCACTGCCATTCTAGCTTTTTTGGATAAGTTTTTGTTTGCGATGACAACTTTAAGTGCACCATTCACTTTGTTGCCTGCCCCAACCCTTCTTTCGATATCTTGCTCCACTCGCCCATCTCTTGTAAACATACTACCTAAATACACGAACTCAACTACTTGCTCCAAAATTTCACCATTCACGCTAATATTATATACATAAATATTGAATAAGTTTGTCAAAGCTGTGTTGAAAATTAAATCAATTCCCAATGACCATCCCTTCAGAGAATTGATAAAACGGTAATTTAGAAAAAAAGTAAAGTCCTTGTTAAAACGAATATTTTTTTAAATAAATACAACATTCTAATTCTTAGAAATAGATCTTGTCCCATGGTCAATAGTAAAAAAAGTAATGGATTTATTAACCACATAACAATCCCACAACAAAATGTAATTACAAAAAATTAACAGGAAAAAAAACAAAAAGAATGAAGCACACTTATTTATATAATTACATAATTCAGGTTTGTAAATTTAAAAGTCGTAATAAAAGTATCCATCTAACTAATTTATATGAATAAAAATGTCTATCTTCTAGAAGTTTTATTATATTTTATGGGAGTGACATTTTGTGGGAACGACACTTTGATACAAATGAGACTAACTAACTAACTAACTTACCATCACGCCGTCTCCCCGGAGGGGTAGGCAGAAAGAATATGTATGTTCTGATATAATATAATGTTCTGTCCTGACATACGTCTCTCGCTTCCTCTACATTCATACATCTTGTCATGCAGGCATGTCGATTTTTCCGACTCCTCACGTGACCGACATTCAATATTTGATTGATTTGATTGTGCCACGTTTTTCTCGGCCTTCCTCTATTTGTAGCTCCGTTCACGCCGTTTACATATACCTTCTTTACCATTCTGTCTTCACTCATTCTTTCCATGTGTCTAAACCATCTTAATGACCCTTTCCTTATTTTGTTCATAACACTTTCATTCGCACCACATTCACTTCTTATACTTGCATTTGTCACTCTATCATAAACAGATTTGCCACACATTCGTCTTAGAGATCTCATTTCAACTGCATTTATTCTACTTTCATCCTTCTTTTGCCAGTTCCATCCTTCTTTTGCCATCCACAAAAGAGTATTTGCGAAATATGAAAGACTTGCAGAAGAAGGAGGAAAGCAGAATAAATGCGGTAGAGATGAGGTCCCTAAGACGTATGTTCGTATAATTGTGAACGAAGAGAACTTGGAACAGGTGTGAGGAATTTGTGTATTTATGTAGCATGTTCACAGCGGATGGCCGAACGAATAGTGACGTTGAAAGAAGGGTTGGTGTAACAAAGTGAATGGAGCATTAAAAATAGTTATTGAAAACAAATCAATGAAAGCGAAAATGGCCGTTCACAATGGAGTTCTGGTCCCAACCATTATGTATGAGAGCGAAGCATAGAACTGGCAGAAGAAGATGATGACGTCCCTGAGACGTAGGTGTGGTAGAACGATATACGACAGAATCTGAAATGCTGATATAAGAAAGGAATGTAGAGCGGAAGAAGTTATTATGAACAAAATTATGAAGGGGTCGCTGCGATGGTTCGGACATATGGAACGCATGGATGAAGAAATAATGGTTAATAAAGTATACGTTAATGATGTAAATGGAGTACGGAGTCGAGGCAGACCGAGGATAACATGGCATGACCAAATTAATCAAATTTTAAAGGTTGGTCATGTTAGAAGTCAGAGGAATCGACGTGCGTGTATGACTCGTTGTATGAATGTGGAGGAAGCTAAAGAGGTTTGCCAGGATAGAGTAGTGTGGCGGTTCATTCTCTCTACCTACCCCTGCGGGGAAACGGCGGGATGGTTTGTTCGTCGTTTGTTTGTTTGTTTGTTTGAAAGACTTGCGATTTCGAAGATGTTGTGGGATGGAGAGCGTGTTCTGAAAGAATGATAAGTCTTCTTATTCTTCTTCATTGTTGTAGACCTATGTGGCCTGTTTTCCAGAGTGTTGCTCCTCCTGTGAGGTTGATTCCCAGCTGTCCTTCTATTTCTTAGGAGTTCTTCCACATGGACGAGTCCCATGAGGCTGATTATGTAGTGCAATATAGGGAAGTCTGGTGGTGTCCATTATTTGAACATGACCGTACCAGTCCTTTTTCGCTGTGTGCTCCATCTTATAATATCCTCAACCTCATAAATCTCTCTAATTCTGATGTTTCTCACGTGATATGGAAGCGAAGAAGGATGAAACTGGAATGAATGCAGTAGAAATGAGATTCCTGATGAATATGCGTGGAAAAACTGTGTATGATAGAGTGTCGAATGAAAATAAAATAATTGAATGCGGTGCGAATGAAAGTTAATGAACAAAATAATGAAAGGAACCAAAATAATGAGGAAAACCTAGGAAAACGTGGTACGATCAAATAAATCAAAAATGTCGGCCACGAGAGAAGTCGGAGAAATCGAATTGCGTGCATGACACGTTGTATGAATGTTGAGGAACGAGAGAAGTATGTCCATTCATTCGGCCTACTCCGTCGGGGATTATTTTAAATTAACTTCCATCAAGAGATTTCAGTTAAATCATTTGATTGGTTTCATTTTATTAACTTAGGCGTAAACATATTATAATATTTTATATATAGAATATTACGTAAGATTATAATTCGCCGTCTTCAATATAAATACAGCATCATTTATAATGATGCTATAACTTTTAAAATGTATAATTTGGTTTTTATAAAAATAATAAAATAGTTTAAATAATTATACATCTCGGAACTGCAATGACTACATCGTATTAAAATATATTCATAACAAGGCGAGGCGTTTTGTTATTGTATAAAATTACGTCACAAAATTATCCTGACTAACAGAATGACATTTTGCAGTAAATTGGAGTACTGTTGCATCATTTTAGGGTTGAAAATGGGCACACCTCTCAAGAATTCTTAAGTTATTTCACATACTTCTTCGCGTGCCGTATCAGGTCCCTCTGACATTGGCAATCACTCCGGCAAAGACTTCTCTATCTTGCGCAACCCGGAACAGCTCCCCCACATGTCTCATCCCGGTCCAGTCTCTTATGTTGCACAGCCAAGACGTTTGCCTTCTTTCAGGACCACGCTGCTCTCAATTTTTCCCATCAGTATTAGTTGGAGCAAACTGTATTTATCTCCCCGCGGAATTTGTCCCAGATATGAAATCTTACGGACCTTAACGTCCTTTAGCAGTTGTTGTCTAATACAATTGGCTCTCCTCAAAACCTCCAAATTGCTGACGAAATCTGTCCACGGTATGCGAAGCATTCTCCTGTGCAACCACATCTCGAATGCTTCCAACCGGTTCATAGTGTGCACTTTCAGGGTCCAAGTCTCCGAGCCATAGAGTTATACGGACCAGACATAGCACTTCAACAGTTAACATAGAGTTCACATACAATCAGCTTAAACATATGAGGCAAGAATGAAGTATAGGGTATTTAAAAAGGGATGCCCCATTTTTAATCGCTTCTGCAGAATGTCCATCGCGGCGTGCGCTGTGTGCTTCGTAGCGCCGTCCTGTTGAAATCATATGTTGTCGATATCAATATCATTCAGTTTAAGTCACAAGAAACTCAAATTTATGCATTAAACGAAGTACTGTGGACTCTACAAGACGGCCATGAATGCTATAAATCGGCGAACAGAGCACTGATTTTGATAATTAATTTTAACAATTTCAACGCGTTGTTAAAGCGTGTAGCGTTTAATGGCAAAATGTCAAGATTAAATAACTATTATTGTCAAATTTGACAGATATCGCTTTACCAAGGAAGGCACCTGCTAAGGACCTTGTCCGAAAGGCGTGCAAGATGGATCGGCCATGTAATACGACACGAAGGCCTCTTGCATGCCATAATGGAGGGTATGACCGAGGGGACAAACTCTAGGGGACGCCCACGCCGAGAGTACCTGGAGGACCTGTTGGTGGACGTGCGCTGCTCATCATATGCAGATTTCAAAAGAGCTGCACAAGACAGGGAAGAATGGAAGAGAAGAATAGAGGAAATTGCTGCAAACCAATCCCAGGATTGAAACCAGAGAGAGAGGTAACTAGTAAATAGCCTTAACTGATTTATTTACATACAGTAAAGCGTAAATATGCCCTGATTGTCCATGAAATAAAATATAACTATCAAAAAAACGTTTACATTCGTAGTAATTACTATTAATTTTGTAATAACTTTTTAAAAAATGATTTGATGTAGACACAGTTCACTCGAGAAACAATGAATTACTAGATTACGCAACCTCTTCGCACTTTTACGGCGTGTTTCTAAGGTCCTAACTTGTCTAACGACTTATCTAAGTTAGAACAAAGTCTGTAATAATGCATAATATCAGTTATCCAGATACAAACAATAGAGCCCTGGGATTTATAGATTACCTTTGCTAAATATTTTCCCACATTACTAAAGCGATTCGTGTCAAGGTAGAAGTGTTTAATGGAAAAAAATCAACGTTTTGAATATTGCGTTTACTTTTCCCTTATTGTGTTAAAAAAATCAGCGCGTAACGGGGCTTTGATGCCTTTGTAAGTGAGAAGGATCGGGCTTGACTGCTTTACGAAAATTAAATTAAATAATCAGTTTCCATAATTGATATGAATAAAAACGTCTGTATTCTAGACATTTTATTATATTTTTTAATATATGAATGACATGTCGTCACCTGAGAGTAAGAAGGTTCCGACAGTCAAAAGTAAAAAGCTGAGAAAAATGAAGTCAAAGTTTTGTTGCTTTCGGGTGTGTATCTTGGAATTAAAGGGTTCCATCTGAAGCAGATGAAACTCTTTTACCGAGAAGAGTGTGAATTTTCTGGCGACAGTTGGAATAATAAAGTTGTAAGTGTAAATGAATCCTTCTTCAATGAATCGTGTATTTTGAATGATCAGATGGAACTTGATTCTTTTTGTAACATTAAAATGACGATAGAATTACATGTTTTTTTTAATTGTACGTATAGATAAGGTTAGTAAGAACCCTTTTCACGAAAAAAAGCCATATGTGAAATTTTGTAAGTTGGAACCCTCTTAAGGCATTATCAAATGTCTTTATGTTGAACAACTAAAACATTTGATGCCTTATGCCTTAGACAGGTGAAACATGTCATTCATATAAAATATCTATAAAACATAAATGTTTATTCGTATTAATTATTTAATATTGTTTCTATTTTCTAGAAGTTTTATTATATTTTATATGAATGAGATGTGTCACCTGTTTAAGGCATTATCAAATGTCTTTAACTTAAAGAACTAAAACATTTGATAATACCTTAGAGAGGTGAAACATGTCATTCACTTAAAATATAATAAAACTTCTATAAAACAGACAATTTCATTTGTATTAATTATTTAATATGGAGTCGGTTTTTTAGAAGTTTTGTTATATTTTATGTGAATGACATGATTCGCATCTCTAAGGTATTATATGATATTATCAAATGCCTTTAACTTGAATAACCAAACCATTTCATAATGTCTTAAACAGGAAAAATATGTCATTCACATAAAATATAAGAAAACTTGTAAAAAACAGACAATTTCATTTGTATTAATTATTTGATATGGAGTCTGTTTTCTAAAAGCTTTATTACATTTTATGTGAATGACATGTTTCGCATGTCTAAGGTATTATCAAATGTCTTGAACGTGAAGAACTAAAATATTTCATAAGAGTCATTTGCGGGACATGTTGCCAGATTGGTTGACGATAGATGGACCATAAGGGTGGTAGAGTGGAGACCCCACGAAGACAAAGGAAACAGAGGGAGACCCCCCACACGATGGTTCGATGGCACAAAAGGCACAAGACAGGGATACGTGGAGATGTATGGGGGAGACCTATGTCCAGCAGTGGACGACAACGGCTGTCTAAGTCAGTAAGTTTCATCAATAGGTAAATATCTTCTTAAATGGAGGATATGTCAGGATAGAACAATATGGCGGTACATCCTCCCTACGTACGATTATGGGAAAACGACGTTATAGTTTTGTTTGCTAGTTAGATCAATAAATGTATTGATATTCTCTATAATAAGCAACTTGGAATGATTGGCTTTTAAGTAAAAGTGACTTCCAATAATTGAGGTTTCGTTTTCTTTGAATATCTGAATAACTCCCACTTGATTATACTATTTGCATTCCGTTAATATACCAACATTGTGGTTTGACTTGTTTCGAACAGATTCAATCTGTTCAGAAGGAAAACCGATTTGTCGGTATTTCCCAACAAACTATTCTCGGAACAGATTTTCATCTTGAATTAAGTAATGTTTGTTTGTAACTTAAGGTAATTAACTAACCAAAACGCTGGCTTCCTGAAAGGGTTGGCAGAAACAATGGACACACTGTTCTTTCTTGACATATTTCTATCGCATCTTCAACATTTGTATATCGTGTCATGCACGCACGTCGATTTCTCAGACTCCTCGCGTGGCTGACATTCAATTGATCGTGCCACGTTTTCTTCGGTCCTCATCGACCAAATCATACTTATCGTCTGCTACGCTGACAATGCTGTAATATTGGTTAAAATGAAAACGATATCCAAAGGCTACAGATTCCACACCACTAGTTTAAAATACAACATGGAAATTGCAAAGACCAAAAATAAAATAAGACACTCTCAAAACGAAGATGTGGTCAGATGGGGACGTCAAAGACGGCGATACTGGCATCAACACGTAGAAAAGATTAGCTAAAATAGGATACCACACATAGCTCTCCATGGAACGCCAAACGGACAACGCCGACCAGGAAGACCCCCGAAACGGTGGAGAGAAAGCTGGAGTTCAGCGTCTCAAGAGAACCCGCCTGAAATATCAGACTCCTGAGTCTACCAAAAGTGAAGAAGAAGAAGACTCTCAGAACAACCTGTGAGATTGTAAACTAGCCCTTGAAAATACACCCACTGTACACAGTACCGGTACTCCCATAGAAGCCTAGAAGCCCGGCTTACGTAAGAAATTTTGAATCAAAACCTCTTCTGGCTTACAGAGGTTCAGCTCTTGTGGCTATTCCTCTTACGTCTGATGGGAACATTGTTGGAAGGTAATTTGGTGGGTTGTTGGTTTATGCGGGGGCATGATTACTTAGATTTGGGGGTTTTGATTAAAAAAAATTTACGCAAGCCGAGCTTCTGGGCTTCTATGGGAGTAATGCCACTGATTGTACAGGTGATAGATATTAACTATCTTTTTGTCAACGTACTGAGACATAGTGATGTTCTTGAAGATGTGAAAAGCTAGGTGATGAATGTTTCGGTTGTTTTAGGATGCTTGAATAAAATAATATGTATTAACAAACGACATGCAACTGAAGAGTAAAGTCCGAATCTACAAAACCTATGTCAGACCGATAGTGACATATGGCAACAAGAGCTGACACAGTTCGCACTGAATCACTTCTTGTTCTAAGAGAGATGAAAACCACTTAAGGAAATAACAGGCAGAACTCTACGCGACAGAATAAGAAATCACGATAAGAGAAATGTGTGATATCTAGGATGTTATTTGAGAGACTATGTGAAAAGAAAGGACGCTAAAAGACTACCACACCTTGCCTTACATGGAAAACTAGAGGGAAGAAGGATGCCTGGAAGACCCCTCAATGGAAAGACAGCTGGGATTCCACATCGGAAGAGATGGCAAACTCTACAAATACAGCCCCTAGCGCCTTTCGACTAATATAATAATAAGAAGAAAAAATTCTTCTGACATGACCAACTTTTAATATTTGATTAATTTGGTCATGCCATGTTTTCCTCGGTCTACCTCGACTCCTTACTCCATTTACATTGTTAACGTATACTTTTTTAACCATTCTTTCTTCACCCATGCGCTCCATATGTCCGAACCAACGAAGCGAACCTTTCATAATTTTGTTCATAATACCTTCTTTCGCTCTACACTCCTTCCTAATATCAGCATTTGAGATTCTGTCGTACATCGTTCTACCACACATACGTCTTAGGGACCTCATCTCTACCGCATTTATTCTGCTCTCATCTTTCTTCTGCCAGTTCCATGCTTCGCTTCCATACATAAGGGTTGGAACCGACGTGCGTGCGGAAGAATCGACGTGCGTGTATGACTCGATGTATGAATGTGGAGGAAGCTAGAGAGGTGTGCCAGGATAGAGTAGTGTGGCAGTCCATTCTCTCTGCCTACCCCTGCGGGGAAACGGCGTGATGGTTTTGTTGTTGTAAGAAAAAATTCTGCCAACAAATTTCAATAATAATCAAAACCAATAATTAATACGAATGAAAACGTCAGTTTTCTAGAAGTTATTTTATATTTTATGGGAATGACATGATTCGCCCTTCTAAGGCATTATCAAATATTTGGTGATGCTAACACATAATAAATAGTCCATTGTTTTGGCCGAAACACTATGATGCCTAAACATTTTAAAATTATTAAATTAAATAACTTTATTTTTGAATCACAATTGTATTTTATTTTAAAAACTTCAAAATTATATAAAATAAATTATTAAAATTGACATAGGAACAAATACACATAAAGATTCGAAAAATCACGAAAATTTGACATTTGATATATTATTGTAACACCTGATGAAACAGCTGTCGCGTAAAATAAAATACAATTATTGTGATACAAAAAACAAAGTTATTTAATTAAACAGTTCTAATACATAATGATAATACATTTGATAATGCCTTAGAAGGGCGAAACATGTTATTTCCTAAAAAATAATGAAACTTCTATAAAACTGACGTTTTCATTCGTATTAATTATTAAATATGGAGTTTTACATCATTGTTCAAGAATCAATTAATTAAAACCAATATTTGTGCATGTAACATTTTATATTATGTAACATTTAACGTAGTGAAAACGAACGTTTTTAGTAATTATTTTTATAAGATGTTACTTTTCAATTCTGTCGCTTGAATTCTAATCGCCACTTTGCATTCAAAGCTATAGCTTGAAAACAAAATGGCCATACAACAGACGTGAAACGAATGCGCGTATTCTGGTTCTAGAGAAAAAAAAACTCAACAATGAATGCACCAAGATCTAAGCGTGAAGATAACAACCGATATACAAGGTGTTTCGAAAAAACAGTATTTTATTATTATTATTACTGAGTTGAATAGCTCCTTACATATTTTTTTTTACATTTTTGGGGAAAGTGGTGAGAGTTAAAAGCAAAGGAAGTTTCAGCGTTTATTGTTGATTGTCGATGGTGAATTAATCCAGGCCCTGATTCATCATTGCGATAAGTAGGTCCTAAGTCAGGCGTTTTCGGTTATTTGTGTAATATATTTCATCATGAAATATGCTGGTTCAGCAGTCGAAGTCCACTCATGTGGGTCATGCATTTAACCTACACATTTAAAAATCATGAATTAAGCTAGCTAAAATCGACTAATGTTATGTCTTCGACTGGTTTCGGCAACTCGCTGCCATTTTCTGGACTTTGTAGACCTATATTAATTATACATATGTTTATCTTACACGAATAAAGAATTGAAAAAAAAAGTATGTATTATCGATGTAAACGGAACAGGAAATATAAGAAAGACCGAGGAAAACGTGGCACTATCAAATCAAACATTAAATATCGTATGAATGTTGTGGAAACGAGAGAAGTTTGACAAGAAAAAACGGTGTGGCTGTCAATTCTTTCTGCCTAGACAGCGTGGTGGTAAGGTTTTAGAAACTTTTAAAAGAATTTTTTTTCTCTTCTATATACGCCATACTTTGTGTTGTTATGGTGGTTTATTACTCTTTTTCTTTTTTATGTACGAGTACTTTGTATATACAACACTTATATTTAAAAAAATTACATAGACCTGTTTCGGACAAACTGTCCTTCTTCAGTAAAGATAGATTTTTAAAAATATTATAAAATTGTTTATATGATTCTGACTGATGTTATAAAGATTTATTTAATTTAATTTTATTATAATATTTTATACTGAAGAAGGACTGTTTGTCCGAAACAAGTCTATGTAATTTTTTTAAATATTGTATAATTGTTTTATATACAAAGTATATAAAAAAGAAAAAGATAAAGAAATTTGTTTTGATTATACAAGTTTCTGTCTTGTCCGTGCATTGGAATAATTTCCTAACATTTTTTAAAGTCTTAGTATTTAATAAGATAAATCTTTTTAAACTGAATTTTCATAGTTTATTTGTGTCCAGATATTATAAAAACATATAAAAAAAACACAATTTAAAGAATTGAATACTGGTTGAACTATCAGAATCAAAGAAATCGACATGCGTGCATGATACGGTGTGTGAATGTCGAAGACTTGAGAAAATAAGAATATGGTGGGCCATCCTTTCTGCCTACCACTTTGGGAAGACGGCGCAATGGTTAGTGAGTTTAAAACACCGAGTAATTATCATTAGGGAAAAATAATGACGATCATGACTCACCGTTCTAACATTCTATTTGTCCTCGGGCACATTTTCTTTTACCCCTCTTTCTCTCCTCCATTATCAATTTATTTTTTCATATATTGTTCTCTGATTTTATGTTTAGTTTATTCTCTCACCCTGACGAAGCTCCGGCGGGAGCGAAACCGGTGGGTGTTAATAAATAAATTGATTTAGATACAAATATCAAAAGTTTATTATTAAAGAAGTTTTCATTAACTAAACATTACGCTTTCTCCTCGAAGAAGTGGGCAAAAGGAATGGACCCTAAACTGTTCTTACATACCTACATCAAATACATTTAGGCTTCTGTGTCCGAAACATGTTCGTGTTAATTTATTTTTTAATTTAAAAATAGACAAATTAATAAATATAAACAATTTGACACCAAGAAGTTTGTCTACCTCGGGAGCAAAATAACATGGGACGGTCGGTCTAAGAGCGAGGTCGACAGTCGTATACATCAGGCTAGGCTTGCATTTAATAAAAGGTCGAAAATAATATAATCAAATAATATAGACCTAAAACTGAGAATACTCCTCATCAAGACCTATGTATGGAGTATCTTGATGTACGGCTGCGAGACATGGTGCCTATTCGAAAAAGATAAACGGAGACTAGAGGCTTTTGAGATGTGGTCCTGTAGAAGACTATTAGGAATTTCCTGGAGAGACCACATCCTCTCCACTTCACACGAATGAGGAGGTTCTTCAAATAATCGAAGGAGGAAGGCACCTGCTCAGATGGATCGATGGAAGATGGATCGGCCATGTAATACGTCAAGAAGGTCTCTTGCATGCCATAATGGAGGGTATGACCGAGGGGACAAACTCTAGGGGACGTCCACGCCGAGAGTACCTGGAGGACCTGTTGGTGGGCGTGTGCTGCTCATCATATGCAGATTTCAAAAGAGCCGCACAAGACAAGGAAGAATGGAAGAGAAGAATTGAAGAAATTGCTGCAAACCAATCCCAGGATTGAAACTTTCTAACTATTCAAAGGAGTCTAAATAAACCTGGTCCCACCAGACGCCACCCAGAATATACAGTCCTGGAGACTTCTAGTAAATGGGACATAGGCCAGGAAGAAGAAGATGAATTAGACAGAGGACTATGTGTTGGTGTTTGATATTTATGGCGAAAGAGGGTATCAACTGATGTTCCTAAACATTTAATATTCTTTATTCTTCTCCTTACGACACTCGCATTCACTATTGCATAGCTAATCAATTAAAATTTCATTACGGCTCGCCAGTGCGTCGAAGAA
Organism: Lepidostoma basale; assembly: GCA_022606425.2. Taxonomy (NCBI): domain Eukaryota; kingdom Metazoa; phylum Arthropoda; class Insecta; order Trichoptera; family Lepidostomatidae; genus Lepidostoma; species Lepidostoma basale. The sequence continues at coordinate 480,217 of JAHDVF020001163.1, forward strand.
AACCTGCAAGTACTCGTAATTTCGATTTCTGCAAACATAATAATAAATTACGATTCTTGAGTTACATTAGGTGAGAGTGTCACGGACTCAAATACGTGACGAGACGCGCGGTCCGATAACCCTTCACTGCTCGCGAGATACAGCGACAAAATGGTTAACGTACTAAAAAGCACATAACCTTAATATTTATGAACTGTTTCTTCAATAATGATTTAAAACACTAAAGTTATTAATATAACCGAACCGCAGAGCCAAAAAGAAGATTTGGACCAAGTTGGGCAGCTTTCGGAAACATGGGTTACATCCTTAAAAACCGGAAAATATCGATCAACCTGAAACGAAAAGTCTATGAAGCCTACGTTCTGCCAGTTGGTACTTATGGTCTTGAAACTGTTACATTGTCCAAACAATGTGCCGAGAAACTACAAGAGCCATGGAAAGAGCCATGTTAGGAATAAGCCTAAGAGACAGAGTCAGAAACGAAACGAATTGGTCTTACGCTTGCTTTATATATTCTCATCTTCCTCTTAATGTCCATGTTTGTATTCCCATATTGTGGGTTTTAGAGCACCAGAGATTGCTGCTGCCTTGATGAATTGGGCTTGTATTTCTTCCCGCAAATCAGCTCCTCCAACCAGGTCTATGTCTGGATACCTGAAGGTTTTGACTTGTTCTATGGGTTGATTTCCTACAGCCAGGTTTTGGGTGTTTTGGAAAAAGTCATACCTACATTCCGTATTTTTGGTGTTAAGTGTCATGTCATTTTTTTTACAGGCGTGGTGTAGTCTGTCTAGCATTATAAATCATCATTAAGTAAAACTGTGTTTATAAATATCTATTTTTTTAGGAGCGTGATATCTTTCGCCTTGCTAGTGTTAAAATTAGACTGCACAGGGTTAAACCCAATCAAACGACACGCAATATAGAAATCACCTTTTCTGCACGTATTGACAGTACCTCCTGACTTGTCCATTCATGTTGTTTAATTTGACTCTATATAAACTAATCGTGGTATATGTTATACATACTAATAGTAAATATTAATTAAAAATCTATGATATAAATTTTTACTATCTGGAAAGCATGTTAACAAGAGACGGAAATAACAATAAATATTCAATGATCTTCGCTTCGATAGTTTCAATCCAAGAGATTGACCGATTATTGGGATGCCATTTGGATATTTTAATGTGGTAGTTTTCCGTTCCTTTCCACATTTTTATACAGCAGGTTATTTGAACCCAATAAGTGTATACAAGTTTTATCTATTGATTCTCATGACATGTGATAGGTAGCAAATCTTTCGCCATTTCATTGTTACGTGAATTCCACACCAGACCAAAGACAGTGTGACAATCACACTAACATCGCCGAAAATCGAACCCGGGAACTTTGGTGTGGCAGTCGTATGATTGGAATGTTTGGAGAAGTATAGAGGATGCCTATGTACAGCAGTAAAATAAATCGGCTGTATAAATAAATAAATTAAAGCTTGGAGCTGACAGAAATTCTATAAAATCTTAAAAGTTAAATTACTGAGAAGAAAGTGAAAATCAATGTATGATACTCGTAGAATATCGACCGAAGATGTAAGGAAGGAATACTAGATTGTATGGATTTTATCTTTTCCACACTTTTCTGCCCTTATTCTTCATCTATTTATTCCATGCTTCACTTCCATACATAAGAGTTGGAAGCAGAACTCTATTGTGAATAACCATTTGCATATTTTTTATTGATGGTTGAGGTATTAGTTTTATAAAACTCCATTATTAATTTATAATAGTAAACACGATTGTTTAGTGGTTTTACTTGGATATAATTTAGAAACTAACTAACTAATTAACTTTGACTGACACACTTTTCTTTCCTGGCATATTTCTCTCGCTTCCTCAACATTTATACATCGTGTCATGCACGCGTGTCGATTTCTCTGATTCCTCACATGGCCGACATTCAATATTTGATTTATTTGATCGTGCCACGTTTTCCTCGGTCTTCCTCTATTTCTGGTTCCATTTACATCGTTAACATATAATTTTTTTACCATTCTTTCTTCATTCATTCTTTCCATATGTCCAAACCATCTTAATGATCCTTTCATTATTTTGTTCATAACACCATCAGTTTGAGAATGCCCTCGCAAGGCGAAACAAAAAAATTGTCACAATTTATATAATTTATTTAAATTAAATCCAATTAAAACCACTGAACAATCGTGATTACTATTATAAATTTTAAAAATGCATATTTTTCATTTATTAAAAAAAAAAAGATTTTTCTTAAATATACAACTGAAATCATCACTGTGATGGTTTGAACATATTGAGCGCATTGATGAAAGAATGGATGAGAAAGTATACGTTAACGTTGTAAATGGAGCGAGTAGTCGAGAAAGACCTAAAAAAATATGGCACGACCTAATTAATCAAATTTTAAAGGTCGTTCATGCTAGTAATCAAGGAAAAATCGACGTGCTTCTGTGACTAGTAATATGGATGCGGAAGAAGCTAGAGAGGTAGAGTAGTGTGACGCTCCATTCTCTCTGCCTACTTATCCGAAAAAACGGGGTACTGGATTGTTGTAACTAACTAACTAACTAACTAACCATCACGCCGTCTCCCCGAAAGGGTGGGCAGAAAGAATGGACTGTCACACTTTTACCGATGCGGCACTCCATCCTTCTCTTTTCGCCCCGCGGGAGACGCGGTGTGATGGGTTGCGAACCTCATCGCCACCAATAGGCATCACCCGCGCACACTTCGATCTTCCAACATCCACAAAATAAATCTAAAACAAATAATATAAAATACAATGATATAAAATAAAATAACAAAATTAAAATAATTTAATACAAAATGTTATTTTTAGATGGTGCACATTTGTCTATTTAATTTATGTTCCACGAATCCACCGTTTTTTTAAATTTAGCACATAATGTAATAACACATAATGTTTTTCCGATGTTGCACATGTTGACATGGACGATCCGGACTCTTGTGTTTATTTAATTGATGTTACACGTATCCACCGTTTTTTAAATTAGCTGTTATATGATTTAATTAATGTTCCACGTATCCACTTTATTTATTTTGCAGTAATTAGGCACTTAAAACCAACCAACACCAGCAAGAACTTTAAAAGAATATTGAAGAACTTATTCAAATTGTCATTGGAACAAATGAAAATTTTTTTTACACCTGTCAAAATTCTTTATATAAACGAAAAAACTTGTATAATTTTGACATCAAAACAGTACAAACGTATTACGTGTCACAATTAACTATTATAAAGTGCGGCAACAATCAAATTGACCAAAACAATTCACTTATACATGTAATTTCTCCAAATTCACGGGAGCACCACATGAACCAAACCAAATTTTCAAAATCAGAATTATTCTGGATTGTTGTTGTTGTTTAAAATGGGGTTACCGCACTTTACCTCTAATATTTACATTCATTGTATCACTTTACTAGTAAGATATAATTTGTATTATGTCCGATTCAATGACATAACCGATTTTGTTATTTTGCGAATAAAATATATTATTCCAGATGTGTTAAGCAAAAATTCATTTCAGGCGAAAGTTAGTATGAAATATTAATATTAATGTTATTCAGTTTATGATAATGACATACGTTATAATAGCAATAAAAAAATGAATGTATACTTATGTAAACTTTATTATTTGGTTTTATAAACTTCTTCTTCATTCGCACATTCTGCTTAGAGATCTCGTTTCTATGACATTTAAAAAATGTATGATTGATTATGGAAATTGAAAATAACGTTTTATTTTAATGTAACTGTAGTGGATGGATTGTATAGATTAATCTTAAAAAATTAATTAGTACAATCAAATCTACATAGATGGCTAACTGGAACTGCCACGTGAAGATAAGTATGAATTTGGAGTATATATACAACTTCCAAAAAATGTATCATACATGATCATAATAACAATGGTGGAATGGGGAATGTTGTAATTACATAAAGCGTGCGCTTAACCCAACCAATGACAGGTCATAAGTCCTGTAAACACCTTGATCATCCATATTCAGTTTCCAGTTTGTTTCTTCGTCTCTATTGAGATACAATTAAAAATTTAAAAAAACTTTCTTTTTGTATCACTTAATTATATTTTATTTTACGACAGCTGTTTCATACACCAATGTTGATATCATCAGGTGTAACAATAATATATCAAATGTCAAATTTTCGTGATTTTTCGAATCGTTATGTGTAAAGCCAAGATGGCAGTGCACAATGGTGTTCTTGTGCCGACCCTTATGTATGGAAGTGAAGCATGGAACTGGCAAAAGAAGGATGAAATAAGAATAAATGCAGTAGAAATGAGATCTCTAAGACGAATGTGTGACATATCTGTATATGATAGAGTGACAAATGCAAGTATAAGAAGTTAATGTGGTGCGAATGAAAGTGTTATGAACAAAATAAGGAAAGGATCATTAAGATGGTTTGGACACATGAAAAGAATGAGTGAAGACAGAATGGTAAAGAAGGTATATGTAAACGGCGTGAACGGAGCTAGAAATAGAGGAAGGCCGAGGAAAACGTGGCACGATCAAATCAATCAAATATCGAATGTCGGTCACGTGAGGAGTCGGAGAAATCGACGTGCGTGCATGACGAGATGTATGAATGTAGAGGAATCGAGAGAAGTATGTCAGGACAGAACAGTGTGGCGTTCCATTCTTTCTGCCTACCCCTCCGGGGAGACGGCGTGATGGTTAGTTAGTTAGTTAGTTAGTTAATTAGTTATGTGTATTTGTTCCTATGACAACAACAACAACAACAACAACAATAATAATAATAATAATAGTAATAATAATATATTGAGAGAATATAATTAAATTAATTTTATAAATTTATTTCAGTGTTTAAAACTGAATATGTCGCGAATCAACTTCCCAAGGGCGTACTTGTGAAATCTACCTTTCTTGGCTTGAATGCACAGTTGATAACCTTGCATTGTACATTAAACTTACAGCATTTACACAAATGCAGAGAGTACACTGCGAATAAGGAATTAAATTGCGTTTGGAATGGATTGAATTCAGTATTAATATTTTTAAGTTGTTGGAATGGAACCTTACAGAGTAGCAGAAATGCGAACGCTGTGCTCCATCGCAGGCAGAACCCTCAGAGATCGGAACAGAAAAAATACGATAACGTCTGACTGTGGTGTTGAGGACACAGTGAGATGGGGAAGCAGCAGCAAGAGATTATTAAAAGGCCGCCGAAGATGGAAAACATCATTCCAGGACATTTCACCATCATAAACAGGTCTCTTCTTCTCTGGTTTCAATCCTGGGATTGGTTTGCAGCAATTTCCTCCATTATTCTCTTCCATTTTTCCCTGTCTTGTGCGGCTCTTTTGAGATTTGCATATGATGAGCAGCGTACGTCCACCAACAGGTCCTCCAGGTACTCTCGGCGTGGGCGTCCCCTAGAGTTTGTCCCCTCGATCATACCCTCCATTATGGCATGCAAGAGACCTTCTTGACGTATTACATGGCCGATCCATCTTGCACGCCTTTCGGACAAGGTCCTGAGCAGGTGCCTTCCTCCTTCGATTCCTTGAAGAACTTCCTCATTCGTGATATGGTCTCTCCAGGAAATTCCAAAGAGTCTTCTATAGGACCACATCTCAAAAGCCTCTAGTCTCCGCTTATCCCTTTCGGATAGGCACCATGTCTCGCAGCCGTACATCAAGACACTCCATACATAGGTCTTGATGAGGAGTATTCTCAGTTTTAGGTCTATATTATTTGATTCTAAACAGGTCATACGACTTTATACTAAGAAGAAGAAGGAAAGTGTTTGAGTTTAAACACCAAGATCATAGGTGCCCGACGGGGGTGGTACCGCCAACTGGGAAGATGGAGCTTTTTATGGAGGCAGTAGTGGATCCAGAGGTAAATGGGAAACGCTGCTGCAGTCAAGTGGGTGGCCATGGTATATCTATTTAAATAAATAATAATAAAATGGAAAAACAAACACGTGGCCATTAAGAATTGACGACCTTCGTTGCAGAGTGGAAAAACTCTGATTTCCATACGGAAGGTCCCGGGTTCGATTTTCGGCGATGGCAGTGTGATTGTCACACTGTCTTTGGTCTGGTGTAGAATTCACGTGACAATAAAATGGCGACAGTTTGGCTACCTATCACCACATGTCACGAGAATCCATATATTAGCTAAAAAAATAAATTGTATATAGTAATAGGGTTCAAACGACCTGTTGCATACATAAAAAAAAATAAAGAATTAGATGAGAATTTATAAAGCAAGCGTAACATCAATAATATCAGATGACACTGAAGCAAGGGCAGACACAGTCAGAACCAAACAAGTTTTGACGACTTCCGAGATGAAGACAGTAAGAACTCGCGTGAGGAACACCAGAATAAGAGATATATATGAGGCTGAGAATATTGTATGACAGAGTAGACAGCGAAGAAAGGACTGGTATGGTCATGCCCAAATAATGGACACCGCCAGACTCGCCTTTATTGCACTACATAATCAGTCTCATGGGACTCGTCCTCGTGGAAGTTCTCCTAAAAGATGGAAGGACAGCTGGAAGTCTACCTCACACAGGAGGAGCAACACTCTGGAGAACAGACCACCTAGGCCTACACTAAGAAGAAAAAAAATTTAAACATTAATATTTTATTGCTAATAAATATTATTAGTAATAAAATAGAAGACGACCTTCGTGCTAGAGTGGCAACAGCTATAACTGCAATACACAGTTGTAATGCACAGTTGATAACCTTGCATTGTACATTAAACTTACAAAAATGCAGAGAGTACATTGCGAAAAAGGAATTAAATTGCGTTTGGATCGATTGGTCATTGGATCGATTCCCGGCGAAGACAGTGTGAAAAAAATCACGTTGTCTTTGGTCTGGTAGAATTCACGTGACAATAAAAATGGCGATAGACTGGCTACGTATAACATATCATGAGAAATAAAAGCTAAAAAATTGTATACAGTAATTGGGTTTAAATAACCTGCTGTATATAAAAATGTGAAAAGCAAAGGGAAACTACCACATTAAAGGCCTATCTTCCACTTTGCTGCAAAACCAGTCCCTAGGATAGAAGCATAAAAAGAAAATATATAATATTATAATCTGATAATTCATTGTTTTGGCGGAAACGCTATGATACTTCAAAATAAACTGTTTAATATGAATCTTTATTATAATATCACATTTGCAATGATATTTTCGCGTTAGCTGTTTCGCCAACCGATGTTGGCATCATTCGGTGTGTAAATCGACAAAACTTGATTGTAACACCTGATGATGTTAAAATATTTCGGCGAAACAGCTGTCGCGACGATTTCATACAAATAAAAAAAGTAGTTTATAATTTTTTTATGTTTCATCGTGTAATTCGTTTGAATAAAGTTTGAACCCGAATAATTTATAAAGAATAAAAACGTCTCTTTTCTAGAAGTTTTATTATATTTTATGGGGATGACATGTTTCGCCTGTCTGAGGTATTATTAAATGTGATATTGAAATGCTTTGGTGATAGGTGAAAATATATAAAAAATAATAAAACTTCTAGAAAACAGACGTTTTCATTAGTATTAATTATTTAATATGGAGTTTTACATCATTGTTCAAGAAACAATAAATTTACATTCTGATATAAACAGCATTGTAATAACTTAACAATATCTTTATAAAATTAAAATAATGTGAAATTTTTTACAACTAAAATAATTTCACATTTTTTTTTGTAAAAGTCTTTTGTTGGTTATGAGAAAAATATTCCATATTATACCTTATCTAGATTTTCCTCGTAATTTTACGGCGAAACAGCTGTTAAGACATGGAAACACACACACGGTTTTAGTGAAAATATTGACAACGCTGTTGAAAAATGAAATAATGCACTGTTGGTGAAAAAAAAAAAGTGTTATCTGTGGAAAAGAAACTCGTTTCGGCGGGAATCGGCAAAAAGCATAGAAAAGGCAATGAAAACGAAAGCAAATCTATGAAAGATTAATAATAAATCCGTTTCGCTTACAACTATGGCCGCTTTTTGTTCTGTTTTTAAATTCGGTGGAAAATATTCGAACGCGGACACTTGTCACGGAAACAACCGATTTCGCCCGATGTTCGGTTCGCACTGGCTACCATTTCGTTCCAATGCTCTCCAAAGAGTGGGGATATAGTCAGCTTGCTCGAAAGGTGACTGACTTTAAATAACATACACATTAATTTTATGTAAAAATAATTTTGATTTTTTTATGCAATTTAAAGCAATGGATTTTTTTGATTTGATTAATGATTATAATGAGCAAAAGAATCAATCAATCAATCAATTAATCAAATCAATTTATTTTCTCAAAAGATATAACAAACAACAATTTAGTTTAAGGCATCTATTGAGAACTGGTAAAACATAAAAATATATAATATAATACCAGGAACGCATGAGAGATGATTCGACATTAGGAATACAAGATATTCTCCAAAGTCAAGAGTATTTGTTTTCTGAACGTACTTTCACGAATATGAAAGACGTCGAAGTCACTGTCAGAATTAAACATATCTTAAGAGTAGCAGAAATGAAAACATTACGACCGATTGTGGGAGAACCCTTAGAGATAGGATACCCAATTAAGAAATTCGCAAATCCTGCAAAATTAAAGACATAGTGAGATGGAGTAGGCAGAGAAGACGATTCTGGAGGAACCCCATCGAGATGATTGATCCAGCGAGGATTCCTAAGATCGTGATGCACGAGACTCCAGAGGGAGGACTCACCAAGACGACCACCAAAGAGATGAAGAGAAGGCTTGTCGTCTTCGTCACAGGAAGAAAGTTGATATCATGCATAAACAGATCGCACGATAAGAAGGAGAATAATTTAGATATTTTTATGCAATTTGAAGCAATTGATTTTTTAGATTTCATCATCAGCCGTCTGTCATCCACTGCTGAATGTAGGCCTCTCCCAAAGCCCACCACCACCCCCTATCCATTGCCGCTCCCATCCATCCATGTCCAGGAATCCTCTTCAGATCGTCGGTCCTGTGGGCAGGGGGAAGTCCAACTCTGCGGAATCCTGTACGCGGTCTCCACTCCAGAACCCGTCACACCCATCGGCCGTCGGTTCTCCGACAGATATGGCCAGTCTATCGCCACTTCAGCCCGCCTATCCTCAGAGTCACCTCAGTCACCTTGGTTTACTGTCGAATAAATTCGTTTCTAAATCTGTCCCTCAAGGTTATTCCAAGCATGGCTCTTTCCATGGCGCGTTGGGCGACCTTGAATCTGTAGACTAGACCTTTTGTCAATGTCCACGTCTCGGCTCCGTACGTCATGACTGGCAAGACGCACTGGTTGAAGACTTTAGTCTTGAGATTATTGCCTTAGATTTGGTTATTGATTAAATAAAACAATGTTTTTTTAAATAACAGCTTCCACTTTTGTCTTTATTTAGACAGTGACCGGTTCTGCCAGGGTGGCAGGAATCAACAGATAAGTCGACATTAACATCGACTGGTCTGTTGATGTCGGTCAGTCTATCGATGCCAGCCAGTCCGGCGAAACCGTTCGCTATCGAAATAAAGACAAAGGTGGTAGTAGTTATTTAAAAACACAGTTTTATTTGATTATTATTTAAATGAAATTCCATCAAGACATCTCAGTAAAATCATTCGTTTATCTTGATTTAGTTGTTAACTAACTAACTAATCATCACGCTATTTCTCCTTAGAGATAGGTAGAGAGGATCAACCACCATACTTCTCTATCATGACATAACTATTGAACATGCACGCCTGTCGGTTTCCGGTTTAATCTAAATATTATAAGTGCATTACGAGAAACTGCAGATATCGTATACATTCATATCCGTAACACGCACCCTCGTCTATCGTTGTGACTTTGGATATGGCCGCCTTTTATTTAATGATTAATTTGTTTATCCCATGTTTTCTTCAGCCATCCTTGGCTTCTTTATTCATTCACACTGCTTTATGCAAAATTTTAGCCATGGTCTCTCATCTATTATTTCCAAATGTTCAAACTATCTCAGGGATCCATTTTTTCATAGTACTTTACGCACGTCGATTTCTCCGACTCCTCACGTGGCCGACATTCAATATTTGATTTATTTTATCGTGCCCCGTTATCATCTATTTTTATTTCCATTTACATCGTTAACTTTTTTACCATTATTTCTTCATTCATTCTTTCCATGTGTCCAAACCATCTTAATGATCCTTTCATTATTTTGTTAATAACACCATCATTCACACTGCATTAACTTCTTATATTTAATTCGACACTCTATCATACACTTATTAAATGTACCCTTGAATGAAATGAAATGGCTGTTTTTCTGTACCCTTAAAACATTAATTTAACACATTTTTTTTGTTTCGCATTCGCAACACGAGCGGAGTATACATAAGTCGCAAATTGAAACATGGTTGTTACCTAATACTTTCACATATGACCGATTTCAAATCTATCAGAAACTATATTGTAAAATCGAGAATTACACAGGCCAAAATGCGCTCTAATCAAACCGACAATAGCGATCAAAATCGCGGATCAAAAAACTTCATTTTCGACATCGCAGCCAAGCCAATATAGACTCTGATCGCTGCAATAATAGGGATTGTTTTCGTGTGCTGCGGAAATTGGATTTAAATAGTCTACATTATATTATAAATAGTATTATAGATATTGTGTGAAATTTTGTCCCATATTCTTTATTTTGACACTATTTCCAAACGGATTTTTTTATATGACCAGGAAATAATTAAAATACATTTTTGACACTATAAATTTATGAATATATTAAATTATATATTTTTCTAATACACGTAAAAAAAGTATTTCCCAAAACTGTATTAATAATATTGTTTGTGAAATATAAATGTCGTTAAAAAATGTCTATAATCAATATCTTGATGAGATTTATTTATTTATTTATTTTGTTGTTGACGGAATTAATTCCAATACATTATTCATAATACAGATAAGTTACTTAAATCTAGGAACATTTTAAAACAGTAACAGTAAACAATTAGCCTAGGACAAGTTAAGAGGATGATCTGGAAGAGAGTAAAGAAGAAAGATTAATAGATATGTATACCAGAGATGAGCAATAAGAACACGACTGCAATTAGCTAACGACATATTTGATTATATTGTGGAAGGATTACAAGGTACAAGTAGTCTCAGTGACAAACAAATAGTAAAAGCTGCATCTGGTTTAGACAATTTAAGGGTTTGATGGAGGTCGATATTTTTAAAGTTTAGACAAAAAAGAATTTAGATTTAATCCAAAAAAATCTAAGTCTTGACAACAGTATACAAGTCTAGTCATTCTAGGTATAGGTGCATTATATCCGTAGTTTGTTTTATGGAGATTTTCGTGAAAAAGTTTAATTTGAGATAATTACATATATAATACTTTATGCGAATATTCAATTTTTAAAATAATCTAACTAATCAACCTCGGAAGTAAATCATAGAACCGGCAAAAAAAGGATGAAAATAGAATGAATGCAGCATAAATGAGATCTCTTGGACGAATGTATGACAACTCTGTTTATGATAGTGTCGAATGAAAATATAAGAAGTGAATGCGGTGCGAATGATGGTGTTATGAACAAAATAATGAAAATATCATTAAGATGGTTTTGACACATGGAAAAAATGAATGAAAAAAGATTGTTAAATTTTCTTATTTGAACGATGTAAATGGAACTAGAAATATAGGAAAACGTGGCACGATCAAATTAATCAAATATTGTATTGAATGTCGGCCACGTGAGGCGTCGAAGAAATCGACATGCGTGCATGACACTATGTATGAATGTCGAGGGAGCGAGAGAAGTATGTAAGGAAAGAAAAGTGTGGGAGTTCATTCTTTCTGCCTACTCCTTCGGAAAGACGGCGTGATAGTTTTAGTTTTTCTAATGAAGCAATCATCTGCCTTACGTGTCTTCCTTATTTTGTTAAGATGGTTTTGACACATGGAAAAAATGAATGAAAAAAGATTGTTAAATTTTCTTATTTGTACGATGTAAATGGAACTAGAAATATAGGAAAACGTGGCACGATCAAATAAATTAAATATTGAATGACGGCCACGTGCGGAGTCGGAGAAATCGACGCACGTGCATGACACGATGTATAAATGTTGAGGAAGCGAGAGAAATATGTCAGGAAAGAAAAGTGTGGTGGTCCATTATTTCTGCAAATCCCTTTGGGGAGACGGCGTGATGGTTGGGAAGTTACAAAAAATAATGAGGTTTTTGTCTTATGCAGCCGTTGATGTATTTTACTTACTTCATAGACACAATGCTTGAAAAATACTAAAAATAATAGCACTAAAAAGATTTTTTTATAATGTACGAGCTCGTAGCATCATATTATTAATAGACAAAATCCGGATGTCATCTAGAAAGAGGACGAGAATATTTAAAACACAAGAGAGCGAGAGAGGAATACTTCCTTGATTTTTTATTATTATTTTTGATTGTATGACAGAAGTGCAAAAAAACAAAATGTATTTTTAATTGTGAAATTTTAACGTGTGTGGAAAAAATTACTTACATTAAAACTTAAAACTGAACACGATTGTACAGTGAAACAGGTTTTAAATGGTAGAAAATTTTTACTTCCGTGAATATTTCAAGGGTTGGAACTGGTAGCTTAATTGATTAACAAAAAAAATCGTATATTTTAATAAATATACGAGTATAAGTTCTAGTGCCAACCCTCAAGTATGGAAGTGAAGTTTGCAGCTGGAAAAAAGGATGAAAGTAGGATAAATGCCGTAGAAATGAGATCACTGAGATGAATGTGCAGAAAAACGATATATGACCGAATACCAAACTACGAAATAAAGAAGAAATGTAAGGCAGATGATTGTATCATAAGTAAAATTAAAAAAGGATCCCTGAGATGATTTGGACATATGGAACGAATGGATGAGAGAAGAAAGGTTAAAATGTTGTATACAAGCAGTGTGAGTGGAAATAGAAGCCGTGGATACACATGGAAAGCATGGCATGATCAAATTATCAAATACTGAAAGGTGGCCACATTCGAAGTTGGAAAAATCAACGAACGTGCATTTTACGATGTATGAATGTGGAGAATTCTAGAGAGGTATGCCAGGTCAGAACGGTATGGCGGTCCATCCTCTCTGCCTACCCCTCCGGGGAAACGGCGTGTTAGTTAGTTAGTTAGTTAATATAAATATAAATAAATAAATAATAATTCATGGGAATGAAACGCTTTACTTTGCATTATTATTATTATTTAAAAAAATAGCAATCTATAGATTTTAATCAATGGTATAAAATTTGTTTTTTCAATCTATAATATGTTAAGTCAATGAGCAGAAAATATATCATATTATGAAGAAGGAATCTGGTCTTGTCCAGGTCTGAACTCATCAAATGTGTATGGTTACAAAAGATTCAAGAACGGGAGTGTTTTTTTTTTTCTGAAAAAAAAAATGTGATGAATATATTTTTTTTTCGAAAAGGGGTGAAAGGCCAGAAAAGGTTAGAGAAACCTATAGTCTAATTATATGTATGTTATTTTCATTGATTGCATATTACATTTTTAAAATTTTATTTGAAATTCGTGTTTTATTTTAATAAGTAAATGTCGGTACAAATATTCTTATTTGAACTTTTAAATTAAATAAATCGGATGTTCGGATGTTATTAAATATTATTTTCTTTCAAATATAGAATCTAATTAGTTTCTCATAAGAACACATAGATGGCGCTATAATAATTACTTCCGTGCGGTTTTTCGAACGAAGATATTTGTTATATTCTTAAATTAATACAAATGAAAAGGTATGTTTTCTCGAAACTTTATTTCATTTTATCTGAATGATTTTATTTAATTTTATCTGATAGAAAGGCGACACATGTCATTTATATAAAATACTTACAATAAAACTTGTATAAACAAACGTCGCATTAATAATTTAATATGGAGTTTTACATTATTGTTAAAGAAACAACAATAATAAGTTGAATTGTTAATTATAATATTAAAAAGTTCATTTTTTCATCTTTTTGAAAAGACATGGTTTATAGAACAAATATTGGTTGGATTCAGTAAAGCTCCAATAGAGAGTAAAGAACTAGCAAACGAACTAAACATCATGCGCTCTCACCGAAGGGCACACCTCTTAATTTCTCTACATTCATATTTCGCAAGCTGCAATAAGCTCGATAAACTAAGAAACAAGAGCTTTTGAGGTTATCTATACACGAAAACGGCGCTCTACAAATTAGCCTAATTGTTATTATTATTATTATATTCGAGGAAGCTTCTTATTGCTCCACAGGTCAAATCAAATCAAATCAAATCCGTTTATTTTCTCAAAAGATATTACAAACAACAATTATGCGCATGAGAGACGGTTCGAAATTAGAAATACAAGATACTCTCCGAAGTCAAGAGTATTTGTCTTCTGAACGTACTTTCACGAATATGAAAGACGTCGATCTCCGAAGCGATCATGTTCAGCAGTTTGATTACTCTCCCCACCGGCATCACCAGAGGCAGGTTTGTTATGCATGCTGGGAGATAAAACAGTCTGTGGATGGAAGATAACCATCTGGTATATCATTAATCGATAACTCGGCCGTGCTGGAAGGTGTTCGCCTTTTTGTTCCTGATATATATCTCCGACAGCGACAGCAAAAATTATTTTACCTACTTTAATAAATCTGCTGAATTAATCTTGATTTTGGAGAGTATCTTGTCTTCCTTTATTGACCCATCTCTCATGCGTTTCTGGTAGTATACTATATACAACATATTATTTTACCTGTTCTCAATAGATGCTTAAACTTTAATTTTGTAATGTCTATTGATGAAATAAACTGATTTGATTAACAGTCAGCTTACACCTCGTCTGGATATTGTAAGACTTTTTGTTTTGCTGAATAGCCATATTTGTTTTATGTGATAATCTGTGAAATTTGAACACCAACAACATTAAACCATCACAGCGTTTTCCCGAAGGGGTAAGCAGAGATAATACACCGCCGTACTATCCGATTCTGACACACATTCTAGCTTCCTCCATATTCAAAGGTTATGCCGGTAGGTAGAGCAGTATCTTTACATAATCGTGTCACCTCATGGGATCTCATCTTTAGCGCATGTATTCTGCTCTCATACTTCTACTGCCAGTTTCATGCTACACTTATATACACCAGGGTTGGTACTTAAACTGCACTGTGAACGGCCATTTTTGCTTTCGTATGTTGGACACTTTTGTTTCAAATTTTATGGAATTTGAACGATTGAATTTGAATAATAAAACTTATTTGAAAATAAAAGGTAAAATAAAAACTTTTGTTTAAATACATATTTATTGTGACTTTGAAAATTTTTAATTAATTGGAAATACCATTATTTTACATATTTTTTTCCTAATATTTTCACATTACAGCTTTTTATATGAGCATTTTCCAATGATTAAATTTAAAATTATGTTATTCTATATTTAAAAAATAAAACGCTTATGTATTATTGATTGTTTTAACACCACTTCATTTTGTTTTTAGAATCAACCAGTTTCAGGAACAAACAGTTTGTTTTGTTACTCTGATGAAGTTCTAGTGGGAGCAAAACTGGTTTGTTCTAAAAATGTATTATAATAAAAAGTTCAGGAATATGCTGCATCCACTCTGCAACTGCATTCATGGTCGAATGTCGATATGGTCGACATTATAACATTATAACTCTTGACCCGGATATTGAAATAAAATCCAGAATTGAAGTTGCACGAGCTGCATTTAATAAAATGAGAATCTTCTTTTGCAACGATAATCTTAACTTGAAACTCCAACAAAGAATAATTAAATGTTATATATTGTCCGTTCTACTATATGACTGTGAAACTTGGACTCTGAAAGTGAATGCAATGAACCGGTTGGAGGCGTTGGAGATGCGGATATACCGCAGAATGCTCCGTATACCGTGGACTGATAGGGTCAGTAATGCAGACGTACTACAGAGAGCCAGAGCCAATAGAGAGATGTTATCGAGTGTGAAAGTTAGAAAGGTCTCATATTTAGGTCATGTAAGGAGAGAAAAATAACACCTTCTTCGACTGATATTAATGCGTAAAATAGAGGGACGTCAGTGAGTTGGTAGTTGGTCTGTCGGGGAGACGGATTCTGGAGTGGACAGGATTGCTGGACATAGATGGATGGAAGCGGCAATGGATAGGGGGCGGTGGCGTGCTTTGGGAGAGGCCTACATTCAGCAGTGGATGACATAGGCTGATGATGATGATGAATTGTCCTGACTGCGGAACATAAAATTTTGGACAGGAATGAACAGAGTCCAGAACCTGTTCCAAGTCGCGTAGGACAGAGATGCCTTTGCTGCAGTGATTGCCAAATTTGGGGGACCTGATACGGCACCGGAAGAAGAAGAAGAATCAATATGCAATATACGTTTGTCACGTTTTAAGGATTTTTAATATCTTGTCCATATCTGTTAAACTGATACTAAAAATCAGGTAACCACTAGATATGTAACCACGGAATTATAATTATAATTAATGCCAATGGTTTAGCTTGTAAGGTATATTTTATGTTATAACTATGTACTTATTTGGTAAAAGGTCCCAGATGCGTATTTTTGTGAAATTAAGTTAAATATAGGTACCATCAGTATTATTTTTGCACACTTTATGTTTTGACAAAGTTTTGTTTTGACTTTATGTTGAGCTGTACTTTTTTATGTATTTTTTTATGTTCATTCAATCCCTTTTTTTTTTAATTGTATATATATATATTTTTAGATGTTACTAATATATCTTGTAGATAACGTTATGCTTCGTTAATTGACATTTGAAATGAACAATTTGGAACACTAATAACATTTTTATAAATAATCAAAATAATGTAAAATCTTATTTTTGTTCTTCTGTAAAATTCATAAAAAAGCAGTTGGGATCTTTTGCCAAATAGGTACCGAACTGTTTTGTGCTTACTTAAATATGCTATAATGAATACCAATGAAAACGTCTGTTTTCAAGAAGTTTCATGTTATTTTTTATTAGTGAGAATGAAAGTATTACGAAGAAAATAATGAAAGGGTCATTAATATGCTTTTGACACATGCAAGTAATGAATGAAATAGAATGATAAAGTATATGTTACGAATAAGAAATAGAGTAAGACTGAGGAAAACGTGACAGGATCAAATCAATCAAATATTAAATGTCGGCAACGCGAGGATTCATAGAAACGACGTGCGTGCATGACACTTTATTATGTTGAGGAAGAGCCAGAGCCAATAGAGAAGTATGTCAGAAAAAATAGAGTGCAGTCCAATCTTTCCGCCTACCCTTTCGGAGAGATGGTGTGATGGTTAGTTAATTTAGTAATTATAAGGATAAAAAAAATAATACTGACAAATTAAATTATTAACTAACTATCACGTCGTCCCTCTGAAGGAATAGGCAGAAAGAATAGACTGCCCCACTTTTGTTCCCTGACATACTTATCCAGATTCCTCAACATTCATACATCGTGTCATGCATTCACGTCGATTCATCCGACTCCTCACGTATCGGACATTCAATATTTGATTTTATTTAAATTTGTTTAAAAATATCGCACGCTTAATAGTAAACTGACTGATTATGGTTTGGGTCATAATTGAGTTTACAATATACAGAGGCTTGTGTTAACGCTATCCATCGTTTCACGTTAAAATTAAGTCAAAATTCCGCCAATTGATCTCCACTACATTATATCGGTCTTTTTTATTCGTACGTGTTTTTCGACTGTTTTTGTTAAAACACCAACTCATGTCAGATTGAGCAAAACTTGTTTGTTTGAGTTAAGCCAGTGTTCTATTAAGCGTGCGATATGTAAAGTGTTGTTAAAACAAAGTCACTAAAAATATAATATTATAAATATATATTTTAATGTTGGACCATGAATTAAGTGCTTCATATAAAATAATGCATATTAATAACTTATTTACATTTTTTTTAAATAATGAATTGGTTTTTAATAATAATTTGTTTTTAAATAGGGTGTTTGCTTTGAATATTATACATATTTTAAATATAATATAATTCCTATGGATTCAATAATTTTGTGGTTATGTTAGAAAATTAACATATCACTGTATAAAAAAAACAGATTTTATTATTTTTAATCAAACTACCCTTAAGTATAATGAAAACAAAAAAATAATGTATACAAAATTTCTTTATTATTATGTATATAGTGTGCTTCCACTTGTGTTTATGTTCGACCGGTTTCGGCAGCTTGCTGCCATCGTCTGGTACATAAAAACAAGTGGAAGCACACTAAATAATATATAATAATAAAGAAATTTTGTGTCATTTTTTTTGTTTCCATTATTTAAAATGAACTTCTACAGAGAAATTTCAATTAAAAACATAAATTACCCTTAAGTATGCTTAAAAATGAAACCCTTTATTTCATAAACCATCCCTCATGCGTTCCTAGTTTTATGTAGGTACATTATATTTTAAGTTTATTTTTCAATAGATTTA
This sequence comes from Lepidostoma basale, assembly GCA_022606425.2. NCBI lineage: Eukaryota > Metazoa > Arthropoda > Insecta > Trichoptera > Lepidostomatidae > Lepidostoma > Lepidostoma basale. The sequence goes on from JAHDVF020001163.1 coordinate 498,819, forward strand.
TGAAACTTTTTATGTAATATTTTTGAGAAAATAAACTGATTTGATTTGATTGCTTGATTACATAAATTTGTTAATATAATACACATACGTTTTATTATGTGGTTATTGTGCCGACCCTTATGAATAAGAAAAGAAGCACGGAACTGTCAAAAAAGGATGAAAATAGAATAAATGCAGTAATAATGAGATCTCTTAGACCGATGTTTCTTAACCTTCTAAGTGAGCCGCAACCCTTTGAATATAAAAATAGTTCTCCGCACCCCATTGAAAAATGAATTACGATTTTTTAATTTATATAATTATTTCATTCACGTATTTTTTTTCACTTTATTCTTAGTTTTGGCATATTTGTATTTTTTGCGAAAACCCGTAACCTTAATTTGTGTATGAGCTTCAATACCCCAATAACGCGCTATTCTAATAACGCGGTGATTGGGGGGACTACTGTAGTTTTCAAATATTTTGTTATCAAAAATGTAATAAATGATATTCAATAATTTATATTGTTAGGGTAGTTTTCTCTTGCACCCAAAAAAAGCCTTTTCCCACCCCCCAGGGGTGCGGGCACCCCAGGTTAAGAACCACTGTCTCGGACAAATGTGTGGTAAATCTGTAATATATTGGATGAAAGTGTCAAATGCAAATGTATGAAGTGTATAGGTACAAATGAAAGTGTTATAAATAAAATAATGAAAGATTAATTAAGATGGTTTAGAATTGTAAATAATGAAAAAGAAAGAACGGTAAAGAAATTTACGTAAAAAAAATAAATTATAAATATAGGAAAACCGAGAAAAACGTGGCACGATCAAATCAATCATTTTTTAAATATCAGTCACGTGAGATGTTAGAGTAATCCACATGCATGACACTATGTATGAATGTGAAAGCAGTGAGATAAGTTTTTATCATAACATAAGGGTCGTAAGATAACATAGGTTTTTATCATAAGATAACATAGGTTGATGAAACAGCTGTCGCGTAAAATAAAATACAATTGTGATACAAAAACAAAGCTATTTAATTCAAAAGTTTTAAAATGTTAAGGTATCATAGTGTTTCGGACAAAACAATGGATTATTAAAACAATAAATTATTATTATTATTATTATTTTGTTGAATAGCTTCTTACATCATTACAGCGCGAGCCAAATCGATATAAAGGGTATAGCTATTATATTGATTCTCATGAGATGTGATGGGTAGCTTATCTATCACCATTTTTATTGTTAAGTGAATTCTACACCAAATCAAAAACAGTGTGAGATTCCCATTATCATAGCCAGGAATCGAACCCAGGACCTTCGATGTGGCAGTCATAGCTGTTGCCACTCTGCCACAAATATAAAAAAAAACTTAATTAACATAAACATATGCTTGAGGGTTCCAGTGGCGTCACGTAGATGGCGTTTTATTGGTTTGATTTTATTTTATGCAAAAAAGTACACAAAAATAATTTTCTGAATACCATAATAAGTGCATATATGAAATAATGTGTACGCTAAAATACTGATAAGAATTAATATATTTTTATTTTGTTATATAAATACGAATATAATTAGTAAATCTAAAATATTTTAATGGTAACTTGGCTCGGTTTACGTAGGGTCGTTTTTTAATTATAGAAATAAATATTTAGTGTGTAATAAATAGTTGTAGTTGGCTGCGTTATCCTTGGATGAGAATTCCATCTTTGTCTTTATACAGATCGTCATTGATGCTGTAAAGAGAGGTAGATTTCTCGCAGTTCACCTGAAATAAATAAACAAAAAATAAATACACAATGATTTTTATGGAAGTGAAATGTGAAAATACAATGCAATGAAAAACATGTCACCCTTAAAAAATATTACAATATAATCGTCAAGAAAATAGACGATTTCTATTATATTAAATACTTAATTTTTATATTTGTTGCTTGAACAATAACGAAAAATTAATTGAAAATGAACACAAATATGTATTTTATATGATTTAATTGTATCTCAATAGAGACGAAGATGCAAATTGGAAACTGAATATGCTTGATCAAAGTGTTAACAGGACTTATGACCTGTCATTGGTTGGGTTAAGTGCACGTTTTATGTAATTACAACATTCCCCATTTCACCTTTGTTTATGGCCATGTATGACAAATTTTTGGAAGTTGTAACTAACTAACTAACTAACCATCACGCCGTCTTCCCGAAAGGGTAGGCAGAAAGAATGGACTGTCACACTTTTACTGATGCGGTACTCCATCCTTCTCTTTTCGCCCCGCGGGAGACGCGGTGTGATGGGTTGCGAACCTCATCGCCACCAATAGGCATCTCCCGCGCACACTTCGATCGTCCAACACCCACAAATCAAATCTAAAACAAATAATATAAAATACAATGATATAAAATAAAATAACAAAATAAAAATAATTTAACACAAAATGTTATTTTTAAATGGTGCACATATTGTCTATTTAATTTATGTTCCACGTATCCACCGTTTATAATTGAAGATATCAAGATAACGGAGACTCCTGAGCACTTTTATATATATAAATCTGTATCTTCATATTTAATAGTTAGTTAGAGTTGTATATATGTTAAAGTCCTATGTCAGATTTCACATGTCAGTTTCAATGTGCCATCTATGAAGATTTTGATTACATATGTTAATCTTTTTAAGATTACTCTTTATATATATACGAGTATATCCAATTTGCATCTTCGTCTCTATTGAGATACAATTAAATCATGAATTAATAACCCACGGTGGGTGAAATCCAGTATTCGTATACAAGTATACATTCCCAAAAAATAATGTATTTTATAGTTTTGTTAACCTAGGACAAAACATGACACTACAATAGTATGTAATAAAACTTCTAGCAAATGAAACTTTAAATCAATATTTTATACGCAATATATCATTAAATATATATTTATTTTAATCAACACGATTTGTCGATTCTTTTTCGTCAAACCTAGTATTCATTAAAGTATTCTTACATTGTAGAACCAATCACAAACTCGGAATGCCTGGTTGAATACAGTTCCATTGGGGCAGAGGAAGGAATATTTGTGTCCAGATGGAACGCACCAGTGCCACACCTGAAATTAGAAAAAGAAGAAGTTTACCTGTTAACTATCACATTGTTTCTAAGAATAGACGGTAACACTATATTATCCTGACATTCAATTGAATTGGTGTTATGAACAAAATAATGAAAGGATCATTAAGATGGTTTGGACATAAGGAAAGAATGAATGAAGAAAGAATGGTAAAAAAAATATATGTCAACGATGTAAATGGAACCAGAAATAGAGGAAGATCGAGTAAAAGGTGGCACGAGCAAATAAATCAAATATTGAATGTCGGCCATGTGAGGAGTCGGAGAAATCGACGCGCATGCATGACACGATGTATGAATGTTGAGGAAGCGAAAGAAAAGTGTGGCAGTCCATTCTTTCTGCCCACCCCTTCAAAAAGACAGCGTGATGGTTAGTTAGTTAGTTTTTTTTTTCAATTGATTAATTTATTTATGCCATATTTTCCCCGTTTTTTCTTTTTTTTTTTCTTTCTATATTACAAACAACGTTAGGATCATTTGGTGTTATAAAGAACGCCAATTGAATAGAAATTAAATAAATAAATAGCGATATTATAACAGTGGTCCAAATAAAACAGTTAATATTGAAACATTATGGTGTTTCGGTCTAACTACACATTCGTCTATGATATCTAATTTCTACTACTTTATGATAATTTCATCCTTCTTTTGCCAGTTTCATGCTTAACATCAGAACATGCTTTACATAATAATAATTTGTGCAGTGGTTTTATTTATTTACTTAATATTATGAAATGCTTCCTAAACCTCGTCCTTTGTCCTACATGCCAAAAACTGTACTCTACGTTATTATTATTTTTTTCCCATCTCGCATTTGTCTCCTCTGCCTCTCCTGTTCTTCCCGCTGTATATTCCTGTGGTGTATCATTATTTTTATCTTTTATATAATGTTCCTAAAATGTTCATGTATTATATATTATGCTTATTTATTCATTCAATAAAGTACAGCGGAGCATAGAAGTGAGATTGAGTAGATTAAATGTGGTCTGGCACCCCCTTGTTGTTGCCGTATTTAAATGTAAGTCCCGGATGGACCGGGGACAGGCCCAGGGAGTGTACGAGCGAGGTTGATAAAAGGGCGCCGCTACGCCCTATAACAGCCACGGGTTTGTGGCGGGAACTTCTATGTTCCTTTATAAAAAAAGTACATGCTTTACATTCATATCGGTACTAGAACACGATTGTGCAGTATCTTAGATTTTTTTAATAGTCTTTTGTTTTTGTTTGATTTTATTATATTATAAACTGTTAAATTAAAAAAGTTTGTTTTATGTATCACAATTGTATTTTTATTTTTCGCGACAGCTGTTTCGTCAACCTATGTTGACATCATCAGGTGTTACAATAATATATCAAATGTCAAATTTTCACGATTTAAAAAAAATCACTGATTTGTGTGGTCCGGAGTGTTCCTCTGAAGGAGGATCGATTTTGGGAGCTTGTGGCGGCAGGAGGTGTTTGGGTCGTTATTTGAGAGGTCAACTATTGTGGGGTTAGGATGTGAAGGGAGTCCTTTAAAAACGTTCGGCAAGATTCAGAATGAATTCATCTATCATCGGGATTCCCGATTCTAGGTGCAGTTAACGGATACCCTTATTTTGCAGGATTTGTAGTTTTCGTATGTGACTCGAAGCTGCATAGCCCCAGATTGGGGCTGCGTAAGTGAAGATCGGCCCTATGACCGTTTTATTTCTTGCGTTGAGAAATTTAATCACAGATCTTACTTCTCAACTACATATATTATACATTCAATGACATACTTACATACATTCAATAATGGACTTTAAAAAAGCATTTGATCTGCTTTTTTAAAGTCCATTATTGATGATTACATCTGGACACACTACTTGACAAACTGACATCCGCTAGGGTGAGGGGAAAGGCTTACAACACGTTCAAATGCTGTCTCACTCAAAGAAAACAATACACAGTTGTGTCAGGAATGAGAAGTTACGAAAAAAGGACGGAATTACACAGACACTGGACCAGGAACTGTGACAAATATCACTTACCGAATATAACATAACATAAACTATCAAAAGACACAAGGAGTCTCACTACAAATCAATTTAAAATATACCTGAAACATTATATAATTACAAGCAAGATCTAAAAATGTATCCATATAACCCAATTGGGTTTTTAAAAAAAAAAAAAATAATAATGCAATGACAATGTCAACTTAAAACTAAGACAGAGGATGTTAAAGTGTTATGTGTGGTCTGTTATTTTATATGGGTATGAAACATAGATATTAAAAGTAAATACAATGAACTGGTTAGAGGCATTTGAAATGTGGCTTCACCGAAGAATGTTCAGGATCCCATGGACAGACAGAGTGACGAACATAGAAGTCCTGAATCGTGCAGGAGAGCTGCTGACATTAATCAAAGTCCGCAAGATTGCATATCTGGGTAACGTCCTGCGAGGAGAGAAGTATCGCCTGCTGCATCTAATATTGAAGGGAAAAATAGAGGGCCGCAGGGAGGCAGGGAGAAGGCAGATGTCCTGGCTGAGCAATGTGAGGGAGTGGACGGGAATCGGAACTGTGGAGGAGCTGTTCCAGACAGCGCAGGATAGGGAGGAGTTTACCAGAGTGATCGCCAACGTCGGGGGGACCTGACAGGGCACTTTAAGAAGAAGAAGAAATAAAATATAATAAAAACAAAATAAAAACTGGCAGCGTTCTCTATTTTCTTGAACATTATAAACACTCACAGAAACAACACATTCAATACCAGCGAGATGTAACGTTGTACGCAGACAGCTGAAATACAACTGAACGTGTTAGTACTTGTCCGGCGGCTACTCTATTCCCCAATGCTTCGATACAAATTTACGGATGACTCTCGTATAACTTCATAGATAAGATTCATCCGATCTCTAAGGGTCCATATTGATCAGGGGTAGTCATCACATCGACCGCGATTAACTGGTCGATCAAGAAGCTAATTTTGTACATGATTAGCTATGATTGTACATGAAAGGGAGTTGAGAAACAAGATGAGGTCCATGTTACATAGTTGATACCTGGCATTGGGTGTCAGGGTCCGCATAGTATCCTGGCAGCTTGTCAGCACACGTGAAGGGGAGTCCTCTGGGCACCGTATGGTAAGTAGGGTAGGGAACAACTTCCCCTTGACCACCTTCATCTTGGGCCTGGAATTATCATAAAAAAAACACATCAATATTATCCAACTTGTGGCAACAGATAGCCCAAGATATAAAATGTTGAAAGAGTTTAGAAGAGGCCTATATCTGGCAGCGGAGTAAAATTGGCTAAAAAGAAGAATAAGAAGATATATTAAAAAGGTTTTTATATAAAAAAATATTTTTATTATTTTTACTTTATTTCGTTTTGTGTGAGTAGGACGTGGAAGTGAAAAATAAATTAAATTAAAAGATCTTAGGATTCGTCTTGCTCTTGATGGTATGTTGCATTATCCAGGACGAAGCCGCAAACGAGTGAAGCAAACGAAAGGGAGCCGCTATTCCTATAACGATATTGATCTATGACGATCTTCGTGGCCAATGGTAAGTGCTACGACTGCCACACCGAAGGACCTAGGTTCGATTCCCGGCGATGGCAGTGTGATAGTCACACTGTCTTTGGTCCGGTGTAGAATTCACGTGACAATAAAATAGAGATAGACTAGCTACCTATGTCATGAGAATCAATATGATAGCTATACCATTTACATCGATTTGGCTCGCGCTATAATGATGTAAAGAGCGATTCAACAAATAATAATAATGGTAACACGTCGTCTCCCCGAAGGTGCAGGCAGAAAGAATGGACCGCCACACTGTTCTGTCCTGACATACTCTCTCTCTTCCATTACATTAATATATCTTGCCATGCACGCAAGGCGATTTCTCCGATTCCTCACGGAACCGACATTTAATATTTGATTGATTTGATCGTGCCACGTTTTCCTCGGCCTTCCTCTATTTCTAGTTCCATCACGTCGTTTACATATATGTACCTTCTTCACTATTCTGTCATCACTCTTTATTTCCATGTGACTAAACCATTCTTAATGACCTTTTTATTATTTTTTTCATAAAACTTTCATTCGCACCGCGTTAACTTCTTATACTTGCATTTGACACTCTATCATATACAGATTTACCACACATTCGTCTCAGAGATCTTATTTCTACTGCATTTATTCTACTTTCGTCTTTCTTTTGCCAGTTCCATGTTCACTTCCATACATAAGGGTCGGCACAAGAAGACCATTATGCACTGCCATCTTAGCTTTTTGGATAGGCTTTTGTTTGCGATGACAACTTTAAGTGCACCATTCACTTTGTTGCCTGCCCCAACCCTTCTTTCAATATCCCTCTCCACTCGCCCATCTCTTGTAAACATACTACCTAAATACATGAACTCAACTACTTGCTCCAAATTTTCACCATTCACGCTAATGTTGCAGACTGTCATGATTTCTTCCTTTTCAAAAATCATTACCTTGGACTTATTAACATTCATCATCAGATCACTTCGCATGCATACTTCATACATACAATTCACCAGAAGTTCTGTTGAAAAAAAAAAGTTGTAAAAAAAAAACAACTAAAAAAACAGCTTAGGGCAAATGTGGGTAACCTTATATTCTATTGGTATTCTTTCTGGCATCATCAAAGGCAGGATGGTTCTGTCAGACAGGTAAGATTCCATTCATTATACTGGCAGTTAGCGAGCCAGGGGTATTGCAATAATATATTATAAAAGCGATTGCAATAAACAACATTGCAAACGGATCCATTGTGTGGCAAGTGAGATCCAATCTCTCATCTCTTGAAAGGTTCTTAAATTCCGAGAACAATTATCCGTACAGTAGATCACGTTGCGACACGCAGCGGCAGATAACTCCCGAATAGGAGGCGGTTACCATTACAATTTATCTCCGATGATGAAAACAATGATATTTAATCATAATTACAGTTTTACGCACTTGCAAAGTTATTCTTTGTTACCACGGCTAGCAGGGTTGCCACAGCAAATAAGTAGTGAATGCAGGGCGAATAAAAGTGTGATGAAAAAAAATATGAAAGTTTCGTTAAGATGCTTTGGACGGATGGTAAAAAAGTATATGTTAGCGATATAAACGGAACCAGAAATAGAGGAAGACCGAGGAAAACTTGGCATGATTAAATTAAATAAATCAAATATTGAATAGTCCATTGTTTTGACTATGACACTCTAACATTGTAAACTGTTAAATTAAAAAAAAAAACTTTGTTTTATGTATCACAATTGTAATTTTATTTTTCGCGACAGCTATTTCGCTAACAATAATTATTGTAACACCTGATGATGTCAACATAGGTTGATGAAACAGCTGTCGCAAAAAATAAAACTACAATTGTGATACATAAAACAATGTGTGTTAAATTTGAAGATTCATAAAAATCAACGTGCGTGCATGACACGATGTATAAATGTTGAAGAAGCGAGAGAAGTATGTCAGGAAAGAACAGTGTGGCGGTTAATTTTATCTGCCTCCCCTTCGGGGAGATGCCATGACGGTTAGTTAGTTAGTTAGTTAATTAATTATTAACTGTTAAAATTTGTTACACTGTTATGATAACACAATTTTTATTATTCACTTCTTGAGTGTCGCGACAGCTGTTTCGCCAACGTCGGTTGGCGAAACAGCTGCCGCGACACTCACAGGAAAAATTAACTTAGAATGTATTATTCTATTTCTTTTAGGGGGTTTAATCCTATGAACTAGCAACAGCAAACGTCTTTTGGGAAAGTTTTAATAACTTCTAATAATTACGAAAAGTGTAAAGAAATTTCTAAATATTATTATAAAATTACTGGCAGCCCTGAATATGTCATTTTGAAATTGTAACAAAATATTTAAACAATAGTTAACCTTTTGGCCGACAGTTGTCGCTAGCGTCGGGTCACGTGAACCTAAAAGTAAGTTCCCGCGCTAATTTGACGTTTTGCCATCTCAAAACAAGATGGCGCAACCGCGGACATTAGCTTTTTTCTGCCCTGTTCACAGCGTAATTTGTTAATAATTCAGTTTGAATCCATTTTTCTTCGAGATTTTGCAATGATACTGTTATTATTAGATGTGTTTTGCAAGATGGAGAAGGTTAAGTCTGTTTTGTGTGTAATTAACCTTAGAAATACGTTTGAATGTCTTGAATTAATACAGTAAATTAGTTTTCTTTGCAATGATCTCTTGTATCATCTTCGGTTTTTGCTCATCACAACCGAGAAATGTATTCTTGATTGATGTAGATTTTATGAATATGTTCTCTTTATATACTTTTATGTTAATATGAATATTTCACAAGGTTTTCTGTAATTTTTATATGATTAAGCATGATTTTTACAACATTATTGAATGTATACAAATAATTGTAGACGAATACTGGATTTTACCCATTGCGGGTTATCAATAATTGATTAATAACCCGCAATAGGTAAAATCCAGTATTCGTCTACAAGTATTTGTATGCATTCAAAAATGTTGTAAAAAAAATTGGTCCAAGTTATAGCATATAAATTGGAGTGACATCTCCAGGCGTTATCTAGCAATACGTTAATGCCGGTAGCCTTTCACATTGAGTTAATAAAAATATCTTTTGCTTAATGTTTAAAATCCAATCTTCATAGATGGCGCTAGTGTAGAACTTAACATGTGAAGTTTGGTGTTACATTTTAACATATATACAACTTCCAAAAATTTGTCAGACATGGTGGTCGTAAGAGAGGTGGAATGGGGAATATTGTATTACATAAAGCGTGCGCTTAACCCAACCAATAACAGGTCATAAGTCCTGTAAACACCTCGATCACCATATTATGTTTCCAATTTGCATCTTCGTCTTTATTGAGATGCAATTAATCCTTGAATTAAGCATGATATTTAAAATGAAGAATTTATAAGTTTTATGGACCTTTTTATTCTAATTTTCATATTTAGAATGAGTTTCTGCCCAAAATATGTGGAAACGTTGTTATATGTTGGAAACCACTCCAGTAAAAGTCCAAGGAAATCACTAGCGATAAAACTTTCGCCACCTGATCTGACATTATCATTAGAAGATAATAAGCTTACAAAGAACAGGTGAAAATAAATTTTCAAAATAAAGTTTTGTCGAAGCTTCAATTTGAATTTTAGGTTGAGAGAAGTCCTGACACAATGGAGTTTTTATACTAATACTTATAGGTAGATAAAAAAATGTGAAGTACAAAAAAAAGTTATTGATATGGAAAACAAATAAAGTTATGTAAAAACAAAATACAAAAGTGTTTTAGAAATATTTTTAATAATGCTACAATATAAATAAAGTGCTTCATACGAAGGTATTATATAATTTTTTACTTTTAATAAGAAAGGTGCATCCACGTGGAGGTTACTAAAAATGTAGCACCCGGTGCCCCTGGAAAGTCGGGCAAACCTTCCACCACAATTTTTATAGAGGATTTAAATTATATGAAAGTGAAAACGGCCGTTCACAATGGAGTTTTTGTCCCAACCCTAATGTATGGAAGCGAAGCATGGAACTGGCAGAAGAAGGATGAGAGCAGAATTAATGCAGAATTAATAGAAATGAGGTCCCTAAGGTATTATGAACAAAATTATGAAAGGATCCCTGCGTTGGTTCGGACATATGAAGCGCATGGATGGAGAAAGAATGGTTAAAAAAGTATACGTTAACGATGTAAATGGAACACGGAGTAGAGGTAAACCGAGGAAAACATGGCATGACCAAATTAATAAAATGCTGAATTAATAAAATGCTGAAACATGGCATGACCAAATTAATAAAATTGATCATGCTAGAAGTCGGAAGATTCGACGTGCGCGTATGACTTGTTTTATGTATGTGGAGGAAGCTAGAGAGGTGTGTCAGAATAGAGTAGTGTGGCGGTCCATTCTCCCTGCCTACCCCTGCGGAGAAACGGCGTGATGGTTTGTTTGTGTAATAAATTCTTAAGATTAAGATTATAACACCTGATGATGTCAACATAGGTTGATGATACAGCTGTCGCGAAAATAAAATACAATTGTGATACAAAAAACAAAGTTTATTCATTAACAGTTTAAAATGTTAAGGTAACATAGTGTTTCGGCCAAAACAATGGACTATTTTATAAATTCTAATACAATTGATTTAAATTCTTGGTGTTACTCTTTTTTTTAAATCTACGCCGAGGAAGGGCGTCTGTATCCCGAAACATGTTTATGAAAAGTGTAAAAAAGTGTAGTGAAAATACAATGTATTCAAAAAGTTAGTAAATAGTAATCGAATTAAAACATAATAACATTTCAACTTGCAAATATACATGTCTAAACACATTACGATATCGCGTATATAGACAATGACAACGTACAAAGTATGCAATAACTCACCGGTTCATTTTTTCACATGGTTTTTCAACATAATTAATTTTCTTGGTTTCTTAACGCGATCACAAAAAACCTGTCGCACAATGATACCGTTTCGTTAATCATTCCACTGTTTACCGTGTTCGTAAATAGGGATTTCGTAAGGTGAATTATCTTTTATATATGTGAATAATTTGTGTGATAATATGCCCAATTATTGGCAATTTCGCGTGGGAAAAGCCATTAGCCATTAGTCAATATTGTGGTGTTAATAATTAACTGTGCAATTGATTCATTTCAATATTATTATGGATACTCACAACAGTGGTGAAATATAATATTAATTAAATATATTAGATTGCATTCTTCTTAGACACTGAGGACGATAGCAGGCAAGACACTAAGAGATCGCGTGAGGAACACCAGAATAAGAGAGATATGTGAGGTTGAGGATATTATAAGATGGAGCAGACAGCGAAAAAGGGAGTGGTACGGCCATGTTCAAAGAATGGACACCACCAGACTCTCCTATATTACATTGCATAGTCAGCCTCATGGGACTCGTCCTCGTGGAAGACCTCCTAAAATATGGAAGGACAGCTGGGAATCTATCTCACAGGAGGAGCAACACTCTGGAGAACAGACCATATAGGTCTACAATAATGAAGAAGAAGCATTCTTCATCACTTGGTCCATATAGGCGTCTTTTCGGCGACCTCTGCAATTTCTGCCCTCAACTATTCCCTCTTTTCTTTTTCGGCGCTACAACCCTTGGTAGGTCTTAGCGTCCTCCAAACGTCTCCATCTCGACATATTAGTAACATAGCTCTTTAAACATAGCTCTAGAGAAAGCCATAAGAGACTCAGCCATCGAAACACAAAGCCAGTTCAAATAATAGCATATGCTAACGATATTGACATTATCGCAAGATATTAGCGTTAACATTTTTTTAGATAAAACAGGTCGTTTGAACCTAATTACTGAATACAATTAGTTTTTTTTAGCTATTATATTGATTCTCTTGACATGATGTGATTGGAAGCTAATCTATGGCCATTTTATTGTTACGCGAATTCTATACCAGACCAAAGACATTGTGACAATCACACTATCACACTGCCAATGGTAATTTAACCTGGTATCTTCAATGTGGCAGTCATAAGTTCTTGTCACTCTGGCACGAAGGTCGTCTAAATTTGTTTATCAGATCATTCTTTTTTTAAATTTTTTAATTTAATTTAATTATTTTTTTTAAAGACTAACATCAAAGATTTAAATCAATGATATTAGAATTTATCTTACAATCTTCAATATGAGCAGAAAATAGCTCATTATTATGAAGAAGGAATCTGGTCGTGCCCAGGCTCGAACGTAAGTCTCATGGAACAGGGGCCAAGCGTTCTATCCCCTAGACCGCCACCCGGTTGTATGTTGATCATAATTACTTTATTGAAGATTATGACCTTAGCACTGTGGAATTCTATTTATTTTTTTTTTTATATTTTATGGGAAAAACATGTTTCGCGCTTCTAAGGCATTATCAAATGTGACGAAATTTCAGCTCGTTGCTGTTTATATACACTAGTAAATGGAGCAGAATATGGTAATTAACGAAAATGGATGTGACTTTATACATTTTTAACAATTCAATATTTGGGTAGGCACAGGAATATTGGAAACTATTGCAACTGTTTACTCTAGTTTACTATTGTATTATAATAATCTTGGAATAGAATTAAACGCTGTTTTTTCCACTTTTAAACTAACTAACTAACTAACCATCACGCCGTCTCCCCGAAGGGGTAGGCAGAAAGAATGGACTGCCACACTTTTCTTTCCTGACAAATTTCTCTCGCTTCCTCAACATTCATACATCATGTCATGCACGCGCGTCGATTTCTCTGACTCCTCACATGGCCGACATTCAATATTTGATTTATTTGATCGTGCCACGTTTTCCTCGGTCTTCCTCTATTTCTGGTTCCATTTACATAATTAACATATATTTTTTTTACCATTTTTTCATTCATTCATTCTTTCAATATGTCCAAACCATCTTAATGATCCTTTCATTATTTTGTTCATGACACCATCATTCGCACCGCATTCACTTCTTATATTTACATTCGGCACTCTATCATATACAGAGTATCCACACATTCTTCTAAGAGATCTCATTTCAACTGCATTTATTCTACTTTCATCCTTTTTTTGCCAGTTCCATGCTTCGCTTCCATACATAAGGGTCGGTAGAAGAACACCATTGTGCACTGTCATTCTAGCTTTTTTGGATAGGCTTTTGTTTGCGATGACAACTTTAAGAGCACCATTCACTTTGTTGCCTGCCCCAACCCTTCTTTCAATATCCCTCTCCACTCGCCCATCTCTTACATACTACCTAAATACACGAACTCAACTACTTGCTCCAAATTTTCACCATTCACGCTAATGTATACATATTATATATAAAAGTGGAAAAAACAGTGTCCAATACAATTCCAAGGTCAGATTATTAAATTATTTTTCGTCTTCTGCTAATTCTACATCATTTTTAATATTGTTCACTCATTTATGTAAATGCATGCAAATCATGGTGTGAATTTTTTGAAATGTTTTTAACATAAAATTCACTGTAAACAATTGAATGCAAGGTCGACAATCGAAAAATTGTGTTAAATTTTTTCCCATCATTTTTTTCCGTCGTACCAAAAACATGAGAAGTAGGCAGAGTAGATGGACCGCCGTACTACTTTATCCTGACGTACTTCTGTTGACTAATCGATAAAAATACGTCGCATAATGAACGCACATAGATTTTTCCGACTCCTCTTTCTTCTTTTAATATATCTGACGACTGTGGCACAGAAATCACGTTTCCTGCGATGATGAGGTCCAGCTGTCCCTCCATATCATAGGCGATATTCCAGGTGGACTGCGTCCGGAGAGGATTTCGTCAGCAGCTGACGACAGCTGGCGACATGATCCCTCCAGTATGTTTTTCTGGATCTACTCCACCGAACGATATCCTCTATTTCGCCCATTTGTATAGCGCCGTTTTCGCGAGTAACTCACTCAAAGGGCGTTTTGACAATGTTATTTATGTTCCACGACTGGGACCTGCATGTGACACTAGCCATCAGATATTGGTTGTCTATATTTTATGTGATATTTTGAAAAGGTGGGTTTTTATTTTAGATTTAAATTACTATTTGCTTCTCTACTTATTGTACAAAAATGTTAATCTTTACCAAACTGTTCTCGAATATTTTTTTTTAAATTGTCTTCTGTTTTTCTTTTTTCTGACTTACTCTTATTTGTTTTCTTGTTATATTATTTGTAAATATGTTTTTTTTAATTGTTAATTTTATTTTTGTGATTATAAACGATTTGGATGTGTTATTCTGTAATGTTTATAATTTTTTTGAATAAATTGAAATTGAAATTGAAATTTAAAATCAGTCAGATTCTCAATTGATCAGAGGCTTGCAGGGAGCATATTCTAGACGGAAATGTCGGCCACATTTTTTCTGACTATCGCTTCGGAAAGATGGCGTAATGGTTAGAGAATTAGTTCTTTCAGAATATTTGAAATTACATTATAGGAACCTTAAGATGGTTTGGGTATGTGGAAAGAATAAATTAAGATAAAATGGCAAAGAAAGTATTGTATATGTAAACAGCGTACACGAAACTATTGTAGAAATAGAGTAAGATCGAGGAAAACGTGGCACGGTAAAATCAATCAAATATTAAATGTTAGCCACGTGAGGAATTGGAGAAATTGACGTGCATGCATGACACGATGTATAATTGTGTAGGAAGCGAGAGAAGTCTGTCAGGAAATAACAGTGTGACGGTAGAGTCCGTTCACTACAGGGCGATCGTTTGCAATCATGTATTCAAACATTGAAATAAATAAACATGTTATTTTTATTATTTTTTTATTAACAAAAATGCTATCGGCTTAATTATAATGATTATAAAAATTATATTCATTAAAATTACATTTAGTTTTAGATTTTTCCAAGAAAAAGCGACTAAGGGTTAGACTAATATGAATATTTGATCCTTACAGGTGTTTACCTCTAGAATGTTATTATTAAATTTATTTCTATATTATGTATTAAGGCTGACCCGAAAGCGGCTTTCCTATTCCAAATTTCGACATGGTAAATTTGCGATTAATCAGTAATAAAAATAATATTTTAAAAACACTTCTGCAAAACAAGTATTTTTCGAATCATCGCGTATATGAGCAGCCAAACGCGTGCGCTCCGCTTTACGTCTCGGAACACACAGACCGTTCAGCGCATTTGACCCGGCAATCAATCAGATTCCATCGCCACACTAACACTTATATACTAGATCTTCAGTTTGTGAATGAACTATACATTATTTCTGCCTACCGTTTCGGAGAGATAGCGTGATGGTTAGATAGTTAGTTATTTTTTAAGGTTTAGAAGTTAAGGTGTAGATATTAGAAGATGCAAGCAAGTTGTTGAAACCGGTCGTAACTAGAACAAATGTGATTGCAATAAAACACCTTTTATATTTCTTCTTCTTCCTCTTGGCAAATGTCATTCTTTCTGTTATCCCCGTCGCGTCGGGGAGATAGCGTGATGGTTAATTAGTCAGTTTATAGGAACCTCCTTCTTCTTATTGTAGATCTTGCGATCTGTTTATGCAGGATATCTCGTGTCTCGTGCATCACGATCTTAGGAATCCTCGCTGGATCCATCCTCTCGATGTAGTCCCTCTAGAATCGTCTTCTCAGCCTACTCCATCTCACTATATCACCAGATTGCAGGATCAGCGAACCTCTTCGCTGGGTATCCTATCTCTGAGGGTTCTACCCACGATAGGTAGCAATATTTTTATTTCTGCTACTCTTGGGAGATGTTTGACTTTATCTTCACATGTATTATTGTATATGAAATAGTTATTGCCTCTTGAGAAAGCATTTCATCAATATCTTCATTTCAGAAGTGTGAAAAATATTTAATGATATTTATATGAAATCTTACGCTAACAGATTTTTCTTATTTCGTATTCATGTAAAAATATTAGGTAAATATGAAAATTAAATAAAACAGCAGATAGAAACTTTAATAACGTATATACTCGTAATGTACTAGTAAGTGCATATTTCATATGTATAAAAACGTACGTTAAAACTTAACTAAAAAAAAACATTACATCGTTTCCTCGTAGGGGTAGGCAGAGACGATGAATCAGTGCACTTTTATATCCTGACATAACACTAGCGACTCTTCCACATTCACACACCGTGACACGCACGCTCGTCAATTATTCCGATTTAAATATCCGCTCTTTTAGTAATTGATTAATTTGGTCATTGATTTTTAGTCTTTGATTAATTATTCAAAATATTAATGTATACGATTATTGAAATTGAATGTTATTAGGGGTTCAAAAGGGTAGTATGGCTACGACGGGGTATGTTTTGCTGGAAAGTATGCCTCTACAAAATGTCGTAAGGTGCCATGTTGCATTTACAACAGCAACACTACTATCAAGTCCAACTCTCTAGCGTCCACGAGAGGTCTTTTAAAGACCCCGCGAACCCCGGGCAATGTGGCACATATTACTTAGTGCCATAGCAGATAGAGAGAGGACGAATGGTGAGCTTCCAGCGCCATAAAACTGGATTCACCCAGCTAAGGGAAGGTAACCCTGACAGAAAATCCTCCAGAGAAGGCAAGGGGATACCACTCTGGATATTTTTCCCCAGGTATATTCTGGGTATATTCTGGTATTCTGGATACTTTAGGGTGATAGTCATCGTTAGGGAGACCTGACAGGACACAGAAAGAAGAAGTCCATTGTAAATAATGAAAAAAAAATCTCAATTGTATATATTTAGTTTAATTCTATTTCTTGTTCCATTAACACATACGATCTTCGTCACACTGTCTTTGGTCTGGTGTAGAATTCACAAAATGTATCCAAAATTCTATTAACAAAATTCATCCAGTAATTGGGTTTAAACGACCTGTTGTATAAAAAAAACACAGCATCTTTATTTATTAATATTTCAACGTGTTCAAACTGAACTGAAAAGAAATTTTATTATATTCACAATTATTTAGCTCGTATCAATTTAAAACGCCTATTTTTAACTGGATACTCAGATTCCAACATCAGGGGTAATAAATGAATTGTTCACAATAAAACGAGCCTTAAATCATAGTAAAGTGAGTGTCAAAACACAGTATGGCGAGTGTTAATATACATTTCAGTAAGTGTTAAATCACAGTAAAGTGAGTGTTAAATCATCGTATAACGAGTGTTAATATACATTTCAGTAAGTGTTAAATCACAGTAAAGTGAGTGTTAAAACACAGTATGGCGAGTGTTAATACACATTTCAGGTGTTAAATCACAGTAAAGTGAGTGTTAAATAACAATAAGGCGAGTGTTAAAATAGAGTAA
Source organism: Lepidostoma basale (assembly GCA_022606425.2). NCBI lineage: Eukaryota > Metazoa > Arthropoda > Insecta > Trichoptera > Lepidostomatidae > Lepidostoma > Lepidostoma basale. The sequence goes on from JAHDVF020001163.1 coordinate 516,745, forward strand.
GACGAGTGATAAAACGTAGTAATGTGAGTGTCAAAACACAGTATGGCGAGTGTTAATACACATTTCAGGTGTTAAATCACAGTAAAGTGAGTGTTAAATCACCGTATTAAATCACGTAAGGTGAATGTTCAATCACAGTAAAGTGAGTGTTAAAACACAGTATGGCGAGTGTTTATACACATTTCAGGTGTTAAATCACAGTAATGTAAGTGTTAAAAAAACAATAAGGCGAGTGTTAAAATAGAGTAAGACGAGTGTTAAAACATAGTAATGTGAGTGTCCAAACACAGTATGGCGAGTGTTAATACACATTCAGGTGTTAAATCCCAGTAAAGTGAGTGTTGAAAAACAATAAGGCGAGTGTTAAAATAGAGTAAGACGAGTGTTAAAACACAGTCAATCGAGTGTTATTAAAAAAATTCTTACCTGAGAAATATTCCATATTGATATGGCAGCAACGAATATCACAAGAAATAAGTTAACACTTTTGCATTTGGATAACCGTTGGATATTTGCTATTAAATCCATTTCAATTGGTTGCTCTATTAAATTGTTAAAGAAATTTAAGAAATTTTAATTAAAGCTGTACCGATGAAGACAATGAAAGGTAATGGGTTATTTATGTATGATTAGTGTTCAAAATATTTTTAGGACGACTTTACAGAACGTTGCTTGAAATACAAATAAATACTTGAGTTACGCAATTTTTATTTATTGACATTTTCACAATTATTAGATTATTTATAATAATATTATACATAGCATATATGATATTTTTTAATGATTATTATTTAATTTACGGCGTTAAAAAAGCTTAAAACGTGCATATTAAAGTTTTATTATTATTTTGAAGGTTATATATATTTTTCTTTGCTAGGGCATTATTAATTGAAATTTGGTGATGTGACAATAAAGCGAAACATGCCAATGCAAAACATAATATAAAAATTATCACATAATATTTTTTCAATATTAAATATTTTGTATGAACTTTTATGAAGGTGGTTAAACAAAAATAAAAAATGCATTTACTAATATTATATTTGGAAGATTAAAAAAAATTAAAAAGTGCATTATAGATTTTATATACAAGTTGTTTAATTAGTTCTAGATCGATCAAATAACTTTTAAATGTAAAATATTCCTATTTTATTTATGGAATATATGAGAATATAAAAACTTTTTTTTTTAAACAAATATTTTAAAATGTTACAATGGAACGTATTATTTATTATGTATGTATTATAAAACATGTCTCAACAAATTAATTGATTTCAGTAAGGTTATATTTTTTAATACTCAAGAAAAACTTAAGAACGAGAACCGTTTTATAATCCCACCCTAATATGATTTAATACTTGAATAAAAATTACTTCGATTTTATTAAGATTTCAAATATATTCATATAAAATTGTTTTATTAACTATTATAGATTTACATAAATGTTTAATTCATTTCCTTAAAAAATATATACGTTTATTTTATAAAAAATAAAATAATAAAATAAAATTGCATAATTCAAAGCCCTTTAGATTAATAATTTATGCTTCATAAAATATTATTATTAAAGGTGATTTAATTTACTAGTACAAATGTCACGCTATTTGAAATTAATACTGAATCAATTAATAAGATTTTAATAATTGTATAGTTAATTCTCTCTGCTTATGATGGTTTGTTAGCTAATATTTTAATAACTGAAGAAAGAAACAACTGCTTCTGAAATTTGTAGTAATACTAAAAAAAAAATTGTTTATACTATAAAAAATATTTATATAAAATTTGTTTGCGTCGAGAAAATATAAATATTAAAATATAATTAATTTATTGAAGGTTTTAGCGTTAACACTGTGAAATTTTATTATTAATTTGGAAGCAGAATATTAAATACTGTATAATCAACATAATTTATAAAATATTTTTTTTTAAATTAACTACGTGTTTTGGAGATAAGAAGGGTTGGTTTAAAGTGAATATAGTTATATTTATACCTGAGGATAGAGGATGTTGCCTCCGAAACATATTGTGTATAATATTATTATTTTATAAAAATATAAAAAAAAAGATAAAGAAGAATCCCTGAAATGGTTTGGACATATGGAACGAATGGATGAGAGAAGAATTGTCAAAATGTTTTTATTGTTTCTTGAATTATTATATAAAACTCCATATTAATTAATTTATGAAAACGTCAGTTTTCTAAAAGTTATATTATATTTTATGGGAATGACATGTTTCGCCTTTTTAAGGCATTATCAAATGTCTTAGAAGGGCGAAACATGTCATTCCCATAATATATAATAAAACTTCTAGAAAACTAACGTTTTTAAACGTATTAATTGTTAAAATGTTGTATACAAGCAGTGTGAGTGTGAAGAGAAGTCGTGGAAGACCAAGGAAAGCATGGTATGACAAAAATAATCAAATACTGAAAGACGACCACATTTGAAGTCGGAAAAATCGACGAGTGTGCATGTTACGATGTATGAATGTGGAGGAAACTAGAGAGGTATGTCAGGACAGAATGGTGTGGTGGTCCATCCTCACTGCCTACCCTCCTGTTAGTTAGTTTTTAAAAGGGGATTATACAGTATTTAATATTCTCATTCTAAAATTTAATTAACACAAAATTTTAAGTATACTTTTATAGGTTGATTTTAATTTGATAGAAGGATTGATATAAATAGTATTGTTATATGGATATTAACTTCACAGATACGTGGAAATGTTCACAAAGAAGCGTGACTGTTGACTGACTAGTGAATTATGTTTACGATACGTTTTATCCTCTAAGAGGAAGGTAGGGGCAACAGGGAGACAGTGCCGCATCAGGACAGGGCAATATACATAATTAAAATACCAAAAGTAGGATAAATGCCATAGAAAGAACACCTAGAATATTGTACGCGAAAACGATATATGATAGAATACCGAACAATGAAATAAGGAAGAAATGTAAGGCAGATGATTGCTTCATAAGCAAAATTAAAAGAGGATCCCTCAGATGGTTTGGACATATCGAACAAATGGACGTGAAAATAGTGGTAAAAATGTTATTATATTATATTTAATGGGAATGACATGTTTCGCCCTTCTAAAGCATTATCAAATGTGTTCGCCCTTCTAAGACATTTGATAATGCCTTAGAAGGGCGAAACTTGTCATTCCCATAAAATACAATAAAACTTCTTGAAAACTGACGTTTTCGACGAAATACTAAAAGGCGGCTATATTCGAAGTCGGAAAAATTGACGAGCGTGCATGTTACAGTAGTCACGTCAGGACAGAGAACTCCTCCGGAGAAACGGCGTGATGGTAAATAAGTTAGTTAGTTAAATACCAAAAAATACAGCACTTTTTATATGTATCTTGTATATTTATAATGAAACAAATATGTGTTTTAGTTTGATTAAAACATACGCTTTTAAAAATAATCACAATAATAATAATTCCTAAATGTATACGAGTATATAATATTGCACATTTTGTAGTTAATTTTTTATTATTTTTATTTTGTATTTGAACAAAATTTTAAAACCATAATAAATTAATGTCTTCTATATTCACCATAGCTTTGTTTTGCGAATTCATTAATTAAGGTTTTTTAAACTTTGTAAACAGCACGAACTTCATTTAAAAAATTAAAATTAATAAACAAACATGTTTCACCACAGGAGTCCTTCATCGGTGTTTTGTATCTTCTTCTTCAAGTGCCCTGTCGGGTCCCCCCAACGTTGGCAATCACCTCGGCGAACCTGTCTCTGTCCTGCGCCGCTCGGAACAGCTACTCCACACTTCGGATGCCGGTCCACTCCCTCAGGACGTCTGTCTCCCATCGGGCCCTCGGCGTCCCTCAACTTTCCCCTCCAATATCAGTTGGAGAAGGTGGTACTTTTCCCCACGCAGTATATGACCCACATATGTGAAATCTTCTGAACCTTGATAGTTGATAACAGTTCCCTGTCAACTCTAGCTCGCCTCAGGACTTCGGTATTAGTAACCATGTCTGTCCAGGGAATTTTGAGCATTCGGCGATAGACACACATTACAAATGCTTCCAGTCTGCCCAGGTGTTTTTTATATACAAAATAAATATTTACAACAATTTTTCATGAATGTAGTCAGTTCGAACAGATATTAAAATGTGTTTTTAAATCATTTAAATAATACGTAATTGTGTAGTCTCCAGTCCGGTCCATTTCACATCTTGGCGGCGAGAGTACACGCGAGATTTCCCACGATAATCCAATACCAGAAGATGTGCAATACTCAAATTTATTTCGTTGGTATTTTGATCTCGTATTAATCTGTTTCACCTTCATTTTTTTCTGTTTTGATTGAATTTAGGCACGCATACCATTGTTAGGAACAAATTATGCGGAATACAGTATATGCGTGGATAATTATAATGTTAGCAAGACTTAATTAAGAATTCAAAAGGTTATTTGCGATACATGTATCTCAAGAGTTTGAGAATGCCCTAGCAAGGCGAAACAAATTTGTAACAAGTATATATATTAATTGTATCTCAATAGAGACGAAGATGTAAATTGTTTTTCTGGGAACAAAATGTGGTGGCCGAGGCGCTTACAGGACTTATGACCTGTCATTGGTTGGGTTGAGCGATCGCTTTACGTTTAACAACATTCCCCATTCCTCCCTTCTTATGACCACCACATCTGACAATTTTTTAATGTAAAGATAAGCGCGGTATAATAACTAAAATATGTAAAGATAAGCGCGGGATTCTAGCATATATACAAGTTCCAAAAAATTGTCAGATGTGGTGGTCATAAGAAGGGCGGAATGGGAAATGTTGTTAAACATAAAGCGATCGCTCAACACAACCTATGACAGGTCATAAGTCCTGTAAGCGCTTCGGCCACCACATTCTGTTCCCAGAAAAACAATTTACATCTTCGTCTCTATTGAGATACAATTAATCCTTATAAAAAAATAATTTATATTGGTTAAAATCCAGTATTTGTCTACAAGACTTTGTAAACATTCAAAATGTTGTTTAAATAAATAAAAAATATCACTTACACAGTTTGTTTTATTTCATTTCAAAGTTCGAACGCTCTTTATTAAAGTTAAACCAATAAGATAATCACGTTTACATTATATTTTATAATGGAGTTTTTGATGATTGTGGTTTTTACATAATAAAAACCATACTCGTCAATGCAATAGGTTATTTGAACCCAATTATTATAATATATTTATAATTTAGCTATTGATTTTCACGACCTCCTAAAAAAAGATGGAAGGACAGTTGGGAATCTACCTCGAAGGAGAAGCAACCTCTGGAGAACAGACCACATAGATCTACAACAAGGAAGAAGAAAGAGAAGAATAAGATTTTCATGACATTTGGTAGCCCGTCTATTGCCATAATTGTTGTCATTACAATTCCACCAGACCAAAGACAGAATGTGACTTTTTATTTGAAAAAACTGAGTCCAAGGATTTAAATAATATTTTTTTATTAACTATTTCCACTTTTGTCTTTATTTCGAAATAGCCACCGGTTTCGCCAGGCTGGCTGGCATCGACATACTAGCGAAACCGTCGCGTTGTTGAAATAAAGACAACAGTGGAAGTAGTTATTAAAATAAGGTTTTATGTAATTATTATTTTAAATTAACTTCAATCAACAGATTTCAGAAAAATCATTAATTGATTCAAGGATTTAAATAAAATTTATTAGAATTCATTATTCTTCTTCTTCTTCCTCAACAAAATAATAAAAAAATTAAATGATAATAATAATATTATAATAATAATAAATAAAAATAATCAGGCCCATAATGACATACGGAATCGAAGCAAGAGCAGACACTGTCAGAACCAAACATCTCTTAAGAGTAGCAGAAATGAGAACATTGCGACCTATTGTGGGGAGAAACCTTAGATATAGGATACCCAATGAAAAAATTCGCAAACCCTACAAAATTGAAGACAAAGTTAGATGGAGTAGACAAAGAAGACGATTCTGGAGGGACCACATCGAGAGAATGGATGCACAAGACTCCAGAAGGCCGCCGACCACCAGGATGACCACCAAAGAGATGGAGAGAAGGCTGGTTTTCTTCATCACAGGAAGAAAGTTGATATCCTGCATAAACAGATCGCAAGATCTACAATCAGAAGAAAAAGAAGAAGAATAAAAATAATGTTTGGCACTAGAACTCCATTATGTATTGCCACCTTTGTCTAAATTAAACAGTTAATTATTTAATAATAAATCTTTTAAAATTTAGAATCTTCACAACTTCGTGGAATTAATTTCAAGTCGTATTTTAAAAATGGAATTCGCGCTATTAATAAACTTGGCACATTCTTTCAAGAGATGGCATCTTAATGGATTGATATATTAATTAGAGCGATTACTTAAGCACGAGTTATAGAATTCCTCTGTGAGTAATTTGTGTGTATTTAATAAGAAATTGTAAGCAACATTTAGATTTTAAACTGATTATCTCAACACTAGAAATCTTGTTTCCCAGCACTTGTTGTCAGACGCTAAGTTTTATGAGAAAATGCTTGTATTAGCTTCCCTTACTGGGACTGTGGTTACTACAAACTGAACTAATAAAATAACTAACCATCACGCTGTCTCCTCGAAGGAGTATGCAGAAAGAATGGACCGCCACAATTTTCTATGACTTATTTATATTGATAGAATACCGAACGATGAAATAAGAGAGAAATGTAAGGCAGATGACTGCATCATGGATAAAATTAAAAAAGGATCCCTGAGATGATACCCATAGTTATAGCAGAGCAAGGGGGCATATATTATTTTATGCCCCAAATTGCCCCACAGAGGCCCTTCGAAGTTCTCTTGTATTGAAAGCAATTCGTCTCTTAAATGAGGTTGCAGAAGAGATAGACCTCTTTGGATGCAATTATGGCGAATTCGTAAATACCCTTATAATAAAGGCAGCAAGCAAATAGCTGGCTTTTGCTATTCATAAGGTTCTATGTATATTTCCTTTGATATTCTTTTTTTTCACCCTTTACATCGATTTGGCTTGCACTGTAATGATGTAAGGAGTTTTTTCAATAAAATAATAATAATAATAATATATGGAACGAATAGATGATAGTAAAATGGTTAAAAAGTTGTACACAAGCAGCGAGAGTGGATAAAGAAGCCGAGGACGACCGAGGAAAACATGGCATGACCAAATTAATCAATTACTAAAAGGCGGCCACATTCGAAGTCGGAATAATCGACGTGCGTGCATGGTACGATGTATGAATGTATCAGTTTATCAGTTTATCAGTTTATTTCATTTCATCAATAGACATTACAAAATTAATTTTTAAGGCATCTATTGAGAACAGGTAAAATAATATATTGGTAAAATAATAATATACTACCAGAAACGCATGAGAGATGGTTGAACATTAGGAAGACAGGATACCCTCCAGAATTAAGAGTATTTGCCTTCTGAACGTACTTTCACTGATATGAAAGACGTCGATTTCCGAGGAGACCGCGTTCAGCAGATTGATTGCTCTTCCCACCGGTGTCACCAGAGCCAGGTTGGTTCTAGCGGCGGATAGGTAAAACAATCTATGCTGGCGCTGTCGGAGATATCTGTCGGGAACAAAAAGACCTACACCCTCCAGCACGGCTGAGTTTTCAAAATATCCCCTAATAAGCCTAAAGAAATGGGTTATAAGAAACCCGTCTCTTCGAAGCTGCAGAGAATTAGACCCCAACATTCCCAAAAGAAACGCTGTGGGATAGAGCCATGGATAGCTACCATACTCCTTCATGTAGAGATACCTCAGAAATTTTTTCTGAACCTTCTCCAGCATAAGGGAATATCTCGCCTCGTGCGGACTCCATATTACAGAACCACTTTCGAGTCTGCTCCGAACCAATGAATTGTATAGTACTCTGAGCACATTGGGATCTCTGAAAACCCTTCCGGTCCGAATTATGAAGCCCAACATCTTCAGCGCAATGCCACAAATTCTCTCAACATGAGCATGAAAGGTTAATCTACTCTCATAGATGACCCCGAGATCTCTCATAGTGGATACATGTGCCAACTGCTGGTTATTCATCGTGTATCTATGATATATAGTTCTCCGTGCTCTCGTAAAAGATAACATTACGCACTTAGAGACATTGAATTTCATATGATTACTGTGACTCCAGGTAACAATATTATTAATATCCGACTGAAGGCGTAGACAATCGTCAGGATTATTTATGTCTAGGAATAATTTCAGGTCATCGGCAAATAAAAGAAATCGCGAGAAGTTTATTACCTTCGCAATATCGTTTATGAATATAGTGAAGAGGAGTGGGCCAAGGTTCGAACCCTGTGGCACCCCTGAATAAACAAAAAAAGGTTCCGATTGAAAAATTCCGTACGAGACGAATTGTTTCCTCCCCTCAAGGTAACTAGTGAAAAGCATAATAAGTTGAGAAGAGAAACCAATTTGAGATAGCTTTGCTATAAGAATGTCATGGTTCACAGTATCAAATGCCTTTGAGAAGTCATTATATGAACAGTCAACTTGGTGACCATTGTCCAAGGCCCTTGTTATGTATTCTGTGAAGACCATGAGATTTGTTTCAGTAGAGCGCCCCTTCCTGAACCCATGTTGTTCTGTTATAATATATGGAGGAAGCCCGAGAGGTATGCCAGGACAGAGCACTTTGGCGATCCATGGCGTAATGGTTAGTTAGTTAGTTAGTTTTTTATTTATTGTTTCTTGAACAAAACTCCATATTAAAAAATAATACAAATGAAAACGTCAGTTTTATAGAAGTTTTATTATATTTTATGGGAATGACATGTTTCGCCCTTCTAACGCATTATCAAATGTGACGAAATTTCAGCTCGTTGCTGTTTATATACACTACAGGATGGCGATTTTATTTTATATATTATATAATACTTAATTATTCATTTTTTATATATAATACTGAATCATTAGTCACCACACATTTATAAACAATTTGTAAGAACATGTTTTTCTTAGAAACACTTTATTTCATCCTACCTCAAATAACTTATTTAAAAAAAAAAACCAACTAACCATCACGCCGTCTCTCCGTAGGGGTAGGCAGAGAGGATGGACTGCCATACAGTTCTGTCCTGACATATCTCTCTTGCTTCCTCGACATTCGTAAATCGACATTCGTATTTGATTAATTTGGGCGATTCATAAATTGTTTATCTATGAAAATAGTATTTTCAAAGTATCCCTTAAAATACATACGTCACGGCCGCCCCCCTTGACTATCTATGCCCCCCATTTGCCTCTGGACCTGATACCGTCCCCATGAAAGGTTCCAGCTGCGGTACCGCCCTCGTTGGAAACCTATAGAATATTCAAGAAATTAAAATCTACCAGAAGATGGCAGAAAACTGACGAAACTGGTCGGTACTAAAAAAATGGAAAAAGGTACGTTAAAAGATTATTTAGTGCAATTATAACACTAACTAACTAACCATCACGCCGTTTCCCCGAAGTGGTAGGCAGAAAGAATGGACTGCCACACTTTAACCGATGCAGCACTCCATCCCTCTCTTTTCGCCCCCGCGGGAGACGCGGTGTGATGGGTTGTAAACCTCATCGGCATGAATGGGCATCTCCAACGTCCACAAAATAAATCTAAAACAAATAATATATAATATATGCAATGATATAAAATAAAAGAAGGGTTGGGGCAGGCAACAAAATGAATGGTGCGCTTAAAGTTGTCATCACAAACAAAAACCTATCCAAACGCTAGAATGGCAGTGCACAATGGTGTTCTTCTACCGACCCTTATGTATGGAAGCGAAGCAAGGAACTGGCAAAAGAAGGATGAAAGTAGAATAAATGCAGTAGAAATTAGATCTTTTAGACGAATGTGTGGATACTCTTGTATGATAGAGTGTCAAATGAAAATATGAGAAGTGAATGCGGTGCGAATGATGGTGTCATGAACAAAATAATGAAAGGATCATTAAGATGGTTTGGACATATGGAAAGAATGAATGAAGAAAGAATGGTAAAAAATTTATATGTTAATGTCAAATGAAAATATAAGAAGTGAATGCGGTAATGATGGTGTTATGAACAAAATAATGAAAGAATTTTTAAGATGGTTTGGACACATGGAAAGAATGAATGAAGAAAGAATGGTAAAAAAATTGTTTGTTAACGATGTAAATGGAACTAGAAATAGAGGAAGACCGAGGAAAATGTGACACGATAAAATAAATCAAATACTGAATGTCGGCCACGTGAGAAATCGTCGCGCGTGCATAACACGATGTATGAATGTTGAGGAAGCGAGAGAAATATGTCAGGAAAGAAATGTGTGGCAGTCAATTTTTCTGCCTACCCCTTCGGGAGACGGCGTGATGGCATGTTAGTTAGTTAGTATTAAAGGCGATTAATCTTAACCCTCGTACGATTTCCACGCTATACTACTCCTTTTTTATCATTAGTTCAGAGAGTGTGAAAATCAAGAGAATGGTTTATCTGTTAACATCCGGTGTTCAGCCTTCGAAGTCTCGTAGCAATACAGAACCGCATTTAGATTTATTTTAGCCCAATATTTTATTAATACAGAACTAACGTCATCGCCACTGGGTGTCTCTCGTATACAAGGAAGACTGACCTTCATGGTTGTGGGTTCTCATGTGACTAGAGAGTCCAATCCTGGACCCACACACTCTGGAGCATTTAGAGCAGGGGAAGAAGTTGTAAGTGAAACCGCTACTGTCTCCCGATGGTCTCTCCATTTTTCTCCTCCTCTGCGCGACGTCGTCTCTGTGCTATGCTTTACAGCCCCTTTAAATAACATAAATTTGAAACTCCGCCAGGAATGATCAACAATTCGAAAAAATACATTATGAAGGTAATTATTATTAGTGAATAATATCAGAGAAAATGTAATACTAATACACGTGTACCTACGTCTATGATTATTTGAAACATCACAAAATCATAGATAATATTTATTTTTAAGGCGATTTTATAAAATACTTTTGGTATGTAACAAATTATATACGTATGTAAATCGTGTAATAACGGATTATATAATTCTATAAGGTTATACATTTTATTTTATTTTTCCCTTATGTATGGAAGCGAAGCATGGAACTGGCAAAAGAAGGATGAAAGTAGAATAAATGCAGTAGAAGTGAGATCTCTTGTGGATGTGTGGATACTCTATGTATGATAGAGTGTCGAATGAAAATATAAGAAGTGAATGCGGTGCGAATGATGGTGTCATGAACAAAATAATGAAAGGATCATTAAGATGGTTTGGACATGTGGAAAGAATGAATGAAGAAAGAATGGTAAAAAAATTATATGTTAATGATGTAAATGGAACCAGAAAAAAAGGAAGACCGAGGAAAACGTGGCACGATCAAATAAATCAAATATTGAATGTCGGCCATGTGAGGAGTCAGAGAAATCGACGCGCGTGCATGACACGATGTATGAATGTTGAGGAAGCGAGAGAAATATGTCAAATACTTTTGGTATGTAACAAATTATATACGTATGTAAATCGTGTAATAACGGATTATATAATTCTATAAGGTTATACATTTTATTTTATTTTTCCCTTATGTATGGAAGCGAAGCATGGAACTGGCAAAAGAAGGATGAAAGTAGAATAAATGCAGTAGAAGTGAGATCTCTTGTGGATGTGTGGATACTCTATGTATGATAGAGTGTCGAATGAAAATATAAGAAGTGAATGCGGTGCGAATGATGGTGTCATGAACAAAATAATGAAAGGATCATTAAGATGGTTTGGACATGTGGAAAGAATGAATGAAGAAAGAATGGTAAAAAAATTATATGTTAATGATGTAAATGGAACCAGAAAAAAAGGAAGACCGAGGAAAACGTGGCACGATCAAATAAATCAAATATTGAATGTCGGCCATGTGAGGAGTCAGAGAAATCGACGCGCGTGCATGACACGATGTATGAATGTTGAGGAAGCGAGAGAAATATGTCAAGAAAGAAAAGTGTGAAAGTCCATTTGTTTCTGCCTACCCCTTCGGGGAGACGGCGTGATGGTTAGTAAGTTAGTTAGTTTTTATACATTTTAGCATCTCATGGACCCCTTTTTGCTTCCCAGGGCTCCCCTACTCCCCCAGGGTCAGAATTAACCCCTCAGCTCCCTCCAGCTTCCAGCAGGGAACCTATGCTCTAAACCTATACCCCCCCTTAAGGTCTCTGGTGGATACGATAAAACAGATTTTTCATTGAATGTTCTCGTGGTGTGATCACGAAAGTAATTATTGTAATTTGTTCTTGGTTCATACGGCCCTGTCTCAATAAGCGCGGGAAACAATGGATGTTCTACATCTCCTGCCAACAGTTCGACTAATTAATAGCTTGTCCATTACCCGTTATTAATACCCATCCTTGAACTTTGGGTACAGCGGACCTACCATCTTAGAAGATTCCACAGTTTTCGAGTACAATATCAAAGTTAATCACTCGCTTGACCCACGGAACTAAATACGCAAAAAGTCAACAGCTAACGAACCATTAATGTCAGTTATAAATTGTCTAATTATCTCAATCGTTTGCTGATCATCAATTCCATGTTTCATTTCATCTTCAACATTAATATAAACTAGTTGCGAACCGTGAAATATTCACGGAAGTAAAGAATTTCTACCCTTCAAAAACTTGGTTCACTGCACAGTGAATAAGTTTTAACTTTTAACAACAACAAACCATCACGCCGTTTCCCCATCACGGTAGTCAGAGATAATGGACCGCTACACTGCTCTATCCTGACACAGCTCTCTAGCTTCCTCCACATTCATAAAGCGACTCATACACGCACGTTGATTCTTCCGACTTCTAACATCAAATATCAAATTTTGAGTGCAAAAACAAAAATTAAGTACGCGGACGCATTCCGAATGTTGACTGTGGCATATGGTGAAGCTACCTTGGACCGAAGCAACGATTATCGGTGGTACAAAATGTTCTCAGAGGGCCGAGAAGATGTGAACGACGAAGAGCGTGCCGGACGTCCGAGCACGTCAACAACAGACGAAAACAGACGATGAAGTGAAAAAAATAGTATTGGCCAATCGTCGAATTACCGCTAGAGAAGTTGCTGAGGACTTAAACATATCGCTTGGCTCGTGCCATTCGAGTTTTACCAATGATTTGAACATGAGACGGGTCACCGCGAAATTCGTACCAAAATTGGTAATTTCGCATCGTTGCTTGTGCGCGAATTTTTGGCCAAAAACAACACACTTATAATGCCGCAGTCACCGTATTTCCCAGATCTGGCCCCCTGTGACTTTTTCTTGTTCCCGAAACTGAAGAGGCCCATGAAAGTACGACGCTACGCTACGATTGAGGAGATAAAGACGGCATCGAAGGAGGAGCTGAACAAGATCACAAAATATGATTTTTTGAAGTGCTTCGAGGATTGGAAAATACGTTGGCACAAGTGTATAATATCTGGTGGGGATTGCTTTGAAGGGGACAAAATAGATATTCATGAATAAATAAATTCGTATTCGTAAAAAGTATTCGTCTACAAGTATTTGTATACATTCAAAATGTTGTAAAAACAAAAACTGGTCAAAATTATAGCATATAGATTGGAGAGACTTCTCCAGGCGGTTTCTAGCAATGCGCTAATGGCGGTAGCCTTTCACATTGCGTTTAAAAGATACAATATTCATAGATGGCGTTAATGTGTAGATTGAAAAAGCTACCATGCAAAGGGTGGTGTTGCAGATTAACATATACGAGTATACCTACAACTTCCAAACATTTGTCAGACATAATGGTCATAAGAAAAAAAAAGGTAGAATGGGGAATGTTGAATTACACAAAGCGTGCGCTTAAGCCAAATAATGACAGGTCATAACTCCTGTAAACACCTCGATCAACCATATTCTGTTTCCAATTTGCATCTTCGCCTTATTGAGATACAATTAATTCTTGAAATAAATAATTTTTGAAAAATCACAAAATTCGCGATACTTTTTGAACGGACCTCGTACCTACATACAACTGAATATGGATACTGCAACGGTCTCAGAAACGTAAGCCACAAACACTAAATCCAAAGAATGAATATACTCGTATATTCAATTTATTCAACAATTTTAAATAAAATGTTGTTTACACAAATATTACGGAATAAAAGATTTTCCCACGTACGAGAAAATTGAAATTTATCAATTCTGTATGACCATGAATGCTTAGACGATATAATAGTGAATTAATATTTTTTCACAGTGATAAAAATTGCGACTACATATTAAATTAAGTTCGTTTCGCAATCAATTAGAGTAGAAAAATCTGTCATTTTTTTAATAATTAATACTTCTTGGTTAAAACCCTACATCTTCTTCTTCTTCTTCTTCTTCTTCAGCCTATTACCGTCCACTCCTAGACAAAGGCCTCCTCCATTCGCTTCCATGTCACTCTGTCTTGTGCAGACTGCATCCAGGTTATTCCGACATGTCTGTTCAGATCATCCTTCCACCGTAGTTGCGGTCGCCCTGCACTTCGCTTTGCCGTCCACGGTCTCCAAGTCAGCAGTCTTCTTGTCCATTTTTCGTCTGAGATTCTGGCTCCATGACCTGCCCATTGCCATTTTAGAGTCGCCACCCGGCGGATGATGTCAGTGACCTTTGTTTTTTTCCTCACCGTATCGTTTCTGACTCAATCTCTTAGGCTTATTCCTAACATGGCTCTTTGGGTCACTCGTAGTTTCTCGGCACTTTTTTTGGACAATGTTACAGTTTCAAGACCATAAGTACCAACTGCCAGAACATAGACTTCATATACTTTTCGTTTCAGGTTGATCGGTATTTTCCGGTTTTTAAGGATATAACCCATTTTTCCGAAAGCTCCCCAGCTTAGTCCAATTATTCTTTTGAGCTCTGCGGTTTGGTTATCTCGGCCCAATCAAATATTGTGTCCCAAGTATGTATATTCTTGGACATTCTCTATTCTGTTGCCAACCACGTTGATTTCAAGCCTTACCGTGCCCATCACCTTGGTCTTTGGCAGGTTCATAATCAAACCTACAGATTTGGATGCATCGTTTAGTTTTTTTTTTTTTGTATACAACAGGTCGTTTGAACCCAATTACTGTATACAATTTATTTTATTTTTATATTGATTCTCATGACATAGGATAGGTAGCTAATCTATCGCCATTTTATTGTTACGTGAATTCTACACCAGACCAAAGAAAGTGTGACAATCACACTGCCCTCGCCGGGAATCGAGCCCGGAACCTTCGGGGTGGCAGTCAATGCACTTACCACTAGGCCATGAAGGTCGTCGATATCATGTCATTCTCATAAAATATGATAAAACTTGTATAAAACAGACGTTTTCATTCGTATTAATTATTTAATATGGAGTTTTACATTATTCTTCAAGAGACACAATGGTTTGTTGTTGTCGAATGTGAGAGTACATGTCTTGACCAAAAACCCAAATATTTAAAATGAAGATTTATGCTATCTTTGTAGTAACAGCTAGTAGCTCTCGGTACTTAACATTGCGTATGCGTAGGTACTATATAGATTATGCAACCGTTGATTGTTTCAAATGGCAACATTACACGCGCTTCCCGCCTCGGGGTATTCCACGTTTAAAAATAGAACGGTATGAAATGATTCGAATATTTTTTATTAGCATTATTTATAATCAATGGTCCGGTCCGTCTATCTTTCATTTCTCAAATGGTAGGGCTTATATCACAGCTACCTACTTTAAATAAAATATACGATACATTTCTCTTTTTATTTTTATATATTTTGTATATACAACAAAGCAAAGCACTGAACTGGCAAAAGAAGGATGAAAGTAGAATAAATGCAGTAGAAATGAGATCTCTTAGACGAATGTGTGGATACTCTGTGTATGATAGAGTGTCGAATGAAAATATAAGAAGTGAATGCGGTGCAAATGATGTTGTCATGAACAAAATAATGAAAGGATCATTAAGATGATTTGGACATATGGAAAGAATGAATGAAGAAAGAATGGTAAAAAAATTATTTGTTAATGGAACCAGAAATAGAGGAAGACCGAGGAAAACGTGGCACGATTAGATAAATCAAATATTGAAAGTCGGCATGTGAGAAGTCAGAGAAATCGACGCGCGTGCATGACACGATGTATGAATGTTGAGGAAGCGAGAGAAATATGTCAGGAAAGAAAAGTGTAGTAGTCCATTCTTTCTGCCTACCCCTTCGGGGAGACGGCGTGATGGTTAGTTAGTTAGTTAGTTAGTTAGTTTTGTATATACAACACTAACATTAAACAAATTCAAATTACATAGACATGTTTCGGACAACCACTCCTTCTTCAGTGATACAACTTATAAAGATACATATTTAAAATATTATAAAATTGTTAACATGATCTGATGGATTTCAACACTCTTGAAACTCGTCGAATGATCTTTCTAGGTAAGCATTTTTTCATACTATTATCCGGAGGTATTTACAATCCAGGAATACTGAGAGAACTTAATCTATACGTTTCCCATAGTTATAGCAGAGTAAGGGGGCATATATTATTGTATGCCCCAAATTGCCGCACAGATGCCCTTCGAAGTTCTCCTGTATTGAAAGAGATTCGTCTTTCAGAAGAGAGAAACGGCGTGATGGTTAGTTAGTTCTTCTTAGCGATATCATTTCTACGGCATTTTTATAGCGGCTCGAAGCTCATATATTAATATAACATATATGAATATATAAGCTCGAATGACAACTTTCGTGGCTGAGTGGCAAGTGCTATGACTGTTACAACAAAAATACCGGGTTCGATTTCCGGCGACGACAGTTTAATTATCACACTGTCTTTGGTCTGGTGTAGAATTCACATGACAATAAAATGGCGATAGATTAGCTACCTATCACATGTCACGAGAATCAATTTGATAGCTGTACCCTTTACATGGATTTGACTCTCGCTGTAATACAGCCAATAATACAGAGGAAGCTAGAGAGGTGTGCCAGGATAGAGTAGTGTGGCGGTCCATTCTCTCTGCTTACCCCTACGGGGAAACGGCGTGATGGTTTGTTGTTGTTTAAACGGTTGTAACTGTAGGCGTTCATTTCTTC
The DNA here is from genome assembly GCA_022606425.2 of Lepidostoma basale. NCBI lineage: Eukaryota > Metazoa > Arthropoda > Insecta > Trichoptera > Lepidostomatidae > Lepidostoma > Lepidostoma basale. Next base: position 533,868 of record JAHDVF020001163.1, read on the forward strand.
GTTAGCGAACACTAAATTGTTAACCTTTATAATTAGATATTATTGAAATACCAACTTCCCACGAGTTAAAATACCTTTTAGGTCATTATGTATGGAAGCGAAGCATGGAACTGGCAAAAGAAGGATGAAAGTAGAATAAATGCAGTAGAAATGAAATCTCTTAGACGAATGTGTGTTTACAACTGTGTATGATAGAGTATCGAATGAAAATGTAAGAAGTGAATGCGGTGCGAATGATGGTGTTTTGAACAAAATAATGAAAGGATCATTTAGAAGGTTTGGACACAAGGAAAGAATGGTTAAATAAAGGTAGGTATATGTTAACAATGTAAATGGATCAAGAAAAAGAGTAAGACGTAGGAAAACGTGACACGATCAAAATAATCAAATATTGAATGTCGGCAACGTGAGTGCCGGAGAAATCGACGTGCGTGCATGACAGGGTGTGTGAATGTCGAGAAATCGAGAGAAGTATGTCAGGAAAGAAAAGTGTGGCAGTTCATTCTTTCTGCCTACTCCTTCGGCGAGACGGCGTGATGGTTTGTTAGTTAGTTTTTTATCATTATTATTATTATTAATTATTGAATCGCTCTTTACATCATTACAGTGCGAGCCAAATCCATGTAAAGGGTATAGCTATCATATTGATTCTCATTACATGTGATAGGTTGCTAATCTATAGCCATTTTTTTATTACGTGAATTCTACACCAGACAAAAGACGGTGTGACAATCGTACTGCCGTCGCTGGGAATCGAACCCGGGACCATCGGCGTAACAGTCATAGCACTTGTCACTCAGCCACGAGCTCATATATTCATGTTAAACTTTTAGGTAAACTTGAGGTGTTAACATTGTGGAATTTCATAATGACGAATTTTTTATGAATTGAAACACTGTTTTTCCACTTTTGTGTTTATTTTTCTCGACATGTTTCGAAGGCTTACACCTTCATCATCAGGAGAACGATATAAACTAAATGTAGTTAGTTTAGAGTCGGAGAAATCGACATGCGTGCATGACACGATGTATGAATGTTGAGGAAGAGAGTGAAGTATGTCAGGAAAGAAAAGTGTGTCAGTCCATTCATTTAGCCTACGGGGACGGCGTGATGGTTATTTAGTTAGTTAATTAGGTCGTAAGGTACTCGCGGTGAAATTCACAATTTGAACAACAAACCATCACTCCGTTTCTCCTAAAGGGTAAGCAGAGAGTATCTTATTATTATTATTATTATTATTATTCTTAGTGTAGGGCTAGTGGCCTGTTTCTTAAGAGGAATTGGCCTCCTGCGAGGTCGACTCCCAGCTGTCGATCCATCTCTTTGGTGGTCTGCCCGGGGGTCGTCTATCTTGGGGCTGGCCGTACTACACAATGAAGGGGAGTCTGGATGGATCCTTTCTCCTCACGTGTGCATACCAGTATCGTCTCCTTTGCCTTCCCCACCTAACGACATCCTCGACCTCGCATATCTCCCTTATCCGGGTATTCCTTATCCTCTCTTGCAGTGTCTTGCCAGATATATTTTTGGGCGTCTTCATTTCTGACACTCTGAGCGCAGAGAGAATGTACTGTCATATTACCTACTCTATATCATCTTATACAGATAGAGAGATAGATCATAACAACATAGTGCATTACTCTTGGGCATGCTGGGGACCTATAGTTAACTATAGTACTGGGGACCGCAGATAAGAAGAGATGGGTGCACACTTACCCATTTCTTCAGACTTATCAGGACACTTTTTGGTTAAAACCCTATATCTTCATCTTATTTTCTTCCTCAGCCTATTTCCCCTAAACTCCCGGACAAAGGCCTCCTCCATTCGCTTCCATGTCACTCTGTCTTATGCAGACCGCATCCAGGTTATTCCAGGCTGTTCAGATCATCCTTCCACCGTAGTTGCGGTCGCCCTGCTCTTCTCTTTGCCGTCCACGGTCTCCAAGTCAGCAATCTTCTTTTCCATTTTTCATCTGAGCTTCTGGCTACGTGTCCTGCCCATTGCCATTTTAGAGTCGCCACCCGGTGGATGATGTCAGTGACCTTTGTTTTTTCTCTGACCGTATCGTTTCCAACTCTGTCTCTTAGGCTTATTCCTAACATGGCTCTTTGGGTCACTCGTAGTTTCTCGGCACTTTGTTTGGAAAATGTTACAGTTTCAAGATGTTACCAACTGGCAGAACGCAGACAGCGCTTAATGGATAATGTTCTAGCTGATTTAGCTAAGTTTGGCGAATCGGACTGCTGGGAGCAAAAGGCGCAGGATCGAAGAGCTTGGAAGAAAATCATTAAGGAGAGTATAATACTTCATGAGTTGTATGGTCGTAGGAAGTAAAGAGTTAATCAATTGAATGGCCAACGTCGTACGAAGGTAGACTCATGAGAAAATGAAGCGAAACCTCATTGAAGTATCTATGGTATCTATATCTTTATTCTGCAAACAGTCGTTCAATTATGTCAAGCGCGCAATGTCTTGCGCAGTTTCCAAGATGGCGAAAGGCCGCCAAAAACGGACGAGATGCAATCATAATTATTGCATATAATGAGACGTACGAAATAAATAATCAGTTGTTCATTAAGCCGTAATTTCCCGCGGTATTTTTTCACACAGTGACGACAAGAATTTGTCAAAATCCCATTGGGCTATATGTTACATTGCGGACAGCATTCCAAAGAAAAAATCTCGTGTAAAACCGTTCGTGTGTCGTCGTATTGAGAGGCCACGCCCATTGGCGAAATCGGCCGATTTCGTACGATATTTCATGCGCAGTATTGCCGCCATCTTGTCATTATTGTCTAATTATGTCAAATTAGTCAACTCATCCTAATGTTTTACTGAAATCTTGCAGTCAGAATAAAAAATGAGTAATTACACTAAAAAAACTGACTAACTAACCATCACGCCGTCTCGCCGAAGGGGTAGGCAGAAAGAATGGACTGCCAGATTTTTCTTTCCTGACATATTGTTATAACAACATACGTTTGATGCTCTATAGTCGCAGCACCCGCAGCGTAGTTCATACTCATAAAACATTGTTGTTAATTTTATTTTCCTGTGAAAGTGTTTTCAAAATTTTTTCAATGAATTGAAATTACTAGGTGATTCAATGCGTCTTCTGGAGACACGGCATCCGACAAATTTCTATTCATGGTCTTATGACTGTCAACACGTGTGTCTTACTAAGCAAGTAGGTATACGTAAGAGCATATAGCGCAGTTTTAAATTTCTCTTTGTTTACATTTTTTTCATGTTTTCGGATTAACGGGGAAATCGATTATACGTTTTTTTTTTACACCATCCATCCCGGAAAATCGGGAGTGTACCTACTGTAAAAGAAGTGAATGCAGTGCGAATGAAAGTGTTATGAAAAAAATAATGAAAGATTTTAAGAAATTATATGAAAACAATGTAAACGGAACTAGAAATAGAGGAAGACCGAGGAAAACTCGGCAAGATCAAATCAAACAAATTTAAATGTCAGCCACGATGAAATCGAGGTGAAAATAAATCTATTTTATTAATTTGATATAATTTTATTAAGACAACAACAACAAACCATTTCTCCGCAGGGGTAGGCAGAGAGAATGGACTGCCGCACTACTCTATCCTGACACACCTCGATTCCTCCACATTCATACGGCAAGTCATACACACACGTCGATTCTTCCGGCTTCTAACATGACCAACCATTAAAATTTAATCATCCCATGTTTTCTTTGGTCTACCTCGCCTCCATACTCCATTTACAGTGTTAACGTATACTTTAACCATTCTTTCTTCACCCATGCGCTCCATATGTCTGAACCAACGCAGCGATCCTTTCATAATTTTGTTCATAATATCTTATTTCACTCTACATTCCTTTCTTATATCAGCATATCTGAGATTCTGTCGTACATCGTTCTATACACACATACGTCTTAGGGACCTCATCTCTACCGCATTTATTCTGCTCTCATACTTCTTCTACCAGTACCATGCTTCGCTTCCATACATAAGGGTTGGGACCAGAACTCCATTGTGAACGGCCATTTTCGCTCTTATTGATAAATTCTTGTTTCCAATAACAATTTTTTAAGCTCCATTCACTTTGTTACCCACACCAAACCTTCTATCAACATCACTATCCGTTCAGCCATCCACTGTAAACATGCTGCCTAAATACACAAATACCCTCACCTGTTCCAAGTTCTCTTCATTCCCACTTATATTACAAACTGTCAATTGCTCCTCCCCTTTCAAAAACTATCACCTTTGACTTTCTGACATTCATCATTAAATCATTTGACTTGCATACCTCATACATTCTCGACACCAAGACTGGTAATTTATTTTTATTAAAATTTTATTTATTTTATTTTTATTAATACCAAGCCGTGAAAGACCAAGGAATGCATGGCATGACCAAATGGCACCAAACCATAGTAGTTGCTGTATAGCTCTCCCAAGTGAGAAGTCGGTTGGAACTAAGTTCTATTATCCGGGCGCCGCATGAGGTTCGATATTCCCTGATGGTGGAGATGGTGCAGAAAAAATTTCTACGTTACCTCTATCTTAGGGAGTATGGATATTACCCGTGGTTCTTTCCGACTGATTTCTTGCTAGGGATGCTGGGCTACCCGTCACTCGAGAGGAGACAAGACATTCACTTGGGTGTTCACTTCTTTCCACTGATAGGCGGTTGTATACACAACTCAGAAATTCTGAGTGATGTAGGTCTGTTCGTTCTTGATAATTATCTTCGACAAAGGGGCCATAGATTGTTTTATCTCCCACGATGCAGAACCTGCCAATGGTTATGCCGGTAGGTAGAGCAATATCTTTCTTAAATCGTATCACCTCGGAATTTGACGTATTTTGTAATAGTCTGGCTCACCTGAGGAAGCACTGTCCTTATTATAATTGAATATTCATTTTATTAATTTGTCATGTTGTCACCTTTTTATCGAAAAAAAAGAGTTCTTACTAACCTTATCTATACGTACAATTAAAAAAAAAACATGTAATAGTATTGTCATGTATAAACATGTTACGGAAATAATCAAGTTCCATCTGATCATTCAAAACACACGATTCACTGTAGAAGGATTCATTTAAACTTAAAACTTTATTATTCCAACTGTTGCCAGACAAAATTTACACGTTTCTCGGTAAAAGAATCTCTGGAAATTGGAATAAAACCCTTTTATTCCAAGATACACACCCGAAACCAACAAAACTTTGACTTCATTTTTCTCAGCTTTTTACTTTTGTCAGTTGGAACCTTCTTACTCTCAGGTGACGATGTATCTTATGTTTCTTGCTCTTTTTATTATTTTATTATGTTTTACTAATAAGTAGAATAAATGCAGTAGAAATGAGATCTCTTAGACGAATGTGTGATACTCTTTGTATGATAGAGTGTCGAATGAAAATATAAGAAGTGAATGCGGTGCGAATGATAGTGTTATGAACAAAATAATGAAAGGATCGTTAAGATGGTTTGGACACATGTAAAGAATGAATAAAGAAAGAATGGTAAAAAAGTATATGTTAACGATGTAAATGGAACCAGAAATAGAGGAAGACCGAGGAAAACGTAGCACGATCAAATAAATAAAATATTGAATGTCGGCCATGTGAGGAATCAGAGAAATTGACACGCGTGCATGACACAATGTATGAATGTTAAGGAAGCGAGAGAAATATATTAGGAAAGAAAAGTGTGGCAGTCCATTCTTTCTGCCTACCCCTTCGGAGAGACGGCGTGATGGTTAGTTAGATAGTTATGTTTTACTTATTATTGTGGATCTCCAACTTGTGTCCTTAGTGTATTGGAAAATAATTCTGTAATGCTTAGGATATATTTAAATAAATAAATGAAAATTAATCAAATAATAAAAGGCGGCATTCGAAGTGAAGAATCGACGAGCTTGGATGTTACGATGTATGAATGTAGAGGAAGATTGAGAGATATGTCAGGATAGAGCAGTATGGTGGTACATCCTCTATGCCTACTTCTTCAGGGAAACGGCGTGATGGTTAGTTAGTTAGTCAGTTAGTTAACTGTGGCAGACTACATTTGCAGCTCATATTTAAATGTTTCTTATCAAATCAAAATATATTATCAAGCTACACCAAGCGTGTTAAGATGGTTTGGATATATGGAAAGAATGAATGGTAAATAAAGTAAATGTTAACAACGTAAAACGAAAAAAAAAATGAATCCAAATCGTGGAAAGACGCAACAGTCGGCTGGCTATGGTTATGGCATTAGTATTCTGGGATGCGCATGGTATAATATTCATCAATTACCTCGAAAAGGGTCAGACCATCAACAGCGATTATTACATAGCGTTGTTTGAAGGATGAAATCACGAAAAATCAGCTCCATTTGAAGAAAAAAGTGTTGTTTCACCAAGACAATGCACCGTGTCACAAATAAATGAAAACGATGGCAAAATTGCATGAATTAGGCTACGAATTGCTTCCCCTTCCGCCGTATTCTCCAGATCTGGCTCCCAGTGACTTTTTTCTGTTTGCAGACCTCAAAAGAATGCTCGCCGGGAAAAAAATCACCACTGATGAAGAGGTAATCGCCGAAACTGAGGCTTATTTTAAGGCTTTTACTATGAGAGACTAGTTTTACTATGTTAGCCTATGAACTTTTCAACCCAACTGTTACAACATTGTTCATGACAAATTTTTAACACTTTTGATATTATTTTGTTCAAAATGTTTTATTTTTTTGTAGTTTTAATGACCTTCGTGGCTATTACCAAAATAGCCGCTATACGCTGTGAAAGTTCAAGCGTCCCTATTGAAAAACCCTTTGACCACCAGGATACACCACTTGCAGCGAAGCCACGGCGGCCATTTTGCCTAAATTATATTCCATACAAAATGTCATTGAATGTCCTTTAAAATTAGAAAAACAATTGTGGAAATATCACTTAGACAGGTTGCTTTATTTCATTTTAAAGTTAGAGCGCTCATAATGAAAAAACCTAAATAAAACAGATGTTTTCATTCGTATTAATTATTAAGTAAGGAGTTTTACATCATTGAAAAGAAAGAAAGAATAACATTAAATAGTTAATATAATTTTACAAGAAACGAAATAACATTATGTTCATGATTTTTTATATTAAACAATATCTTTTTTTATCTATCAAATATATTTTTTTAAATCAAATGTCACACTGTAATAACTATTTGTGAAATAATCAGGTGTGGCCATTACATCTGCTGCGTCGAGTTTCCGTTCCACGTGTTGTTCTCATCATCGGAGTCCCGGTCCTTGAGCCGGTATGTGTTTCCCTCCTTCCGGACTGTGCTGACTCCATCTCCAGCCACTCTCCGCCTCTTCACGTTGCTAGAAGCGAAAACACCAATATATTTAAATAATTCAGTCTATTAAAATATTATTTATTTGGGAAACATGTTTACAGATGGAAAAAGACATCGAAAGATTTCAACGAGTGCGGCAGTTATAGATTTTGCCGCTCTGTCGTGACCTCACGAAGGTCGTGTTTGTATGATATTGACAATAATGCTTTATAGGTTCCATCTTCTTTATAGGATGCATCTCTTTTGAATTCATCTTCTTTATAGGATGCTTCTCTTTTGAATTCTCATAATGTAATTGCAAACGATCTGGAAATATGTCTGTAAAGTTTGTAATTTTTATTAAAATAAATTAAATAAAATCTTGCATCTGAGAAGTATAATATGATGATATCCGTCGCCAAAACAAAATGTCTAACAATATCCAGACAGCCTCTCAGATGAAAACTGGTTTTGGAAAGCAAAGTTAGAATTTATAAAACTGATTCACAAATGTCGACAGTAAAAAAAAATCTAAATATTTAATTAAATCTTCTTTTACAGCCGATGCCATTCACTGCTGGACATAAGCCTTTTAGGTATCTTTTCTGATCCATGTCTCAATTGCCCATCATTTGTAAACATACTTCCTAAATATACAAATACATCCACTTGTAATAGATTTTCACCATTGCACCACGCTAATGTCAAACTTTTTTTCTTTTTAACCTTTTCCACGCGTTAATATGCTCCGTTTTATCTATACCCCTATGCGGTACATATTTTCAAATACCTACATATGCAATTAAATAACAAATTATAGCATTATGGCATGATCTATTGGACTATATAGACAGAATAGATTATTCTCTACAATATGAAAACAGTGGTTCTACACTCGTAGATGTTTATAAAAACAAAAACATTAAATTTCATACAAAACATACTGTCTTTCAAATTTGGTCGCGCCATTCACTCAGCGTGGGTGTTCCAAATATTACATTGCAGCAAAATAGCCACTAAGTTCCAAAAAAACTACAAAAAAACTAAGTATGCAGTTTTGTTCTATATTACATTTCGAACTAAACTGCCTACTTAGTTTTTTTGTATTTTTTTTGGTACTTAGTGCCTATTATACTGCAACCATTCATTAAGACTTACTCGGCGCGCGCATGCGCAGATAGCAAATTAGCACTATCGCCATCTGTTGACAAAATTGTAATCTATGGCACTCAAAGGCGCGAAGACGCGCACTTGATTATCGATGATTTTTTATGAAATAAAATTTTATTTTTGAGAAATTCTTGTAGACATCAGCATCGTAATAGTTCTACAAATGTTCAAGTGAGCGGGAAATACATTTTTGATAAAAGAGCGTTGATACATCGGCAGTCAAAGTTCCCGTATCAAGGGTTGATACGGACGCGTGTGAGTATGTATTTTTGCCGTATCAACAGTTGATACGTTAGCGTACAAAAAGTTAAAATATCATTACCTTGGACTTGTTCATATTCATGATCAGATTGTATTGCGTACATAATTCATGATCACTGTCAGCAGTTAGCACAGCGTCGTAAGTACACAACAGACAGAGAGAGGCTCTGCTCATTTTAGCACCTGCATCCTACCCTTTCAACTCTAATAAGAAATATCAATATTATTCTCTACCTTTCATCTTGCGCCCCCTGGGTCCGTCTCACAGTGCCTCCTACGGCCCCCGAGGAGCCCGGAGTCGTGGCAGGGCGCCCTGGCTGTGTCCCCCGCCCTGTCAGCAGTCCGCTGACATACCGAAAGAGATCAGCCGTCGGCGCCACAAGCATGGACCAAAACAGCTGTGTTATCATGCCTGAAAAATCAAAGAAATTTAAAATGAGTAAAAAAAATAATAAAACAAATGACTCCACCCCAATCTTGCTCCACGGTGTCCCCCTTGTGACCACGACCAGCTTTTGTTACCTCGGTAGTATGATAGCAGGCTCGGGAGGTACGGAAGAAGATGTAGCCAGCAGACTCAACAAGGCAAGGGGAGTTTTCGCTATGCTTCGCCCAGAATGTTCCAGTATCATTTCGAGAAAGCTCAAGCTCCAAATATTCAGCAGTAGCGTTAAAAGCGTACTGCTGTACAGATGTGAGACTTGGGAATCTACCACGGACATTATTGGAAAACTCCAGGTATTTATAAATAGGTGCATTCGATCAATATCCAAGATCTATTGGCCCCAAACAGTGTCAAATGCCGTTCTCTGGACCATGGCAGGCGAAAAGCCAATTAGAGAACAAGTCGCTAGACGCAAATGGCAGTGGATTGGTCACACTGCTGAGATGATAATGCTGAAGTGGACTAGAGGCGTCACAAGGCTGGATCACGTAAGGGGTAGCTTTAAGGTTGCCCCAATAACAGAAAAATTAAGAGAATCTCGACTCCGGTGGTACGGTCATGTGATGCAAAGAGACAGTGAACACATTGTCCAAAAAGCCCTCAGCATTCCTACAAAACCAAGAAGAAGCGGCCGCCCAATGGCAACATGGAAAAGGAGCTCCAACACGAGAACCTGATAGTGGAGATGAGTCAGGATAGAAAAGTTTGGCATTTTCGTACGAGGAAGGCCGACTAGATGATTACGACGACTAGAAATGGCAAAGGGAAAGAAGATTTACAATGAACTTCTACCGTGAAATTTCAAATAACATTAATTTTTTATCTTAACATCGCTGGTTGTAAAAGTTTCAATATACTCACTGAAAAATCCACCATATTTGCCGACTTCTGAAGGCAGTGATTCAGCTTGAAGCAGCAGAAGCGAACTCGAGGGACTCAAACCCAACTCCCTCATGGTGGAAGAGTCCTTGTCAGCGGGCAGGCACTGCCGAGGGTACATGGTGGACAGGGTGAAACTCCCAGAAGGCTGTAAACAAAACACTTTTACACATGAAGAAGAAGAATAGGATAGAATGGAGAACATTTGAAGAGGCCTACATCCAGCAGTGGAGAGACAGCTAAGGAAGAAGAAGAAAAAGATGTACAGATGAATCCAATATGATTTCACTGTAAAAGTACAAATTTTTTATCAAATTAATCTTCTTCTTCTTGTCCTGTCACACCTCCGTGGTGCATAGGGCCTCAAGGAACCTTCTCCACCCGACTCTATCTAAAAAAAAATTATGCATTGTAAATTTAACAGTTAATAATGTTGAAGTATCATTGTATTTCGGTCAAACAATGGACACTATCACGAAATTTTAGGTCCTTACATATGATATTGGCATTTTGTATGGGAGGAACATAAAGTTGATTTTTTTTAAATATAATATATTTATTTAATCAAAGTATGTACCATTGCTATCTATGCACTTTTGCCATCTCATAGGTAGTTCATCGATCCCTTTACTAAAAAAACATTCGGACGGGAATCAATAAAATCTTTGAAGTCGGTTTGGACTGCCCCATCGGAGTTGAATTTTTTCCCTTGCAAGAAGTTATCCAAATTTCGAAAAAAATAGTAATCTGTTGGGGCAAGGTTCGGAGAGTACGGTGGATGTCTTAGACATTCCAATTGAAGCTCTTCTAATTTGGTAGCCGTCTGTTGTGCAGTGTGTGGTCTAGCGTTATCATGAAGCAGCAGTGGCCTAGAGCGATTAACCAGCCTCGGTTGTTTAGCAGCTAGCTTTTCCATCATGGTTTGCAGTTGCTGACAATAGACATCTGCCGTAATCGTCTGGCCAGATTTAAGAAAGCTGTAGTGAACACACCAGCACTAGTCCACCAAACGCTCACAAGTAACTTTTTTGGAGTCAATTTTCGCTTGGGGCATGGTTTGGCTGGTTCGGCAGGGTTCAGCCATTGCGATGAGCGCTTCCGATTATCATACAGGATCCACTTTTAATCACAGGTTCCGATTCAAAATCCCTTCATTATTGTGCCGGTTGAGTATGCAACGCAGCAGTCAACGCGCGTTTGTTGATTTGCTTCACTCAATTCGTGAGATACCCACCTTTCAAGCTTTTTCACCTTCCCAATTTGCTTCAAGTGGATTAAAACAGTTTTATCACTAACACCGCAGCCTGCAGCTAACTCGGACGTGGTTTGCGATGGATCCGCTTCCACAATAGCCTTCAATTCTTCATTAACAACTTTGGTCTCCGGCCGTCCACGGGGCTTGTTCTGCAGGTCGAAATTTCCAGAACGAAAACGTTGGAACCAAAAACGCACTGTGTTTTCTTTTGCGGCACCGTCGCCATACACATCATTAATCCTTCGAGCCATTTCTGCAGCACTGGTGCCACGGTGGAACTCGTACTCGTAAATAACGCGATATTTCAAGTTTTCCATTTTGTAAACTGAGTGACGCAAAGAAAAAAAACAATTGAGGAAAAAACAAATGAATTATAATTTTCGAAACACAAATACTTGAGTAAATAGCTGTATAAACTTGAATTTGGAATTCCTAACCAAAGAGAAGATATTTGAGATCAAAGTTGCCAGTACGGCAAAACGCCAATTTCATATGTAAGGACCTAATATGTCGCCCTCCGAGGCGATCCGATTAAGCAATAATTAATAATATTAATATTTTGTAGAATCGCTCTTTACATCATGACAGCATGAGCCAAATCGATGTAAAGGATATTATAGCTATCATAGTGATTCTCGTGACATGTGATAGGTAGCTAATCTATCGCCATTTTATTGTCAAGTGAATTTTACACCAGACCAAAGACAGTGTGACAATCACACTGCCCTCGCCGGGAATCGAACCCGGAACCTTCGGGGTGGCAGTCAATGCACTTACCACTCGGCCACGAAGGTCGTCGATATATAAGATTGCCCTACCCACAAGCATAACCATTGGCAGGTTGATTCTGCAGCGCGGCAAATAAAACAATCTGTGCTGTCATTGACGAGGATCACTCAGGACATCCGAGTTTTGTATACGGCCCCCAATCAGGTGAAAGAAGTGAACTCCCAAGTGGATATTCCTCATTCTCTCCAATGATTGGTAGCTTAGCGTGCCTAGTAAGAATTCAGTCGGAAAGAGCTTTATCAATTTATCAAATTTATTATAATAAGAATTCAAGAACTTACAATAATGTTTTCCCTGATATACTGCCTTAGTTCTCCGAGCGTGGAGTCGGAAGGAACTTGAGTTGTGTGCGTGGATCCGTCTGCCATCTTGAACTGTAACCTCGTGGTGTTGCTGGTATCCGTGGTAGGGGACGGGGGTTGCACCGTTGTGGTGGGAACTGCAATGCGCATACGCATGTTAACACGTAGACAAACAAACAAACCATCAAGCCGTTTCTTCGCAGGGGTAGGGAGAGAGAATAGACCGCCACACTACTCTATCCTCTACCTCTCTAGCTTCCTCCACATACATACAAAAAGTTATACACGAATGTCGATTATTATTATTATTATATTGTTGAATCATTCTTTAACATCATTACAGTGCGAGCCAAATCGATGTGAAGGGTATAGCTATCATTTTGATTCTCGTGACATGTGATAGGTAGCTAATCTATCTCCATTTTATTGTCATGTGAATTCTGCACCAGACCAAATACAGTGTGACAGTCACACTGCTATCGCCGGAAATCGAACCCGCGACTTTCGGGGTGGAAGTCAAAGCACTTACCACTCGGCCACGAAGGTCGTTCTTCGTTCGGTCGTTCGTCATTCTTCCGATTTACAGGAACAATCTTTAAAATTTGATTAATTTGGTTATGCCATGCATTCCCCGGTCTACCTCAACTCCGTACTCCATTACATCGTTAACGTATACTTTCTCCAACCATACTCTATATGTCCAACCAACGCAGTGATCCTTTCATAAATTTGTTTATAATACCTTCATCCGCTCTACATTCCTTTCTTATATCAGCATTTGAGATTCTGTCGTACATTGTTCTACCACACATACGTCTTAAGGACTTCATCTCTACCACATTTATTCTGCTCTCATCTCATGCCTCGCTTCCAATCTTATATTTGATGAAGAGCTCTCATTTCCATCAAAAGATAGCTATCATATTGATTCTCATGACATGTGAACAATGCACGTTCAAAAGCATAAAGTGGTTAATGACGAGCAATAAAAAAAATGGAACAAATAGTGTGGCAGTTCTTCCTGTAAATGGCGTGATGGTTAGGTTAGTTAGTTGTCTTAGTTCATTACCTGTCTGGGGGCTCTCCGCTTGGTTTCCGAACTTGGCCTGCCTGTCCATTCTATCCTGAGCTATCTGCTCAAGAATCCTCGCACGGATCTTTTCATTCTCCTTCTTCTCTTTCAGTCTTTCTTCCTGGAAACAATTAAATACTATTAATATTCTGCCGTGGATGCATTAACTGGTCTGTAATCCCGTGCACGAATTGACGTCTATAGACGCGGTACTCTAACACTTAAAATCTATCCAAGTTTGACCGTTTTAAATAATCAATATTTTAAATGTATAGTTACATCTCTTGCCACCATGTTGAAATAACAAGATGCAACATATTGTCAAGAATTATCCATATTATATTGATTTTTAAAAAGCTTCGTTGGTCAACCAAAACGCGTCGCTCTAGATATATATTTTTTCGGGAATTACAGAAATCCCTAATAGTTGAAATTCGTATTCATATTTGAAGTGTTCAATTTCATTTAAAACAATAATTATATGCCAACCCTGTCGTCTTGCAAGAATTAAAGTTTTTTTTAAATAAATGAAGGTATGAACAAAGCACGGATATAATATGTATATATTCAATTTATATCTATTTCATTTTAACGGCCGTAACGTTGAAAGGGTGGAAAAATTTAAATACCTCGGCAGCATACTAACGCAATCTCTTGACCCAGATGTAGAGATAAAATGCAGGATTGAGGCAGCAAGAGCTACGTTTAATAAAATGAAATCACTCTTCTGCAATGATAACGTAAACTTGAAACTCTGCCAGAGAATGATCAAATGCTATATGTGGTCTGTTTTATTGTATGGATGTGAAACGTGGACCTTGAAAGTTAACTCAATTAACAGACTGGAAGCATTTGAAATGTGGCTCCATCGCCGAATGCTCGGATATCCCTGGACAGACATGGTTACCAATACCAAAGTCCTGTCGAACTCAGTTATAATGAACACGGAAATAGCGAGATCTCAGATGTAATGAGGAAACCGATACTTCATGTCCTCATGTGATGGGTATGTTTGTAAGAATGAAAAAATATCTATATTTATGTAAAATTTGCATATTACAAGTTGTTACCTTCAAATTTTTTAATTCTTGTTCCTGCTGCCATTGCTTTAGCTCAGCCATCTTGGCTCCCTGCGATCTCCTTTCCAGCTCCTTTTCTCTTTCCGCCTAAAACCAACATTTATATTTCATCAGTCAACTGAACTATCAGCACATTCTTTTCAAAATAATAGTGGATTGACATGACTTAGTGCATTTTCGCTGATACATAATACCACAGTAAGGTATTCAAATCGAAGTCACATTGTACCTTTGAGAGAAATTTCTTTTTTTTCTGTAATTAAAACAATTATGCAATAATTCTATCTTATGTACAGTACCTATTAAATTATGTAAAATAATAATTAATTAGTAAAAAGAGAAAAGAAAGAAAATAATAATTGCCGCGTTTGCCCCTGATTGAAGCATGTAGATATCACTAACTAGACATCTCCAGGATACCATGTCGCCGACCAACAATCTCACCTTTTTTCAAGTCAGTGCTGCTCCATAATCTTCGCTGAATACATCCGAAATATTGTTATTTATAATAATTATCATCAAAAGTTTATTCAGGGAATTTGCATTGAGTCCCTTGGTGCTTTTTCCCTGAACGGATTTATGTTATATTGACTTATCACAGAAAATATCTTGACTTGTAGTGTAGATAGCCCACGATATTTATAATTACTATAATATTTCCAGATTATGCCAATATTTGGACTACCAGCGACAACTATTGGCCACCCCTGTCCCAAATGGCGGACACCTGTCCAAGTCAGACCCTATACCGTTCAGTTTTAAGGAGGTAGGAACTGATGAACCTTCTCCTAACAGCTTAACCCCCTCCTTACTTAAAACCGAACGGTACAGGGCCTGACCTGGAGAGAGGTCCGCCGTTTGAGTTATCCCCTTACCACTGTCCCGGTCAGTGCTCTGCAGTCAACGTGTTAATTATATTCAGGTAAAAAATAAACTCACCTTTTGTTCTTCTTCCAATTTTTCTCTCTTTTTTCTTTCAATCAGTTCCTTCGCCCTCTCAACTTTCTCCTCGACGGACAGCTCTTTCTTATCCAAGTCCGTCTCCGAAGTTGACACAGCGGCCGTAGTTGGCACGGCGGGCGTGGTTGGCACGGCGGCCGTAGTTGGCACGACGGGCGTGGTTGACACGTCGGCCGTGGTTGACGGCGTAGATGTTGCCACGGAAGCAGCGGTCGTCTGATCTCCGTCTGGAGAAATAGACGGTTTTTGCTCCGACTGACTGCCCGTGGAAGTGGCGGCAACGGTGGCTGTGGCCTCTGTCGTGGCAGTTGTTGTGACTGGTTTGGGACGTCTGACGCAGACTTCCCCTTCGCAGACCATTTCCATCTCTTGAGGGGGATTGGAGTGAGGCGCTAAGGATAATAAATGCATATACAGTACACTCTTGGTGAATCACATCATACACATTACGTTATGCTAGAGAGGGTTCTGAAAAAAAATCTGAGGTATCTCTACATGAGGGAGTATGGTAGTTATCCGTGGCTCTATCCCACGGCATTTCTTTTAGGAATGCTCAGAACCAACTCTCTGCAGCTTCGAAGAGATGGACATCTCATAACCCATTTCTTTAGATTAATCAGGGGAGATATCTCTGACAGTGATAGCACAAATTGTTTTACCTACGGGCCACCAGAACCAATCTGCCTCTGGGGACACCAGTGGGAAGAGAAATTAGTCTGCTGTATGCGGCCTCCTCGGAGATCAATGTCTTTCATATTAATGAAAGTACATTCAGAAGACAAATACTCTCGACTTTAGAGAGTATCTTGTCTTCCCAATGTCGAACCATCTCGCAACGTTCCTAGTATTATATTGTATATATTATATTTTACCTGTACTCAATAGATGCCTTAAACATCAATATTGTTTGTAATGTCCGTTGAGAAAATAAACTGGTTTGATTTGATTAATAAATGTGAAGTTTCATGTCACAGACACTCCCTTTTATTTATATATATTTATAATAGATAACAAACAAACAAAAATTTCTACAACCATAAAGCTGTGAATTGAAGAGATTGGGTGGCAGATAAACATACCTTCGGTAGTCCTGGATGGTGCGCCTTTGGGTATAGCCCCTTGCTCCGAGGACAGGAAGGCCGAGGTGGACGACATTGCCGAAGACGTGGAGCTCGATGAGGACTGGGACAGCTTAGCAGGGGGTGCCGTGCCGCCTGATGAGGGGAGATAACATTACAAAATAATCCACAATCATTAAAGAAAGTGACTGTGCAAAATTATCGTTAAATTTTCATTTCATAGCGAGCTGTTGAAACCGGTTTAAGACACAAACAGCGGATTTAATTAAATATACATTTTTTAATAATTTTTTACAATTGTATTTTATTTTAATAATTTACAATGAACTTCTTCTATGAAATTTTTTCTTCTTCTCCTGCTTTATTTAGGACGGTGTCCTGTTATTTCTCGGAGCCTGTTCCTGGGATGCAGTTGTCTAACTGTCTCGCCATCTTTTAGGTGGCCTTCCTGCAGGTCGATTTCCTGTTGATACTTTATTTGCGGCTATATTTATCACTCTTTCAGAACATGCTCTTTCCACATGATCTCTCCAGTAGCGTCTTCTCAGTCTTCCCCGTCGCACGACATCTTCTACATTGCAGATCTTTCTTATTTCAGAAATTCTTATTCTGTCTCGGAGTGTCGTTCCCGCAACGGATCGGAGAGTCTTCATTTCTGTGGTTCTTAGGAGACTTTTTGTTCTGATGGTGTCAGCTCTCGTTTCTATTCCATATTTGAATTTTTCTAAACGGTGGTCCTGTTTGTTAGTTCACTTACTTCTCCGTAGAGGTCACTGCTGCTTGATACATCAACACCTAAGTACTTGAAATGCATCACTTGTTCTATTATTTTATTATCTAATGCAAGCTTGCATCGTACTGGTTGCCTTGATGTAACCATGCTCTTTGTCTTGCCTATGGAGATTTTCATGTTGAATCTTTGAGATGATATGTGGAATATGTACAGTAGCCTTTGTAGATCATCTTCAGAGTTTGCTATTAGCACCGCATCATCTGCATAGCATATTATGTCTATTTTTTTGCTTCCCATTGTGTAACACCATGAAATTTCAAATAACAAAATTAAGTTCGACTGTATATTAAAATGGGTTACCTTTCGAAGCGAGCAGAGCATCAATCTTAGATGTTAGTACGGTGGAATCCTTGGCAGCGTTCCCGGCAAAAACTTCGAGGGGTGTACCACTAGAACCTATGAAAAATATGGACGGCACGGGAACCAACTGATCTGTATTTTAACAGTTAAGGAAGACTAAAGAAATTTTCAAATCAAATCAAATCAAATCAGTTTATTTTCTCAAAAGACATTTTTTATAGTTTAAGGCATATATTGAGAACAGGTAAAACATAATAAATATATAATACCAGGAACGCATGAGAGATGGTTCGACATTAGGAATACAAGATACTCTCCAAAGTCAAGAGTATTTGGCTTCTGAATGTACTTTCACGAATATGAAAGACATCGATCTCCGAAGCGATCATGTTCAGCAGTTTGATTGCTCTCCCCAGCGGCATCACCAGAGGCAGGTTGGTTCTGCATGTTGGGAGATAAAACAGTCTGTGCTGACGCTTTCGAAGATAACCATCCGGAACATAAAGATGGATAGCCTCCAAGATGACGGAATTCTCAAAGAATCCCCTGATAAGTCTGAAGAAATGGGTAAGTGTGCACCCATCCCTTCTACAAATTTAATTTTATTACGAATTTTTTAAAGACAATGTATTGATTTTAATAGTAAACTAACTAACTTACCATCATGCTGTCTTTCCTGACATACTTCTCTCGCTTTTTCAACATTCATACACCGTGTCATGCATGCGCGTCGATTTCATGTCGACATTCAATATTTGATTTATTTGGTCGTGCCACGTTCTCCTCAGTCTTCCTCTATTTCTAGGTCCATTTACATCGTAAACAGATACTTTTTTTACCATTGTTTCTTTCCATGTGTCCAAACCATCTTAATGATCCGTTCATTATTTTGTTCATAACACAACAACAACAAACCATCACGCCGTTTCTCCGCAGGGGTAGGCAGAGAGAATGGACCGCCACACTACTCTATCCTGGCAAACCTCTCTAGCTTCCTCCACATTCATACAACGAGTCATACACGCACGTCGATTCCTCCGACTTCTAACATGACCAACCTTTAAAATTTGATTAATTTGGTCATGCCATGTTTTCCTCGGTCATAACACCATCATTTAAATTAGTTTACCAATCACTGTCTGGGACCACCACCCAGATATATTTTATTATTAATAAAGGATACAGATTTGAGCAAACTGCGTATAAGTTGCCGAGCCGCTGACTATCTTGATGGCCACGAAGTTGCTTTCTTCACTCAGTCGCGAGGACACTTCCGGAGTTTCTACAAGGTCAGCCATTACCTTAGATTCGGCATTGCTACCTAAAACAATAACACGACAAGGTGTTAAAACAGAGTACAGTTCAAATCGTTTATTCCCAGCTGAAATTTTATAACCGTTTATACTTTTACATACATATTCTTAAGCAAACAGCTACTCGCCTATGCAGATGACATAGATATTGTGGGACGGTCACTTGAAGCTACCCGTGAAGCGTTTGTAGCATTGGAGGAAAAAGCAAAAATAATGGGACTTGTCATAAATGAAGATAAAACAAAATTGATGATTGCTTCTAATACCACATATCCATACCCCCAGGTTTTCTCAGCTGCAAATTACAACTTTGAAATAATTAATTCATTTACATACTTAGGCTCAACAGTTATCAGTGATAACAACACCCGAGAAGAAATTGACAGAAGGATAATGGCAGCAAACCGATGTTACTACGCTCTCCAAAAACAGTTAAGAGCCAAATTACTGCGAAGAACCACAAAAACACTATTGTACAAGACCCTGATCAAACCAGTCCTCACATATGCCTCTGAAACCTGGGTGATGACAAAACACACTGAAAGGTCCATCGCAGCATTTGAAAGAAGGGTTCTTAGGACAATATATGGCCCAGTGAGAGACCACAATGGTTGGCGTCGTCGATATAACCGAAGCTATATGATATCTATAAAGAGCCCGATGTGATCAGATCCATCAAAGTAGGGCGCTTGAGATGGGCTGGTCACATAATCAGAATGGACGACGACAACCCTACAAAACGCCTCACGCTCTCAGTACCACAGGGACGTAGAAGACCAGGAAGGCCCAAAATGCGATGGATGGACAGTGTCAACACGGATGCATCGGTGTTGCAAGTGAGAAATTGGAGAATAAGGGCATCAAACAGACAAGAATGGAGGAAGCTCCTGGATTCAGCCAAGGCCCACCCAGGGCTGTCGAGCTTAGGATGATGATGATGATTCTTAAGCAAAACTTCGCACATATAAAACACCTTATAAGACCAGTCTTGATATATGGAGTGGAGACCTGGACACTGAGTGTTGTGGATTCCTAGAAGTTACAGGTGTTTGAGCGCAAAATCCTAAGGATAATTTTTGACCCAATCTGCAAGAATAATACTTACGACGCCGGCATAACTCTGAGCTACACGAACTAAACAACCAACCAGAGGTCGTCAAATTTGTAAAACTCAAACGGCTTAGATGGGTTGGACATCTGCTTCAAATGGAGGAGCTGTTTACAACCGCACAATTGACATTTACAAGACCGGAGGGAAGACCGCGGCTCTGTTGGCTTAACGGTATTCTGAAGGACCTGCTATTGTTGGGAGTTAGTCCTGAGGAGTGGAAGTCGAGAGCTCAGGATAGGGTCGGATGGAGAAACTATTTGGAGGCAGCCGAGGTCCACCCAGGACTGTAGAGCCATAGAGAAGAAAGATTATACCTTTAACCCCCAGTAAAGTAAAATGGTCTTGAATTGCGTTTCTCTGAAAGGATAGAGAGAGCAAATGGACTGCTACACTACTCTATCCTAACGCACCTCTCAATGTTGCTCAACACGCATTCTGCGTGTAAAGTTGACCAGGGCATTTAAAAAAAAAAGAATCAATTAATTGTGGCTTCAAGTGTCTTCATTTTGATTTGAAGGAAATAATTGAATTAACATACAAATAACCACACAATTTTATTTCTGTATTTAGGGCGCTGCATGGAATGGCATCCGCCTACATATCTGAACTTTGCATCACCGAGAAGCTGAATGCAAGGCAGTCTACACTGCGATCAGCAAGGTCTTCTGTGATGGGTAGATTGTACGTACCGAAGCGTTATCCTAGCACAAATTTCGGCGACCAGGCCTGTGCTGTAGCTGGCCCTACAGCAAAGGCCCAGAACGGTCTCCTCACAGACTTAAAGTGCATTGAAAACCCGTCAGAGTTTAGATCTAGGCTCAAAACACGCCTGTTCAAACTGTCCTATCCTGATGCAAATTTTGATGGATTGCGTCGGGTGCAGCCCCCATACTAAAATGTTTTATTTCTAACAAAATGTTTAAAATGTTTATTCTGAATAAAAATGTTTATTTTAACTAAAATGTTTATCTTTAACTAGTTCATAAAATGGAGCTACAGCGCCCTTGAGATGGTTAATTCATAAAAATGGCGCTCTATAAATCATCCATTTTATTATATTATATTATAATTTTATGTTTGATGTGTTTTTGGGTAACACCGTGTGATAACTCCTTCTCGACCGACGTTTCGGAGATCGTTGCAGTCTCCATCTTCAGGGAAATGAAATCTAACTAACTAACTAACCATCACCAAAGGGTAGGCAGAAAGAATGGACTGCCACACTTTAATCGATGGGGCACTCCATCCTTCTCTTTTCGCCATCGCGAGAGACGCGGTGTGATGGGTTGCGAACCTCATCGCCACCAACAGGCATCTCCCGCACACACTTCGATCATTCAACGTCTACATAATAAATCTAAAACAAATTATCTGAAATACAATGATATAAAATAAAATAACAAATAAAAATAATTTAACATAATGCCTTGTCTTTTAAATGGTGCACTTGTCGTCAGCTGGACGATCCGGACATTTGTGTTTATTTAATTTTTATTCCACGTTATCCAGTGTTTTTATTTTATTTACTGTAATTAGGCAACATACCCTAATAGTAACAAAATATACCCTTATAGAAATTAAAAAATAGGATCTCAGTTTAGTTTTACTTAAGCCACATCCCTTCTATTACATAACGCCCACACGAGCGGTTATGTACTTTATATACTAACGGTTTTTCAAAGATCGCCCCTTAGTAAGCATATTTGAATATTAAACCATATTAAAGCATATAAATATAGTAACGAAATCAAATCATTGCCCTGAAGATGGAGACTGCAACGATCTCCGAAACGTCGGTCGAGAAGGAGTTATCACACGGTGTTACCCAAAAACACATCAAACATATTGCTGCCAACCGTGAAAATCTACGCAATTATTATAATTTTGTGTCAAAAATTACATCCAGTTTATTTAAGTGGTTTAAAATATCATCCGATTTTATTGCATGTGATCCTGCAAACAGGAATTCTCTTCATGATTATCAACATGGCCCTACAGTAGTCAGGAATCTTAAAGTTCTCAGTGATATCGCAGAAAGTGGTGTGAAACATATTGAATAATGCAACAATGCGGTAATACATGATGGAGCAAAAGCAATACTTATTTCGAAGACAATCAGAGCCATTTTACATATTGCTCAATGCATTCATTATCAAAAATGATGTAACTTTTTACCAACTAACTAACCATCTCGCCATTTCTCTGAAGGGGTAGGCAGAGAGGATGGATCGCCACACTGTTCAATCCTGACATAATTCTCACGCCTCTTCTACATTCACGTATTTTTCACATCATTTTTAGTTGTTTCAGCATCTGTTTAATCCTGGCATATCTGCTTCTCTTTAAAATTATTCTCATTGATTTATTTTGGAGAATGGTTCTATTGAAATTTTAAGCTTTTACAAATTCAATTTCATGTTTTAAAGAATATATTTTTGTAGTTAAGCAGGTCTATGAATTATTTTTCCAGTTGGTACTTATGGTCTTGAAACTGTAACATTGTCCAAACAAAGTGCCGAGAAACTACGAGTGACCTAAAGAGCCATGTTAGGAATAAGCCTAAGAGACAGTCAGAAACGATACGGTGAGAGAAAAACAAAGGTCACCGACATCATCCACCGGGTGGCGACTCTAAAATGGCAATGGGCAGGTGACGTAGCCAGAAGCTCAGATGAAAAATGTACAAGAAGACTGCTGACTTAGAGACCGTGGGCGGCAAAGAGAACTGCAGGGTGACCGCAACTACGGTGGAAGGATGATCTGAGCAGACACGTCGGAATAACCTGGATGCAGTCTGCACAAGACAGAGTGACATGGAAACGAATGAAGGAGGCCTTTGTCCAGGAGTGGACGGGAATAGGCTGAGGAAGAAGAGAAGGAAGATGAATAATTTTGGTTATTTTACTTGTAAATATTAGTTATAAACTTGAACAGAATTAATAAAAGTGTTTGCAATTTTCACCTCCCTTGGAGCATGTGTTATCATTAATTTTAAAAAAATTCAAAATTTTACCAGTTAATTACTAGCCTAAAGTAAAAGAATTGGGGGTGAGATTAACAAAAATACGAAAATATTTTTTTGGCTATATGCTAAGGGTCTTGGGGCATGACCAAATTAATCAAATGTAAAAGTTCACTCACGTTAGAAGTCGGAATTGTAATACAAGCAAGACACAATGAATGAATGTTGAGGAATCGAGAGAAATATGTCAGGAAAAACAGTGTGGCGGTCAATTATTTCTGCCTACCCTTTCGAAGAGACAGCATGATGCTTAGTCAGTTAGCTATTAGATATTATGTACACAAAATTGACTGTAATAGAGTATCGTATTTTTTGACTGGTAATAGATAGTTCGAAATTTAAAAATAATAATAAGGTATGCTGCTAAAATAAATAGGTACGCAATTACGTCAGATTATAAAAAATCTGCCATTTTATGTTAAATTAGAAACAGTTTTCTGTTACAACTTTATTAAACAAATTATTTCACGCCTACAATCGCTTTAATAATATTTACACACCGCAAACATTGAAATGAATATTTAAAATAAAAATGATAAGCGATTAACTGGAAAATATGTACACAATAACTGTTACATCAAAGTGAAATTAGGCTAAAATGGAAAATAATATCTTGCGTTCGCTCCAGGTAAAAGGGCCGCTGATAAATTATCATAATAAAGTAAACTGGTACAATAACACAATAAGTTAATCTCACCTTCGACGAAAACAACGAAGATTGCATTTTTTGATTTTGATAGATTAACCGCTTCCACTATACTTCCACCGAACCAGCGCATCTTGATATATGTAAATAACACCACGGGAAAACAAATGATCAGCTAATAACTGTACTATTAAAATTATATACAAGGCAGTGTTCCAACGGCGAAATAATACACGGAAAAATTGTAAGAAAATGACATGACACTTCGAATTTCACAACCCGAACTGACGTGTATGTCGTATTCTCAGCTGGTAACTAAATTATATATACATCTCACTCTGATTCTAGTGCATATCGAGCAATAAAAAGAGACATATATATATTTACGTATTTGTCACTAAATTAATTTATTTGGCGTCGATAATATAGAAATCTATCTTTTTTCACTTTCTATGACGATTGAAATTTTAGTCGATGTTTCGCCAATAGATGGCAGTGTTGATGTGATTATTGTTTAAAATGATTTTGTATTACTAACTCGAAGAAGAAGACTAACTCTTTTTGCACGCATTTTCAAGCTACTGCTTTGTTTTCTTCAAACTGAACGTCATATAAAAATTCGGGGTTAACGATTTCCACAGTGCCAACGCTTTAATTTCATCTACTAGGCCATGCCAGTAAAGATTTTATTTTATAAACTGACTAACGACTCCCCGTCCGACACAATGCACGGGCCTTCAATATTTTCTTCGATTTGATTTTTATCTCCTCAATCGAGTCGAGACGACCTTCGTGGCAGAGTGGTAAGAGCTCTGACTTCCATACCGAAGGTTCCGGGTTCGATTCCCGGCAATGGCAGTGTGATTGTCACACTGTCTTGATAGATTGGCTACCTATCACATGTTACGAGAATCAATATAATAGCTAAAAAAATTGTATACAGTAATTGGGTCAAACGACCTGTTGTATGAAAAAAAAAGAAACGGTGTCCCCGGAATGGTCTTTTGAGTTTTTTGAATAGCTAGAAGTCGCACGGTGCTAAATCAGGCGAATACGGTGGTTGTGGAACGATATGAGTCTTGTTTTTTGACTAAATGTTCATAAAAGACCAATGCAATATGGGACGTGGCATTATCGTGGTCCAAATGCCAAGAATTGTTTGCCCATAATTCTTGCCTTTTGAGGCGAATAGCTTCACGTAAACGAGGTATAGTACTCAAAATGACTCCTAACCATCACGCCGTTTCACCGAAGGTTTAGGTAGAGGAGATGGACCGCCTCACTGCTATGTGCTGGCATTTCTCTCGAAGATACCATAGGTACTCTATATTCATACATCGTAACACGCACGCTCGTCGATTTTTCTGACTTCGAATGTAGCCGTCTTTTTCCATTCACATTCAACCATTCGTTCCATATGTCCACTCAAATAATATTCCTTATTAACAGTTATTTCTTCTTCCTCTTCATGTGTCATGTCGGATCCCCCGACGTCGACTATCACTTGAAAGTGCATGTTCTAGTCTTACGCAGTTCTAAATAGTTCCTCGACTGTTCCAATCCCCGTCCAGTCAAGAATGTTCTGGAGTCAAGAGATCCGTCTTCTCCCCACACCTCAACTGATCATGATCATTATGCCCATAATGATCAAGTGCAGCAGCTCGGTACTTTTCTCCTCTAAGCACATGACCCAGGTAGGACACCTTCCAGACCTTGATATCAGTCAGCAATTGTCTATCTATTCTTGCTCTATGTAGCACAACAATCTTCTTCTTATTATTTTTGTCCTGTCACACCTCCGTGGTGCATAGGGCCTCGAGGAACCTTCTCCACCCGACTCTATCGCATGCCTGATGCCTAACATCATCCCTAATGAGGCCTGCTGCCTTAACCTCGTCCTGCAGGGCTCTTCTTCAGGTGGCTCTAGGTCTGCCTCGTTTTCTCTTTCCCCCCAAAGGGGACCAGTCTAATGCGCCCTGAGCGATGCAGGCTGGGTTCCGTCTCAGAGTGTGTCCGATCCACTGCCATTTGCGTCTAGCGACTTGTTCTCTAATTGGCCTTTCGCCTGCCATGGTCCAGAGAACGGCATTTGACACTGTTTGGGGCCAATAGATTTTGAATATTGAGCGAAGGCACCTATTTATAAACACCTGGAGTTTATCAATTACGTCCGCGGTAGATTTCCAAGTCTCACATCCGTACAGAAGTACGCTTTTAACGCTACTGCTGAATATTTGGAGCTTGAGCTTTCTCGAAATGATACCGGAACGCCATACAGGGCGAAGCATAACGAAAGCTCCCCTTGCCTTGTTGAGTCTGCTGGCAACATCTTCCTCCGTACCTCCCGAGCCTGCTATCATACTACAGAGGTAGCAGAAGCTGCTACAGTAGCACAACAATATTGAAGTGCTACTGTAGCACAACAATATTGCTAACCATATCGGTCCATGGAATTTATTTTTTCATTTTCATTTCATTTCATTTATTTTTGCTAATAATCACAAACATTACAGACATACAATTCCAAATCGTTTGCAATTACATTATAAACAGAGAAGCATTAAAAAAATAAAAATTAAGCTTAAGGGTAAGAAAAAATCATAACATTGATATTGCATCCCTGAGGCAACTCACACTATCACGAAATATGTCGACCTCCGAGGCGATCCGATTAAGCAATAAGATTGCCCTACCCACAGGCATTACCATTGGCAGGTTGGTTCTGCAGCGTGGCAAATAAAACAATCTGTGCTGTCTTTGACGAAGGTAATTATCAGGGACAAATAGACCTACATCACTCAGGACATCCGAGTTCTGTATACGGCCGCCAATCAGCTGAAAGAAGTGAACTCCCAAGTGAATGTTCCTCCTTCTCTCCAATGATTGGTAGCTTAGCATACCTAGCAAGAAATCAGTCGGAAAGAGCCACGGGTAATAACCGCGCTCCCTGAGGTAAAGAAAGCGCAAAAACCTTGCCACGTCATTGTATCAATAACACCACCATCATGGCGTTTGGAGTCTATATATTTCCAAAAATCATTGGGATTTCTCAAGATATCGGCTCCAATGTTGGATATATATGATTTGAAAGAAGATCTCATTTTACATTTTACCGTAGCTCGAAGACTACTAAAGAGAGTGTAGTAATGTGAATTACCAGAAGACTTCCACTTTTTGTGGTAACTATGTTTCATTCTGATGTCACTGATAATATCTCGAGTGAACCACCTCGGATATCGTCTATTAGTGGTAGCCGGGGGTTTCCTAGGGAAGCAATCATCAAAACAAGAATACACAATGTCATAAAAAACTTGTACGGCCTCATTCACGTCTGGAATGCGTAGCATTCTACGATTTATCCATCTCGAATGGCTCTAGCCTGTTCATAGTGCTGATTTTGAGGGTCCATGACTCCACTCCATACAGAAGCACTGACAAAAATAACACTTAACGATTCTTGGCTTGAGCTTCAAATTAAGATTGAAATACTGTCGTTAACAGTTTGGTATTAAAAACAATTCATGATTTCATAGTACCCGCGAAGTAAATCGGAAGTAACGATTATTGCTTAAGCGTTAATTGTTTAAGACTTCTAGGCCTATCTATAATGTTTAATCTCGGCGATACTTAAAAGGATTTGACACAATAATATAATACAATGGATGTACATTCTCCATTGTTGAAATTGAACTGACAGAAGCACACACAAGTACCTACCTACTTGTTTATTTCAAAAAGGTTTAAACCTTCCATTACCGATGCTGTGTACCTAGTACACATTGTAATAAATTTAATATCTCTATAGGTAAATTAAATAAACACTGGTTCAAATATTAATTAATTATCACGCCGTTGCTTTGGAGAGGTAGGCAGAGAGGATGGACCCCCATACTGTTATATCCTAAATAATGAAAATATTTTTTGTGTGTAAAAAATCTTTTTAAAATGTAACTTACTAACTAACTATCACGCCGTCTCCCCGAAAGGGTAGGCAGAAAGAATGGACTGCCACACTTTTCTTTCCTGACATATTTCTCTCGGTTCCTCAACATTCATACATCGTGTCATGCACGCGCGTCGAATTCTCTGACTCCTCACTTGGCCGACATTTAATATTTGAATTATTTGATATAATTTTTTTACCATTTTTTCTTCATTCATTCTTTTCATATGTCCAAACCATCTTAATGATCCTTTCATTATTTTATTCATAACACCATCATTCGCACCGCATTCAATTCTTATATTTTCATTCGACACTCTATCATACACAGAGTATCCACACATTCGTCTAAGAGATCTCATTTCTACTGCGTTTATTCTACTTTCATCTTCTTTTGCCAGTTCCATGCTTCGCTTCCATACATAAGGGTCGGTAGAATAACACAATTGTGCAATGCCATTCTGCATATAATATACATTTTTAAAATATACATTGAGTTAAAATCCACTAATGTTTATGTCTTCGACCGATTTCGGCAGCTCGCTGCCATCTTCTGGATGGATCTTCCCAGAAGATGGCAAGCTCGCTGCCATCGACCGAAACCGGTCGAAAACGCAAACATTTGAGAATTTTAACTATAATAAATAAACGTTTTAAAAAGATTAAAAAAAATTTTTGATTATTTACAATGAACTTCTAACATGAAATTTCAAATAACATTCTGATACAAATCGCGCTTCTTCCAAATTCATATAGCGTGACACACCGTGTCTTCCTTCGCTTTCCTTTTTCATCCTTTCTACCTGTTTTTACATTTTTTTACATATGCAACAGGTCGTTTGAACGCAAGTACTGTATATAATTTATTTATAGCTATTATATTGATTCTCGTGACATGTGATAGGCAGCTAATGAATCGCCATTTTATTGTCACGTAAATTCTACACCAGACCAAAGACAGTGTGATAATCACACTCTCATTGCCGGGAATCGAACCCGGCACCTTCGGTATAGCAGTCAGAGCTCTTACCATTCTACCACGAAGGGCGTTTCGTTTTAAACCATTCTTTCCTCATCCATTCGTTTCATATGTGCTGGTTTAAATTTTCAATATTCTTTCTTTATGTATTTACGCATTGATTGAAATAATAAAATATCTATCTATCATGACGTACGCTGTAGAGACGCGGGCTGACACTGTGCGAACCAAGGGACTACTAAGAACATCGGAGATGAAGGTCCTAAGATCAATTACTGGAAAAACCCTCCGAGATCGTGTCCGCGACGCAGACATAAGAAAAACCTGCGAAATAGAGGATATCGTTCAGTGGAGTAGATCCAGAAGAAGATACTGGAGGGACCATGTAGCCAGAATGGATGGTGACAGACTTGCATATACAGCCGCTTATGAAATCCCTTCCGGACACCGCCCACCTGGAAGACCGCCTAAGAGATGGAGGGACAGCTGGATCTCATCATCCGACGAGATATGATTTCTGTGTCAGAGCTCGTCAGATCTATTTAAAGAAGAAGAAGAAGAAGTAAGTAGTGCCCTCATATACATATAATTTATATATGTCATTAACACGCTATAAGAGTGGTTATGGAATTGTATATAGGTACCTACGAGTATATAATAGTTTAAAGACATATTATATTTTTATTATTTATATCATTTATTTTTATTTGTTATTTTATATCATTGTATTTTATATAATTTGTTTTAGATTTATTTTGTAGATGTTGGACGATCTAAGTGTGCGCGGGAGATGCCTTTTGGTGGCGATGAGGTTCGCAACCCATCACACCGCGTCTCTCGCGGGGGCGAAAAGAGAAGGATGGAGTGCCGCATCGATTAAAGTGTGGCAGTCCTTTCTTTCTGCCTACCCTTTCGGGGAGACGGCGTGATGGTTAGTTAGTTAGTTAGTTTCTTAATATTTAAGGTTAAGAATAAATGCAGTTGAAATTAAATCTTTTAGACGAATGTGTGTAAATCTGTATGTAATAGAGTGTCAAGTGCAAATATAGTCAAAGTCAATTAAGGTCAAAGATGGTTTGAACAAATAGAAAGAATTAATGAATAAATAATGTTAAATAAAGAATACTAAACGATGTAAACGGAACTAGATATAGAGGAAGGTCGAGGAAAACGTGGCACAATCAAATATTGAATGTCGGTCTCGTGAAGAGTCGGAGAAATCGACGTGCGTGCATGACAAGATGTATGAATGTAGAGGAATGAGAGAAGTATATCAGGAAAGAACTGTGTGGTGGTCAATTCTTTCTGCCTACCACTTCGGGGAGATGGCGTGACGATAGGTTAATTCATTTACTTGATAATTGGAGAAAACCTGGTTAATTGACCATCGTAGGCCTGGTCGCTTGGAATGCCAATTATCCAGGTTCTACTGTATTCTACTTTCATCCTTCTTTTGCCAGTTTTATGCTTCACTTCCATACATTATGTTGCTAGATAAATATACCATATACAAATATACCAAGATGGATCGGCCATGTAATACGACAAGAAGGCCTCTTGCATGCCATAATGGAGGGTATGACCGAGGGGACAAACTCTAGGGGCCGCCCACGCCGAGAGTACCTGGAGGACCTGTTGGTGGAGGTGCGCTGCTCATCATATGCAGATTTCAAAAGAGCCGCACAAGACAGGGAAGAATGGAAGAGAAGAATAGAGGAAATTGCTGCAAACCAATCCCAGGATTGAAACCAGAGAGAGAGAGACAGAATACAATATTATGGCGTTTCATTGCCGTCTACCACGCCGGGTATAATGCATAATGGTAATATAAAACAAAACAATCTTCTGTCAGATCGTCAAAACTATATTTGAATAGCCCTGTGTTTAATCGCGCATTTAAATTCAAAACGCACCTATGCGTACACAATTTCGTGAAAATCAAACCCGATACCTACGTTACGCCGTTAAATAAGGTAATACACGGAAATTTGAATATAATTTATTAGTGGATATTTCTGATTTGGCCGCCATTGCTTCCGTCAGGCGGCGCCTTTGCTCTTCAATTCATAATAGAACCCACGTCCCTGTTTGATCGGCTGATATCCTGCGCGCGCAGATATGCATTTGTCTATGGCATCGATTATTCTAATTTTTAATTGTTTTTCTCGGTAGGTACCGCGTTTAGGTACCGCGCCGTTATTCCTTGGGTGACACAAAGGGTCATTATTTCGTAATTCTGTTGGGTTGGCACCCGAATGAGCGAATGTGATCACGTTGTATTCAAATTACATGTTACCAACATGCCCTCACGCGCTGTATCTAATCGTTTGAAGTAAAAAATGATATATCACAATCGATTTAATATTCTTATTCAAAAATGGCTACCGGCATAATTAATAAATTAAGGACATTAAATAAATTAAATATTTGTGAATACAGTGAATAACCACATCGTCTAGCTACATTAAGTGTACATACGTGGAACAGGTTGCAAAGTTTAGATATCTGGGAGTGGATCTGCTCAGTTATTTTTTTATTTATTTATTTTTATGTATACAACAGGTCGTTTGGACCCTATTACTGTGTACAATTTTTATTTTTTAGCTATTATATTGATTCTCGTGACATGTGATAGGTAGCCAATCTATCGCCATTTTATTGTCACGTGAATTCTACACCAGACCAGACAGTGTAACAATCACACTGCCATCGCCGGGAATCGAACCCAGGACCTTCAACATGGAAGTCAGAGCTCGTAACCACTCTGCCACGAAGGTCGTCGAGTCATCGAGTTATCGAGTTATCATCGAGTTATCATCAGTAATCGACATAATCACCAGCAAGGATCATTATATTTTAAAATCAATAACGGAAAAAAATGTCTCAGAGTCCTATTAAATCAGTTCATACACAAAAATATATATATTGTTGATCCTCTCTATCATATACAGATTTACCACACACTCTTAGAGATTTCATATCTTGTATCATTTCTACTGCATTTATTCTACTTTCATCCTTCTTTTGCCAGTTACATGCTTCACTTTCATACATAAGGGTCGGCACAAGAACACCATTATGATTATGCACTGCCATCTTAGCGCTGGTGTTAGTATAATACTTAAAATATAAATAAATAAAAACTTCATATCAAAAAATATGTGGCACCCTGATCCGCACCTACTCCACGATTATATATTAATTATTATTACAACAATAAATTAGATTAATTAATTAAATTGATTATTGTAAATTACTAGAACATTTGATTTACGATGTTATTTGAATTTGAAGTCCTTTTTCGTAGTTAAATACTAATAATATTTAAGGTTAAAACACATTACAAAGGGCGATCATCCTAACATGGTTGTAGGTAAATTATAACGATTCCTTGTTATGCCACAACAATAAATTTATGTACAATAAATTTATTTCTAAAGTACTTAAGTACTTGGATATGTCGAAAGCAATTATATTACAGTCAGCAATAACAATTAGCCCTTTAAAAATATTCTGGAAGAGTTATACCCTCCTTGAAATAATGTAGTTAGAAATAATGATATGAACAACGTTATCCGAAGCCAAAGGAAATTACCACATTAAAAGCCCAATGTCTTAACTAACTAACTAACTTACCATCACGCCATTTTCCCGGAGGGATAGGCAGAGAGGAATGATCACCACAAAGGCCTGTCCTGGCATACCTCTCTGACTTCCTCTACATTCATACATCGTACCATGCACGCACGTCGATTATTCCGACTTCGAATGTGCCCGCCTTTTAGCAATTGATTAATTTGGTCATGCCGTGTTTTCCTCGGTCGTCCTCGGCTTCTTTTCCCACTCACGCTGCTTGTGTACAACTTTTTAACCATTCTACTCTCATCCATTCGTTCCACATGTCCAAACCATCTCAGGGATTCATCTGCCTTACATTTCTTTCTTATTTCATCGTTCGGTATTCTATCATACAACGTTTTCCCGCACATTCTTCTTAGTGTTACCTTATGCACGGAAGTGAAGCTTGGAGTTGGCAGAATGATGAAAGAAGAATAAATGCAATAGAAATGAGATCTCTTAGAAGATAGAGTTTAAAATGCAAATATTTATAAGTAACTAACTAACTAACCATCACGCCATTTCTCCGGAGAGGCAGGCAGAGAGGATGGATCGCCACACTGGCCTGTCCTGGCATACCTTTCGGGATTCCTCTACATTCATACATCGTACCATGCACGCACGTCGATTATTCCGATTTCGAATGTGGCCGCCTTTTAGTAATTGATTAATTTGGTCATGCCATGTTTTCCTCGGTCGTCCTTGGCTTCTTTTCCCACTCACGCTGCTTGTGTACAACTTTTCAATCATTCTACTCTCATCCATTCGTTCCATATGTCCAAACCATCTCAGGGATCCTTTTTTAATTTTATTCATGATGCAGTCATCTGCCTTACATTTCTTTCTTATTTCATCGTTCGGTATTCTATCATACAACGTTTTCCCGCACATTCTTCTTAGTGATCTAATTTCTACGGCGTTTATCCTGCTTTCATCCTTCTTTTGCCAGCTCCAAGCTTTAATTCCATACATGAGGGTTGGCACTAGAACTCCATTGTGTACTGCCATCTTTGCTTCTGTTGATATATTTATATTTGCAGTAATGACTTTGAGTGCGCCATTTATTTTATTCCCAGCACCAACCCAATGTCTTTCTGATAGTAATAATCAAAATGTGTGAAGTCTAGTGCTTATGTCAGAGGTGTCATGCTGCCTGCCATCGTCGTCCGTGATGAACCACGATTGTATCACCAAACGCACGATGAAGAAGCTATTTTACATTTTAAAGTCGTTTAAAAACTAAATTGACTCCGCGTCTCAACAAGACGTACCAGCATCCATTTTGATTGATCAAAGCAACACCAACGAAGCAACAACAACGAAGAAGGAAGGAATAATATTTACAACATTTTTTTTTAATGTATACAAATACTTGTACACGAATACTGGATTTCACCCATTGCGGGTTATCAATTCAAGAAATAATTTTACAATTAATTAATGAATTGATAACCCGCAATGAAGAGAATTGGACTAGGTTGGGCAGCCTTTGGGAAACTCAATCATACCCTTAAAAACAAGGATATTCCCATGAATTTAAAAAGAAAAGTGTTTGAAACATGTATCCTCCCTGTGCTTACATATGGTCTGGAAACTATCACCTTAACTGCGAGGACCATATATAAATTAAAATGTACACAGCGATCTATGGAGAGACAAATGTTAGGCATAAGTCTGAGAGATAGAATCAGAAATGAAGAAATCAGACGCCGGACAAAGGTTGTCGACGTGGTGGATCGTATTGCCAGGCTAAAGTGGCAATGGGCAGGTCATGTTGCCAGACAGGGAACAGACAGATGGGCACCCAGAGTCCTAGGATGGAGACCATGGGACATGAAAAGAGGAATAGGCCGACCTCAGAAACGTTGGGCCGATGATATTGTCCCTGTCGCGGGTAGCAGGTGGATAAGAGAAGCCCAAAGAAGAGAAAAATGGAGGAAATTAGAGAAGGCCTACATCCAGCAGTGGAGAGACGACTGAAGAAGAAGAAGAAGAAGAACCCGCAATGGGTGAAATCCAGTAGGTCCAAGTTTGGCATATAGATAGGAGTGACATATCCAGGCGGCTTCTAACAATGCGCTAATGGTGGTAGCCTTTCACATTGTGTTAAAAAAAAGATGTTCGGCTTATTGCTTAATAAACACAAATCTTCATAGATGGCGTTAGTATGTAGATTGTATAAACTTCCACGTAAAGAGTGTTCTTGAAGTTTAACATATATACAACTTCCAAAAAGTTTGTCAGTCATGGTGATCATGAGAAGGAAGGTGGAATGGGGATGTTGTATTACATAAAGCGTGCGTTTAACCCAACTAATGACAGGTCATAAGTCCTGTAAACACCTTGATCAACCATATTCTGTTTGCAATTTGCATCTTCGTGTATATTGAGATACAATTAATACTTGAATAATATTTATATTATATCTATTCCGACATACCTAGGCTTCAAGGTAAAATTAGTACGATTTTTTTAGTTTACGAGTATATCGTTCTCTCGATGATGAAGGTGTAAGCCTTCGAAACACGTCGAGAAAAAAAAAGTGGAAAAATTGTTGTTTTATTTCATAAAAAAATCGTCATTATGAAATTCCACAGTGTAAACGCCTTAAGATTATCTAAAATTATAATTAACTAACTAACTAACCATCACATACTTCACTCTTACTTCCTCGTGTCATGAACGCACGTCGACTCCTCACGTGACCGACATGCAGGCGCTAATGAATGTTTTATGAACAAAATAATGAAAGGATCTTTGAGATGGTTTGGACACATGGAAAGTATGAATGGAGAAGAAGGTATTTGTAAACGACGAAATAGAGGAAGACCGAGGAAAACGTGGCACGATCAAATCAATCAAATATTAAATGTCGGGATGTTTTAAAGTAGAGAAAGCGAGAGAAGTAGGGTAGACCGAGGCGAATCGGATCGGTGGGTGAATCGGATCAAAATAAGAAATTTGGTAATATTTGAAAAACGCGTTGACGCGGAACGCAAGCGACTAGTGCCTTACGACCCGCACCTCCCGCCGTTGGCAATGTTTCTATTCGACTTGTACATCAGTGTCAAAGATGCGCGCCAGTGCGTCTGGTATTTGTGTGTGTTACAATTTTGCTGCGCATGTAAGTTAGGTGCTTACCATTTCTTTGTGTAATACTAAAGATATGTGTTAAAACTTTGAATTGTATATCTTATATTGATTGGGAATGGGCTTATTTTAGAAACAAAATAGTTTTTAAGCAAAATATTACAGGTTAATGTGTAAAATAGTGTTTATTTAAAGTCTTTAAAACGGGGTTATTCGGATCGCGTCATCGGGGGCGAATTGGATCACTATTTTTAAATGATTTGTTTTATATTTGAAGTTAGTGATGCGCTTTATTTATTTCCTTGTAGATGGTTCGCACGTACAATAAAAATACTAATGCGGGAGAATGGTCCCAAGAAATGAGAGAAGCTGCATTACTATTTTATCAATAAAAGTTTCATATATTATACTGTAGTATTATTTAAATATTCTCAAAAAAAAAGTGATCCGATTCGCCTCGGTCTACCCTATGCCAGGACAGAACCGTGTGGCGGTCCATTCTTTCCGCTTACCTCTCCGGGGAGACGGCGTGATGGTCAGTTAGTTGAAGTAAATGATCGGTTTCAAGATGGCTGACGGGCGGGGTGCGACAGTTTTGGCAGCAGAAGTCACGAACATAGTCGGGCAATCAAAAATACATATCCAAAGAGCGAAAATGTACGTGACACCAAACGGTGGATGGAGCCGGCCAGCTTGTGATCTGGCCGCCCGCTATTGGTATGGGCGAAGGGGTTATGATG
Organism: Lepidostoma basale; assembly: GCA_022606425.2. Lineage (NCBI taxonomy): Eukaryota > Metazoa > Arthropoda > Insecta > Trichoptera > Lepidostomatidae > Lepidostoma > Lepidostoma basale. The sequence goes on from JAHDVF020001163.1 coordinate 570,023, forward strand.
CATGATCGAAGATAGTATTAATTTGAATGTACAGATGCTCAGGGCCGGACAGGCGTCTCAAATGCCAACAACACCAAGATAAAAGCATCTGACGAAATTATATTTAATTATAAGAAAGGTCAGTCAGAGAAATCGACGCGCGTGCATGACACGATGTATGAATGTGGCAGTCCATTCTTTCTGCCTACCCCTTCGGGGAGACGGCGTGATGGTTAGTTAGTTTTATTTTATTATAAGAAAGGTAACGTCTGTTTTCTAGAAATTTTATTATACCTGTATTTCATGGGAAATATATGTTTCGCCTTAGAGAAGCATTCTCCTGGCATTGTCTAGCAAATAGCTTTTCAAATTGCATTAATAAAAGATTTTCTTCTTAAAACTTACACCTATTCTTAATAGATGGCGCTAGTGTAGATTGAGCCCATAACATGTGGAGTGAGGTGCAACATAGTAGAATATGTACAACTTCCAAAAAATTGTCAGATGTGGTGTGTTCGTAAGAAGGGCGGAATGGGGAATGTTGTTAACAACATAAAGCGATCGCTTAACCCAACCAATGACAGGTCATAAGTCCTGTAAACGCCTCGACCACCATATTCTGTTTCCAAAAAACAATTTACATATTCGTCTCTATTGAGATACAATCAATCCTTAACCATTACGCTGTTTCCCCGGAGTTTACCATTCTATCCTGACATACACCTCTCTGGCTTCCTCCACATATTTCGAATGTGGCCGCCTTTCAGTATTTAATTTATTTAGTCAGGCCATGCTTTCCTCGGTCTTCCACGGCTTCTCTTTCCACTCACACTGATTGTATACAACACTTTAACCATTCTTCTCTCGTTTTCTTCTCAGTGATCTCATTTCTACGGCATTTATTCTACTTTCATCTTTTTTTTGCCAGCTCCAAGCTTCACTTCCAGGCATAAGGGTTGGCACTAGAACTGTATTGGTAAGTTTGTTTTAGTTGAAATATTTGCATATGACATTTGATAATGGTTTATCATGGCGAAATTTTTCATTTTTTGTTTTCTACACTACTATCATACAACAATAATCTACATCCTTCGTGGCCGAGTGGTAAGTGCTTTGACTACCAAACCGAAAGTCCCGGGTTCGATTCCCTGTTGCTAATTTTGGAAAAGTTAAAACTTATTACTGATTACGATTGTACAATGAACCAAGTTTTTAAAGGGTAGAATATCTTAACTTCCGTAAATATTTCATGGGTTGCAACTCGTTTAAATTACTTTTTATTTAATGTAATTTTGATTATGGAAAAATATAGATAAAATAATTTATGGGGTTCCGACTCAGAGTGTGACCGTCCACTGCCATTTGCGTCTAGCGACTTGTTCTCTAATTGACTTTTCGCCTGCCATGGTCCAGAGAAAGGCATTTGACACTGTTTGGGGCCAATAGATCTTGAATATTGAGCGAAGGCACCTATTTATAAACACCTGGAGTTTTCCAGTAATGTCCGCGGCAGATTTCCAAGTCTCACATCCGTACAGCAGTACGCTTTTAACGCTACTGCTGAATATTTGGAGCTTGAGCTTTCTCGAAATGATACCGGAACGCCATACAGGGCGAAGCATAGCGAAAGCTCCCCTTGCCTTGTTGAGTCTGCTGGCTACATCTTCCTCCGTACCTCCCGAGCCTGCTATCATACTACCGAGGTAGCAAAAGCTGGTCGTGGTCACAAGGGGGACACTGTGGAGCAAGATTGGGGTGGAGTCATTTGTGGATACCCGTAGGTCCATTATCCACCCGTAGGTTTAAATCGGAAAAATAGGAACATTCATAGCTAATCCCCTTATATAATTATAATTGAAGTAAAAAATTATAATAATTGAGATTTAATTGTTAAAAACATTATAAAACCATCTGGCAACGCTCACGGAACGGGCATAGGTTCGCTCTGGTTGCAAGCCCGAAAGCGACTACCGGCGCGGCGGAACGGTGAGAGTGAGAACATTGAGCTAGAACATATGCAAGAGTGAGGTGCGAATATAGTGTGACGCACTCAAATTGCTGTTTATTCGCGAATTTGTTTTCGATTTTCACAAAATACCTCCGATGTACCCGATAAATTCTGATTATTAATAATATTATTTTTTAAATCAATGCGTAAATATATTATGGAGGAATACCTCAAATCTTAACCTTGTATTTATTATATTTATAGAGATATTGATGTTTTTTAGAAGCAACGTGTAGAAGATATGATGAGTATCATAGGGAAGGGAGGGTTAACGACATATCTGACACTAATTGTCCAATCCGGTTCTGCTCTTTTTAAATTACGAACGTTTCCCATCGGCCAATCGAACAGTATCGACTGCTTGTTAATAATGCGTATGTGTCGGGGATATTAATATTCTCACATTAGCATCCTTTATTTTATTTTAAACTGAGAACTGAAGTTTCTGAGGAATGCGCCGGCCGCGTTCTGCATACTTATCGCCATCATTGACAGCCTGCCAAATTTTTCGCAAATAAAAACTACAAGCTTATGAAAGAAGAAGATAATTACTTGGTTTGCTGATCGACATCTTCGTCAACCAGCAGGTCGCCCAACAATTCGAAATTCATAACATTACAGTAAAAAATATATAAATCAACTTATTGAAATCTAAGGCATTCTCCTTCTTCTTCCTCAGCCTATTCCCGTCTACTCCTGGAAAAAGGCCTCCTCTATTCGCTTTCATGTCACTCTGTCCTGTGCAGAATGCATCCAGGTTATTCCGACGTGTCTGTTCAGATCATTCTTCCATCGTAGTTGCGGTCGCCCAGCACTTCTCTTTGCCGTCCACGGTCTCCAAGTCAGTAGTCTTCTTCTAGATTTCTCCGACAGCGACAGCACAGATTGTTTTAACAACCAGAGGCAGATTGGTTCTTGTTTTAACAACCAGAACCAATCTGCCTCTGGTGACACCTGTGAGAAAAGCAATTAGTCTGCTGAACGCGGTCTCCTCGGAGATCGACGTCTTTCATATTAGTGAAGGTATGACTTTAGAAAGTATCTTGTCTTCCTAATGTCGAACCATCTCTAATGCGTTCCTGGTACTTTGTTGTATTTTTATAATATTTCACCTGTACTTAATAGATGCCTTAAACATTTTCCTGTTTTTAATGTCTTTTGAGTTAATAAACTTATTTGATTTGATTTGATTTGTCCATTTTTCATCTGAGCTTCTGGCTACTGGATACTATTCTGGATAGTATGTTTGGTGAAAGCTTGTTTGTGTTCGTTGATACGTGTTTTAAATGGTCGTCCTGTTTTGCCTATGTAGAAAGCATCACAGACTTAACATTTAATTTTATATACACCACTTTTTTGCCAAATATCTGCTTTTTGTTTAAAATTTAAAAGACTGGTTTGTTGTGACGAGGGGGTGATTTTTTGATTTTGTTGGATAAGCTATATATAAATACTTTTTAATGTTGATTAAATAATGATGTTATTATTCTCCTATTTTTCTTCTCCTTTTAGACCTTTGGTCTGTTCCTGCAGTCAGGCTGGCACATCTTGGGAAGTTGACATCCAGCTATCCCTCCATCCATTAACCGTCGCGTTGCCATGTGGTCAATTGAGTTTCCACTGCCAATTTAAAGTTGATTTTCTTAAAACCTATGGACCCTAATATTATAAAAAAATTGTAATCCTCCATTGAAGTGTTCTCAATATTTCGTAATAAAAAAAAAGCAAAAAATTACTTCCTTCATCCCAAAAAAAATTTTTTTTTAAGACTGCCCTCACCTTCATTCGTGTTAAGGTAGAATTTTTTTTGCTAATATTTACAACTTTATCAAAAGTTACAAATACTTACTCGCTGTTTTGAACGTATTATAAATTATATGTTTGGCCTTTTCTCATACGTAATAATACTGATTGTGAATGGAAACGCAGCACAACTTAATAATATCAGAACTGTGAAAATATTAACACTTTACCAAAAGGGACAAATATTAATACGTACTCGTTGTCTTGAACGTAGTATACATTTTGCCTAGGTGCATTTATCATACGTAAAATTATAGCGCCACGGCCGCGGCGCGGCGCGGCGGGGCGAGACAAGTTCATACTTGGTGTCAGTTGCTCATATGCTGTGACGCATTCCATATCAGAAATCGCATGGTTCCAAAAAAAATTAATAATGATATGTTTTTCAAATAATCCATGCATGTTATAGATATCGATCTATTTCTAATGAAATTCCCTACAAGATGACATAAATTAAATTTTGATTCATCGAGTCATATGCTTGATATTTAGATAAAGTTAGCGGTAAACTGAATTGACCACATGGGAGCGAGCGTTTTGTTTTGAACACGGTACGTTAAGGGTTAAGGGTTCGGCCACACCGAAGTGCCTAGGTCGGTGGCTAGGGTGACGCCTGGCGAACCAACGTATGGCGTACTATGGGACCTGCCACACTATAAGGCTCGCGCAAGCAGGCGATCACAAGCCGCCTGCTTTCCGAAACGCTTGCCGAGCTTTATGGTACTAATCACAATTATCTATGCAATCATCTATGCAATTATCAACCTCGTGCTCTTTTGCTCCTGTCATCGACTGATTTTCGGGATTACACGTATCGTCCGCAGTTTAAAAGCGATAATAATTTCCAAATTTTGTATTTTTTTTTTGTATACATTGTTTTTATTTACAGGTTTTGTAAAATTATCAAAATTAAAATAATATACAGTCAATAAATTTGTTTCAATTAACCTCAATGTTACAACAAGTTGTTCCTCTGGTGTTATAGAACACCGGAAATGTGTATCCTGCTTTTGCAGTGACTCCCTAACAGTAAATCGAATGTGTCCTGCTTCCTTTTTAAATACCTAAAAATGTTTTGATCACATTTGCGAAGTTCTTTATATAATAGTTGAAATTCTCCATTACTATTTCTTGACATATTTATTTCATACACTCATCATGTTCGAATTTGTGATTTTCGAAATTTTAAATTGATGCATTCTGATAAAATTAGCTTTTTATTACTTTAGTCAGTGGCATTCTTTGTCTCGAGCTAGTTTGCAATATACGTCAAAATTTGACAGTTCAGAAATCAAACGATATTTCATAGACAATTGGGGTTAGTACCATAAAAGAACACCGCGGCGCTAAAATCGCCGGGCTTTATAGTGTGGCAGGTCAAATTAAGCCGCCGACCTAGCCACCGACCCTTGCACTTCGGTGTGGCCGAACCCTAAGCGGTATTCGGGGGGACCTCATTAAGGGGTATTTCCTGTAATTAGCCGGCTATAAATCGAATTCATAGAATTTATCCCCGATAAGAAAAAAATAGTTTTTAGGAATCTTGAATAAACACCAAACAATGAGCAAACCTTTCCGTCATCCAATACAAAGCTTGGCCTGGAGTGTGTCTGTTTGAATTAGACTGTCGTTCTGAGTGTTCATATCTCTAGTAATTCTTGAAAAATCAGTGATTTAAAAGTCATATTTTTATTTTGGAGTTCGTAGGAAAATTTTGTAATGGATTCGGTTATTACAGGTAAGCGTACAAAATATATTAAATATATTTTAGTAGGTTGAAAATCAAGTTCATTATTTTTGTAAATAATTCTTTTTTTTTGTACTTCCGGTTATGTCCCCATGGTTTTATTGATTGTAACTGAAAAAAGAGCGTTTGCACTTATTAAATACATCAAAGTTGACCGCAAGCTCGCGTAAAATCAATGAAGGGTCAATGAATCTTACCATTGTAAAACCACTTTTTTTAAATATAAAATTATGATTTATTATGGTACAAATATATAATTATAACAAATATCCCAGGGTAATTTTTAAATTAAAATTATTGTATCGAATTTTAAATGCGTTTTTTTATATTAGTCTTTCTTTGTTTAGTTTTTATTATTTTTTTACACCTGAAGAAGGTATCCTCCAAAACATGTCGTGTTTTTTAATATTAAAAATTATTGGATTAAACAAAGTTATTTTAAATTTGTTAATGCCTTAGCGTTCAATAAGTTCATTTTAATGTGTATTATCATATATAATGGGCATATATGTATGAATATATAAATCATGACAGTCTGCAACATTAGCGTGAATAGTATAAATCTGGAACAAGTAGATGAGTTTGCATATTTAGGTAGTATATTTACAAAGGATAGGCGAGTGGAGATGGATATTGAAAGAAGGATTGGGACAGGCAACAAAATGAATGGTGCACTTAAAGTTGTCATCTGAAATAAAAGCCTATCCAAAAAGCTAAAATGGCAGTGCACAATGGTGTTTTTGTACTGACACTTATGTATGGAAGCGAAGTATGGAACTGGCAAAGGAAGGATGAAAGTAGTAGAAATTCAGTAGAAATGAGATCTGTTTATGATAGAGTGTCGAATGAAAAATATAAGAAGTGAATGCGGCACGAATGAAAGTGTTATGAACAAAATAATGAAAGGAACATAAAGATTGTTTGAACACATGGAAAAAACGAATGAAATTGTAAATAAAAATGTTAACAATGTAAATGAAACTAGAAATAGAGAGATGTGAGGTTGGGGATATTATAAGATGGAGCAGACAGCGAAAAAGGGACTGGTACGGTCATGTTCAAAGAATGGACACCACCAGTCTCCCCTATATTGCACTACATAATCAGCCTCATGGGACTCGTCCTCGTGGAAGACCTCCTAAAAGATAGAAGGACAGCTGGGAGTCTACCTCACAGGAGGAGCAACACTCTGGAGAACAGACCACATAGGTCTACAAGGAAGAAATAGAATAAAAGATCTTCCATCAAGATATTGCAGTAAAAGCATTAAATTATCTTAACAACATTAAGATTTTTATGTAGAGTGTGTATCTAAATCAAACTAACTAACTAACTAACCATCACGCCGTCTCCCCGAAAGGGTAGGCAGAAAGAATGGACTGTCACACTTTTACTGATGCGGCACTCCAACCTTCTCTTTTCGCCCCGCGGGAGACGCGGTGTGATGGGTTGCGAACCTCGCACACTTCGATCGTCCAACACCCACAAAATAAATCTAAAACAAATAATATAAAATACAATGATATAAAATAAAATAACAAAATGAAAATAATTTAACACAAAATGTTCTTTTTAGACGGTGCACATATTGCCTATTTAATTTATGTTCCACGTATCCACTGTTTTTTAATTTAGCACATAATGTAATAACACATAATGTTTTTTTCGATGTTGCACATGTTGACATGGGCGATCCGGACTTTTGTGTTTATTTAATTTATGTTACACGTATCCACCATTTTTTTAATTATCTGTAGGCACTTAACCAGCAAGAACTTTGAAATAATATTGAAGAATCTAAAGTGACTAAATCTATACGTTCCTCATAGTTACAGCAGAGCAAGGGGGCATATATTATTTTATGCCTCAAATTGCCGCACAGAGGCCTTTCGAAGTTCTCCTGTATTGAAAGCGTTTCGTCTTTTAAATGCGGTATCAAAAGAGATTGACATCTTTGGATGCAATTATAGAGAATTTGTGAATACCCTTACGATAAAGGCAGCAAGGAAACAACTGGCATATTCCTATTCATAAGGTTCTATGTACTCGTATATTTCCTTTGATATTCTTTTTTTCACCCTTTACATCGATTTGGCTGGCGCTGTAATGATGTAAGGAGTTTTTTAAACAAAATAATAATAATAATATATAAATGACGAACCGCCTTTGGGGAGATTAATTTTTCTTGGGAACTCTTCATTGGTGGATGATAGGAAAATGAGGTGTGTACACTGTCTGAAGAGGCGTGGTTTATCCGTTAATTATTATTTTTCCGTGTTTTATCAGATTGGCTCCATCACAAGCCATTCACAGACATTTTGGAGGCAAGACATCAAAAGGCACAGAAAAAATCCTACCTTATCTATATAGAAGTGTTTAGCCTAAGGATTCATTTTGCAATTGTGTGAGTAACACTTGTATGTGTTACACTACTTTAAAATTTAAAAAAAGATGTGTTTATATTATACAACGGAGAAGTCCAAAATTGATGCTTTCAAAATGTGGTGTTGGCGGCAAATGTTGCCTATACCCTGGACGGCAAGAATAACAAACCAGTCGAATAATTGACCAGTTGGTCAATGATTGACTGGCAATAATGTATATAAACTGCAACGAGTTGAAGTTTCGTCACATTTGATAATGCCATAGAAGGGCGAAACATGTCATTTCCATAAAATATAATAAAGCTTCTAGAAAACTGACGTTTTCATTCGTATTAATTATTTAATATGGAGTTTTTCATCATTGTTCAAGAAACAATAAATATTTGATTTATTTGATCGTGCCATTTCCTCTATTTCTCGTTCCATTTATTTTTATTTTTATTATTTTTATTATTGAGGGTAACAAACAGCAATTACAGTATATGAATATAAACACACAGAGACAACAAAACAATGCCAATTACATGCTACCACAAATATTATAAAACAACTGACATAAGGTTAAATTTAATATATAAGAAAAATAAAGTAACAATTTGATAAGTTAAAGAGAAAACTAGTAGTATCAGTAATAATGAATAATTAAAGATGAAATATAATTTAAAAATGATAAAAAAAAGAAAAAGACAAGAAAAGAAAAAGTAGAGTAACTAGTTTCATTTGCCCCGAAGGGTTGCTCCATTCATTTTTTTAAAATCACTTTCATTAAGATGGAACACATCGATGGTATTTACATCGTTAACTTATACTTTTTTTACCATTACTAAAAATGCTCTTTCATGAGCATGGCCTATTGCGCAGCATCCCAATTAATATCATCTCCAGTTACCAAGACGACTGTCGTCTTGGATTTTCTAAACGTCCTGCTTTGCACTGCCGTCAACAGGGGCGGACACGTGTCCCGCGACGAACCCTGAAAAATTCAACTTTTCTTCTTTTTCTTCCTTGCTATAGACCTATGTTGTTTGTTCTATGCAGTGCAAATAGGTAAGTCGGGTTGTGTTCATTCTTTGGACATGAGCAAACCAGTCCCTCATTTGATGTTTTTTCAAATCAAATCAGTTTATTTCATCAAAAGACATTACAGAATTAATTTTTAAGGCATCTATTGAGAACAGGTAAAATAATATATTGTGAATAGTATACTACCAGAAACGCATGAAAGATGGTTCGACATTAGGAAGACAGGATACTCTCCAGAATTAAGAGTATTTGCCTTCTGAACGTACTTTCACTAATATGAAAGACGTAGATCTCCGAGGAGACCGCGTTCAGCAGATTAATTACTCTTCCCACCGGTGTCACCAGAGGGCAGGTTGGTCCTGGCGGCCGGTAGGTAAAACAATCTATGCTGTCGCTGTCGGAGATATCTATCAGGGACTAAAAACCGAACACCCTCCAGCACGGCCAAGTTCTCGAAATATCCCCTGAGTAATCTTAAGAAATGGGTTATGAGATGTCTATCTCTTTGAAGCTGCAGAGAGTTTGCCCCAAGCATTCCCAAAAGAAATGCCGTGGGATAGAGCCACGGATAGCTACCATACTCTCTCATGTAGAGATACCTCAGAATTTTTTTCTGAACCCTCTATAGCATAACGGAATATCCCGCCTCGTGGGGACTCCATATTACAGAACCACTTTCGAGTCTGCTCCGAACCAATGCGTTGTATAGGACTCTGAACACATGAGGATCCCTGAAAACTCTTCCGGTCCGGACGATGAAGCCCAACATCCTCAGTGCATAGCCACAAATCCTCTCATGTTAATTCCATCTAATAATATCCCCAGCCTCACATATATTTCTTATTCTGGTGTTCTTCACGTGATTTCTTGGTGTTTGGCCTGCTATCATCTGAAATCCTCAAAACCTGTGTGGCCCTGACTGTGTCTCCCCTTGCTTCAATGCCATATGTTATTATTGGTATTTCGCATGCTTTATAAATTCTCATCTTATTCTTAATGGCCAAGTTTTTATTTTCCACATTGTGGAATTTAAGTGCACCAGACATTGCAGCTGTCTTATTGACTCGTGCTTGTAATTTTTCACACAGATCAGCTCCTCCAACCAGATCTATGCCTACTGATACTGATCGTACTGGTACTGACTACTAAAGTTACTGAAGTACTTACTAAAAGTACTGATCGGTTCTAAGAGTTGGCTCTTTTTATCGATTGCGAGTTTTTGGTGTGTTGGAGTGGATAGTAGCCAGAAATAATAGACCGCCCCACTGTTTTTTCTGACATTCATGTACCATCATTGTTTCATTATTATTTATAATATAGAATATATTATATATTCTACCGCATTTTACCGCATTCTACTGCATTCTACCGCATTCTACCGTATTCTATCGCATTCTATCGTATTCTACCGCATTCTATCGTATTCTACCGTATTCTACCGTATTCTACCGTATTCTACCGCATTCTACCGTATTCTACCGTATTCTACCGTATTCTACCGTATTCTACCGTATTCTACCGTATTCTACCGTATTCTACCGTATTCTACCGTATTCTACCGTATTCTACCGTATTCTACCGTATTCTACCGTATTCTACGGTATTCGGCCATACATTGTTTTCACGCAAATTCTTCTTAGTGATCTAATTTCTACAGCATTTATCCTACTTTTCTCAACCTCCAAACTTCACTTTTATACATAAGGGTAGATTGTACATAATAAATATCATTACGTAATTATAACGGTGTTATTTTCAATTAGCATTTTTTCCCCCAATTTCAAGTCTGCCATGTGCGCCCCTGAATTCCATCTGCTCGCTTCGGATGCTGAGAATCCATTTTACGCCTTGCACTCGAAGCGCTCCGGAATATCTCGTCATTTCCGGAAATACACGCTCTTTCAGTTGCCACAGGGTGACAGCAAATAATCTGCTACACCAAAGGACCACAAACCCTATTCTGTCTTCTACCTCTTGTTGTTCTTCTTTCTATTGGAGGTTTGAGAACTATTTTAACATTTGATACAGTTTCATTCGTGTTATTTATCTACAATAAATTAGTCCATTGTTTTGGCCGAAACACTATGATACTTCAACATTATTACTGTTAAAATTATTAACACTGTTAAACTAACTAACTAACTAACCATCACGCCATTTCCCCGGAGGGGTAGGCAGAGAGGATGGATCGCCACACTGGCCTGTCCTGGCATACATCTCGAGCTTCCTCTACATCCATACATCGTACCATGCACGCACGTCGATTGTTCCGACTTCGAATGTGGCCGCCTTTTAGTAATTGATTAATTTGGTCATGCCATGTTTTCCTCGGTCGTCCTCGGCTTCTTTTCCCACTCACGCTGCTTGTGTACAACTTTTTAACCATTCTACTCTCATCCATTCGTTCCATATGTCCGAACCATCTCAGGGATCCTTTTTTAATTTTATTCATGATGCAGTCATCTGCCTTACATTTCTTTCTGTTATAATATTAATTATCTAATTCTTTCTGTTATAATATAATAATAATTATTAACACTGTTATAATATCAAAATTTCTTTTTTTTCACTCAGAGTGTCGCAACAGCTGTTATTTTGATTCACGCTAATGTTGCAGACTACCATGATTTCTTATTTTTCAAAATGGATTTATTAACCTTCATCATCAGATACCTTGGATTTATTAACATTCATCGTCAGATCATTTCGCATGCATACCTCATACATACTATTCACCAGGACTTGTAGTTCATGCTCGTTGTTTGCAAGTAGGACATACATAATAAACATACAGTTAAATAAAGACATAGAAGGTTACCCGCCGTTTACCCGAAGCTATTATAGGACGCACGGGCGCCCTTTTGTCAGCTTCGCTTACACAATCCCTTTCAAAGGGTTCTCTAGGCCACATTCTTCTTTTTGTCATTCTCCGTGGTGCATAGGGCCTCAAGGAACCTTCAGGAACCAGGTAACTCCAGGAACCAGGTTAGGTACCTTCAGGAACCAGAAGGAACCAGGCCACATTAATCTAGTTTAATTTCTGTTCACTTCTATGTTCCAATCTCACAAAATAGAGCAAAATATCTTAAAATTATTTCAGACTTGGTGAGGGTATCATCAAAGTCCGTAAGGTGTCCTACTTCGGCCATGTTCTGAGAGGCGAAAAGTACGCACGTCTGATCTTGGAGGGTAAGATTGAGAGTCGACGAGGTGTTGGGAGAAGGCAGGTTTCCCGGCTGAGGAACATTCGAGAGTGGACGGGGCTGAGGACCGTGAGGGAGCTGTTCCGAGTTGCCTAGGACAGGGTGGCCTACTCAAGGGTGATAGTCAACGTTGGGGAGACCTGACAGGACACGGAAAGAATAAGAAGATTGGTGAGGGTTGGACGTAGTGTGGGATGGGAGAGAAAACGTGGAATGATGAAAAAAAGGTAGTTTGTTAGTTTGTTAATTGTGAACTTACAAAAGAGTTACATTATGAGTGATAGCAACATCCGAAACAGCCTGTACTAGTCTTGATATGCTTGAGGTGCCGCCAGAGACTGTTCACATTTCAATGGTCCATGCTTGGACACTTATAAATTGGTTCAGAACAAATCTTAAAACCGCTCTGTCCCATCTTCCTCAAATACTAAACAGCTTCACAGACTCTTCTGCGTCTTAAATCTTTTAACAAAATCCATATGCAATAACCATTTACATATGAGGCCGCCAGGGCAAGAGTAGTCTAACCCCAAATTTAGACAATGGAGATAAATGCGATTGAAAATTTGACGTTTTTTTCCCCATTTAAAAAAATAAACTAGATGGGTTAAGGTCTTCTTTAGTGATAAACCTTGTTTGTTTGGTGAATGTCTTAAGAATAATATTTTGATATATTGGGAAATATAAAGTTTAAGGATATTTTTTGATGGTTACTTATAAAGACCACATTTGACTCCATATATTTAAATTTTTTGTCAGAGCAAAATAAGTATTTATGGCGATATCTATGTTTCCACTTGGAAATGGTGGTTAGATTAATTTTTCTTTTATAGTAGGTCACAAATAGGTGTGGGTTAGACCAGTAACTCAATTTTTCATAAAATGTTGGTTAGACCACTCTTGTCCTAGTGGCCTCATATTAAGCATTCACTTTGTGGTTACTTATACTTACTTTTTCTTTCGGTGCCGTGTCAGGTCCCTCTGCAGCAAAGGCATCTCTATCCTGCACCACTTGGAACAGCTTCTAAACTCTTGTTATTCCTGTCCACTCTTTGAAGTTCCACAGCCAGGACAGCTGCCTTCTACCAACTCCCCGACGTCCCTCCACTTTATCCATTAATATCAGTCGAAGGAGGTGGTATTTTTCTCCCCTTAGCACATGACCCAAATATGAGACCTTTCTAATTTTCACACTCGATAACAGCTCTCTATTGACTCTGGCTCTCCGCAATACGTCTGCATTCCTGACCCTATCGGTCCACGCTATACGGAGCATTCTGCGGTATATCCACATGTTCACAAGGCCTTACATGGACGAGCGCCCCACTACCTCACAGAACTTTGCAAGCTGATAGATTTGAGTCGGCAGTCAACTCTACGATCCTCGAAGGAAGAAGCAACACACAAACTTCTCGTCTTGCGACGCCAAGGAGCTTCAAACATCGCAGACCGCGCTTTTGGCCTCGCAGGACCGACGGCGTGGAACAGGCTTCCCTACAATATCCGCAATCAAGACGACGAAGGAGTGTTCAGAAGCTCTCTTAAAACTTTTCTTTTTAAGAGAAGCTTTCCGGACGTTGAGCGCCCTTGAAGTGAATCTCTCACAAAAATGGCGCTATATAAATCATCATCATCATCATCATCAACGAACGCTTCCAACCGGTTCAATACATTCACTTTCCAGGTTTCGCAGCCATATAGTAGAACAGACCATATTTAACATTTGCATTTTATTTCAATGTCGGGGTCGAGCGCTTTTGTTAATGCTGCCAGGGTATTTAAATTGGTCGACCATTTCAACATTCGCACCATTCAGTTTCAGAGTGGATGAAGAATGGTTAAGTCGTCCAAATGTCATTCATTTGGTCTTCTTAGCGTTGATTTTCAAGCCCAGATCCTCTCCTGCTATATCAGTTTTATTTAGGAGTTCTTGGAGATTGGGTATACTGTCAGCTAAAATAACTGTGTCATCAGCATACCTGATGTTATTAACAACAACCCCATTAACCTTCACTTCACTATGGCCATACAACTCTTGAAGAGTTTTCCTCCTTGATGTAGGCAGAAAGAATGGACCATCACACTGTTCTGTCCTGACATACTTCTCTCGATTTTTTGACATTCTTATATCGTGTCATGCACGGGTTAACTTCTCCGATTTTTTAAATATTTGATTGTTTTGATCGTGCCGCTCGCTCGGCCTTCCTTTCTAACTCCTTTCATATCGTACAAATATACCTTCTTCACCATTCTATCTTCATTCATTCATTCCATGCGTCCAAACCATCTTGATGATTCTTTTTTTAAATAAAACGACGTTATTTATTATTTATTGAACATGATGTAAAACTCCATTTTAAATCAATAACACAAAGAGTGATGGCGAATATAGAAGTAATATTAAATATGGAGGATAAGTATCAGTATTCTTGTAACAACAAAAAACTAACTTACCATCACGCCGTCTCCCCGAAGGGGTAGGCAGAAACAATGGAACTGCCACACTTTTGCACATACTTCTCTCGTTTCCTCAACATTCATATATCGTGTCGTGCACTAACGTCGATTTTTCCAAATCCTCACGAGGCCGATATTCAATATTTGATTTATTAGATCGTGCCACACTTTCCTTAGTCTTCCTCCATTTCCAGTTCCATTCACATCATTAACGTTATTTTTTATTTGCCATTCTTCTTCATTAATTATTTTCATGGATCCAAACCATCTTAACGACCCTCTAATTATTTCGTTCATAACACTTTCATTCGCACCGCATTCACTTCTTATATTTCCATTTAAAACACTGTCATAAACAGATTTACCACATATTCGTCTTAGAGATCTCATTCCTACAGCATTTATTCTACTTTCATATTACTAAAGCACTTATTGTAGCTGTCGCAAATCCGGTACATTGCCGCGCTTTGAACGTAGTTGGTGAGATAAGCATTGACAACTTGGCTTGCGGTGTGTCTTGTACGAAACATAGAGGTATTAACTGTCAACTTTTATGGTGAAATTGGTTTTAATACAATATTTAAGTGCTTATAAGTGGATGAGTTTGTTTATTAAGGAAGTACGTTTACAAAGGATGGGAGGGTGGAGAAGGATATTAAAAGAAGGGTTGGGGCAGGCAACAGAGTAAATGGTGCACTTAAAGTTGTCATCGCAAATAAAAGCCTATCCAAAATTGTCAAGATGGCAGAGCACAATGGTGTTCTTGTGCCGACCCTTATGTATGGAAGCGGAGCATGGAACTGGCAAAAGAAGGATGAAAGTAGAATTAATGCATTATAAATGAGATCTCTAAGACGAATGTGTTGCAAATCTGTATATGATATAGTGACAAATGCAAGTATAAGAAGTGAATGCGGTGCGAATGAAAGTGTTATGAACAAAATAATGAAAGGGTCGTTAAGATGGTTTGGACACATGGAAAGAATGAGTGAAGACAGAATGATAAAGAAGGTATATGTAAACGGCGTGAACGGAGCTAGAAATAGAAGAAGGCCGAGTAAAACGTGGCACGATCAAATCAATCAAATATTGAATGTCGGTCACGTGAGGAGTCGGAGAAATCGACGTGCGTGCATGAGAAGATGTATGAATGTAGAGGAAGTGAGAGATGTATGTACAGAACAGTGTGGCGTTCCATTCATCGTGATGGTTAGTTAGTTAGTTAGTTATAAGCGCTTGACAAAGTTTCATTGGTAGTGAACGCTTGGTTTTAAGTGTTGTCGTATAAAAAAATATTTTCTTCAGAGGTGTGATTCCAATTAGGCAAGTCATTCCATATCCCTATCTTCACTGGTTAAATGTGATTATCCACTTAACATGGCAACACTCGGGCATTGTTGGACCTAATTTATTCCGCCTTCTCGCTGTTGTCAGTCTTTTTCAATTATGGCAACACCGGACAGGACCGGCGCGTGGCTTTTGTTTTACATTTGAGGTTAAGGATTCCTCTTTCACAATAGTCAGAATGCAAAACTCAATGCTTCAATGCTTTGCTTTAGTTACAAATGGTGTCCCGAATAATATTCGTATTTATTAATCAAATCAAATGAAATCAAATCAGTTTATTAACTCAATAGATATTACAAACAGGAAAATGTTTAAAGCATCTATTAAGTACAGGTAAAATATTATAAAAATACAATAAAGCACCAGGAACGTATTAGAGATGGTTCGACATTAGAAAGACAAGATACTTTCTAAAGTCAATAGTATTTGACCCTGAACGTACTTTCACTAACATGAAAGACGTCGATCTCCGAGGAGACTGCATTCAGCAGACTAATTGCTCTTTCCACCGGTGTCACCAGAGGCAGATTGGTTCTGGCGGCCGGTAGGTAAAACAATCTGTGCTGTCGCTGTCGGAGATATCTATCGGGGACAAAAAGACAAGCCGAGTTCTCGAAGTATCCCCTAATTATCTGAAGAAATGGGTTATTAGATGTCCATCTCTTCGAAGCTGTAAAGAATTGGTTCCGAGCATTCCCAGAAGAAAAAAAAAAATCATTGTTGCTAGCTTCTTCTCCGGTCTTAACCTAATGATTGGTCTGCAACAAGGCGACGCATCTCCTCTTCCACTCCGATCGGTTCTCGGCAACTCTCTTCAACTCCGAATAAGAGGTGCAGCCCATATCTCGGCAAATCTGATCTAGGTACTCCTGGCGAGGTCGTCCTCTGCCAATCGATCCCTCTTCCATTCCCTCCAATACATCATGCAGGAAACATTCCCAATCCATCTCGCGCGCCTCTCCGCTATGGTGTTCAACATGTGCCTATTCTCTTCAACTCTGCTGAGAACCTTCTCATTTATAATGTGGTCCCTCCATGAAACATGAGCAATTCGTCAGTAGGTCCACATCTCAAATGCCAGCTATTAAAGCTTAATTGGCAGTGCACAATAGTGTTCTTATACCGACCCTTATGTATGGAAACGAAGCATGGAACTGGCAAAAGAAGGATGAAAGTAGAATTAATGCAGTAGAAGTGAGATCTCTTAGAATAATGTGTGGATTCTCTGTGTATGATAGAGTGTCGAATGCAAATATAAAAAGAGAATACGGTGCGTATGAGGTGAGTATGATGCCTTCTTTCTACTCGCCTCTCTTGTAAACATACTACCTAAATACACGAACTCAACCACTGGCTCCAAATTTTCACCATTCACGCTAATGTTGCAGACTGTCATGATTTCTTCCTTTTCAAAAATCATTACCTTGGACTTATTAACATTCATCATCAGATCATTTCATTTACAATATATATTTAAAATTACAATTTCAATTTAAATTACAATTTACACATTACAATTATTAAATTACAAATTACAATTACAATTTTAAATTACAAATTTCAAATTACAATTTACAATATATGCTATATTTAAAATTACAATTTCTTTGAGAAACAATAAGAAAGAGAGATAGACAGCTGCCGTCTCTTTTCTCAGCGGCTTCAGAACACCCTAGAAAACATTTGTAGTGTATAAAATCAGGTGTGAATGTACAAGAACTATTTAGCGCCTTAACCCATTGTTGTCGACCCGATAATTATCAGTTAATGATTGGCGATGACTCGGTACTTTATGGGTTAAAACGACCTTACCTCTATCTACAGGGTGGTTCGAACGTACGTACAACAAGCACACATCTATCGCCTTTAGAATTGTGAAGAACCACACACACATGAAACAGAGATAAGAGACAAAAACATAATAGGTATTAAGATCAATACAAATTAAAACGTCAGTTCTCCTGAAGTTTAATTATATTTTATGGGAATGACATGTTTCGCCCTTCTAAGGCATTTGACAACGCCTTAGAAGGGGAAAACATGTCATTCCCATAAAATATAATAAAACTTCCAGAGAACTGACATTTTACTATAATTTAAGTGCGCCTTTTTGTAAAATCTATTACTACAAGGGCGTACTAGGAAATGACTGACCGAACAGTGCAGTTTTTAGAAGTTTCTTAAATTTATCAATCAATCAATCAATCAATCAAATCAGTTTATTTTCTCAAAAGACATTACAAACATTTTTTATAGTTTAAGGCATCTATTGAGAACAGGTAAAACATAAGGAATATATAATACCAGGAACGCATGAGAGATGGTTCGACATTAGGAATACAAAATACTCTCCAAAGTCAAGAGTATTTAACCGTCGCGTTGCCATGTGGTAAATTGAGTTTCCACTGCCAATTTAAAGTTGATTTTCTTAAAACCTATGGACCCTAATATTATAAAAAAAATTGTAATCCTCCATTGAAGTGTTCTCAATATTTCGTAATAAAAAAAAAGCAAAAAATTACTTCCTTCATCCCAAAAAAAAATATTTTCTAAGACTGCCCTCACCTTCATTCGTGTTAAGGTAGAATTTGTTTTGCTAATATTTACAACTTTATCAAAAGTGACAAATACTTACTCGCTGTTTTGAACGTATTATAAATTATATCTTTGACCTTTTCAATAGGTACGTAATAATACCGACTGGATGAAAACGCAGGACGTAACTTAATAATATCAGAACTGTGAAAATATTAACACTTTACCAAAAGGGACAAATATTAATACGTACTCGTTGTCTTGAACATACTATACATTTTGCCTAGGTGCCTTTATCTTCGCCCCGCCGGCCGCGGCGCGTAGACAAGTTTATTCCTGATGTTTAGTCGGTCGTATGCTATGACGCATTACATATCAGAAATCGCATGGTTCCAGAAAAAAATTAATAATGATATGTTTTTCAAATAATCCATGTATGTTATAGATATCGATCTATTGCTAATGAAATTCCCTACAAGATGACACAAATTAAATTTTGATTCATCTAGTCATATGCTTGATATTTAGATAAAGTTAGCGATAAACTGAACTTACCACATGGGAGCAAGCGTTTTGTTTTGAACACGGTACGTTAAGGGTTAACGTGACTATTCTCATACTTAATACTAACACGTTTTCCTCGGTCTTCCTCTATTTCTGGCTCAATTTACATCGTTAAAGGTATATAATAACCTTATATAATCAAATGATTTTATTGAAATCTCTTGATGGAAGTTCATTTTAAATAATAATTAAATAAAATGATGTTTTTTTAACTACTTCCCCTTTTGTCTTTATTTCAACAGCGACCGGTTTCGCCAGGCTCGCTGGCATCGACAGACTGGTGACACTATTGTAAGCTTAGTCCTTTATTTACATACAGATCAGGGGTGGTAAACATGATTCGGTACAAAAATAATCTTCAAATGTTTATGTAAAATTTACTGAATTAATGAAATTCAGTAAATTTTACATAAATATTTGAAGATTATTTTGTATAGAAACATGTTTACCACTCCTGATCTGTATGTATTGTATATAAAGGACTAAGTTTACAATAGTGTCACCAGTCTATCGATGCCAGCGAGCCTGGCGAAACCGGTCGCTGTCGAAATAAAGACAAAAGTGGAAGTAGTTAAAAAAAACACCGTTTTATTTAATTTTTATCTCTTTATATGAAGACTACAGGGGAAAAACAAGGAATGTCAGTTAAAATTCAAAATAAATGTAATAATGATATCTAGCGGCATTTGCACGTATCTATCCACAGTAAAATTTTCATATTAAAAAATCATGTGTGTCATCGACTATGGCCAGATAATCGATTGCTAATTGCTAAGAAATATATAGGCTTTGATTAGCTTTATTCTCAATTTATTCAAATTAACCTTCTACTGACATTCCTTGTTTTTCCCCTGTAGTCTTGATATGTTTTAGCTGTCTCAGTTGGACTATTCTGAGAAGTGGACGTGAGTTTTGAAACACGCTGTAGAAAGTATTAGACTCGCCCTCCCATTGATAAGAACCTGCTTACCATAGTGGGAATTAAAAAATAAATATGTTACAATGTAATCTATTGGAATATCTACTAATTGAATTTCATGGGCATTTGCTTGCATAGCTGGTGTACCATTCACAATGACCTGTATATGAGTGAGCATAACAGCAAAGCGTTTGATTCTCCTTACATTACGTCTTAGCAAGCTGAAGGGGGTTCTTTTCCTGATTATAGGTCTGCCCTTGCTTTTCACTCCTTAGACTCTCTCGAAGATAGACGAACTCTAAACGATATGATGCTACTTCACAAAATCATACATTTCAGAATTGATAACTCCGAACTTCTTATGTTTCGTACAAGACATACCGCGAGCCAAGTATTCCACCTTCCTACTTATCTCACCAATTACGCTCAGAGCGCGGCAATGTACCGGATATGCGACAATTATAACAAATCTTTTAATGCAATCGATGTTTTTCACTTAAACGCTTATGATTTTTTTTAAATAGTTGCAGCAACTTTTCTATGTGTATAGTGCTATAATGTTATATTCCTTTACTTGTATTATTATTATTATATTTTCATTAATTTTTATACTATTACCTTAGTTAGTTTTATCTTGATTTTAGTTTAGTTAAATCTCGTTTCATAAGTCTATAATTTGGTAACATGAAATTGGCCTTATTTGAGTAGGTACTTCTTTGTGATTTTTTATATTATAGGTATATACTTATTCGCTGTTTGTTACCCTAAAATAAATAAGTACCCAAGGCTATTATAGGATGCAGCGGTGCCCTTTCGTCAGCCTATCTCATGCACTTCCTAGGTCTGTTCCACATCCATCCGTTCAGAAAAAAATTATGAGGTATTTCTACAAGAGGAAGAATGATAGCTATCCGTGGCTCTCTTTTGGGAAAGCTCGGGAACAACTCTCTGCAGCTTCGAAGAGATGGGCATCTCATGAACCATTTCTTAAGATTACTAAAGTACGTTTAGAAGACAAATACTCTTGATTTAAGAGAGTATCTTGTCTTTTTAATATCGAACCATCTCTCATGCGTTTCTGGTATAATATGGTATACTAGCTGACCCGGCGAACTTTGTACCGCCTCAGAATCAATAAATGTTGTGTTAACTTATTAGTTGAATTAAATTCAGTTATTTATTGAGTTAATATGAATACTCGAAATGAATTTAGTTCAATAAATGTGCAAACATCAAAATAAAAAAAATATTTATCTACCAAAGGATTTGTTGTATTGAAGCGAATCGAAATGAGTCACGTAGCATTGTTGCACTACTTTCTGTTAAACTATTATATTTGCTGGATGGGATGCACTCGGATCGATTTTTCCGATGTTTTAATAGTTATTCTGCTATTCGGGACGGAGGCAAATCCAACAAATCAAAGATCATCAAAATCGGTCCAGCCGTTCTTGAGTTATGAATGGTGTAACTAACACGACTTTGTTTTATATTATAGATATTTTATTTAACCTGTACTCAATAGATGCCTTAAACATTCATATTGTTTGTAATGCCTATTGAT
Source organism: Lepidostoma basale (assembly GCA_022606425.2). NCBI lineage: Eukaryota > Metazoa > Arthropoda > Insecta > Trichoptera > Lepidostomatidae > Lepidostoma > Lepidostoma basale. The sequence goes on from JAHDVF020001163.1 coordinate 591,556, forward strand.
ATAATAAACTGATTTGATTGATTCATATAAACGACATGAATAAATGCATATTATAATTATTTTTTGTTTCATTATTTGAGGGCACTACTTGCGAAGCCAGTAACCTCCAAAAAAAATTCTTTTCCAACTTTGAATGGTAGATTATTAATAAAGTATTTTTGTATAATATATTGTGTGCAAATGTTAGGATCATAACTAGCTTAATTTCAAGTAAAATAAGACTTGCAATTTGATGTATCTTGCAAAATCAGTAACATCCACTTGCCGCCATCTTGATTTTGTCTCAACCAATAGCAGTCCCCGATTCAAACAATTATTGTTGTGTTAAAATACTTTTTTTAAATAGTAAAAACCCTGTTAATAATAAAAACTTTTTTCAATTATAAATAAATGTTCGTCAGAATTTTCGGAGATTGCCAGTAACATTATTTTCTCTGATGTTATAGTCAAAGTAGGTAAATTTCAAAGTTATGTGTTGCAAACCCGGTAACCTCCAAATGTATTGATCAAAGTCAGCCAAATCCAAATTATAATTCAATTAATCTCAGTTTTAATCTTGTTTTTAATATACTTTTTTGGTGATGCTCATTTTCTCCATTAATCAAACACGTACAAGCCATAAACATATTATATCTGATGTCCTCACGAGGCGAGATATTCCGTTATGCTGGAGAGAGTTCAGAAAAAAATTCTGAGGTATCTCTACATGAGGGAGTATGGTAGTTATCCGTGGCTCTATCCCACGGCATTTCTTTTGGGAATGCTCGGAACCAATTCTTTACAGCTTCGAAGAGATGGGCATCTCATAAACCATTTCTTTAAATTAATCAGAGGATATTTCGAGAACTCGGCCGTGCTAGAGGGTGTTAGTCTTTTTGTCCCTGATAGATTTCTCCGACAGCGACAGCACAGATTGTTTTACCAACCGGCCACCAGAACCAATCTGTCTCTGGTGACACCGGTGGGAAGAGCAATTAGTCTGCTGAACGCGGTCTCTTCGGAGATCGACGTCTTTTATATTAGTGAAGGTACGTTCAGGGGACAAATACTCTTGACTTTAGAAAGTATGTTGTCTTCCTAATGTCGAACCATCTCTAATGCGTTCCTGGTACTTTGTTGTGTTTTTATAATATTTTACCTGTACTCAATAGATGCCTTAAACATTTTCCTGTTTGTAATGTCTTTTGAGTTAATAAACTGATTTGATTTGATTTGAACATTCATACATCGTGTCATGCACGTGCGTCGATTCGTCTTCCTCTATTTCTGGTTCCATTTACATCATTAACAAATATTTTTTTTACCATTCTTTCTTCATTCATTCTTTCCATATGTCCAAACCATCTTAATGATCCTTTCATTATTTTGTTCATGACACCATCATTCGCACCGCATTCACTTCTTATATTTTCATTCGACACTCTATCATACGAGTACACAGAGTATCCACACATTCGTCTAAGAGATCTCATTTCTACTGCATTTATTCTAATTTCATCCTTCTTTTGCCAGTTCCATGCTTCGCTTCCATACATAAGGGTGGGTGGAAGAACACCATTAACAACATTAAGATAATATGTGCTTCGTGTTTCTATAGAGCTATTCTGTTTCTATACCTTCTATACAGCACCATTTGGGTAAGGTTAAGCAAAACAATTGTTTACTATATTTTTTCTGTAAGTCATTTTTTTTCTCCTAATCGCTGTGATTTCGATAACAATGGGTGATTTCTAAGCGCACGCAGCGGTTTATCCTCTCTTATAACGTTGATCATCTGCGCAGTGAACAGCAATTTGCAACAATTACCAAACGAGGGGACATTTAACAGTTGGAGGGGTACAGTACGCGTCATAAATCTGGGACTGAAACACGCCCAGAACGCATTCTGACCATTGGCGCCACTTCATGTTTAAGAATATATCGTGGGTATTCTGCAAAAAAGCACTAAGTCAAATTTTTGTTGTTTTGACTTAATGATGAGGTTATACTGTTGAAAAAATGCTCTTCAATCTGCAAATACGCGCTAAGTCCTATCTACACTACAAGTAGAGATATTTTCTGTAATAAGTCAATAAACAAAATAATGAAAGGATGGTTTGGATATATGGAAAGAATGAATGAAGAAAGAAAGGCAAAAAAATTATATGTTAATGATGTAAATCGAACCAGAAATAGAGGAAGACCGAGGAAAACGTGGCACGATCAAATAAATCAAATATTGAATGTCGGCCACGTGAGGAGTCAGAGAAATCGACGCGCGTGCATGACACGATGTATGAATGTTGAGGAAGCGAGAGAAATATGTCAGGAAAGAAAACTGTGGCAGTCCATTCTTTCTGCCTGTCCCTTCGGGGAGACGGCGTGATGGTTAGTTAGTTAGTTAAGTCAATATAACATAAATCCCTTCAGGGAAAAAGCATCAAGGGACTTAATGCAAATACCCTGGATAAATTTTTGATGATAAATTATCAATAACAATATTTGGGATGTATTCAGCTGAGCTTATGGAGCAGTATTGACTTGAAAAAAGGTGAGATTGTTGGTCGGCGACATGATATCCTGGAGATGTCTAGTAAGTGATGTCTACATGCTTCACTCAGGGACAAACGTGCCAATTATTATCTCTTTTTACTAATTAATTATTATTTTACCTAATGTAATACTGTACTGTACATAAGATAAAATTATTGCATAACTTGTTTAATTAAATTTAAAAAAAACATTTCTCACAAAGTGACTATAGTAGGTACAATGTGACTTCAATTTGAATACCTTACTGTGGTATTTTATGTATCAGCGAAAATGCATTAAGTCATGTCAATCCACTATTATTTTTAAAAATTTGCTGATAGTTCAGTTATTATTTATTAAACCATTAAATAAAATGTGGTTAAAAGATCAATACACCATTTTTTCAAATTAATTTCTGAAAGAAAGAATTGACGTGCGTATGAGTCGCTGTATGAATGTGGAGGAATCTAAAGAGGTGTGTCAGGATCGAGTAGTTTTTATTTATTTTTAATATGAATGAGCCATAGAGGGCTCCCTCCGCTCACCCGAAGCTGTTATAGGCGCAGCGGCGCCTTTCGTCAGCTTCACTCGTGCACTCCCTAGGTCCGTCTTACGTTAAATTATAATAATATATGTATATTTGCAACCAAGGGAGGCCCAGACCACATTTAAGCTACGCTACTCTGCCTCGATGTCCCGCCGTACACAAAGCAATACAACAGCAAAAGAAAATACCCACTTGATACATAAATAACATATGTTAGAGAAAGAATAAAAAAATAAATAATGCACAGCAGGAGGCACAGGAGGGAGGGAGTAGATAAAATGCAGGATGGGGAAAAGAAGGAAATTTATTTAGTACGTGGAATAGGGAAGGTAACGTAGGAAGTTTATACTATATATATTTAAGAAAAGTAAAATAATGTCCAATTCTTCTTTTTAGCTCTGCGGTTTGATTATCTCGGCCCAATCGAATATTGTGTCCCAGGTATATACGAGTATATGGGCAGCTTTCGGAAACATGAGCTACATCCTTAAAAACTAGAAAATACCGATCAACCTGAAATTACGAGTGACCCAAAGAGCCATGGAAAGAGCCACGTTAGGAATAAGCCTAAGAGACAGAGTCAAAACGATACGAGAGAAAAAAAAAAGGTCACTAACATCATCCACCGGGTGGCGACTCTAAAATGGCAATGAGCAGGTCACGTAGCCAGAAGCTCAGATGAAAAGTGGACATGAAGACTGCTTACTTGGAGACCGTGGACAGCGAAGATAAGTGCAGGGCGACCGCAACTACGGTGGAAGGATGATCTAAACAGACACGTCGGAATAACGTATATGCAGTTTGCACAGGACAGAATGACATGGGAGCAAATGGAGGAGGCCTTTGTCCAGGAGTGGACGGGAATAGGCTGAGGAAGAAGAAGAAGAAAATAATGTGGAAAGATCGAGTAGTGTGGCCAACCATTCTCTCTGCCTACCCCTTCGGGGAAACGCGTTGTCGCGTCCGCTAGTATTGTATAAAATTGTTAACTTTACACGCCGCCAATGGTAAAAGCAAGCTTGTAATTTCCCAGCGTCCGTGTATACAATAACACAAGCTAAACACACAATGGCTTGACGTTTCGGGATACAGCCACGCCTCTTATTCACGCCTTAGATTGTTGGAGTGTGAAATATTAGATTAAATGTTTAGGGAACCAAAAGCGCAACCCAATAATCCCATAATTTCATATATAATGTACACCATTTGTAATACATACAGCAATCCATTAACCATTCTTCATAATTGTCGGTCTTTAAGGCAAAAATTATTACGGCGACATTAAAAATTTGAGTCGTTTCAGGGTTCTTCTAGCCTTGAGACAGTTGGCGATTTTATTTAATGTTATCTTCTTCTTATACTGGTCAAAGGTGATGGTTTTTGTAGTGAAGAGCAAATGACAGTTTGTAACATAAGTGTAAACGAAGAGAACTTGGAGCCGGTGAGTGAATTTGCATGATCACAGCAAATGGCCGAACGGATAGTGACGTCGAAAGAAGGGTTGGTGCGGATAACAAGGTGAATGGAGCTTTAAAAATAGTTTTTGGAAACAAGAATTTACTAATGAAAGCGAAAACGGCCGGTCACAATGGAGTTCTGGTCCCAACCTTAATGTATGGAAGCGAAGCATGGAACTAGCAGAAGAAGGATGAGAGCAGAATAAATGCGGTAGAGATGAGGTCCCGGTAGAACGATATACGACAGAATCTCAAATGCTGATATAAGAAAGGAATGTAGAGCGGAAAAAGGTATTATGAACAAAATTATGAAAGGATCGCTGCGTTGGTTCGGATATATGATGAAAACGTCAAAGGCAAATGTACCAATGGACATTTGATAGCGCCTTAACCCTTTCGTGCTATTTTTTTTTCTTTTAGGATATATTTTTTTAATTTACATAAATGCAAACATAAATGTTCATTTTCATTTTAATTCGATCCGAACGTATTGAAAAAACTAACTTCCCACTGATCCTTCTTCTCTGGTTTCAATCCTGGGATTGGTTTGCAGCAATTTCCTCCATTATTCTCTTCCATTTTTCCCTGTTTTGTGCGGCTCTTTTGAGATCTGCATATGATGAGCAGCGTACGTCCACCAACAGGTCCTCCAGGTACTCTCGGCGTGGGCGTCCCCTAGAGTTTGTCCCCTCGATCATACCCTCCATTATGGCATGCAAGAGACCTTCTTGACGTATTACATGGCCGATCCATCTTGCACGCCTTTCGGACAAGGTCCTGAGCAGGTGCCTTCCTCCTTCGATTCCTTGAAGAACTTCCTCATTCGTGATGTGGTCTCTCCAGGAAATTCCAAAGAGTCTTCTATAGGACCACATCTCAAAAGCCTCTAGTCTCCGCTTATCCCTTTCGGATAGGCACCATGTCTCACAGCCGTACATCAAGACACTCCATACATAGGTCTTGATGAGGAGTATTCTCAGTTTTAGGTCTATATTATTTGATTCTATTATTTTCGACCTTTTATTAAATGCAAGCCTAGCCTGATGTATACGGCTGTCGACCTCGCTCTTAGACCGACCGTCCCATGTTATTTTGCTCCCGAGGTAGACAAACTCCTTGGTGTTCTTTAGTGGAACTCCTGACATCACTACTCTCATCTGATGTTGCGTTCGGCCTACAGTCAGCAGCTTTGTTTTGTCCTTATACTTTTCACTGATACTTGGTAGAATACCCATTGTGGGTAAGAAAAAAATATATGCATGTTTTCTTAATAATTTATTCTAGTTAAAAATCCATTAAAATGATTTTCGAAAAAAATAAATCACATTCTCACTTATGAAATATGACATACCTTGAAATTAAGATCAAATTACCAGCTATGTATGTATCATACAGTGAAAGAAATGTCTATAGAAATTATCAATCGTCAAAATCCTTATTTACTTCAAAGTTTTGTCAAAAAATTAACTTATCTGACGCACGACACTCAAAAACAAAATAACACGTGTTTTTAAAATTCAATAGCCAGTTAAAAGTTCAATCAATAAAGCCGATAAATGTTATATCGTAATTCCCAATAATGGCGCTAGATAACTGGAGTGAATAAACTTAGGAAATGTAAATCTCACTGATCTATTTAGAGCAATTACGAAAGTGGGAATACTTATTCCTACCAGTCACAAAAGGGTTTTAAACATGCGAAAGATGTTCTTCTTTTTCTTCTTCTTCCTTATTGTAGACCTATGTGGTCTGTTCTTTAGAGTGTTGATCCTCCTGTGAGGTAGATTCTCAGCTGTCCTTCCATCTTTTAGGAGGTCTTCCAGGAGAACGAGTCCCATGAGGCTGATTATGCAATGCAATATAGTGGAGTCTGGTGGTGTCCATTCTTTAAACATGACCGTACCAGTCCCTTTTTCGCTGTCTGCTCCATCTTACAATATCCTCAACCTCACATATCTCTCTTATTCTATTGTTCCTCAAGCGATCTCTCAGTGTCTCTCAGTGAAGGGTTGGCGTGCAAGGTTAGCAACCTTCATACCATAAAAAACAACCTCAAGCTCACATTACAGAGAAGATGTTATTCTCATAAATTACAATCTATTCAATCATTCGTATTAATTAGTTAATAGCTTACAAAATGAATAAAACATTTTTTCCTGGGAGATTAAGCGGAGGATGGACCGCCATAATACTTGTATTAATTGAGTTCTAGCGCTTATCCTTATCCCGGTAATGTAAGTATTGCTGAGGGTGTGTTAAAATAACGCTCTTTTTACTATAAAAAGGCAGGTGTCGCACGCGCTCAAGAGTTTTATCAATGAAAAATAAAAAGTAGGGTGTTTTATTAAAACGTTTTGTATGTTGGGGAGTTCCCGTATGTTACGAATATAGTTTTCGTAATAATAACAGTGTGTCGACCCTTACGTATAGAAATAAAGCATAGAACTGGCAAAAGAAGGATAAAAATGGAATAAATGCTGGGTTTGCTAGGCTGCAAAAGTTTGAGAATGCCCTCGCAAGGCGAAACAAATTTGTCACTATTTATATTATGTATATAACTTAAATCCAATTGAAACCACTAAACAATCATGTTTACTATTATAAATTAATAATAAAGTTTTATCTCAACCATCAACAATGGAATAAATGCAGTAGAATTGAGATGTCTTAGACGAATATGTGGTTAATCTGGGTTTAATAGAGTGTCGAATGAAAATATGAGAATTGATGCAGTGCGAACAAGAGCGTTACGAATACAATAGTGAAAGAATCATTTAGATGGTTTGGACACATGGAAATAATGAATTAAAAAAGAATGTTAGAAAGTATTTTATTTATTTAATTAAAATACAACACATGTTTCAATAAAAAAACAATTAAACATTCAATTATAATAATAAGGTTACAATATAAGGTTTCAGGTTGATCGACCGATCAACCTGAAACGAAAAGTCCACGAAGCCTGCGTTCTGACAGTTTGTACTTATGGTCTTGAAACTGTTACATTGTCCAAACAAAGTGCCAAGAAACGACGAGTAACCCAAAGAGCCATGTTAGGTATAAGCCTAAGAGACAGAGTCAGAAACGTTACGGTGAGAGAAAAAACAAAGGTCACTGACATCATCCACCGGGTGGCGACTCTAAAATGGCAATGGGTAGGTCACGTAACCAGAAGCTCAGATGAAAAGTGGACAAGAAGACTGCTGACTTGGAGACTGTGGACGGCGAAGAGAAGTGCAGGGCGACCGCAACTACGGTGGAAGGATGATCTAAACGGACAGAAGCAAATGGAGGAGGCTTTTGTCCAGAAGTGGACGGGAATAGGCTGAGGAAGAAGAAGAAGATAAGGTTACATTTTGTTTACATATTTATTTAATTCTATTCAAATTTTATTATGCTCTGCACACTTTTAATTTTTGAGATTTTTTTTTTTTCTGAATGGTTTATTTTTCATTTTTCATTTTTTATTTTTAGTTTATTTTTCACCGCGTCTCCCGCGGCGGCGAAAAGAGTAGGATGGAGTGCCTCATCGGTTAAAGTCCATTCTTTCTTCCTATCCCTTCCGGGAGACGGCGTGATGGTTAGTTAGTTAGTTTTTTTTTGCATTTAATTCATTTATCATTTATAATCGGATTATATTGGTATTACGTATACACAAATTAAGGGAGCCATTAAAAAGGGTGACCATTTTAATGACTTTAAATCAACCCTTAAGCGGGGTGTGATTATTTAATAGTTGTGCATTAAATCGTTGTATGTTTCTTAAAATGTCCGATAGTCTAGGGGGTAGAACGCGTGGTTCATGATCCGTGAGATACACATGTGTGACTTTAATAATAAATAAACATTTTTTCGATAAACGTCTTACTTTTTTTACATCTATCCACTAAATAATTTTTGAGATATAACTTTATTTGAAACTCCATGCATGTCCTTAAATGAGACATCCCATCACGCCTTACCAACCTTTAAAACCCCATTATATTATACAATGTGTATTTTCGACTGGCAAAAGAAGGATGAAAGTAGAAGAAGTAATAAATGCAGTAGAAATGAGATCTCTTGGACGAATGTGTGGATACTCTGTGTATGATAGAGTATCGAATGAAAATATAAGAAGTGAATTCGGTGCGAATGATGGTGTTATGAACAAAATAATGAAAGGATCGTTACGATGGTTTGGCCACATGGAAAGAATGAATAAAGAAAGAATGGTAAAAAAGTATATGTTAACGATGTAAATGGAACCAGAAATAGAGGAAGACCGAGGAAAACGTGGCACGATCAAATAAATCAAATATTGAATGTCGGCCATGTGAGGAGTCAGAGAAATCGACGAGCGTGTATGACACGATGTATGAATGTTGAGGAATCGAGAGAAATATGCCAGGAAAGAAAATAGTGGCAGTCCATTATTTCTGCCTACCCCTTCGGGGAGACGGCGTGATGGTTAGTTAGTTAGTATTTTCGACCCTTGATCAAACGGAATGTGTGAATATTAGATAAAAAATTATCAACTTACTGAACGCATCAACACTGTGGAATTCCTTAGTAATATACTTAGGAAATTAAAAATAACTTTGTTTAATCCAATGGCAGTGCACAATGGTGTTCTTGTGCCGACCCTTATGTATGGAAGTGAAGCATGGAACTGGCAAAAGAAGGATGAAAGTAGAAATGAGATCTCTAAGACGAATGTGTGACAAATCTGTATATGATAGAGTGACAAATGCAAGTATAAGAAGTGAATGTGGTGCGAATGAAAGTGTTATGAACAAAATAAGGAAAGGGTCATTAAGATTGTTTGGACACATGGAAAGAATGAGTGAAGACAGAATGGTAAAGAAGGTATATGTAAACGGCGTGAACGGAGCTAGAAATAGAGGAAGGCCGAGGAAAACGTGGCACGATCAAATCAATCAAATATTGAATGTCGGTCACGTGAGGAGTCGGAAAAATCGACGTGCGTGCATGACAAGATGTATGAATGTAGAGGAAGCGAGAGACGTATGTCAGGACAGAACATAAAATAAAATATATCAAAAAAACACGACATGTTTCGGAGGATACCTCCATCTTCAGGTGTAAAAATATAATAAAAACTAAACAAAGAAAGACTAATATAAAAACGCATTCAAAATTCGATACAATAATTCAACTTATCGATAAAAATGCAAAAAAACTATTAGTTACCTACTTAAGAAATAGGGGTGCTTTATTATTTTTTTTAATTGAAAAACTAGAATTCTGTTTTTATTTTATTAATTTTTTATGTTTAACCAAGCAGCGTATTTTCTTTTAAGTAGTCTTATTTAAAAGCTAGAAAGTCTACCTAGCGAAGAAAATAAATAAAACTAACAATGTCAAACAGAAACTTAAAAAAAATTCAAATTCTTAAAAATTTGTAAAATAAAACATTTGATTTTTTTTATTTTACATCTGTAACTTTAAAACTGGATCATTGAGGTAGACTTTTTTGTATGTTTTATTAAATTTTATGATTTGACCTACATTTTCTCAAAAATAATTATGGGTAGAACCTTACCTACACCATTGTGTGCTGCCATTTTAGCTTTTTTGGATTTTAAAATAAATATAAAACGCAAAGTTTTGCAGTGCGGCATTATTAAAAACAATTAACTACACTTTTCTACTTGTTTTTATAATACATAACTTTGTTTTTGTTTTATCTATCCAACCGGTTTCGCTCCCGTCGGAGCTTCGTCAGGGTTACAAATATAAAGTTAAAAAATTGATTTTTTTTTAAATATATAATTTCCACATATTTTCTTTGTTGACACGATCGCAGTACAGATAAAGTATTTGTGATTATTTAAGGGTTGATTTAACACCCCCTAGTATCAATTACTGAATATAAAACAACAATAATTATTACCCCCTCGAGATCTCGGCTATCTGATCTGTAACCATAGCCGGGTAGTTGACTTAACGCATTATCCCGCCATATAGCTTTCTGTATTTCTAACGGGGGTTGGTGGAACAAGCCAGGGGCGTGAGTGAAACTTAAACTTTGCTTAAAACTAACTCACTAATCATCACGCCGCCTCCCGAAGGGGTAGGCAGAAATAATGGACTGCCACACATATCTTTCCTGATACACTCGCTTTCTCAATACTCGTACATCGTGTCATGCACGCACGTCGATTTCTCCGACTCCTCACGTGACCGACATTTAATATATGGTTCAATGTTCATCTTTACCATAAACTTTATTTAATCATTAATTATTTTCAGTAATCTAAATCACCTTAATGAACGTTTGATTATTTTGTTGATAACATTATTAATACGAATTAAAATGTCTGTTTTCTAGAAGGTTTGTCAAATTTTATGTGAATGACATGTTTTGCTTGCCGAGCTTACTTGCTATTTCGCCTTGCTGAGGCATTTGATAATGCCTCAGCAAGGTGAAACATATCATTCCCATGTAATAAAACATCTATCAAAACGTTTTTATTCGTATTAATTATCTAATGTAAAATTTTACATCATTACATCAATCGTTAACATATAGATTTTTTACCATTCTTTCTTCATTCATTCTTTCCATGTGTCCAAACCATCTTAATGATCCTTTTATGATTTTGTTCATAACACTTTCATTCGCACCGCATTCACTTCTTACACTTGCATTTGACACTCTATCGTATACAGATTTACCACACATTCGTCTTAGAGATCTCATCTGTATTTATTCTACTTTCATCCTTCTTTTACCAGTTCCATGCATCACTTCCATACATAAGGTTCGGCACAAGAACACCATTATGCACTGTCATCTTAGCTTTTTTGAATTTTTGGTACTTGTCTTGCTTCTTGAATATTTATAGGTTATGTCATGCACGCATATATAATATGTTACCATAAACTTTTACGTTACCATAATTTTGTTCATAACATAATTAATACGATTTCTAGAACTTCTGTCATATTTTATGTGAATTACATGCTTGTTAATCTTCCTTGCTGTTTCGCCTTGCTGAGGCATTACAAATGCCACAGCAAGACGAAACATGTCATTCCCATCTAATAAAACTTCCATAAAACGTTTTTATTTGTATTAATTATCTAATATAAAACTTTACATCATTGTTCAAGAAACAATATAATTTATAGAAATTCAATTTGCACTGAATTAATTTAATATAATATATTTGCATTTTACACTCATTATTCTAATAGGTTTTATTTCTACTGCTCTTCTATATATTTATATATGTTCATATATATACGCACCATCCCTGTACCCTAGAGATACCGTGGGGTGACTTGAGTGGTTAACATTGTACAGATTCGTCTCGCGCCGCTGCTAAGGGTTGGGGAAACATCTATGCAACCCTTACCATTTGCGATTTCACAATATCACGGTTACGCTAAATATACGACGACCACCTTCGTGGCCAAGTGGCAAGTGCTATGACTGTCACAGCGAAGGTACCGATTGTCACACTATCTTTGGTCTGGTGTGGATATCACGTGACAATAAAATGGCGATAGAATAGCTACCTATCACGTGTCATGAGAATTATTGTGATAGCTATACCTACCCTTAAAATCGTTTTGGCTCGCGATATATAACGATACACATAAAGAGCGATAATCATCTTAAATTTCAACAGTCATTCACATTTTTGGTAAATACTTTTGACTTTAGAGCGTATCTTGCCTTCCTAAAGTCGAACCATATCCCATGCGTTCCTGTTATGTTAGTCTTTTTCAAAAAGATTCGTTTATTATTTAATTTATTTGTATTTTCTTTATAAAAAAACATTTTTTTGATTAGTACTGCAACAAATAAAGAAAGAAACAGAAATGCCAGCATGCCGAAAATTTTCACTTAACCATAAAATATGGTAGATGGTTTGGACATATGGAACGAATGGATGAGAGAAGAATGGTTAAAAAGTTGTACACAAGCAGCGTGAGTGGAAAAAGAAGCCCAGGACGACCGAGGAAAACATGGCATGACCAAATTAATCAATTACTAAAAGGCGGCCACATTCGAAGTCGGAATAATCGGGTGGTGGTCTAGGGGATAGAACTCTTGGTTCCTGATCCAGGGGACATGGGTTCAAGCCTGGACACGACCAGATTCCTTCTTCATAATAATGAGCTATTTTCTGCTCACATGGAAGATTGTAAAATAAATTCTAATATCATTGACATAAATCCTTGATGTAAGTCTATTAAAAAAAAAAAATCTATGTGCATGGTACGATGTATGAATGTAGGGACAGAGCATTGTGGCGATCCATCCTCTCTGCCTACCCCTCCGGAAAATGGCGTGGTGGTTAGTTAGTTAGTTAGTTACCATAAAATATAATAAAACTTCTAGAAAACTTACGTTTTCATCAACATATTATACAATCTTAAAGAAATTAAACTATGGAATTCCATTGTTATTTGAAAAGAAAATTTGATGATAAAATATAATGAGAACAAAAAGAAACACAATGTAATAAAACCTCTAGCAAGTTACCGAATTTATTTATCTGGGAAGCATGTTAACAAGAGATGGAAAATGGATAAAGATATCGAAAGAAGGGTCGGTGCTGAAAACAAAATTAATTAATGGCGCTCTCAAAGTCATCACTGCAAATATAAATATTTCAACAAAAGCAAATATGGCAGTACAAAATGGAGTTCTAGTGCCAACCCTTATGGATGGAATGAAGCTTGGAGATGGCAAGATAAGGATGTAGAATAAATGTCGTAGAAATGAGATCACTGAGAAGAATGTGAGGGAAAACGATACAAGATAGAATACCGAACGACGAAATAAAGAAGAAATGTAAGGCAGATGATTGCATCATAAGTAAAAATAAAAAAGGATCCCTGAGATGGTTTGGACACATGGAACGAATGGACAAGAGAAGAATGGTTAAAATATTGTATACAAGCAGTGTCAAAGGAAAGAGACGTTGTGGAAGACCAAGAAGACGACCTTCGTGGCAGAGTGGTTACGATCTCTGACTTCCATGCCGAAGGTCCTGGGTTCGATTCCCGGCGATGGCAGTGTGATTGTCACACTGTCTTTGGTCTGGTGTAGAATTCACGTGACAATAAAATGGCGATAGATTGGCTACCTATCACATGTCACAAGAATCAATATAATAGCTAAAATATAAAAAAAATTTATACAGTAATTGGGTCGAAACGACCTGTTGTGTACATTATAATAAAAAATAAAAATAAAAAATAAAAATAAAAAAATGTATGGCATGACCAAATTAATCAAATACTGACGGAAAAATCGACGAGCGTGCATGTTAAGATGTATGAATGTGGAGGAACCTAGAGAGGTTTGTCAGGGCAGAACGGTATGGCGGTCCATCGTCTTTACGTGATGGTTAGTTAGTTATGTAGTTAGTTAGTTATATAGTGTACCAAATTATTTGCGAACTCTATACTTCGATTTTCGCGGTATTTTTATAAATATACCCCTCGTGTAATAAGGGATGACGTGTATATTCGTCAGGGGTCGTCAGTATACGTCTGCTTGACGTGATGTCATTCGCGGTCCGCAGATCATATCAACTTCCAGGGGTAGTAAACCATCGGATTTTGGTACACAGATAAATACAAATATGCGTGAGACTTTCACCCAGTGGAAGTGAAACTTCTCAGCTCCTAGGTTTTTTTAAAATTTAAATCTTTAAACGACTTTCTTCTTCTCTCCTTCTATCTCTTAGTTTAGTGATTAATTTCTCAACGCAAGAAATGTGCGACCTTGCGATATTCATAGGCAATTGAAGGAGGTGTATGGAGACAATAATATGTATGAACCGTTTGTTCGGCGCTGGTGTCGTAATTTCAATTTGGGAAGAGAGAGCACCCATGATGACGAGCGTTCGGGATGGCCGTCAGTCATTACGGACGAACCTTATTGTCCAGACTTGGCTCCATTTGATTACCATCTGTTTACAAAACGCAAGGACTTTTTAGCGGGAAAGAAATTTGAAAGTGATACAGAGCTGAAAGCAGCTGTGACAACCAGTGGCGGTACTCCCATAGAAGCCCAGAAGCCCGGCTTACGTAATAAATTTTGAATTAAAAACTTCTTCTGGCTTACAGAAGTCCAGCTCTTGTTGCTATTCCTCTTACGTCGGATACGAACATTGTTGGAATCTGATTTAGTGGGTTGTTGGTTTATGCGGGGGCATGATTACTTAGATTTAGTGGTTTTGATTCAAAATTTCTTACGCATGCCGGGCTTCTGGGCTTCTATGGGAGTACCGCCACTGGTGACTACGTATCTCAATACATTGGCGGCGCGGAATATTATTTTTATTTTGCTCACTTATATTTTAAGTGCGCCATTTTGTATAATCAATTACTCCAAGGGCGCACTAGGAAATGACTGACCGAACAGTGCAGTCTTTTGAAGTTTCTTAATTGAAACGTCACTATCCTCATACTTAAAAGAATAATTAAATATTCGCCTTTTAGTTGGTGGATATATTAATAAACTGTTTGGTTTAAAAGGTTGATGATCGATGGCATTATGGGGGATTTTGTCACAGTGTCAAAACTGTCGAGAGTTATTTCTTAACATTTTGTTCAATTGAGCGATTTTGCAGTGAGCGTGACGGAGCATAAATTAAAAAAAGGGAAAAGAATCAAACAAAATAACACTTACTAACTAACTAACCAAAAGTCGTAACGTGTCTCTGAAGTAAATAATAAACAGATAAATTTATTTGTATTTCATTTGTTTATATCTCCTTCTTCTTCTTTTTGTCCTGTCACACCTCCGTGATGCATAGGGCCTCAATGAACCTTCTCGACCCGACTCTATCGTATGCCTGATGCCTAACATCATCCCAAGAGAGGCCTGCTGCTTTAACCTCGTCCTGCAGGGCTCTTCTCCAGGTGGCTCTAGGTCTGACCAGTCTAGTGCGCCCTGAGCGATGCAGGCTGGGTTCCATCTCAAAGTGTGACCGACCCACTGCCATTTGCGTCTAGCGACTTGTTCTCTAATTGACTTTTCGCCTGCCATGGTCCGGAGAACGGCATTTTATATTTAATTAAAAATATGTGTATACATAATAATATTCAATTAAATTTATACATTTGATTAAAATAAAAATAACCGTGTGATCACAGCAGATATAATGAGGGGATGAAAGGCGAGTTTCTGGCACCTCCAAACCAGATCCAACCAGCTAAGGGAAGGTAACCACCGACAGAAAAATCCACCAGAGAAGGCAACGGGAAATCACTCTGGTCACCTTTTCCCAGGAATCACTATGGCGAAAAAGAGTGGACAGGAATAACAAGAGTTCAGAACCTGTTCTAAATGGCGCAGGATAGAGATGCCTTTACCGTAGTGATCGCCAACGTTGGGGGGGACCTGACTTGGCACCGAAAGAAGAAGAAAAAAATAAAAATATACATATTAATATAATAATATTAAATTAAATTTATACATTTAATTAAAATAAAAATATACGTCGTAATATTCGATTAAATTTATATATTTAATAAAAATAAAAATATACATAATAATATTCCAAAACGTTTCTCCGAAGGGGTTGGCAGAGAGAATGAACCGCCACACTGCTCAAATTTTACATGTAAATGTTTTTTTTATCAATAAATACAAGTCAGTGGTCAATGCAACATTTCAGCGTGGATGTGACCACGTTGTAACATGATATTATAATATATAAAATATTTTTTTATCTATATTTTATTTTTTATTTCCCGTACTAATAGTGTTTTTAACTCTTAAATATTACATTTTGTTTTGAATGTATACAATTACTTGTAGACAAATACTGGATTTTACCTATTGCGGGTTAATCATTTAAGAATTGATTGTATCTCAATAGAGACGAAGATGTAAATTGTTTTTTGGAAACAGAATATGGTGGTCGAGGCGTTTACAGGACTTATGACCTGTCATTGGTTGGGTTAAGCGATCGCTTTATGTAATACAACATTTCCCATTCCGCCCTTCTTACGACCACCCACGCCTTAACCACCATATTCTGCTTCCAAATAATTTACATCTTCGTCTCTATTGAGATACAATTAATTCTTAAAAATTATGTCTAGCCTCATTTTGTCTTCGTTAACTTCAATCTCTTTCACACTGTCATTTGTTAACGGTTAACTATTATTTTATATGTGTGCTAGCATGTAATTGGCCATACTTCAATTCTTCTAAATGTTTCATAATATTATATACGAGTATATGCTATGAAAAGAGCCATGCTTGGAATAACCTTGAGGGACAGATTTAGAAACGATTTTATTCGACAACGAACCAAGGTGACTGTGGTGGCACTGCGGATGGGCGGGCTGAAGTGGCCATGGGCTGGCTATATCTGTCGGAGAACCGACGGCCGATGGGGGAGACGGATTCTGGAGTGGAGACATTGTACAGGATTCCGCAGAGTTGGACGTCCCCCTGCCCGCTGGACCGACGGTCTGAAGAGGATTGCTGGACATGGATGGATGGGAGCGGCAATGGATAGGGGGCGGTGGCGTGCTTTGGGAGAGGCCTACGTTTAGCAGTGGATGACAGACGGCTGATGATGATGATGATGCCATTGATATCGCTGTATGTTACCCTTAATTTGTATACATTCAAAATGATGTAAAAAAATAAACTGGTCCAAGTTAAAAAGCATAAAAATTGTAGAGACATCTCCAGGCGTTATCTAGCAATGTATGTTAATGGCGGTAGCCTTTCACATTGCGTTAATAAAGATCTTCTGCTTAATGCTTACACCCAATCTTAATAGATGGCGCTAGTGTAGATTGAACTGAAAATGCGAAGTGTTCCCCAACATTGTAGCAAATATACATCTTCCAAAAATTTGTCAGACGTGGTGGTCGTAAGAAGGACAGAATTACATAAAGCGTGCGCTTAACCCAACCAATAACATGTCATAAGTCCTGTAAACGCCTCGACCACCATATTCTGTTTCCAATTTGTATCTTCGTCTCTATTGAGATACAATTAATCCTTAAAAATAAATAAATAAATACAATTAAGTCTTTAATTTTTTTTGTTTTTATTAAAATTCAAACGTTGGTAGCGACTAATAAATATTATTTAAAAAAAAAAACAGAAAAAATAAATCAAATATTTTATTTAGGGTACAAAATCAAATGATTGGATGTCCGGTCAAAAATTCGAAAAAAAAATTACCCTTAAAAGTGTGGCCTATGGTGTTTCTTGGGGGGTTGGTTTTAGACACTAGCTAAATACACAATACACACTCATCCAATAGATTATGAGAGTCAACAGGGTTGTTCCTTCTATTGGACAAAACGTTCAAATCTCGAATGTCCGAATTTGACAAGCTGTTGATAGAAGCGGCGGGTGAGTAGGTTTGTCGATCAATTTGGTAGTTGGATTACCCCTTTACTATTTTGGAGAGTCGGATCATACAAACTACTAGTTGCAACCCTGTTTTCGTTTTGGTTTAGGAGGTCCATGACACCTTCAGATCCAAGGTTTCCTATATCTTGCCTATTAACGTCGATCAGCCCCAAAGGATCTGCCTGCACCGAAATGGGATTCGTAAGACTGTTAAAAGGCGTTGAAAAATCAGAGAAACCATAGTCGTCAAATCCGTTGAAATCGTGTTCATATTCGATATTGTTGAAGTCCGTCGAATCTTCCAATCTGTTTGAATTTGGTGCATTATCTGGCCTGTTATATCTATTGTAATTATATCTATTATCACTAAACCTATTGGGGTTATAATTGAAGTTGTTTCTGTTGTTATTGGGGAAACTGTTTCTGTTGTTGTTGGGGAATCTATTTCTGTTGTTGTTGGGCAAGTTGTTTGGGTAGTCGAAAAAGAATGTACTTGTGTTTGGGACTGAATCATCGTAGAACTGGTTGTCCTCCGTGGCGACGTCTTCAAAACCGTTTGGTCCGTTTTTTCTGCTGTTGCTCGGATTGAAGTCATTGAACCTACTGGGGTTAGAATTAAAGTTGTTTCTGTTGTTGTTGATGAAGCTGTTGTCATTGAACCAATTGGAGTTGGGACTGAAGTTATTGCGCCTGTTCCTGTCGGCACTTGACAAGTCGTAGGAGCCAATTATGTTGTTGTTGAAGTTTGGGTATCTCGGATAGTTGCTGTTTGGGAAGGTGTACGGCTTGTTGTACCATCTTCTCGGGTTTTCTAAAATATAAAACAAACACTTAAGTTTTCTAAAATTAATAGCCGTTTTCACTTGTGAATTGAATTGTATCAAACAAGCAAACCATCACGCTGTTTCTCTGAAGGTGTAGACCAGTGGTTCCCAAAGTGGTTCTTACGGACCCCCAGGGGTCCGTGGATAATTAAAATTGATTTGGGGGTCCCTGAACAACGTCAGGGGGTCCGCACAAAAAGTTGTGACACATTTTTATTAAAACGGAAGTTACAATAAAAAACAACGGATATTTTTCGTTGTCGACCTTTTTTTGCTCTTTCGTGAAAATCGGGCCAGCCGCGACATTCGATATTTCCAAATGAATTTTTTTTTTAAGGATTATTGTATCTCAATAGAGACTAATATGTAAATTGTTTTTTTTTTTTTGGAAACAGAATATGGTGGCCGAGGCGTTTTACAGGACTTATGACCTGTCATTGGTTGGTTCAAGCGATCGCTTTATGTTAACAACATTCCCCATTCCGCCCTTCTTACATCTTCGTCTCTATTGAGATACAATTGATCCTTGAAAAAAAAGATTTACCCGCAATGGGTAAAATCCAGTATTTGTCTACATACATTTAAAAAAAAATTCTATTGGCTTGATTTTGCTCTGTGTCAGCTTCAAAAACTCATTTCATAGTTATAACATAGGTGATTTGTAAAAAAAATTAAAATTGTGAATGTAGGGGGTCTGCACAAAATGAAATAAATCTATAAGTTTGGGAACCACTGAAGTAGACAAAGAAAATGTACCACCACACTACTCGATCCTGATACACATCTAGATTTCTACACATTCACACAACGAGACATACACGCACGTCGATTCTTCCGACATCTAACTTGGCCGACCTCTAAAAGACCAGCCGATGACAGCAAGCTGCCGAAACCGGTCAAACATAAACACAAGTGGAAGCACACTTAATTAATAATAATAACGAAATTTTGCATATTTTTTTTTTGTTTTCATTATTTAAAATGAACTTCTACCAAGAAATTTCAATTAAAAACATTAATTATTTAATTCTTTCAATATCCTTCTCCATCCTTCTCCAGGTTGGGGCAGGCAACAGAATAAATGGTGCACTTAAAGTTGTCATCGCAAACAAAAGCCTATCCAAAAAAGCCAAGATGGCAGTGCACAATAGTGTTCTTGTGCCGACCCTTATGTATGGAAGTGAAGCATGGAACTGGCAAAAGAAGGATGAAAGTAGAATAAATGCAGTAGAAATGAGATCTCTAAGACGAATGTATGGTAAATCTGTATATGATAGAGTGACAAATGCAAGTATAAGAAGTGAATGTGGTGCGAATGAAAGTGTTATGAACAAAATAAGAAAAGGGTCATTAAGATGGTTTGGACACATGGAAAGAATGAGTGAAGACAGAATGGTGAAGAAGGTATATGTAAACGGCGTGAACGGAGCTAGAAATAGAGGAAGGCCGAGGAAAACGTGGCACGATCAAATCAATCAAATATTGAATGTCGGACACGTGAGGATTCGGAGAAATCGACGCGCGTGCATGACAAGATGTATGAATGTAGAGGAATCGAGAGAAGGATGTCAGGACAGAACAGTGTGGCGTTCCATTCTTTCTGCCTACCCCTCCGGGGAGACGGCGTGATGGTTAGTTAGTTAGTTTAGTTAGTTAATTATTTAATTCTTTAAAATTTGATTAATTTGGCCATGGCAAGTTTTCCTGGGTACTAATTCACACCTTTAATTTATAGTGTGCTTCCTTAAACACTATTGATTCCTCCATGCGTTCCGTATGTCCAAACCAACGTAGTGATCCTTTCATGATTTTGCTCATTATACTTTCTGCCGCTGTACATTCATTTCTAAAGAGATGGTATTGATACGAGTGTGGATTGAGGCCAAAACTCCGCCTCTACACTATAGCAATAGAAATATTCGCCCGGCGAGCCGAGATGATTCAGCGTCGGCCCAACGCCGCCTGCTGGGTTGCTCGACAGGGGTGGCGACTTCCTCACCTTTCGAAGGTTTCCTCAACCGGACTAGTCTTACGAAGATAGCGGTCACTCGCTGCTCCCAGCCGCGATCGCTGTCGCAATCTACCACCAGACGGGTGCACACCGCTTGTGGCTCAGTGCCGCTTGTATTTCATCAGTATAAATATATGCTCTGTGTTAAAACAATCCATATTTCACTCAACCGCCTCCTAACAATATTGAAATTTAATTGTATCTCAATAGAGACGAAGATGCAAACTGGAAACTGAATATGGTTGATCAAGGTGTTTACAGGACTTATGACCTGTCATTGGTTGGATTAAGCGCACGCTTTATGTAATTACAACATTCCCCATTCCACCTATTTTCTTTATGACTATGTAAGACAATTTTTTTGGAGGTTGTATATATGCTACAAATCTATACTTATCTTCACATGTCAGTTTCAATACGCCATCTGTGTAGATTTGATTACATATGTTAATCTTTTTAAGATTAATCTATTTAATCCACACACTAACGCCATCTATGGAGATTAATTTTTAGCATTTAGCAAACTACTTTGTTAACACAATGTGAAGGCTATCGCATTGTGTTAATAAAGTAGTTTGCTAAATCACCCACCATGGGTGAAATCCAGGATTCGTGTACAAATATAAGTATACATTCACAAAAAAAAATATTCCTAACAATATTAATCAAATCATACAATTAGGACGAAACAATTTCAAGAAAGAAGCCGACCGAAGAATTCAGTTGGGTTGGGCGGCATTTGGGAAATTTTTTTTTTTTAAAGGAACATAGAAGTTCCCGCCACATACCCGAGGCTGTTATAGGGCGTAGCGGCGCCCTTTTATCAGCCTCGCTCGTACACTCCCTGGGCCTGTCCCCGGTCCATCCGTGACTTACATTTAAATACGGCAACAACAAGGGGGTGCCAGACCACATTTAATCTACTCAATCTCACTTCTATGCTCCGCTGTACTTTATTGAATAAATAAAACTGGCCGGGTGGTGGTCTAGGGGATAGAACGCTTGGCTCCTGATCCAGGGGACATGGGTTCAAGCCTGGACACGACCAGATTCCTTCTTCATAATAATGAGCTATTTTCTGCTCACATTGAAGATTGTAATAATAAATTCTAATATCATTGATTAATATCCTTGGTATTAGTCTTTTTTTTAAAAAAAATAAATAAATAAGCATAATATATAATACATGAACATTTGAGGAACATTATATAAAAGATAAAATATACACCACAGGAATATACAGCAGGAAGAAGAGGAAAGCATAGGAAACAAATGCGGGATGGGAAAAAAAATAATAATAATAACGTAGAGTACAGTTTTTGGCATGTAGGACAAAGGATTAGGATTAGGAAGCATTTCATAATATTAAATAAATAAATGAAATCACTGCACAAATTATGATTATGGCCAACAGGGAGAGGAACGAGACCCGTCACAGAGGGGTCACCTCCCTCTCCCAGCTGGAAAACAGCGCACCCTCAGAGGGCAAGAAACAGGGAAATTACGTCATGTTCTCACTTCCAAAATACCACAATGCCTCAAGACTATAGTCTTCAACCAGCGCGTTTTGTCAGTCATGACGTACGAAGCCGAGACGTGGACATTGACAAAAGGTCTAGTCTACAGATTCAAGGTTGCCCAGCGCGCCATGGAAAGAGCCATGCTTGGATTTAGAAACGAATTTATTCGACAACAAACCAAGGTGACTGAGGTGGCTCTACGGATAGGCGGGCTGAAGTGGCGATGGGCTGGCCATATCTGTCGGAGAACCGACGGCCGATGGGGAAGACGGGTTCTGGAGTGGAGACCGCGTACAGGATTCCGTAGAGTTGGACGTCCCCCTGCCCGCTAGACCGACGATCTGAAGAGGATTGCTGGACATGGATGGATGGGAGCGGCAATGGATAGGGGGCGGTGGCGGGCTTTGGGAGAGGCCTACATTCAGCAGTGGATGACAGACGGCTGATGATGATGATGAATACTAATCAATCAAATAATAAATGTCGTCTACGTGAGGAGTCGGAGAGATAGATATAAGTGACAGAATTATTCCAGGAAAGAACAGTGTGGTGGTCCATTCTTTCTGCCTACTTTTTCAGGGAGACGGCGTGATGGTTAGTTAGTAAGTTAGTATACTTACTGGAACAGGCTTCCTGGCATTCGAGAGCACTAAAAAAATTGTTCTCGTTGCCTTGGCAACCTCCATACACGAATTGCTCGCAGAATCCGGTACGAGGGTTGAATCCATATCTAGAGAGTTAACAGATTGGTTAGCTTTTGTGTCATTATCAAAATAATATAAAAAATAAATAAATAAATAAAAAATAACAACAGGTCGCTTGAACCCAATTACTGTATACAAATTGTTTTTAAGCTGATATATTGATTCTCGTGACATGTGATAGGTAGCTAATCTATCGCCATTTTATTGTCACGAGAATTCTACACCAGACCAAAGACAGTGTGACAATCACACTGCCATCGCCGGGAATCGAACCCAGAACCTTCGGTATGGCTCAGAGCTCTTACCACTCTGCCACGAAGGTCATTGTTGTCCTAATTTGACATCGAAACATCGTTTTTGATCCTAATTGGTGTTAAATATAAATACCAATTACTGTGCAAATATGCAAAATGATTGAATAATACTATTTGTGAATTATTCACGGAAGTAAAAATTTTCTACCCCTTATTAATTTGATTCAATGTACAATTGTATTCACATTTTTTTTTCACATACGTTATAAATTTCACAATTAACAATACAAATATTTCACTGTCTGCACTGCAATGGTGTGTGGTCATGCGAGGAGAAGGGACAATGACTACATTATGCACTGCACTAAGGATGTTGGGCTTCATCTTCCGGACCGGAAGAGTTTTCAGAGATCCTCATGTGCTCTGAGTCCTATACAACGCATGATCTCCTATGGGGGAAAAAAGGAAGCGAGGCAGACCTAGAGCCACCCGGAGAAAAGTCCTGCAGGACTAGGTTAAAGCAGCAGGCCTCACTTGGGATGATGTTAGGCATCAGGCATGCGAGTCGGGTGGAGACGGTTCCTTGAGGCCCTATGCACCACGGAGGTGTGACATGACAAAAATAAGAAGAAGAAATTAAGGGTCATTAATGTATAAACTCACATTTATTTCCAGATTGTATTATTAATACAATCAGAGATTTAAATATGAGAGGCAACACCAGAATTAGATGCGATTATGAACTAAGTCAAACAATCCCCGTACAGACGGGAATACGACAAGGAGACAGCCTAAGCCCTTTTCTGTTCAATCTGATGATGGACGAACTTTTAGAGGAGACCCAATCGCTACAACTGTCAATGAAAATTGTCAATGTGGTCTGTTATGCGGACGATGCTATAATCATAGCTGAAAACAATAAAAAAATACTAGACAGACTACATCACGCCTGTAAGAAATACAACATGACGATCTCTATCGAAAAAACAAAATGTATGACCTTTTCCAAAACACCCAAAACATGTAACCTGGTTATAGAAAATCAACCCATAGAACAGGTCAGGACCTTCAAGTATCTAGGCATAGACCTGGTGGGGGAGTTGATCTGAGGGAAGAAATACAAGCCCAAGTAAACAAGGCAGCTGCAATCTCTGGCGCTCTAAAATCCACAATATGGAAAAACAAAGACATGGCCATTAAGAGTAAGATGAGAATCTACAAAGCATGCGTAAGACCAATAATAACATATGGCGTCGAAGCGAGGGCAGACACAGTAAGGACCAAACAAGTTTTAAGGACTTCCGAAATGAAGACACTGAGGACGATAGCAGGCAATACACTGAGAGATCGCGTCAGGAACACCAGAATAAGAGAGATATGTGAGGTTGAGGATATTATAAGATGGAGCAGACAGCGAAAAATATACTGGTACGGTCATGTTCAAATAATAGACACCACCAGACCCCCCTATATTGCATTGCATAATCAGCCTCATGGAACTCGTTCTGGTGGAAGACTTCTTAAAAGATGGAAGGAAAGCTGGGAATCTACCTCACAGGAGGTGCAACACTCTTGAGAACATACCACATAGGTCTACAACAAGGAAGAAGAAGACATTTATTTCTATATTGTGGTTAGTACCATAAAATATCATGGCGGCGCTACAATCGCTGAAATCTCTGGCATTCCGGTGTGGCAGTACTCTTGGATGTTGTGAAATATGAGAATTTTTTGAAACACCATTTTATAAGTCATGCTGCCGCATTGACAGTAGATTGAAGTTTGTTGGTTCGTTTCTTGGGGATTTCGGCGTAAATGCCGTTGTAAAAATCGAGTCTAGACAAGACGAAGGAATTAACAAGTGTTATTAATGACTATGTCTTTAAAAGAGCCCTCATCAACACCGAGAAAGGACTGAAAATTAATGGCGTTGTGATAAACAATATAAGACACTGTTTTATTGGCTGGAAGTGTCAGTCATCTTCAGGACCTTCTTAATCTTGTTGACGAGTCCGGTGAAAGATTGGCGCTAACAACAAATGTCAGTAAAACCAAATGGATGACATTCGGACGGCTTGACTACAGTGGGTCAGTATTGCATTTGAACGGCCATAGCGTTGAAAGGGTGGAAAATTTTAAATACCTCGGCAGCATACTAACACAATCTCTTGACCCAGATGTAGAGATAAAATGCAGAATTGAGGCAGCAAGAACTACGTTTAATAAAATGAAATCACTCTTCTGCAATGATAATATAAACTTGAAACTCCGCTAGAGAACGATCAAATGCTATGTGTTGTCTGTTTTATTATATGGACGTGAAACGTGGACCTTATAAGTCAACTCAATGAACAGACTGGAAGCATTTGAAATGTGGCTCTATCGCCGAATGCTTAGAATTCCCTGGACAGACATGGTTACCAATACCGAAGTCCTGAGGCGAGTTAGAGTTGACAGGGAACTGTTATCAACTATCAAGGTTCGGAAGATTTCACATCTGGGTCATCTACTGCGTGGGTAAAAGATCCACCTTCTCCAAATGATATTGGAGGGGAAAATTGAGAGACGCCGAGGGCCCGGTAGGAGACAGTTGTCCTGGCTGCGAAACGTGAGGGAGTGGTCGGAATTCCAAGTGTGGAGGAGCTTTTCCGAGCGATGCAGGACAGGAACAGGTTCGCCGAGGTGATCGCTAACGTTGGGGGACCCTACAGGGCACTTGAAGAAGAAGAAAATTAATGTATCAATGGGAATATTTCTTTTGATTCCTTTGAGTGTTCTTTGGTGAAAAAAACTGGCTCGCACTGTCTTATTTTAAGTAAGCGATTGTGTATTGGAAGCAAATTACCTTATTTTGTGTGCTCGACATGGTCCAACTTCGAACTGCAAATCACACCCTGGATTTCGGGCGGAGGTTCTTATAGTATCTAAATTAATACGTATATAAATTTTTTGAATGTTTGCAACACTGGCTACCTTCAAAATATTAATGTTTCTTCTATATTCGCCATGCCTCTGTGTTGTGTATTCACATTAGAACAACTTGTTGATAACTTTGTATTATCCCAACACTTATTTACATCGTATACAGACATGTTTCGGGAAAACAGGCTTCCCTTTTTCTGTGTATAGTTAATGAAATTTTAACCGAAACATGTCTGTATACAACGTAAATAAGTGCTGTGATAATATAAAGTTATCAACAAGTTGTTCTAATGTTAAAGTTGTTTATACATTGGGAATTAATAAAACGTTTCTAATATCAATTGTTGATCAATTGTGGGGTCCAGGTACATTTTTATAAACACGTTTTTCTATAACTTTTTTTGACAAATTGAAAAGATCTAACAAAAATTATACTTTTGTACCAAATCGAACGTGTGTAGTTTAGTTTTAAACATTTTATATTCTCTTAAATCAAATTTAATCAGTGGAATTAATTTTAAAATAATGAATAAATTTTAGTGTCATATCTACCACAGAATCACAACAGAAACGAACAAATATTATTTTGATACATAATAATAAACATATAAATTAGATGATTTATCGAGAATCTTTTTTATGAATTATTCATCTTAATTCGTACAATCGTTTCCACCATGAGATGAAATAAATATAACGAAAAATTTGTTTTCCAAATTCTTTGATTTGTTTTGTGGGTGTTGGACATTATGTGTTATTACATTATGTGCTAAATTAAAAAAACGGTGGATTCGTGGAACATAAATTAAATAGGCCATATGTGCACCATCTAAAAAGAACATTTTGTGTTAAATTATTATATTTTTATTTTGTTATTTTATTTTATATCATTGTATTTTATATTATTTGTTTTAGATTTATTTTGTGGGTGTTGCACGATCGAAGTGTGCGCGGGAGATGCCTATTGGTGGCGATGAGGTTCGCAACCCATCACACCGCGTCTCCCGCGGGGCGAAAAGAGAAGGATGGAGTGCCGCATCAGTAAAAGTGTGACAGTCCATTCTTTCTGCCTACCCTTTCGGGGAGATGGCGTGATGGTTAGTTAGTTAGTTAGTTTCTAATATCAGCAATTGAGATTCTGTCGTACGTCGTTCTACCACACATAAAGAACGTCTTAGGGACCTCATCTCTACCGCATTTATTCTGCTCTCATATTTCTTCTGCCAATTCACTGCTTCGTTTTCATACACAAGGGTTGGGACCAGAAGTCCATTTAATTTTAAAAAGAATTATAGTTACCATAGTGACTTTGACACGTTTTGACAAGTACTAATGCCAAAAACAGTGCGTTAAATAAAAGTATATTCGAGCAATACATTTCGGAACCTAAATGTCCATTTAGAAAAGTCAACACTGAACAAGATAACCGCTTAAGGAGCTTAAAACAATTAATTATTTTACCAATTAAGTGACGGTTATATAGTAATTAAAGTCAAGCAGTTTAATATACAGGTTGTACAAATAATTCTCATTTTATCAAATATATTAGAACGAGTATTGGTTCTGATTTTGAAAATTTGGTTTGGTTCATGTAGTGCTCCCGTAAATTTGTCGATATTTCGTGTATAAGTGAATTGTTTTGGTCAATTTGATTGTTGCCGCACTTTATAATTGTAAGAAGTTTGTACTGTTTTGATGTTAAAATTATACAAGTTTTTTCGTTTATAAAAATAATTTTGACAGGTGTAAAAATAATTTTTTCATTTGTTCCAACGACAATTTGAATAATTTCTTCAATATTATTTTTAAAATCTTGCTGGTGTTGGTTTGTTTTGAGCACCTCATTACTGATAATTAAAAAAAACGGTGAATACGTGGAACATAAATTAAATAGACAATATGTGCACCATCTAAAAAGAACATTTTGTGTTAAATTATTTTTATTTTATATCATTGTGTTATATATTATTATTTTTAGATTTATTTTGGGGATGTTGGACGATCGAAGTGTGCGCGGGAGATGCCTATTGGTGGCGATGAGGTTCGCAACCCATCACACCGCGTCTCCCGTGGGGCGAAAAGAGAAGGATGGAATGCCGCATCGGTTAAAGTGTGACAGTCCATTCTTTCTGCCTATCCTTTCGGGGAGATGGCGTGATGGTTATTTAGTTTAGTTAGTTATTAGAAGGTCGTTTGCCGGACTAATTTGGACCGGAGGTGTTTCGGATACTGTTTTTTTTCGGATAGTCAAACAGGCGCTAATTATTTTAGCAATATAAGGTGCAAATCGATTTTTTATTCCCTTGGCTCATTTATTGATTATAAAATTACAAATGTGACTGCAAAACCAAGTATGTATGTATAACATGTACATAAAAAGGCTTACATTACTCTGAATGGAAAAATAATCAGAGTTCTATTTTTAAACACGATTTCTCGTCTTTTTTTGCAGCTAAATCGCGGATTTGTTTAAATAAAAGCAATTGAGCAAATTGTCGACCAATTTAAATACCTTGGCAGCATTATCACTAAAAGCGCTTGACCCGGACATGGAAATAAAATGCAGAATTAAAGTTTCACGAGCTGCATTTAATAAAATGAGAACATTCTTTTGCAGCGATAATCTTAACTTGAAACTCCGACAAAGAATGATTAAATGTTCTGTTCTACTATATGGCTGCGAAACCTGGACTCTGAAAGAGAATGTAATGAACCGAATGGAAGCGTTCGAGATGTGGATATACCGCAGAATGCTCCGTATACCGTGGACCGATAGGGTAAGTAATTCAGACGTACTACAGAGAGCCAGAGCCAATAGAGAGCTGTTGTCAAGTGTGAAAATTAGAAAGGTCTCATATTTGGGTCATGTGCTAAAGGGAGAAAAACACCACTTCCTTCGACTGATATTAATGGGTAAAGTGGAGGGACATCGGGGAGTTAGTAGAAGGCAGCTGTCCTGGCTGCGGAACATCAAAGAGTGGACAGAAATAACAAGAGTTCAGAACCTGTTCCAAGTGACGCAGATAGAGATGCCTTTGCTGTAGTGATCGTCAACGTTGGGGGAACTGACACGGCACCGAAAGAAGAAGTCCATTCAAGCATTTCTCTGAGCCTTGTAGAACACAGGAAGACATTTCACATTCTTGAAACACCCTGGGTTCTTTGATTTACCGATCACGAGTAGAGGCAGAGCAAGAATTCCACTCGCATTTCCCCACGGGCATCTAAAATGGGTTATAAGATGCCCGTCTCTTCAAATTTGTTCCCAAGAATGATCAAAAGAAATGCCGTGGGATAGAGCCACGGATAGCTACCATACTCCCTCATGTAGAGATACCTCAGAATTTGTTTCTGAACCCTCTCCAGCATAACGGAATATCACCCGCCTCCATATCACATAGTCAAATAATATAGACCTTAAACTGAGAATACTCCTCATCAAGACCTATGTATGGAGTATCTCGATGTACGGCTGCATGACATGGTGCCTATCCGAAAGATATAAACGGAGACTAGAGGCTTTTGAGATGTGGTCCTATAGAAATTAGGAATTTCCTGGAGAGACCACATCACGAATGAGGAGGTTCTTCAAATAATCGAAGGAGGAAGGCACCTGCTCAGGACCTTGTCCGAAAGGCGTGCAAGATGGATCGGCCATGTAATACGTCAAGAAGGCCTATGGCATGCCATAATGGAGGGTATGACCGAGGGGACAAACTCTAGGGGACGCCCATGCCGAGAGTACCTGGAGGACCTGTTGGTGGACGTGCGCTGCTCATCATATGCAGATTTCAAAAGAGCCGCACAAGATAGGGAAGAATGGAAGAGAAGAATAAAAGAAATTGCTGCAAACCAATCCCAGGATTGAAACTTTCTAACTAACCATATCACAGAACCACTTTCGAGCCTGCTCCGAACGAATGCAACCAAGTGGATGGCAGAAAGCTGCTGAAACCGGTCGAAGCCATAAATCTTATAAAAATTTAACTTAATGTAGCATACTAGAGTTGGACTGGGTTGGGCTGTCTTAGGTAAACTAAGGCATGTCTTTGAAAATGATGAAATACCGGTTTGTCTCAAAAGAAAGGTCTACGATATGTTTATACTACCCTGATGACATACGGACTAGAGACGACAACTCTTACAGCAAAAAGTGTCCACAGGCTCAAGTGTACACAGAGGTCCATGGAAAGACACATACTTGGTGTGAGCTTGCGTGACCGCATAAGAAATGAATAAATCGCACCAGGGTTGCTGACGTCATGGACCGAGTGGCAAAATTGAAATGGCAATGGGCTGGACACTTGGCAGGATACTCAGTTGGAGACCATGGGAAAATAGGCGAAGTGTCGGAAGGCCACCGATGAGATGGACCGATGGAGATTCTTTGGCATATAGAATGGAATAATACTCCTAGCGGCTTCTAACAATATGTTGGTCAACAGCCTTCACATTGTGTTAATAAGGTAGTTTGCTAAATGCCGAAAATCATTCTCCATAGATGGCGTTAGTGGGTCGGTTGTATAGGTTAATTCTTGAAAAAATTCACTAGTGTAACCAAATCTACATAGATGGCTAACTGAAACGGCCACGTGAAGATAAATATGGATTTTGAAGTATACTCGTATATACATCTTCCAAAAATTTGTCATGCATGATCACAAATAACAAAGGTGGAATGGGGAATGTTGTAATTACATAAAGCGTGTGCTTAACCCAACCAATGACAGGTCATAAGTCCTGTAAACACCTTGATCATCCATGTTCAGTTTCCAGTTTACGTCTTCGTCTCTATTGAGATACAATTAAAATTTGGACCGATGATATTATATTATCAAAAGGGTTGAAAAATTTTGGATACAAAGGGGGTAGGATAGAGACGAGTGGAAGGAATTGGAAGAGGTCTATATCCAGCAGTGGAAGGAAGAAGGCTAGCAAAGAAGAAAAAGAATAGGAAGAAGTATATCAAAATAATATATATTTAAATATTTTATTATTTCATTATTTACAATAAGCTTTTACTGTGAAATTTCAAATAACAACATAAAGGTTCTTTATCATGTTCGATTTATTATGTACTAAAATACAATCGAAAAATTGCTCAATTCTCGTTTTAATTGCTTATTCAGATTAATTGCTAATTGTTTTTTTTATTAGCTTCTCCGTGTAGTTAACAATTATTTAATACCAGCAAAGACATTAAGATATAACAATGCTAAAAAATAGCCCTAGAGTACGATTTTTTCTTATTATTTTATAATACTGGTAATCGTTTTCACATATGGAACTAAAAGGCGGGCCACACCGTTTTAAACAAGCTCTCCACATCGGTCTCCACCGGCGGTTTAAAACTGTGTAGACACTTGTTTGAAACCAAAATTCGTTTGACCTTCAACAAACTTTGTGGACGGACGCGCGTTTAAACACGCATTCCACGTGTGGAGAACTTATTTTAAACCAAGTGTGGACGCTACACCAACCGTGGGCTCCACAGCTCTCCACCAAGGTCACCCCTGTGGAGAGTTTGTTTCAAACAGTGTGGCCCGCCTTTAATGGATGAGAGATAAATTATTAAAAAGTTATTTATAGAACAAACGGCGTGAATGGAAACGAAAACCAAGGACGACCGAGAAAAATATGACATAACGATGAAACAAGGAAGAAATGTAAGTCAGTTTATTGCAATAAAATCAAAAGAAGGATTTCGAAAATGGTTTACACATATGGAACGAATGAATCAGACAGGAATGATAATAAAGTTTTATACAAATAAAAACAAATCAGTTATTTTATTCAAAATATATTAACTAACTAACCGTTTCCCCGGAGGGGTAGGCAGAGAGGATGTATCGCCACATTGTTATATCCTGCCATGATTCTCGCACCTCTTCTACATTCACACATCTTGACACGCACGCCCGTCGATTTTTCCTACTTCGAACATGGCCACCTTTCAGTTATTGATAAATTTGGTTATGTCAGTATTTTTTTACGTTACTTTAGAAAGTACATTCAGAAGACAAATACTTTTGACTTACGAGAATATCTTATCTTCCTGAAGTCTAACCATCTCCCATGCGTTATATCAGAACTGTGAAAATATTAACACTTTACCAAAAGGGACAAATATTAATACGTACTCGTTGTCTTGAATGTACTATACATTTTGCCTAGGTGCCTTTATCATACGTAAAATCTCGTAAAGTCTCGCCCCGCCGGCCGCGGCGCGGAG
Source organism: Lepidostoma basale (assembly GCA_022606425.2). Lineage (NCBI taxonomy): Eukaryota > Metazoa > Arthropoda > Insecta > Trichoptera > Lepidostomatidae > Lepidostoma > Lepidostoma basale. Next base: position 623,895 of record JAHDVF020001163.1, read on the forward strand.
ACAAGTTTATACTTGGTGTCCAGTTGCTCGTATGCTGTGACGCATTCCATATCAGAAATCGCATGGTTCCAGAAAAAAATGAATATTGATATGTTTTTCAAATAATCCATGTACGAGTATGTTATAGATATCGATCTATTCCTAATGACATATGCCTAACCTAACCTAACCTAACCTAACCTAACCTAACCTAACCTAACCATCTCCCATGCGTTCCTGGTATTTTACTTCTTCTTCTTCCTCTTGGTTTAGGTCGTTTGACCTGTTTGTGACGGTGGGCTGTCTTAGTTTGATGATGTCCAGTCATCTCTCCATCTATTTGGCGGGCTTCCTGGTAATCTCTTGCTTCTTGGGTTTTCATTTTTAACCATTTTTGCAATTCTTGTATTCTCCATGCGGTCCACGTGGTCTCTTCAAAAGCGCCTTCTGCTTCTTCCCCATCTCACTATGTCCTCAACACCATAGACAGACCTTATAGTTTCATTTCTGATCCGATCTCTGAGGGTTTTGCCTGCGATGGAGCGTAGGGTTCGCATTTCTACTACTCTAAGAAGGTTCTTAGTTCTATTGGTATCGGCTCTGACCTCTATTCCATACGTCATGATGGGGCGAACGCATGCCTTGTATATCTTGACTTTACTTTCGGTTAGCATGTATTTGTTCCTCCATATGGTGTCGTGCAAGCAGCCAGCCACGGCTGTCGCTTTGTTGGTTTGTGCTCGCACCTCGTCATATAGGTCACTGTAGCTACCGATCTCTATGCCTAGGTAAGTGAATCGCATGACTTAATCAATAGGTGTGTTATCGATGATCAGTTTATATTTTACCTGTTCTCAAATATGTCTTAAACTTTAAATATGGTAATGTCTTTAAAAAAAGCTGATTTCACTTGTTAAGAGGCCGCCACACACACGAAACTGTTGGACTAGAGGACACTTGGAAGATCTGGAGAATGGAGAGGAATGGCATTAGACAAGAGCTAGTGAAGGACTGTTGGAGAAAAGACTAAATCCCATACCAGATGCAGTGCAGAAAAAAATAAGATATATTTGTATAAATTGCTGATTTAATATCACACGGAAATAAAAATATGCTTAAATATCTTCTTCTGATAGATCCATGTCAGGTCTCGGGTACCCCTGACGTTGGTGATCACTGTGGTGAATGTGGGGTATATCCTTGGCTCTATCCAACGGCATTTCTCTTGGGTATGCTGGGGTATAACTCCCTCGAACTGAGGAGGGAAGGATTACTGTCAACCCATTTTTTCAAACTGATTCGGGGCTCTATTGAGAACCCCTATGTTCTGGAGCAAAGAGGTATTTTTGTTCCTGATAACTACCTGCGACAACGCCGACATCAATTGTTCTTTACTCCGTCACGCAGAACCAACCTGCCTTTGGTGATGCCAGTAGGAAGAGCAATTCGGACGCTGAATCTAATCATCTCGGACTTGGACATTTTCAGTGTCAGTGAGGCAGTATTCATAAAAAAATATTGCAAATTCTGGAAAGAGTACTGCCTCACTGACGTCGACATATTTGGATTCCTTCTGATATGTATGATTTTTTGGTCTCATGTTGTTTTGTTTTATTTTATCTTTGTAATACCGTTTTGTGTCCAAATGAGTCGTCTAAATGTTTTATCGTTTGTAATGTCTCATTTGTGTATAATCTATAAATAAATAAATAAATTTCACACTGATTTCTTGGGTTACTGGAGTGGTTTCCCACTTCTTTCTCTAGGGTTTTCTGTATTGGATTATATGGATACATTTTTAATTCTTACTTTTAATTATGTAGTGTTTCAGGTATATTTTATATTGAGTTGTAGTGAGATTCCTTGTGTCTTTTGGTAGTTCATTGTAAAGTTTCAGTCCATTGTTTAATATTCTTGATTGTCCTGTCTTAGTTCGTGCATTCGGTAAGTAATATCTGTCATAGTTCCTGGTCCAGTGTCTGTGTATGTCTGAATTTTTAGTTAATTTGTAGGTGCTGTCTGTTGTCTCTTCCATGGTCACTCTGTGTACAATTTTCAAGGTCTCAAATTTGGTCAGGTTTGATATGTTCATTTGTTTTGTTTGTCTGTATACTTGTATGGTTGGGGTAAGATAGTTAATGTTATAAGCTAATTTTATTATTATATTTTGTTGTCTTTGGAGTCTGGAGATGTCCATTTGGTTTCCTGTCCCCCAGAAGGGAATCATATATGTCAGTCGGCTTTTAACATACGATTCGTACATCGTTACATACCCTTGGCTGGTGGGTCTTGCTTTTGTGGCGTCGAAGATATCCCATGCGCCATTTTACTGTCAGCTATACCTGATGGTAAGGTCAGTAATCATATTGCCTCATGAGGACCACATACTGGAGGTCTTGTTGTTGTCATGCAAGGTGGCGTTTCATCACATTTGTAGATACATACCATCTAGCAGGGTATGCTCCACCGTAGTATTTATGGCTTGCTTGCAAATATCTTCTTCTTCTTCCTTATTGTAGGCCTATGTGGTCTGTTCTCCAGAGTGTTTCTCCTCATGTGAGGTAAATTCCCAGCTGTCCTTCCATCTTTTAGGAGGTCTTCCACGAGGAGAAGTCTCATGAGACTGATTATTTAGTGCAATATAGGAGAGTCTGGTGGTGGGTGTCCATTCTTTGAACATGACCGTACCAGTCCCTTTTTCGCTGTCTGCTCCATCTTACAATATCCTCAACCTCACATATCTCTCTTATTCTGGTGTTCCTCACGTGTCTTGCCTGATATCGTCCTCATAGTCTTCATTTCGGAAGTCCTCAAGACTTATTTGGTCCTTACTGTGTCTGCCCCTGCTTCGACGGAATATGTTATTATTGGTCTTACGCATGCTCTATAGATTGTCCTCTTACTCTTAATGGCCATGTCTTTGTTTTTCCATATTGTGGATTTTAGAGCCCCGGAGATCGCAGCTGCCTTGTTTACTTGGGTTTGTATTTCATCCCGCAGATCAGCTCCTCCCACCAGGTCTATGCCTAGATACGATTGAAAGTCCTGACCTGTTTTATGGGTTGATTTTCTATAGCCGGGTTACATGTTTTGGGTGTTTTGGAAAAGGTCATACATATTGTTTTTTCGATAGAGATCGTCATGTTGTATTTCTTACAGGCGAGATTTAGTCTGTCTAGCATTTTTTGTAGGTCATTCTAAAATTTTGTAATTTGATAAACCGTGTTTCATTTGTACAACCTGTATATAAAGCTGCTTGACTTCTTTCACTATATAACGGCCAAGCAATTGGTAAAATAATTAATTGTTTTTTGGTCCTAAAACAGTTAACTAATCAACAAGGACTATTAGATTTCAAAATGTTTTGCTCGAAGATGATTATATTTCCCGCACTCTTTTTGACGTTAGTACTTGTCAAAACGTGTCAAAGTCACAATGGTAACTATATTTTATTTTAATAAACTGTATCTATTTTGGCTCCTAATTCTTTTCAAGATTCACAAACTTAGATTGTGAAATTCCCAAACTTAGACTCTGAGATTCACCTACTTAGACTTTGAGATTCAAAATCATAGACTCCGAGATTCACAAACTAATTTACTGAAATTAACAAACTTAGACTTTGAGATACACAAACTTAGACTGGGAAATTCGCAAACTTAAACTTAATACGTATTTCCACTTTTGTCTTAATTTCCATAGCGACCAGTTTCACTGAAAAAAAGGGTGACCAAATTTATTAATTTTAAAAATTCGGCCATATCATAATAGAAGTCGGAAGATATACTGTTGATATTTAGCTACAATAATAACAATGAACCATCATGTCGTTTCTCCAGGAGAGTAGGCAGAGAGAATGGACAGTCACACTACTCTATGCTGACGCACTTCTCTGGTTTCCTTCACATTTATACATCGAGGCATACACGCACGTCGATTCTTGCGACATCTTCTTCTTTCGGTGCCGTGTCAAGTTCCCTCAACGCTGACGATCACTGCAGCAAAAGCATCTCTATCCTGCGCCACTTGGAACAGTTTCTGATCTCTTGTTATTCCTGTCCACTCTTTGATGTTCCGCAGCCAGGACAGCTGCCTTCTACCAACTCCCCGACGTCCCTCCACTTTACCCATTAATATCAGTCGAAGAAGGTGGTATTTTTCTCCCCTTAGCACATGACCCAAATATGAGACCTTTCTATTTTTTTTATTATTTTTTTATTTTATTTGAATTTTTGTTTTTAAAGACTAATACCAAAGATTTCAATCAATGATATTAGAATTTATTTTACAATCTTTAATATGAGCAGAAAATTGCTCATTATTATGAGGAAGGAATCTGGTCGTGTCCAGGCTCGAACCCAAGTCCCTTGGATCAGAAGTCAAGCGTTCTATCCCCTAGACCACCACCCGAATACACTAGACAACAGCTCTCTATTGGCTCTGGCTCTCTGCAGTACGTCTGCATTACTGACCTTATCGGTCCACGGTATACGGAGCATTCTGCGGTATATCCACATCTCGAACGCTTCCAACCGGTTCATTACATTCACTTTCAGAGTCCAGGTTTCGCAGCCATATAGTAGAACATACCATATATAACATTTAATCATTCATTGTCGGAGTTTCAAGTTAAGATTATCGTTGCAGACGAATATTGCATGCAACTCTTGCAACTTCAATTCTTTAGTGATAATGCTGCAACATCTAAAATAGCCACGAAGGCCGTTCAAACATGTATTATAAAGATTTTATTTATTTCGTTATTTACAATGAACCTTTAGTGAGAATTTTCAATTAACATCATCAATATTTTGAAGGTAGCCAGTGTTGCAAACGTTCAACAATTTTTATACTAACTAACTAACTAACTGACTAACCATCACGCCGTCTCCACAGAGGGGTCTTCTGCTCCTATTTCAATCAAAAGATTGGTTTGCAGCAGGGCGATGAATTTGTTCATCCACTCCGCTCGGTCTTCGGCAACTCTCTTCAACTCCGCATAGGAGTTGAAACCCATATCTTGGCAAATCTGGTCTAGGCACTCCTGGCGAGGTCGTCCTTTGCCAATCGATCCTTCAGGTAGGCAGAAAGAATGGAACGCCACACTGTTCTATCCTGACATACTTATCTCGATTCGTCTACATTCATACAATGTGTCATACACGATCGTCGATTTCTCCGACTCCCCAAGTGACCGACATTTAATATTTGATTTATTAGATTGTGCCACGTTTTCCTCGGCCGTTGTCTATTTCTAGCTCCCTTCACGACGTTTACATATACCTCATTCACCATTCTGTCTTCATTCATGTCCAAACCACCTTAACGACCCTTTCATTATTTTGCATTCCTCTTGGGCATGCTGGGGAACAATAGTTTATAGATAAGAAGGGATGGGTACACACTTATCCATTTTTTCAGACTTATCAGAGGATTCTTTGAGGACTCCGTCATCTCGGAAGCTATCCATCTTCATGCTTCGGATGGTTATCTTCGACAGCATCAGCACAGACTGTTTTATCTCCCAGCATGCAGAACCAACCTGCCTTTAATGATGGCGGAGGGGAGTGCAATCAAACTGCTGAACATGATCGCTTCGGAGATCGACGTCTTTCATATTCGTGAAAGTACGTTCAGAAGACAAATACTCTTGACATTGGAGAATATCTTGCATTCCTAATGTAGAACCATCTCTCATGCGTTCCTGGTATTATAAATTTATTATAATTCGTTTTAGAGATCTCACTTGAGATATAATTTAAATCTTCTGCTTCTTATTCGATGGCCCTACAGCCCATATCGAGTCTTAGACTCCAGTATTCTTCGCCACCAACTCCTCCTGTCTTCCGCTTCGACCCTCCAATCTGGCACTCTTAACGATTTCGCCCCATCTCTCCCAACTTTATCCTCCCATCGCAGCCTTGGTCGTCCAATCGGTCTTCCACCACCTGGGTGCCACTCCCGCAATCTTTTTAGGGTTCGCGATGACGGCATCCTCTGCACGTGACCGGCCCATCTCAGTCTATTCAGTCTGACCTGTATGGAGAGACTGAGAGCTTTGTAAATAGTACAGCTCGTCATTATGCCGCACTCTCCAGCAATCACCGCCATTCACAGGTCCCAGGATAGTCCCCTGCGCAACACCCTTCTCTCAAAAGTATCCAGTCGCTCTGCGGATTTCGCTTTCATTGTCCACGCCTCACATCCATAGGTCACTACTATTCGGATGATTGTTTTATACTCCATGATTTTGGTTTTCCAGTGTACGCTTGATTTGAGCGCTGGTAGTAGAGAGAAGAATGTTTTGTTGCCAATTGTGATTCTTCTTTCGATTTCCTGATAAAATTTTAATATGAGTATTAATTTAGAAATTTTAGGAGGCTCCCGAGACCCAGTGTGTGACTTGCAGATTTTAGTGGGGCCATGTCGAATATATATCGTAAGGTAATTACTTCCAATACACAATCGCTTACATACTAGGGGAGGGCATGACATAGGAAATTGACTTCGGGGTGGGATGTTGCAAAGGAGTCCCACGGAAGATTGTGAATGCCATCAAGGCAATGTGTGATGGTTGTTCTTGGCGTGTAGTGCACCAGGGCAAACTCTCCGAGGCCATCAAGCCGAGCGCGGGAGTGCGACATGGATGTCTACTATCAACTCTGCTCTTCATAGTGGTGCTGGAGGATGTGTTGCGCCATTCTTTCAACGGTCCCCGTGGCGCTCCTTGGATATGTGATACCCAGTTGGAGGATCTGGATTATGCTGATGACCTCTGTTTGCTTTCGATAAACCGGGTTGATGCAGATCAGAAGCTGTGTAGACTTCACGAGGTAGCGGCAAAAGTAGGTCTCAAGATTAACATGTCACACAGTAGACCTACGAGTGTACACAAATGACTCCACCCCAATCTTGCTCATGTCATTCAGTTAGGTTGGGTGGCCTTTGGAAAATTACGTCATGTTCTCACCTCTAAAATACCACAAAGCCTCAAGACTAAAGTCTTCAAGTAGTACGTCTTGCCAGTCATGACGTACGGAGCAGAGACGTGAACACTGACAAAAGGTCTAGTCTACAGATTCAAGGTCGCCAAACGCGCCACGGAAAGAGCCATGCTTGGAATAACCCTGAGGGACAGATTAAGAAACGAATTTATTCGACAACAAACCAAGGCGACTGAGGTGGCTCTGAGGATGAGCGGGTTGAAGTGGCGATGGGCTGGCCATATCTGTCGGAGAACCAACCGATGGGGGAGACGGGTTCTGGAGTGGAGACCGTTCAGATTCCGCAGATTTGGACGTCCCACTACCCGATGGACCGACGATCTGAAGAGGATTGCTGGACACGGGAGCAATGGATGGATGAGAGCGGTAATGGATAGGGGATCGTGGCGTGCTTTGGGAGAGGCCTACATTCAGCAGTGGATGACAGAGGGCTGATGATAACGATGATATCATTTTCGCACAGTTATCGGTTTTTATGTTTAACACCAATTAGGATCAAAAACTCATTTTTGACTTTTTTTGTTAATTGCATTGTTTGTAATGATACAAACGCTGACCGATCTGTTAACTCTCTAGATATGGATTTAACGCGAATTCCGGACTCTGTGAGAGATTCACTTACGGAGGTTGCCAAGGCAACGAGAACAATTTTAAAAGTCTTGACGATTGCCAGGAAACTTGTTCCAGTAAGTAAACTAATTAACTAACTAACCGACTAACCATGTCGCCGTTACTCCGAAAGGGTAGGAAGAAAGAATAGACCGCCACACAGTTCTTCCCTAAAATACTTCTATATTCTTCTTCTTATTCTTCCTCAGCCTATTCCCGTCCACTCCTGGACAAATGCCTCCTCCATTCCTGTGCTGACTGCATCCAGGGTATTCCGACGTGTCTGTTCAGATCATCCTTCCACCGTAGTTGCGTTCGCCCTGCACTTCTCTTTGCCGTCCACGGTCTCCAAGTCAGCAGTCTTCTTGTCCACTTTTTATCTGAGCTTCTGGCTACGTGACCTGCCCATTGCCATTTAGAGTCGCCATCCGGTGGATGATGTCAGTGACCTTTGTTTTTTCCCTCACCGTATCTTTTCTGACTCTGTCTCTTAGGCTTATTCCTAACATGGCTCTTTCCATGGCTCTTTGGGTCACTCGTAGTTTCACGGCACTTTGTTTGGACAATGTAACAGTTTCAAGACCGTAAGTAGCAACTGGCAAAACGCAGGCTTCTAAACTAAATAGATGCCTTATGCCTTAACTACAATATAAATATATTTGTTATATCTTTATCCTCTACATTCGTATAGCGAGTCATACACGCACGTCGATTCTTCCGACTTATAAAATTGCCGACATTTAAAATTTGATTGATTTGGTCACGCCATGTTTTCCATGGTCTTCCTCGACACCTTGTTCCATTTACATCGTTAACGTATACTTTCTCAACCTTAACCATGATTTTAAGAAAACTATAGTAATTGTTTTATTTTTTTAGATAACATGAGAAGCAGCTCCAAGTTGTTCCCAAGCAGCAACAATCCAAGATTTAACGATAATAGGTTTGGCTACAACGGCTACTCAAGTGTCGACAGGAACAGGCGCAATAACTTCAGTCCCAACTCCAATCGGTTCAACGACAATAGCTTCTCCAATAACAACAGAAACAGCTTCAGTTCTAACCCCAGTAGGTTCAACGACTACAATCCGAACAACAACAGAAACAACTACAACAGAAACAACTACCCCAACAACAACAGAAACAACTTCAATAGCCCCAATAGGTTTAGTGACCAGCAACAAAGCGATTACCCATTCAGTAACAATAGATTTTACGGGTTAGATAATGTGCCGAATGCAAACGAATATAATGATTTTTCGGGTTCAACAGACTCCAACGATTACAGCAACAACAACAACAGATTCACAAACGTGCCTAATAATTTGATAGACAGCGCTAGGTTTAGCAGATTCGATGACTCGTTGAATTCGAACCCGAATTCATTCAGAATCTCTGATTTGTCAACGAGTTTGAATAGTCTTTCGGTTCAGACAGATCCTCTGGGGTTGGTCGGCGTTAATAGGCAAAATGCTGCAGACTCAGAGGTCACTCATCGCCTAGATCAAAACGAAGACAGTTTAGCAACTAGAAATGTGTATGATATGTATCTCCAAAATAGTAATGGGTTATCCAACAATCAGATATATAGACAAACCCAATCTCCCGCCGCTTCCATCAACAGGTTTAGCAGATTCGATGATGTGTCAACGCCTTTAAATAGTCTTACGAATCCGCTTGCGTTACAAGCAGATCCTTTGGGACTGGTTGGCGTTAATAGGCAAAATACTGAAGGTGCAATTCATCGCCTAAATCAAAACGAAAACATGGTAACATCTAGAAATTTCCATGATCCGCGACTCCAAAATAGTAACGGGTTATCCAACAGCCAAATATATAGACAAACCCAATCTCCCGCCGCTTCCGTCAACAGCTTGTCAAATTCAGACATTGGCGATTTGAGTTCCTTGTCCAACAGAAGATTCAACCCCGTTGACTCAGATTTTTTAATCGATTCTGACAACCACGTTAACGCGTTGCCCAGCTTAAGGTTCAACCCTGTTGTTTCAAACAATCTAATCGATTCGGAAAGCCCCGTTTTGAACGCTTTGTCCAGCAACCCTTTTGTTTCACAAAACTTTTATGATCCGAAAACCCAAATTCCTAGGCAAAACTATTTTCCATCTTCCTCCAGTTTGACCGATGCGGAGAGCTTGAGAAGTCTGTCAAACAGCAACATACTCAATTCTCTTTCTTCTTTCAATAGTCTGTACGGCATAGATACCCCAAGTTTTGGAAGTTTGAATGACTTCGAAAACCAGATATCAGCCATCAACAGCTTGAGTTATCCATATCAAAGCAGTTATCTTGATGGCAAATTACTAAACGGCTTCCAAATCCCAGTGGTTATCTAAAGGACACAAGCTGACTTTTTGGTAAGTCTATTTTTAAATTTGTAAACTGTTTTTTTTAAGGACGATGCATAATTTAAAAATCCTATTCTTATTTCTTTTTTTTTAAATTGTATACAAGAGATCGTTTGAATCTAATAACTGTATACAATTTGTTTGGTAGCTAATCTATCGGCATTTTATTGTTACGTAAATTGTGACAGTGTGACAATTACACTTCGGGAATCGAACCAGGGCGGTTTGACAGTCAGAGCTCTAACCACTCTGCCACGGGCGGTTTTATTGTAATGTATAATATCGTATTGCTTATATAATATACAGATAATTAACAATTACAGTAAAAATTTAGCCTAAGACAAAATAGGACTATCAGTTTTAAAATTAAGAATATTCAGATCATTAAAGAAGGAAGGATCAAACAAAGCGCCGAGAAACTATGAGTGACCAAAAGAGCCATGATAGGAATAAGCCTAAGAGACAGAAACGATACGATGAGAGAAAAAACAAAGGTCACTGACATCATGCACCGGGTGACGACTCTAAAATGGCAATGGGTAGGTCACGTAGCCAGAAGCTCAGATGAAAAATGGACAAGAAGACTGCTGAGTTGAAGACCGTGGACGGCAAAGATAAGTGCAGGGTGACCGCAACTACGGTGGAAGGATGATCTAAACAGACATGTAGAAATAAGCTGGATGCAGTCTGTACAAGACAGAGTGACATGGAAGAGAATGCAGGAGGCCTTTGTCCAGGAGTGGACGGGAATAGGCTGAAGAAGAAGAAGATATAATGAATTATTATCATTCTTCTTCTTTAACAGCCGTTGTCGTCCACTGCTGGACAAAGGCCTCCCCCATACTTCTCCATGTAAGACATGTCATATGAGGGGTAGTTGGCATTACAACGCCACGCTTGCCAGACGGGTTGGCGAGGTGTCCTTCCAAGTTAGCCTATGCATCAATATTATCCACCGAGGTTATTCACACTCGATCTCTAACATAGTTTCCAGGGGAGACCAAAGTCGAGGAGGTGTGGATAGGTACTTGGGATCAGATCAATCCTCCAGCGTAGCATGGCCATCACCACGGTGATGGCCATGCACCGCTCGAAGAGTCAATAGGATCCCCCTTACTTATTATTATCATCCTCCTTATTATCATTATATAGAATGAACTAAGAAATATCGGTACTTAGAACATATTGAAAGCATTTTCGACGAAAGATCGTAAGAGAACCGGCATCTTTTACTTCATTTGACAATTTAGTTATATAATTTAAATCCTCTATAAAAACACCTTTCTCTGTACTTCCAAGTCAGGGTCTCCGGAGTCGGAATCTATCACGACCTCTTGTCAAGTAGTCATGTATTTCATAACTTATATATGCTTATTTTTTTAGTTAGATATGTAGGCACCATATTACTTAATTTTATAAACAAAAAGTGTTGTAAAGAACTAGTTTACTGGAATATATTTTTTATTTGCTAAACATTGTTGAAATACTACTATATATACCCCAACCAAGTATAGCCCTCATTGCTTTATTCTGAAAAACCTGTAGTTTATCAATATCTCCTTTACGCATCAAACATTTTTCGTTTTAAATAAATTGGAACCTTCTTCTTCTTCTTCTTTTAATAGATCTGACGATCTGTGACACAGAAATCATATCTCGTCGGATGATGAGATCCAGTTGTCCCTCCATCTCTTAGGCGGTGTCCGGAGGGGATTTCATAAGCGGCTGTATATGCAAGTCTGTCACCATCCATTCTGGCTACATGGTCCCTCCAGTATCTTCTTCTGGATCTACCCCACTGAACGATATCCTCTATTTCGCAAGTTTTTCTTATGTCTACGTTTCGGACACGATCTCGGAGAGTTTTTCCAGTAATTGAATTTAGGACCTTATGTTCTTAGTAGTCTCTTGGTTCGCACAGTGTCGGCCCGCGTCTCTACAGCGTACGTCATGATAGGTCGCTCGCATGTTTAATAAATTCTGATCATGCTGTCGATACGCATGTGCTTGTGCCACAGGAACCTGTTTTTTTCTTCAATAAATAGCCCAGCCAAGATAGTGAAACACTAATTGTAATGTTTTTTTTTGCAGATAATTTTGACAAACCAGGAAAAATAAAGAACCAATAAAGCGGACAAATAAAGCACTACCGGATAAAATATACGACATTGCAGCACTTAAAATCACCTACAGATATGCACTATTTTTATAGATACTGTTTAAATACAAATTGAGCATTTAATGAGTCTTTTATTTTAGTTTTTAACGCCTATTGTGCGTCTGACTACATTTCAAAGAAGAGACACGAACCTTACTCCGCAACAAAGATACACTAAACATGTTCGTTGACTTCGCAACCATGGTAGTGGACCAGTTGCGAGAGGCCAACTAATAATGCTATCTCACTCAAAGAAAACAATACACAGTTGTGTCAGGAATGAGAAGTAATAAAACAACGACAGAATTTGGTGTGCCACAAGGATCCATCCTAGGACCACTGCTTACACTATGACATAACAAGATATAACATTACAGGAAATTATTAGTCTCCTGAACGTACCTTAACTAAAATGAAAGGCGTCGATCTCCAAAGAGACCGCGTTCAGCAGACTAATTGCTCTTCCCACCGGTGTCACCAGATGCAGATTGATTCTGGCGGCCGGTAGGTAAAACAATCGGTGCTGTCGCTGTCGGAGATATCTATCAGGGACAAAAAGACCCTCTAGCACTGCCGAGTTCTCGAAATATCCCCTGATTAATCTAAAGAAATGTGTAATGAGATGCCCATCTCTTCGAATCTGTAAAGAATTAGTTAACTACATGCTCAGATAACTACCATGCTCACTCATGTAGAGATACCTCCGAATTTTTTTCTGAACCCTCTCCAGCATAACGGAATATCTCGCTTCGTGAGGACTCCATATCACAAAACCACTTTCGAGTCTGCTCCGAACCAACGCGTTGTATAGGACTCTGAGCAATTTTCTTCCTGTGATGAAGACGACCAGCCTTCTCTCCATCTCTTTGGTGGTTGTCATGGTGCTCGACGGTCCACTGGAGTCTCGTGCATCACACGATCTTAGGAATACTTGCTGAATCTATTCTCTCGATGTGGTCCCCCCGAATCGTCTTCTCTGCCTACTCCATCTAACTATGTCTTCAAATTTGCAGTTTTTTTTTCATTGGGTATCTTATCTCTAAGGGTTCTTCCCTCAATAGGTCGCAATGTTTTCATTTCTGCTACTCTTGAGAGACGTTTGGTTCTGACAGTGTCTGCTCATTTTCTGATGTAAAGAGCGATTCAGCAAAATAGTAATAATAATCAATTTCTTCTTCTTCTTCCTTATTGTAGACCTATGCGGTCTGTTCTCTAGAGCGTTGCTCCTCTTGTGAGGAAGATTCCCAGCTGTCCTTCCATATTTTAGGAGGTCTTCCAGAGAGGACGAATCCCACGAGGTTGACTATGCAATGCAATATAGGGGAGTCTGGTGGTGTCCATTCTCTGAACATGACCGTACCAGTCTCCTTTTCGCTGTCTGCTCCATCTTATAATATCCATATCTCTCTTATTCTGGTGTTCCTCACGCGATCCCTCAGGGTCTTGCCTGCTATAATAATAGTACTTAAAAAATCATTCATGGGTTTTCTGAATTATTTCATAAATTTGAACATTTTCTTTTTAGAATATTTTTTTGGAAATGTGGGGTTCGTTTTAATATGCAAGAATAATTTTTGCCCGTGTATAAATTACAAGGGTATGTATGAATTTAGGGAACTCAAATATGGGATACCATATTCAGGGTTTCGGACACGCCCACCGCACATGCGCGCACGGACGATAATTGCACCCTGTTAGGGGGGTGAATTGCGCTTTTATTAAATTTGCAAGCGCAGAGAGGATTACATTATGAATTCTAATTGTTCATTTTTTAAATCATTTAACAACAGGGTTGATGATTATGATTTTTATAGCGCCCTTTTTGTGAGATATTTATTTTAAAGGCGCTCTACTTCTGAAAAACTTATCGTTAAAATTAACTTACTAACTGAACAAAGTTTATTTCTTTGTAAACAACACTTTATTAAAAATTTAAATAAATTTTAAATGTTTACAAATACTTGTAGACGAATAGGTACTGGATTTTACCCATTGCGGGTTATGAAGATGCAAATTGGAAACAGAATATGGTGATCGAGGCGCTTACAGGACTTATGACCTGTCATTGGTTGGGTTAAGCGCACGCTTTATGTAATACAACATTACCCATTTCGCCCTTCTTACTACCTCCATGTATGTCAAATTTTTGGAAGTTGTATATATGCTTCAATGTAACACCACACTTCACATTTTTTAGTTCTTGAGATTGGATTAAGCACTAAGCAGAAGATCTTTATTAACGCAATGTGAAAGGCTACCGCTATTAACGTATTGCTAGATAACGCCTAGAGATGTCTCTCCAATTTTTATGCTATTTTTAACTTGGCAAACAAAAGGTGAAAAAGGTGCACAAGTAGACTGTTCGTACAATGATTTTTCGAAGACATTCGATAAGGTTAACCCAACTGTTAATTCTAAAACTTCAGAGAATGGGCTTTAGGAATCTTTTGCTGAAGCTCTTCTCTAATTATTTGTCTTCTCAAATGCAGTACGTATCTAATGGACTGTATCAGTCATCAGCTTTCCACCCTTCATCTGGAGTACCACAGGGTCCCGTTTTAGGACCACTTCTTTTCACAATCTTCATCAATGATTTATCAAATGTAATTGAGTCTTCAAAATTTTTCTTATTTTTTGATGACTTAAAAATTACATGATTACGAACACCAACACAATTGCATAGGAACTAGGACTCCTGGAAAACCTGGATAATGAAGAGGAATGGGCAGGGACAGAAGCCAGTGGAGGAACGTAGCGCAGAAAAAAAGAAGATAAGTCTATACACAGTACATAAGTTTTTATTTACTTTATAAACAATTGCACTAGGTATTTAATAATATTTATTAACTTTCTTAAAATTAATTATTCACAATTAACGATTAACTCGAAAGGTATGTAAAACACGAAGTTGTATGGTGAAACCATACAGCGTTTCTTTACAGTATTTTAACCACCAATTTACAAATAATATTAGTAACACGTGTTCTGGTCTTGGAAAATCTGTGGTTCTGAGAGTTATAAATAATATTCTAAACTAACTAACCAACTATCACGCCGTCTCTCCGAAGGGGTAGGCAGAAAGAATAAACTGCTACACTTTTCTTCGACCGAGGAAAACATGGCATGACCAAATTAATCAATTACTAAAAGGCGGTCACATTCGAAGTCGGAATAATCGACGTGCGTGCATAGTACGATGTATGGATGTTGAGGAAGCCCGAGAGGTATGCCTGGACAGAGCATTGTGGCGATCCATCCTCTCTGCCTACCCCTCCGGGGGAATTGCGAGTTAGGATAATTTTTAATGCGCCATTTATTCTCCGAACTGGTAGAGTTTTAAGGAATCCCTAACTAACTAACTAACCATCACGCCGTCTCTCCGAAGGGGTATACAAAAAAAACTGCCACACTTTTCTTCCCTGACATATTTCTCTAGCTTCCTCAACATTCATACATCTTGTCATGCACGCGCGTCAATTTCCATGACTCCTCACGTGGCCGTAATTCAAAACAAACAAAACATCACGCTGTTTCCCCGTAGGGATAGGCGGAGAATGGACCGCCACACTACTCTATACTGGCACACCTCTCTAGCTTCCTTTATAGCTAATGTCTATGATATTGGCTTTATTTAATAGATAATTTTATGCCATTATTATTTAAATATGATTTTGGGCATATGAGCACCACGGCTAGCTCGAATGAAGCGCAATCGTGAAGTCCAATTTTCGACAATTGTCGTCTTTGTGGATACGTATTATCCACTAGAGTATACGTGGTGCGAAAATGATCCATGGTCTTCCGAATAACTTGCTCGGATGGACGATTATGTAGACCGTAAAATGGACCAAGTGCACGATAAGTTTGGCGAACAGAACCTTGATTTTCAAAACAAATTTACACAATTTGCAAGCGCTGTTAAATTATTTACAGTCAAATTGACAGTCTGTAGAAACAATGTTGCTAGTTTAAAAACCAAACCTCTAAAAAAAACACCCTATGTATCGTTTTCAAGCACATTCTTCTCAGTGATCTCATTTCTACGGCATTTATCCTACTTTCATCCTTTCTTTGCCAGCTCCAAGTTTCACTTCCATACGTTCTCTGTTTAAAACGTATATGATTCTTTTATAAATCATGGCTTCGATCCATCAATTAGATTCATTCGATATATCGAATTTTGGCAACTAGGGTTAATGGTTCTCAGATACAGATATGTATAGGGTGTTTTTTTTAAAGGTTTGGTTTTTAAACTGTCAACATTGTTTCTACAGACTGTCTATTTGACAATTAACAGTTGATTTGAAATCAGTACATTTTGCCATTTTACAATGTATAAACTGAATAATTTTGAAATCATGGTTTGTTTGGCCAAACTTATCGTGCACTACGTCCATTTTACGGCCGACATAATCGTCCATCCGAGCAAGTTATTCGGAAGACTATGGATCGTTTTCGCACCACGTACACTCTAGTGGATAATACTCATTCACAAAGACGATTATTGTCGAAAATTGGATTTCACGATTGCGCTTCATTCGAGCTAGCCGTGGCGCTCATAAGCCCGAAATCATATTTAAACAATAATGGCATAAAATTATCTATTAAATAAAGCCAATAGACATTAACATTATTTTAATGTGTTTTTTTTTTTGAATTTGTATTGTATACCTCTAAAAAAACACCCTATATAAATATTTCGTTGTTTGACCAGTGACATTAGCTTTAAGAGAAAATAGTCTCACATATTATAATATATTATATTTTAGGTTTAGATACATTTTACATTAGCATATATCCTCAAAACATGTACAATATTATTTACGCTATTTTTCTACAAACTATTTAAAATCAAAATCACATTTCAACATTTATATATCTAATCTTAACATAACCTAACATTATTTTATTTTATTTTAATAATATTTATTATTTCGTTGTTTTTATTATTTGCTAATTCTTAGATATTTCACACATATTTATTGCCTTTAATCAAATATTTTTTATAATTAACATAACCATAGGTAAGTGTTGAATTATACTTTCGTATGAAGCACTTAACTTGTGTTGTGGCATTATTAAACGTAATATTAAAACACTTTTAATTTGTATTTACACCGCTTTATTATTTTCAACAACCAACCGGCTTCGCCCCCGCCAGAGTTTTGTCAGGGTTTTAAATCAATAATATCAGGTAATTGTTTGAATAGCAAATATTTAATGATGATGAAAACTTCAGTTTTTTTGCAATACTAATTATATAAATCGTATTAGAATTTATTATACAATATCCAATGTACGCAGAAAATAGCTCATTATTAAACCCCTGCCAGACTGTTGTAAACAAGCCCTCCACATCGGTCTCCAACGGCGGTTTACAACAGTGTAAGCACTTGTTTGCAACAAAAATTCGTTTGACCTTCAACAACCGCTGTGGATGGACGCGCGTTGTAAACCGCGTGTGGATGCCGCCGTTGTATGAGGTGGGAGCCTTGTTGTTAACCAGTGTAGACGCAAATACCAACCGTGGGCTCCACAAGCTTCCCACCAAGGTGACCCCTATTGGAAGCTTGTTTACAACAGTCTGGCACAGCTTTTAAGAATAAGAAACCAGGTCAAGTCCAGACTTGAACCCATGTCATGCAGAGGAGCGATTAGAGTACAAGCCCCACTTCATTGCCAAACTGGACAAAGGTTCTAAAGACTGTACTGTGTGCAGTAACAGAAAGATTCCAGGGGGAAGACGGTATATAGTGTGGTTTTGTGAGACCTGTTCCAGAAAACCTGGTCTCCATCCTGGAGATTGTTTTAAAAAAGTACCATACTATGCAAAACTATAAGTAGTCCATAATGTTTTTTGTAAATAAATAAATCGTTACAAATGAAATTTTAACGATATTTTTTGTAACTACCTATCAATTAAAAATATTTTGACATGATTTAAATAAGAGTTGGCTGACAAACAATATCAAAAAATATTGGAGTGGTAAGGGTTAAAGAAAGAGCGCCACTGAGTGGCGGGTGTGTGGCAGCAACTTATATATACAATTACAAAGAAAGGCGAATTTTGGATTGACACTTTTAACTTTGCCTCTGAAAGCTTCTTGAAGCCGCTTGCTGACCAAGCTGGCTCAACCTGGACATGGCACTATAGCTCTGCATACCACCGACGCTTCCGTTCACCATCTGCCCGCCGGAACCGGCGTGCTTCAGGAAGGCGGAGCTCTGCGACACGGTGAGGTGTGGCTGTCCGCTCGTGCCGGCTCCCATCTGTTGGAAGCTGAACGGGACTCCATTCTGTTTCTCGAGCTGATGATGCTGGGTTCGGACCGCGAATCTGTTCACGTGTACTGGAATAGGTACCACGATCTTTGTAGCGTTGGTGTTGGATTTACCGCCTGATGATGAATGACTCCCGGAAGCAAGACCCGCCTTTACTCTCTTCCACTTGGCGCGACGGTTTTGGAACCAGATTTTTACCTGAAATGAAAGAATCATTTTAGAAAATATTTAAAAAATTCTAAACTGTAGAAAGGTTTTCTCAAAAAATATGAACCATTAAACTTTTCTATCTATATACTCGTACACTAGGGTGGCCCTTAGCATGTAGGCAAAAAAAAAATTTATTTTGATTAATTATGTTTATTCTTTTCCTTTGTGGCTCGTAAATGTATTTAAACTTTGAATTTTTAATTTAATATTAATATATAATAACACGTACCCCAAGAGGGGTGAAAATTAAGATAAATAAATTAAGTTTCTGAATTTTCACAATTAAAATTTAATTTATTCTGTTTCAAGTTTAATACAAATATTTAGAAGTAAAATAACTCAAATAATCCACAGACCTGTTTAACTACAAATCATGTTTTTATAACATTAATTTTTTTTTAATGCTTTCAGCAGGATGGAAAATTGGCTCCGATTGACTTTTATGACTTGCAATAAATATTACTTTTCTCATCGTGTGTTACTAATATATATTTTTGTATTCTTAAATAAGTGTCACACCTTCTTCGGATCATAATGTGATTCTTGACACAAAGTTATATATTTATTTATTTGTTAATTCGGTCATTTCCTTTAAATTAAAATAAAGTCTTAAATGGATAATACAGCGTTTAAATTTCTCCTTCTAAATTACAAATTGAATTCCGCAATGTTAAGGTCACGGAGGAAGCAGACTCAACAAGGCAAGGGGAGCTTTCGCTGTGTTTCGCCCTGTATGGCGTTCCAGTATCATTTCGAGAAAGCTCGAGCTCCAAATATTCAGCAGTAGCGTTAAAAGCGTACTGCCGTACAGATGTGAGACTTGGAAATTTACCGCGGACGTTATTGGAAAACTCCAGGTGTTTATAAATAGGTGCCTTCGCTCAATATTCAAGATCTATTGGCCCCAAACAGTGTCAAATGCCATTCTCTGGACCATGGCAGGCGAAAAGCGAATTAGAGAACAAGTCGCTAGACGCAATCCGATGTCAGTGGATCGGTCACACTCTGAGACGGAACCCAGCCTGCATCGCTCAGGGCGCACTAGACTGGTCCCCTATGGGGAGAAAGAGGAAGCGAGGCATACCCAGTTTCACCTGGAGAAGAGCCGTGCAAGACGAGGATAAGGCAGCAGGCCTCACTTGGGATGATGTTAGGCATCAGGCATGCGATAGAGCCGGGTGGAGAAGGTTCCTTGAGGCCCAATGCACCACGGAGGTGTGACAGGACAAAATAAGAGAAGAAGGCCATTACCTTCAATATAAGTTAACTATTTCCACAGTATCGGTAAGGGAAGCTTAACAAATAAATTAATAACCCACCTGAACTTCACTTAATTTCAACGCTGAAGCGATCTGGCTCCGTTCCGTGAGGCTGAGGTACTTCTTAGCGTGGAATTCTCTCTCCAGCTCCAACAGCTGCTCGCTGGTGAAGGCGGTTCTACGCCTCCTGGATCGCGCAGAAGCAGAGCTGAGATTGGCCCCAGCTCCGCACTCGGATGAAGAATCATTTCCATCACCTGGAGATAGAAGTCTTCATTATATCAATGAATTAATGTAGTTTATCGCAGCTTCTTTCTAGGGAAGATGTGAACTTTCGGATTAAAGAAATACAAGTTATTGAACGCTAAAGCATTAACACTGTGGAATTTCATTATAATATACTTAGGAAATTGAAAATAACTTTGTTTAATCCACAAAATATTAAATAACACGGCATATTTCGGAAGATACCTCCATCATCAGGTGTAAAAATATAATAAAAACTAATATTAGGTCCTTATATATGAAATTGGCGTTTTGCCGTACTGGCAACTTTGATCTCAAATATCTTCTCTTTGGTTAGGAATTCCAAATTCAAATTTATACAGCTATTTACTCAAGTATTTGTGTTTCGAAAATTATAATTCATTTGGTTTTTCCTCAATTGTTTTTTTTTCTTTGCGTCACTCAGTTTACAAAATGGAAAACGGCAGAAACGGCTCGAAGGATTAATGATGTGTATGGCGACGGTGCCGCAAAAGAAGACACAGTGCGTTTTTGGTTCCAACGTTTTCGTTCTGGAAATTTCGACCTGCAGAACAAGCCCCGTGGACGGCCGGAGACCAAAGTTGATAATGAAGAATTGAAGGCTATTGTGGAAGCGGATCCATCGCAAACCACGTCCGAGTTAGCTGCAGGCTGCGGTGTTAGTGATAAAACTGTTTTAATCCACTTGAAGCAAATTGGGAAGGTGAAAAAGCTTGAAAGGTGGGTACCTCACGAATTGAGTGAAGCAAATCAACAAACGCGCGTTGACTGCTGCGTTGCATTACTCAACCGGCACAATAATGAAGGGATTTTGAATCGAATCATTACCTGTGATGAAAAGTGGATCCTGTATGATAATTGGAAGCGCTCATCGCAATGGCTGAACCCTGCCGAACCAGCCAAACCATGCGCCAAGCGAAAATTGACTCCAAAAAAGTTACTTGTGAGCGTTTGGTGGACTAGTGCTGGTGTCGTTCACTACAGCTTTCTTAAATCTGGCCAGACGATTACGGCAGATGTCTATTGTCAGCAACTGCAAACCATGATGGAAAAGCTAGCTGCTAAACAACCGAGGCTGGTTAATCGCTCTAGGCCACTGCTGCTTCATGATAACGCTAGACCACACACTGCACAACAGACGGCTACCAAATTAGAAGAGCTTCAATTGGAATGTCTAAGACATCCACCGTACTCTCCGGACCTTGCCCCAACAGATAACTATTTTTTTCGAAATTTGGATAACTTCTTGCAAGGGAAAAAATTCAACTCCGATGGGGCAGTCCAAACCGACTTCAAAGATTTTATTGATTCCCGTCCGAATGGTTTTTTTAGTAAAGGGATCGATGAACTACCTATGAGATGGCAAAAGTGCATAGATAGCAATGGTACATACTTTGATTAAATAAATATATTATATTAAAAAAAAAATCAACTTTATGTTCCTCCTATACAAAACGCCAATTTCATATGTAAGGACCTAATATAAAAAACGCATTTAAAATTCGATCCAATAATTCAAATTTAAAAATTAACCTGGGCTATTTGTTATAAGTAGTAATAATAATTTTTCATCAGTAAACTAACTAACTAACCAACCATCACGCCGTCTCTCCGATTCAATATTTGATTAATTTGATCGTGCCACGTTTTCCTCGGTCTACCTTTATTTCTAGTTCCATTTACATCGTAAACATATAATTTTATTACCATTTATTCTTCATTCACTCTTTCCATATGTCCAAACCATCTTAATAATCCTTTCATTATTTTGTTCTAGACACTATCATTCGCACCGCATTCACTTCTTATATTTTCACTCGACACTCTATCATACACAGAGTATCGACACATTCGTCTAAGAGATCTCATTTCTACTGCATTTATTATACTTTCATCCTTCTTTTGCCAGTTCCATGCTTCGCTTTCATATATAAGGGTCGGTAGAAGAACAACATTATGATAAAAATGAAGTAGTGTAAATTTCGAAAATGAAATCCGCCGTGTTCAACATTATTTTCGACAAAAACATAGGTGTTTTTATAGAGGATTCAAATTATTTATGCCAAATGAGGTAAGAGATGCCGGTTCTCTTGCGATCTTTCGTCGAAAATGCTTTCAATATGTTGTCAGTACCAATGTTTAAAGTTGTTGTAAGTACCGATTTTTTAAAGGTTTTTGTTTTTTTTCATTTGTGTTTTTTTATATTATTTTTGTGAATGTATACTTGTATACGAAATTCTGGATTTTCACCAAAGGGTGGTCAATTCAAATTTAATTGTATCTCAATAGAGACGAAGACGCAAACTGAATATGGATGATCAAGGTGTTTACAGGACTTAAGTCATTAGTTGGGTTAAGCGCACGCTTTATGTAATTACAACATTCCCCATTCTACCTTTGTTATGATCATGCATGACAAATTTTTGGAAGATGTATATATACTTCAAAATCCATACCTATCTTCACGTGTCAGTTTCAATTATCCATCTATTTAGATTTGGTTGCACTTGTGAATACATTCAAGATTAACTTATACAACCGACCCACTAACGCCATCTATGGAGAATGATTTTCAGCATTTAGCAAACTACCTTATTAACACAATGCGAAGGCTGTAGCCCATAAACGCATTGTTTTAGAAGTCGCCAGGAGTATTATTCCATGTTTCATTATTACATTTTTAAATTTTTCCAGATAACACGTTATTCTTGCAAAGAGGCGAAATGTACAATTAGTGTAGCTTAAATTAATTTCCCGGGCGCCACTGGGTGAGTACATGATCTTCTTCCTCTCAGCGCGCATGCCTTCATTAAGCCAAATCGCCAGTGGGCGTGGCGGCTGATGGGACGGCCCAAAAAACATGCCGTCAGCAAAGTGATCCGGTCCCAGTAAAAAGCTTCCTCCAATCTGAAATTCCCGGACCCTCCGAGCACAACGATTATTCTACTCGTAGATAGAAAATACCAAATGACACTTTAGCTTAACGCATAAAGAAAATAACACATATGACACTATAAAATAAATAAATCAAGAGAATCATTATAAATTACGAGTATGTAATATATAATAGAGAGTATACGAGAATAAGACGAGTACAATAATATTATAAATTATGAGTATACTATTTCCACTTATGAAATTATTATTATATAATATTATGCATTTTATTTCCACTTATGAGTTTTTTTTTAAAATATGTTTGTAAGTTATAAATTAACATATTTAAGCAAAAACCTTGAGAACTTTTAAATATGATTGCATTATATTTCCACTTCTGAGTTTTTTATAAATATGTCTTAAGTTTTAAATTTACATATTTAAACACAAACATTGAGAACTTTTAAAAATGATCGCATTATATTTCCACTTCTGAGTTATTTTTTTAAATATTTAAAAAAAAAACTCAGAAGTGGTTAAGTTTTAAATTTACATATTTAAACACAAACCTTGAGAACTTTTAAAAATGATTGCATTATATTTCCATTTCTGAGTTTTTTTTTAATATGTCTTAAGTTTTAAATTTACATATTTAAACACAAACTATGAGAACTTTTAAAAATGATCGCATTATATTTCCACTTCTGAGTTTTTTTAAATATGTTTTAAGTTTTAAATTTACATATTTAAACACAAACATTGAGAACTTTTAAAAATGATCGCATTATATTTCCACTTCTGAATTTTTAAAAAATATGTTTTAAGTTTTAATTTTACATATTTAAACACAAACCTTGAGAACTTTTAAAAATGATCGTATTTTATTTCCAATTTGAGTTTTTTTATTAAATATGTTTGTATGTTTTAAATTAACATTTAGAAACAAAAACTAAAACTAAATGAACTTTTAAAAATATTTTATCTTTTATTTCCACTTACGAGTTTTTTTTTAAATATGTTTGTAAGTTTTAAATTAACATATTTAAACAAAAACCTGGAGAATGGAAGTTTTAATATATCTTATGAGAGTGTAAAATATTTTTACGTACGATATTTATCAATTTTCTAATATGCAACAACGTCGATTTCTCCGACTCTTCACGTGGGCGATATTTAATATTTGATTGATTTAAACGCGCCACGTTTTCCTCGGGCTTCCTCTGTTTCTATTGTAATTCCGTTTACGTCTTTTATATATACTTTCTTCATTCGTACTGCATTCACTTCTTGTATTTCCATTTGACACTATAATATACAAATTTATTACTCATACGTCTAAGATTATAATTTTTACTGCATTTATTCTACTTTCATCATTATTTTGCCAGTTTAGTGCTTCACTTTAATACATAAGGGTCTGCACAAGAACAGCATTGTGCACTACCATCTTAGCTTTTTATTTACAGTATTCCATGTTTTATATGTACCTATATTATGTGTCTACATTATAACAAACAAAAAAATTCGGATTCATACAATAGATTTTATTAAGTTTTGAAAAAAGGAAGTTATGCTGCCGCACCCTTGAACATCCGTTCGAAAAGTAGGCCTCAACGGCAAACGCACGCTCCTCACTGTTCCAACGCATGATGCCGACTAAACTGTGTCGGGACAAAACTTTATAGTTCCGCCTCTTTATAGACCACTAGCGCTACGCTACGACATTAACCGACTGAATGGCACGCATTTAAAAAAAATGAAATTATGCTGCCGCACCCTGTATAATATTTATAAAATCAGGAACTCCTCTCCTTAACACAAGACATTTTCTTTATCAGAAGAGTAAGAAGGCGCAAATAAATAAATAAATGTTTAATTTTTTTTTTAAATGTACCTTAAGAGTGATAATTTTTACCATTTATATATAGGGTGTTTTTTTAAGGTTTGGTTTTTAAACTGGCAACATTCTTTCTACAGACTGTCAATTTGACAGTTGATAGTTGATTTGTAGTCAATACGTTTTGTCATTTTACAATAAATAGACTGACGTCAGAACAGCGCTTACAAATTGTGAAAAATCATGGTTTGGTTTGCCAAATTTATCGTGCACTTCGTCCATTTTACGGTCGACATAATCGTCCATCCGAGCAAGTTATTCGGAAGACCATAGATTATTTTCACGTCACGTACACTCAAGCGGTTAATAGGCGTCCACAAAGACGACAATTGTCGATAATTGGACTTTACGATTGCGCTGCATTCGAGCTTTATTTAAACAATAATAGCATAAAATTATCTATTGAATAAAGCCAATAGTATAGACATTAACATTATTTTAATGTATTTTTATTCATTTTGAATATGTATTGTATATCTCTAAAAAAAACATTCTATATAATAAAAACATTTTTTCTTTTTAAATATTCAGTAAATCTACCTTTATGAACTCATTATTATTATTCATGCAGTTATTCGTGGGCGGGATCGAACCGTGGACCAACTGCTGATTTGCAAACGCTTCTTTCTTCAGATAAACGGGGATGCGACGAGAACAAACAAAGAGAACTGTGTCCTTCAAGTCGAACGATGTGCTCGGAGCCCTATAAGGGACGAAAACCATGGTAATAAAATCCGTGAAAAGTGCGCATTTGCTTGCTTTGTGGCCTAGAGGGTGTGCCGAAACGGGTCAAGGGTCGAGTCAGAAAATCAGTGACGGATCAGAAAAGTAAAAAAAAGTGTATATGATCAAAATAATGCATGAAATCAAATCAGTTTATTTACTCAAAAGATAATACAAACAGCATAAATGTTTAAGGCATCTATTGAGTACAGGTAAGATATTATACACATACAAAATAATACCAGGAACGCATTAGTGATGGTTCGACATTTGAAAAACAAGATACTTTCTAAAGTAATGATCTGAAAGACTTCGATCTCCGAGGAGACCGCTTTCAGCAGACTAATTGTTCTTCCCACCGGTATCACCAGAGGTAGATTGGTTCTGACGGCCGGTAGGTAAAACAATCTGTGCTGTCGCTGTCGGAGATATCTTCTTCTTCTCTGGTTTCAATCCTGGGATTGGTTTGCAGCAATTTCCTCCATTATTCTCTTCCATTTTTCCCTGTCTTGTGCGGCTCTTTTGAGATCTGCATATGATGAGCAGCGTACGTCCACCAACAGGTCCTCCAGGTACTCTCGGCGTGGGCGTCCCCTAGAGTTTGTCCCCTCGATCATACCCTCCATTATGGCATGCAAGAGACCTTCTTGACGTATTACATAGCCGATCCATCTTGCACGCCTTTCGGACAAGGTCCTGAGCAGGTGCCTTCCTCCTTCGATTCCTTGAAGAACTTCCTCATTCGTGATGTGGTCTCTCCAGGAAATTCCAGAGAGTCTTCTATAGGACCACATCTCAAAAGCCTCTAGTCTCCGCTTATCCCTTTCGGATAGGCACCATGTCTCGCAGCCGTACATCAAGGCACTCCATACATAGGTCTTGATGAGGAGTATTCTCAGTTTTAGGTCTATATTATTTGACTCTATTATATCTATCGGGGACAAAAATACCAACATCCTCCAGTACGACCGAGCTCTCGAAGTACCTATCCCCTAATTAATCTAAGGAAATGGGTTATTAGATGTCCATCTCTTCGAAGCTGTAGAGAATTGGTTCCGAGCATTTCCAAAAGAAATGCCGTGGGATAGAGCCACGGATAACTACCATACTCCCTAATGTAGAGATACCTCAGAATTTTTTTCTGAACCCTCTCCAGCATAACGGAATATCTTGCCTCGTGAGGACCCTATATCATGGGAAAAACAGCGCGTTATTTTTAAGATAAGAATAAAAAAACACATAAAATATCAAGTAACCTTCATGACAGATTGGCAAGAGCTGATTGCCACACCGGAGATATCGGATTCGGTTCCCGGCGATGGCAGTGTGATTGTCACACTGTCTTATGTGTAGAATTCAAGTGACAATAAATAAGATTCAAACTCGTTCTTTCATCGGTCATTCTAAAAAACGTTGAGCATTTAGAGTGTCGTACTAAAATACGACAGTCGAAATGTTTTGTGGTTTCCACATTCCATACGCGACCCTTTTCTTTTGTACAGAGGCATGATTATTGCTCTTATCCAATCGAGAGGCGTATATACCTCATCTTAGCACTGGTTAAAGGTTTCTGTCTAATTTAAAGACTGTATCAGCACCTCAAAGCTTTCAACTACATAGCTGAAGATCAATATGGATTCCAAGAACAGAAGGGAACAGCAACAGCTATCAACAACATATGCAACTACATTCAGTTAGCACTGGATGCGGGCGAATGCATAACAGGACTAATGCTGGACTTCAAAAAAAGCATTTGATACCGTACATCTGGACACACTACTTCACAAACTGACATCCGCAGGGGTGAGGGGAAAGGCGTACAACACGTTCAAATGCTACCTCACCCAAAGAAAACAATACACAGTTGTGTCAGGAATGACCAGCAACGAAACAATGACAGAATTTGGTGTGCCACAAGGGTCCATCCTGGGACCACTACTTTATATACTTTACATGAACGACATAACAAGATACAACATTACAGGGAAAATAATTATGTATGCAGACGACCTTGCTATATTTTACAAAAACGACAACGACAATGAGACCTGTAAACAAATTAACATAGATATAGATACTAACCAACTGGATAACCAACAACTACCTGACCTTAAATGTAAAAAAGTGTAACATTATGCACTTTGAAACAAGCAAGAAAAACCATAACATGTGCATAAAAATAAAAAATGACGCAATAACCGAACTCGATTATGTAAAGTACCTAGGACTAACAATGGACAGACAACTAAAATGGACAAAACACATAGACAACCTAACAGACAAGTTAGCATCGCTATACTCCCTCTTCTACAAAATACAGAATTACATACCAAGAAGGGAAAAAGTTATGATGTACGAAGCGTATGTAAAAAGCCGACTGACATATATGATTCCCTTCGTGGGGACAGGAAACCAAAAGGACATCTCCAGACTCCAAAGACAACAAAATAAAATAATAAAATTAGCATATAACATTGACTACCTTACCCCAACCACACAAGTTTACAGACAAACAAAACAAATGGGCATATCAGACCTGACCAAATATGAGACCTTAAAAATTGTACACAGAGTGACCATGGAAAAGACAACAGACAGCACTTACAAATTAACTAAAAATTCAGACATACACAGACACTGGACCAGGAATTGTGACAGATATCACTTACCGATTGCACGAACTAAGACAGGACAATCAAGGATATTGAACAATGGACTGAAACTTTACAATGAACTACCAAAAGGCACAATGAATCTCACTTCAACTGAATATAAAAAACATCTGAAACAATACATAATTAATAGTAAGATCTAAAAATGTAACCATATAACCCAATTAGGTTTAAAAATAAAAAATAAAAAAAATAAAAAAATAATATTATGGTTCTTCATTTCGACTCCTATTTAAGACATTCCCCTTCATAGTTACAATCCTGCGGATTGGTTTGCAACGAGCCTCACTGAGTCTTTTCATTTCTGTGTATTAAATAAAGGGTGTTTTTTTTAGAGATATAGAGATTTTTAGCTCGAATGAAACGCAATCGTGAAGTTCGATTTTCGGCAATTGTCGTATTTGTGGATGCGTATTATCCACTAGAGTGTACGTGGTGTGAAAACGATCGTCGACCTATCGTCGATCGTCGTTTATGTCAACCGTAAAATAGACGTACTGCACGATAAGTTTGGCGAACCGAACCATGATTTTCAAAATAAATTTACGCAATTTGCAACCATTGTTCTGACGTCAGTCTATTCATAGTAAAATGGCAAAATGTATTGACTACAAATCAACTGTCAACTGTCAAATTGATAGTCTGTTGAAGTAATGTTGCTATTTCAAAAACCAAACCTCTAAAAAAAACACCCTTTATATCTATGAATTTGATCGTGCTACGTTTTCCTTGGCTTTCCTCAATATTTTGTTCTATTTACATCATTAACACACACATTTTTATCACTCATTATTTCAAAGAGTATCAATCATATTAACGACCCGATTATAACTTACTAACTAACTAACCATCACGCCGTCTGAAGGGGTAGGCAGAAAAAAATGGACTGCCACACTTTAACCGATGTGACACTCCATCCTTCTCTGAAAAATTGAACCCGATTATTAAACAATTTATACTTGTTTCTAATTCCTAGATGCGCCCCTGTTTTCAAACACAAATTTTCCACAAATAGGGGAGATTGGAAATTGGTTTTGGATGTTTAGCGGTCACAATTTGCTAATATCCCCCCAACTAGGGTATGAAAAGTTTTACGACACAACTCCCTACTCTATTAGTTTGTCGCTAAATGTATTTTTTTGGAAATAAATGACCAATACTTAAAGCCAATCTGAAAACACATAAATAGTAAAAAAAATTAATACTGTTCATTTAACCGTTCAATGGAGTTCTGGTCCCATCACTAATGTATAGCAGCGAAGCATGGAAATGGCAGAATAAGGATGAAAGCAGAATAAATGCGGTAGAGATGAGGCCCCTAAGACGTATGTGTGGTAGAACGATATACGACAGAATCTCAAATGCTGATATAAGAAAGGAATTTAGAGCGGAAGAAGGTATTATGAACAACATTATGAAAGGATCGCTGCGTTGGTTCGGACATATGGAACGCATGGATGGAGAAAGAATGGTCAAGAACTAACTAACTAACTAACCATCACGCCGTCTCTCCGAAAGGGTAAGCAGAAAGAATGGACTGTCACACTTTAACCGATGCGGCATTCCATCCTTCTCTTTTCGCCCCGCAGGAGACGCGGTGTGATGGGTTGCGAACCTCATCGCCAGTATACGTCAATGATGTTAATGGGGTACGGAGTCGAGGCAGACCGAGGAAAACATGGCATGACCAAATTAATCAAATTTTAAAGGTTGGTCATTTTAGAAGTCTGAGGAATCGACATGCGTGTATGACTCGTTGTATGAATGTGGAGAAAGCTAGAGAGGTTTGCCAGGATACAGTAGTGTGGCGGTCCATTCTCTCTGCATAAACCTGCGGGGAAACGGCGTGATGGTTTGTTTGTTTTCATTTAACCATTTTAGTACCACGATTAGGAACACTCATACACCGCATGTTTTTAATTATTTTAAAAAAATAGGGCTAATGTATTTTATGCATTATGTTTAAAGTTTACCTATGAAGTGTAATATCAAGTTAAAATTTTTCAAGTTGCATTATCGAATTTTCGTATATTTAATTTTTCTTTCAGGGTTGTCACAAGCAAAAATAAAGCACTAGGGTTACCACTTATGGTGAGATTGATATAAAGGATCAAAGGGATATCACTTGAAATAATTAAATTTTAAGACAAAATTTGTTACAACAATTCTGTCATTCTTTCTTTTCACGTATCCAAACCACCCAAGTGATCCTTTTTATTTCACATAGGATGTAATCATCTCCTTTGTAAACATTCTACCTAAATATAAAAACTTATATACTTGCTCCAGATTTTCACCATTCACGTTAATTTTGCAGTTTATGGTATATAAAATAAATTGTGTGTAATATATTTATATATGTGTCAAATAATTGTGTATCATTCAATAAAAATAAAAAATCCACAAATCATGTTATCCTGTATACAGTAAGAATTACCATATAAAACGAATTTACAATGTCTAATGGACTAGAAAAATATCGAAATATCTATCACCTATTCACTAGACAATTCAAAAAGTAATATTTTGAATATGGAACGCCATAAATTGAAACAAACGACATATTTTATCTAAACATGAATAATATTATCACATATTTAGAAAGAAGTGTTATTTCTGTCTTGGAATTTAATATCTATGAATAACGACAAAACAATTATTTGTTATATATTCGAAATATAAATCAAGAACAACAAACCATCACGCCGTTTTCCACAGGGGTAGGCAGAGAGAATGGACCGCCACACTACTCAATTTGACACACCTCGCGAGCTTCTTACACATTCATACAGCGAGTCATACACGCACGTCGATTCTTCTTATTTCTAACATGACCAAACTTAATTTTTTCATTAATTTGGTCATGCCATGTTTTTCTCGGTCTACCTCGACTCTGTACTCCATTTGCATCGCTAACGTATACTTTCTTAACCATTCTTTCTCCATCCATGCGCTCCATATGTCCAAACCAACGCAGCAATTCTTTCATAATTTTGTTTATAATACCTTTTTCCGCTCAACATTCCTTTCTTATATCAGCATTTGAAATTCGGTCGTACATCGTTCTACCACACATACGTTTTAGGGACCTTTACTCTCCTTATAACACCATCGTCAAGCCAGTGGTGACATATGGTTCTGAGTCGTTGACAATGACTCTAAAAGAACAACAAAGAATCTACTGGTTTGAGAATAGAATACTTGGAATGATCCTGGGACCAGGACCCGGTGTTGTAGCGGGAACTTGGAGGCATAGGACCAACCAAGAGATCCGTACGATGACCCAGCAGCCCCTTATAACGAGCACCGTGAGAGCCGGTCGCCTAGCATGGATTGGGCACTTATGCCGAGTCGAAGAGACCAGAGCAATCAAGACCCTGAACGCGTCTAGACCGACTGGAGTAAGACCTCTAGGAAGGCCTAGACAGCGCCTGATGGACAATGTTTTGCCTGATCTGGCTAGGTTGGGCGAATCGGACTGCTGGGACCAAAAGGCGCAGGATCGAGGAGCTTGGCGAAAAATTATCAAGGAGGCTAAAACTCTTCAGGAGTTATATGGCCATAAGAAGTAAGTATGTAAGTCAACCCTCTTCTGCCAGTTTCAAGTTCTAACAAAAAGGTTGGGACCATAACTCCATTGTGAACGGTCATTTTCGCTTTCATTGATAAATTCATCGTGTGTACGATATAATTTATATCATTCCCCCGATGATGAAGGTATGACAAAATCAAACCATCACGCCGTATCCCCGCAGGGGTAGGCTGAGAGAATGGACCGCCACACTACTCTATCCTGGCACACCTCTCTAGATTTCTCCACATTCATACATCGAGTTATACACGCACGTCGATTCTTCCAGCTTCTGACATGACCAACCTTTAATATTTGATTAATTTGGTCATGCCATGTTTGATGGTATGCCATGATGATGAAGGCATGAAACCTTCGAAACACGTAGAGGAAAATAAATTCGGAAATTAAAAAACATTGTTCTAATTAATAAAAAATCATATTTTATTAAAGTAAGCAAAGAGGATAGACTGCCACACTGCTCTGTCCTGACATATAGTACCAATCAAGCTTACTTTACATCGTTACATGCACGCTCGTCAATTTTTCCGACTTCGAATGTGGCTGCCTTTCAGTATTTGATTATTTTGGTCATGCGATGCTTTCCTTGATCTTCCACGTCTTCCCTTTCCATTCACACTGCTTGTATACAACATTTTTACCATTCTATCGTCCATTCGTCCCAAATGTCCAAACCATCTCAGGGATCATTTTTTTAATATTACTTATGATACAATCATCTGCTTTACAATTCGTCCTTATTTCGTCTTTCGGTATTCTATCATATATTGTTTTTCCGCTTATTTTTCTCGGTGATATCATTGCCAGCTCCAAGCTTTACTTCCATACATTAGTGTTGGCACTAGTACAGCCATCTTTGTTCTAGTGGATATATTTCTTTTTGCAGTGATTATCATATTTAATATTTATCAACAGTAGTGACCTATGGATGTGAGGCGTGGACAATGACAGTGAAATCCGCAGAGCGACTGGATACTTTCGAGAGAAGGGTGCTGCGCAGAATTCTGGGGCCTGTGAATGGTGAAGGCTGGAGAGTGCGGCATAATGACGAGCTGTACAATATTTACAAAGCTCCCAGTCTCTCCACACAGGTCAGACTGAATAGACTGAGATGGGCCGGTCACGTGCAGAGGATGCCGTCATCGCGAACCCCAAAAAGATTTCTGGAGTGGCACCCAGGTGGTAGAAGACCAATTGGACGACCAAGGCTGCGATGGGAGGATGAAGTTGGGAGAGATGGAGCAAGATTGTTAAGAGTGTCAGATTGGAGGGTCGAAGCGGAGGACAGGAGGAGTTGGAGGCGAAGAATACTGGAGGCTAAGGCTCGATATGGGCTGTAGGGCCATCGAAGAAGAAAGAAGAAGAATATTTATTAAAATGAGTGATACCTAGACATTATATTATATATTTTAGTCGAGGAAGGCTAAGGAAGACATTTAATGATCAAATTGAACAAATACTTAAATGCGGCCGTATTCAAATTTATAACAATCGACTATCATGCACGTGTGTGAATGTATAATGTACTCGTAGAAGAGGTATTTAATTTTTTTTCTAATTTTACAATATTGTTTAATTTTACTTATATTTCTTAAGTATTATTTTTATTTTTTTAATGTGGAGTTTTACATCATTGTTTAAGAAACAATAAATAATTTCCACTTTATTCAAAATAAATTGATATTAACAGTGTAAAAATGGCAGGGCACAATAGTGTACTTTTACCGACCCTTATGTATGGAACTGGCAAAAGAAGGATGAAAGTAGAATAAATGAAAGTAGAAATGAGATTTCTTAGACGAATGTGTGAATACTATGTGTATGATAGAGTGTCGAATGAAAATATAAGAAGTGAATGCGGTTCTAATGATGGTGTTATGAACAAAATAATGAAAGGATCATTAAAATGGTTTGGACACATGGAAAAAATGAATGAAGAAATAATGGTAAAAAAGTACATGTTAACGATATAAATGGAACTAGAAATAGAATTGGAAGACCGAGGAAAACGTGGCACGATCAAATAAATCAAATATTGAATGTCGGCCACGTGAGGAGTCAGAGAAATCGACGCGCGTGCATGGCACGATGTATGAATGTCGAGGAAGTGAGTTGAAATATGTCAGGAAAGAAAAGTGTGGCAGTCCATTATTTCTGCCTACCCCTTCGGGTAGACGGCGTGATGGTTAGTTAGTTTCTTTAATTGTTATTAAGTTTAATAATTGGCTTATTTTTTTCTAGATTATCATAATACGAGTATGTAATTAAAAATTAATTAGAAAATTTCTGTAATGTTTATGATTTTTTTTAATAAATTGAAATTGAAGAGGCACTTGAGTTTTTTTCAGGATAGAACAGTGTGGCGATTCATCTGCACTTCATCGGCTCAAGCGGAGAATGGGAAGAGATGATGGGACCGCCACACACTTCTATTTGTCCAAACCATCTTAGTGACCCTTTCTTAATTTTATTTCACCGCTACATTCATCCTCTTTATATTCATTTCTTACTTATTCGATCGGTATTCTATCATACTTCTGCACATTCTTCTCAGTGATTTAATTTCATCTGCATTTATCCTATATTTATCCTTCTTTTGCCGACTCCGAGCATCACTTTCATACATAAATATCAGCATTAGAAGCCCATTGTGCACTGCCATTATTGTATTCTTTCTGCCTTCTCCTTCGGAGAGACGGCGTGATGGTTAGTTAGTTAGTTAGTTAACATTAGTCAATAAGTACTATACAATTCATTGGTTCAGAGCAAACTCGAAAGTGGTTCTGTGATATGGAGTCCTCACGAAGTGATATATTCCGTTATGCTGGAGAGGGTTCAGAAAAAAATTCTGAGGTATCTTTCCATGAGGGAGTATGGTAGTTATCCGTGGCTCTATCCCACGGCATTTCTTCTGGGAATGCTCGGAACCAATTCTCTACAGCTTCGAAGAGATGGACATCTAATAACCCATTTCTTTAGACTAATTAGGGGATATTTTGAAAACTCAGCCGTGCTGGAGGGTGTAGGTATTTTTGTTCCCGATAGATATCTCCGACAGCGAGAGCACAGATTTTTTTACCTACCGGCCGCCAGAACCAATCTGGCTCTAGTGACACCGGTGGGAAGAGCAATCAATCTGCTGAACGCGGTCTCCTCGCAGATCGACGTCTTTCATATCAGTGAAAGTACGTTCATAAGGCAAATACTCTTAATTCTGGAGAGTATCCTGTCTTCCTAATGTTGAACCATCTCTCATGCGTTTCTGGTAGTATACTAACTAACTAACTAATTAACTAACTAACCATCACGCCATTTCTCCGGAGGGGGAGGCAGAGAGGATGGATCGCCACAATGGCCTGTCCTGGCATACCACTCGGGCTTCCTCTACATTCATACATCGTACCATGCACGCACGTCGATTATTCCGACTTCGAATGTGGCCGCCTTTTAGTAATTGATTAATTTGGTCATACCATGTTTTCCTCGGTCGTCCTCGGCTTTTTTTCCCACTCATGTTGCTTGTGTACAACTTTTTAACCATTCTACTCTCATCCATTAGTTCCATATGTCCAAATCATCTCAGGGATCCTTTTTTAATTGTATTCACGATGCAGTCATCTGCCTTATATTTCTTTCTTATTTCATCGTTCCCTATTCTATCATACAACGTTTTCCCGCACATTCTTCTTAGTGATCTCATTTCTACGGCGTTTATCCTGCTTTCATCCTTCTTTTGCCAGCTCCAAGTTTCACTTCTATACATGAGGGTTGACACTAGAACTCTATTGTGTACTGCCATCTTTGCTTCTGTGGATATATTTCTATTTGCAGTAATGACTTTGAGTGCGCCATTTATTTTATTCCCAGTGCGCCATTTATTTATTTAACTTGCTCCGATTTCTCGCCCATCGTACTTATATCACAAATCGTCATACATTATTCTTTCTCGAAAACCATCACTTTAGATTTAGACACATTCATCACCAAGTCACTCTTTTTGCATGCCTCATTCATCCTTGACACTAAGACTTGCAAATTTTCTTTACTGTCAGCGATTAACACAGTATAGGTACTATACACAATATATTATTTTACCTGTTCTTAATAGATGCCTTAAAAATTTATTTTGTAATATCTGTTGATGAAATGATGAAATAAACTGAATATATTGATATTCGCTTTGATGATTTTAAAAATCAAGATAACAATGTTTTTCTTACAATTACCTTGTTTTCCATTTGTAAGATCTTGCGCCTCCGTCGTACTGCAGCAGCTCATACTGACGTCACTTCCGGATTCACTGTTTTCACTCCCGCAAACGCTTCCGTCTTCCCTTTCCCCAACATCTAGATAAATCCCGGCGGCGTCTGTATCATTGACATCCTCTTCAAAATCCTCTCTTGAACCAACCTGGATATCTTCTTCAAATCCAGAATTTCCTTCTTCAACAGCCTCGGTGTTCATGCTGCTCTCAGGTCTTTCGTTCCTGTTTGAATTGGCGTGTTGGATACCCAGCAGACCTTGAAAAGGGTGCAACCAGGAGTTGGCGTATAAGTTCAAAGGGAAATTAATGGACTGCACGCCTTGGTGATGTTGCTGCAAGAATTGTTGGCTTAATGGATTCAAATATTGTTGCATCTTCACTAGTTCTTTTATCCTCACAATTTCGTGATCATCCTCATGCAATCTTTGGTCTTCTTCCGTATGGTGAGAATTGCTTCTTATGTTCGCTGGCCTTCTATTAATCGGTTTATTGTCTTGATTCCCTATAATCGATTCAATTGAAAATGGTTTAGGAACTTTTATCGTGTTTGGTGAAGTCTTTTTACTTATCTGATAATCTTTCGTTGATCCCGTATTCAAGAATGGTAACTGCATGTTTAATATGGGTGTTGACATATTTAGACTTGCAGAAATTGAAGTGTTTTCTGTTCCTTTGCAAACTTCTTCGCTTAATTTTTCTGTGTTCAATTCTTGAGTTGCAGCATCCATTTTGTTTTTTCTCTATTTGTTACATAATTATTTATAATATCCACAAATTTATTTACAATACTGTATTATTTAAATATTTTATAAAACTCATACTATTAATAAATTTATTACACAATATTTTTATATATTATACATTTAATTTATCACTTATTTAAATATTAAACACACATTTATAATATTTTAATTATTAATCACAATAAAAGTATGTAAAATTAATTATTATTTTATTTAATTGTTCACAATTTGGCCAAACGAAGAAGGCCAGCGCGATTTTTCACTAACGCTTTTCAAACGTCAAATGGAACACTGAAAATCGAACTTCGTTCCATTTTTAAATCGACGTCAAATCGAATTAGCCAATGGCGTAACTCGATATTATTTATTTCGAATTTAGAACTGCGTGTCTGTGATTTTTGTGACATAAAGGGCAGCACACACCCGTCCGTTCTGCTGTCATACACACACTGGTTTATCTAACTGTTATATTGTGGAGGGAAGAACGGTATTATGAAGGAAGGACCTACGTCCATTTTGTTTAGCGTCGCGTTAACAGTCAACAGATTTTTTTTAAATAAATTTTATGATATGCATTTAAAACTATTCTATTTTGATAATTTTGGGATTTACACTAATTTATAAGACATGCGTGCTATATACCATGGCTTGATATGATATTTAAAGGATAAATGAAGTTTTTAATAATTGTGTTTTATTTGTATTTTTTTATGTTTTATTAATGAAAAAAAATTATAATCATGTTAACATGTAGCTTCACTCGTGGCCTAGGTTACAAATGAAAATAAACGATTTTTATGAAAATAATAATGTGAAATTCCTAATTGAATAATTAATATGCATGACAACTTTTGTTTTAAGGAAGTTTTATTATTATTTATGGAAATGACTTGTTTTACCTCTCGTAAAGCATTATCAAATGTTATATGTTTCTAAGGTATTATCAAATGTGGTGCCTTATTTAGGCATTATAAAATGTGGTGCTTTTCTAAGGTTTTATCAAATGTGGTGTCATCTTATGGTATTATCAAATATGGTGATTTTCTAAGGTACCTATTATCAAATGTGGTGCCATTTTGAGGTATTATCAAATGTGGTGCCATTTTAAGGTATTATCAAATGTGGTGCGTTTTTAAGGTATTGTTAAATGTGGTGCCTTTCTAATGTATTATCAAATGTGGTGCCTTTCCAACGTACTATCAAATGTGTTACTTTTTAAAGGTAGGTATTATCAAATGTTTTGCCTTTTTAAGGTATTATAAATAACATTTCTTAGTGCCTTATACAGACGAAACATGTCATTCACAAATAATATAATACAACTTCTAAAATACGTACGTTTTCATTCGTATTAATTCAATCCATTTTGTGAGAATTTTTTAAAACTTCGATTTCTGCTATTTCAAAATGGCTCATAGAACATCTTTAAATAAAACTATCCAAATAATTATTAAAAATTATATTTTATTCTCATCAAACGATATAGCTTACGAATTCACATATGCATTGCAGATTATGTAGTATACAAACATAGATTCATTATTTTTTTAAGATAAATCTCAAAAATAATATTAATAACAAGTCATCACCAACATAACTAACCATCAAGCCGTTTCTCCGGAGAGGTAGGCGAGAGGATGGACCGCCACATTTTTCTATCCTGACATTCGAGTATCTCAATCGCCTCCTCTACATTCACGCACCGTAACGAGCATTCTCGCCGATTGTCCAAATTCGAACACGGTCACCTTTAAATAATTTGGTAATGCCTGCCTTCCTTGGTCTTCCTCGACTACTTTTTCCATTCACACTTTTGTATATATATTAATAACCATTCTTTCCTACATCATATTCATATGTCTGTACCATCTTAGTCTAAACTAACTTCGTCTTCTTTAAGTGCCCTGTCGGGTCCCCCCAACGTTGGCGATCACCTCGGCGAACCTGTCCCTGTCCTGCGCCGCTCGAAACAGCTCCTCCACACTTCGGATGCCGGTCCACTCCCTCACGTTTCGCAGCCAGGACATTTGTCTCCTTCCGGGCCCTCGGCGTCCCTCAATTTTTCCCTCCAATATCAGTTGGAGAGGGTGGTACTTTTCCCCACGCAGTATATGACCCAGATGTGAGATCTTTCGAACCTTGATAGTTGATAACAATTCCCTGTCAACTCTAGCTTGCCTCAGGACTTCGGCTAAGCCTAAACTAACTAACCAGAAATAATAGACTGCCACACCGTTCGTACTTTCACTTCCTCAACATTCATACATCGTGCCATGCACGCTCGTAGATTTATCCGACTTCTTACGTGTCTGGCATTAAATATCTAAAGTCTATTAAAAAAACTTAGATTATAGATCATCTGAGACGATGACGTCCAGCCATCCTTCTATATCTCGGGCAGTCTCCCTGGTATTATCTTGATGGTGAGGTTTTTCATTTTTAATAATTTTCGGAAATCTCGTATTTTCCAATTCCTTCCTTCGGTGCAGTGTCAGGTCCCCCCAACGTTGGCGATCACTGCAGCAAAGGCATCTGCGTCATGTGCCACATGGAACAGTTTCTAACTAACTAACTAATTAACCATCACGCCGTCTCCCCGAAGGGGTAGGCAGAAAGAATGGACTGCCACACTTTTCTTTCCTGACATATTTCTCTTGCTTCCTCAACATTCATACATCGCGTCATGGACGCTCGTCGATTTCTCTGACTCCTCACGTGGCCGATATACAATATTTGATTTATTTGATCGTGCCAAGTTTTCCTCGGTCTTCCTCTATTTCAGGTTCCATTTACATCATTAACATATAATTTTTTTTACCATTCTTTCTTCATTCATTCTTTCCATATGTCCAAACCATCTTAATGATCCTTTCATTATTTTGGTTCATGACACCATCATTCGCACCGCATTCACTTCTTATAATTTCATTCGACACTCTATCGTACACAGAGTATCCACACATTCGTCTAAGATCTCATTTCTACTGCGTTTATTCTACGTTCATCCTTCTTTTGCCAGTTCCATGCTTGGCTTCCATACATAAGAGTCGGTAGAAGAACAGTTTCTAAACTCTTGTAATTCCTGTCCAATTCCACGACGTCCCTCCACTTTACCCATTAATATCAGTCGAAAGAGGTGGTATTTTTCTCCCCTTAGCACATGACCCAAATATGAGACCTTTCTAACTTTCACACTCGACAACAGCTCTCTATTGGCTCTGGCTCTCTGTAGCACGTCTGCATTACTGACCCTATCGGTCCACGGTATACGGAGCATTCTGCGATATATCCACATTTCAAACGCCTCCAACCGGTTTATTACATTCACTTTTAGAGTCCAGGTTCCATGCAGTCCTTATGGTCCCTCCAAAAGCGCCTTCTGCTTCTTCTCCATCTTACTATGTCTTCAACACTAAAGACAGATGTTATCATCTCATTTCTGATCAGAGTCAGTCTGTATGATCAGAGTCATCGAGTTGCGAATGGGAATAATTCCATGTTACGTGCTACCCGTCTTGTTCTACGATATGGAAACATGGACCTTGACAAAAGCTAATACCAAAAAGCTGGATACTTTTGTAATGTGGATATATCGTAGAATTAAAATATCATGGACAGAAAAAGTCACAAACGTGGAAAAATGAATCGTAAAGTTCATAAAGCGTAGAATATTGAAATACTTCTAATACAAAGTGCTGCAACTGATTGTCTACTCTATCCTGACACACCTCTCTAGTTCCCTCTACATTCATTCAACGGTCATACACGCACGTCGATTCTTTCGACTTCTGACATGACCAACCATTAAATTTTTATTAATTTAATCGTGTCACGTTTTCCTCGGTCTACCTCGACTCCGTACTCCATTTACTAATTATCACCATATTAAATAATATAAAAAATATATGTAACTAACTAACTAACCATCACGCCGTTTCTCTGGAGCGGTAGGCAGAGAGGATGGACCGCTATACCGTTTCTGTCCTGACATATCTCTCTAGATTCTTCCACATTCATACATCGTAACATACACGCTCGTCGATTTTTCCGACTTCGAATGTGGCCGTCTTTCAGTATTTGATTAATTTGGTCATGCTTTTCTTGGTCTTCCACGGCTTCTCTTTGCACTCACACTGCTTGTATACAACATCTAAACCATTCTTCTCTCGTCCATTCATCTCATGTGTCCAAACCATCTGAGGGATCATTTTTTAATTTTACTTATGATCCAATCATCTGCCTTACATTTCTTTCTTATTTCGTCGTTCGGTATTCTACCATATATCGTTCTCTGCAAACTCTTCTTAGTAATCTCATTTCTATTGCAATAAAATAAAAAATGTGTAAATATGATTTGAATAAAGAATATTAAAAAAATTATGTAATAATAATTCGTATATGGTAGCCCCTACAATAAGAACTATTATTGCTTAAACGAATATTTTTGTTTAAATAGTCAGATCCTTATAGGAATAGAATCATTTAAATTTTAAATAAATAACTATATCTCTTTCTTTTGCATTGTTATAATGGTAATAGAAAGGGATAAAAATGTATTAATATTAATAAAAACATTTTGTCTCGTTCTTTCAACCGTAAGAGGCGTGTATAAAAAAGAGATGGATAGTTATCACTCCCCTATTTGATAGAATATTGTGTCTGTTATTCAAAACGTCGTAACTCCATTTTATGTAATATTATTTTTATCTTTTATGTACAGAAGCGAAGCATGGAACTGGCAAAAGAAGGATGAAAGTTGAATAAATGCAGTAGTAATGAGATCTCTTAGACGAATGTGTAGATATTTTGTGTATGATAGAGTGTCGAATGAAAATATAAGAAGTGAATGCGGTGCGAATGATGGTGTTGTGAACAAAATAATGAAAGGATCATTAAGATGGTTTGGACTTATGGAAAGAATGAATGAATAAAGAATGGTGAAAAAATTATATGTTAACGATGTAAGCGGTATAAATTTACTAACTACCAAATTTTCTTCTTCTTCCTCTTAGATTAGGTCGTGTGAACTGTTTGTGACGGTGAGTTGTCCCGAAAAA
Source organism: Lepidostoma basale (assembly GCA_022606425.2). NCBI lineage: Eukaryota > Metazoa > Arthropoda > Insecta > Trichoptera > Lepidostomatidae > Lepidostoma > Lepidostoma basale. The sequence continues at coordinate 665,854 of JAHDVF020001163.1, forward strand.
AGACATGGCCATTAAGAGTAAGATAATAATCTATAAAGCATGCGTAAGACCAATAATAACAAATGGCGTCGAAGCAAGGGCAGACACAGTAAGGACCAAACAAGTTTTGAGGACTTCCAAGATGAAGACACTGAGGACGATAGCAGGCAAGACGCTGAGAGATCGCGTGAGGAACACCAGAATAAGGTAGATATGTGAGGTTGAGGATATTATAAGATGGAGTAGACAGCGAAAAAGGGACTGGTATGGTCATGTTCAAAGAATGGACACCACCAGACTCCCCTATATTGCACTACATAATCAACCTCATGGGACTCGTCCTCGTGGAAGACCTCCTAAAAGATGGAAGGACAGCTAGAAATCTACCTCACAGGAGGAGCAACACTCTGGAGAACAGACCACATAGGTCTACAACAAGGAAGAAGAAGAAGAAGACTAATTGTTTAATTTAGAACTACTACCGACTTAATAAAATGTTAGAAGTCAGAAGAATCGACGTGCGTGTATAACTCGTTGTTCGAATGTGGAGAAATCTAGAGAGGTGTGTCTGGATAGAGTAATGTGGCGGTCCATTCTCTTTGCCTACCCCTGCGGAAAAACGGCGTGATAGTTTGTTTGTTGTTTGTTATTAAAAAACAGGTTTTTAAATTCATTATTAAAAAATGTGTTAGAGTTACGATGTTTTGAATTTAGACTGTTGTATAATTGATGGAATAATTATTTTGAATCCTTGATTTGTGCAACGTTTCACATTTGGATATCTGTCTCTTTTACTCGTACGCACCACTGTATGCGTGAGAAAGAGGCGACTATTGACGATGATGACATAAATCAAGGCGTGATCTGCGATGGAAACAAGTACGAAAGAAACTTACAAGAACGTGCCATATATACGATAACGTAATTAATATAAATATAAACATCTGTTTTTAAGGCATTTAAGGCATTATCAAATGTTTTAATAATGTCTTAGAAGGGCGAAACATGTCATTCCATATAAAATTAATAAAACTCCTAAAAGACATACGATTTATATTTTATTAATTATTAAATATGGAGTTTTGTTTTGACATCTTTGTTCAAGAAACTAACCATCACGCTGTCTACCCGAGGGGTAGGAAGGAATAATGGACAGCCACCCTTTTTTTCCTGATATATTTCTATCGCTTCCTCAACATTCATACATCTTATCATGCACGCACGTCGCATTCATTCGTATGAATAAAAAACGTTTACTGTTACTTGAATAATGATGTCAAACTATATATTTAATAATAAATACTAATAAAACGTCTGCTTTCGAAGAGTTTTATTGTGTATAATGAGAAATACATAATGTTTCGCCTTGCTTAGATTTATCAAATGCACAGTTGATAATACCTTTGCAAAGCGAAACATGTTATTCACATAAAATATAATATATTCTATCAATGAAAGAAAAATTGCCCTTTACAATGGAGTTTTAGTAGGTACCAACCATGATTTATGGAAGTGAAGCATAGAATTGGCAGAAGAAGTGTGTGTGGTAAAACGATGTAAGATAGAATTTCAAATGTTGAAATAAGGAAGAAATATAGAGCGGAAAAGGGTATTATTAACAAAATTATGAAAGGATCACTGCGTTGGTTTGGACATATCGAACGCATGGATGAAGGACGAATGGTTAAGAAAGTATACGTTAACGAATTGAATGGCGTACAGAGTAGTGGAAGACCGAGGAAAACTTGGCATGACCAGATGGATCAAATTTTAAAGGTCGGCCAAGCTAGAAGTCGGAAGAATCGACGAGCTTGTATGACTCGCTATATGAATATGGAAAAATCTGAACGTGTTTCAGAATCGAGTAGTGAGGAGGTCCATTCTCTCTGTTTACCCCATCGGAGAAACGGCGTGATAGTTTGTTGTTGATGTTGTTGTGTATAGTAAAATCTTTTAAAAAAACAGACTTTTTCATTTGTATAATATTAATAATTTAATAAACAAACTTTTATTATAATATTATATAAGGATTACGAGGATATTATCGTAATATTTATGTAAAAAAAGCTAAAATGGCAGTGCACAATGTAACTAACCATCACGCTTCTATCGAACCTTATGTAGGAAAGCGAAGCATGGAACTGGCAAAAGAAGAATGAAAATATAATAAATGCAGTAACAATGAGAACTCTTAGACGAATGTGTGGATACTCTGTGTATGATAGAGTGTCGAATGAAAACATAACTAACTAACTAACTAACCATCACGCCGTATGCAGAAAGAATGGACTGTCACACTTTTACTGATGCTGCACTCCATCCTTCTCTTTTCGCCCCGAAGATTCCATTTCGAATGAAAACATAATAAGTGAATGCGGTGCGAATGATGGAACGGAATGCGAATTAGATAGTTTGGACAGGAAATAATGAATGAAGAAAGAATGGCAAAAAAATTATATGTTAACGATGTTAATGGAACTAAAAATAAAAGAAGACCAAGGAAAACGTGGCACGATAAAATAAATCAAATATTGAATGTCGGCCCTGTGAGGAGTCAGAGAAATCGACGCGCGTGCATGACACGATGTATGAATGTTGAGGAACCGAAAGAAATATAGTGTGCAGGCCATTCTTTCTGCCTACCTCTTCAGAGAGACGGCGTGATGGTTAGTTAGTTATTATTAAATATTTAGGCGAATTGATAAGTAAAAAAATGTACATTGGGCACATCCTAGCTGACTTCTTTATTCACAGGATGGAAATAATAAACCCGGAACGCCCCCCTATTAAAATGCGGCCACACGATTGGTCGAGCCAAAACGATCAGAGAGAGACAGGGACATGGTTAGGAACGCCCTGCCGGAATGCGCGGGAAAGAGAGAGGGTTTTGATTGTTCGCCAAGCAATTACAAGAGCAATTTTGAAAATAGAACGTATTATCCCATTCGGACCGGGTTTGAATAAAAAAAACATCTTATTTCTTAATATAACTTGAATTAATGCAAACAAATAAGATATCTTAGACGAATGTGTGAAAAAAATGTCATGCTAGAAAGGGTTCAGAGAAAAAATCCCAGGTATCTGTACATGAGGGAGTATGGTAGCTATCCGTGGCTCTATCCCGCGCCATTTTTTTTGGGAATGCTCGGAACCAATTCTCTACAGCTTCGAAGAGATGAGCATCTCATAACCCATTTATTTGGATTAATCAGGGGATATTTCAAGAACTCTCCCGTGCTGGAGGAAGTTGGTATTTTTGTCCCTGATAGATATCTCCGACAGCATAGATTGTTTTACCTACCGGCCGCTAGAACCAACCTGCCTCTTATGACAGCGGTGGGAAGAGCAATTAGTCTGCTGAACGCGGTCTCCTCGGAGATCGACGTCTTATATTAATGAAAGTACCTCCAGAAGACAAATATTCTTGATTTTAGAGAATATCTTGTCTTCCTAACGTCAAACCATCTTTAGTATATTCTTGGTATTATATTGAATATATTATATTTTATCTGTACTCAATAGATGCCTTTAACAATAATTTATTGAGAAAATAGCTTGTTATAAATGAAATAACTCCAAAAGTCTGGATCGTCCAGCTGACAACAAGTGCACCATCTAAAAGGACATTACGTGTTATTTATTTCATTTTATATCGTTGTATTTTATAATATTTGTTTTAGATTTATTTTGTGAACGTTGGACGATCAAAGTGATCGGGAAGATGAAGATCGGGAGATGCCTATTAGTGGCGATGGGGTTCGCAACCCATCACACCGCGTCTCCCGCACGGCCGAAAAGAGAGCAGTGCATTCATTCTGCCCACCCCTTCGGAGAGACGGCGTGATGGTTAGTAAGTTAGTTAGTTAGTTAAACTGATTTGATTTGTTTGTCTTTTTCTTTTTTATATATTCTGCATATACAACACTTACTTTAAAAAAAATTATTTATCAGACATGTTTCGGACAACCCGGTCCTTCATCAGTGACATTATAAAGATATTTGAAATATTAGAAAATTGTTTACAAATATGATCAGTTTTGACAGACGCTATAAAGATTTATTAATCTAAATTAACAATCGACGAGCGTGCATGTCACGATGTGTGAATTTAGAAGAGGCGTGAGAATTATGTCAGGATAGAACAGTGTGGCGATCCTTCCTTTCCGCCTACCCCTCCGGCCCCATAAATCTCCATGTTGCAAATATTGTTTATGGTGCTTATGGTCCGGTAAGTACTTTCAAGACGCGGTGGCTCGAACTGAAGAGGTTGTCCGCGAGGGAAGTCATTAGGATGTCCGCCATTTTGGGAGCAAATTGGCGGGAAGCGATGACATTTCGAGGGAACTTTTTGCTCCTAATGAATACAAGGCGTCTTCTTTGTCCTCTCTGCTCTCCGCGGCGGGGAAGGGAGGGGGTTCTTACAAGAATATTATCTTACTTTATTTCCAGATGGGTAAGTACTCCACACAGGCGGCTCGTCGCGTTCCCAGATATGTCTTCTTCTTCTTAAATAGTCCATTGTTTTGGTACTTTGGTACACTATGATACTTGTATAAACTTGTTAAATTAACCTTTGTTTTATGTATCACAATTTTTATTTTATTTTACGCGACAGGTACTTCGTCTACCTATGTTGACATCATCAGGTGTTACAATTATATATCAAATGTCAAATTTTCGTGATTTTCTATGTGTATTTGTTCCTATGTAAATAATTCAAATTGACATAGGAACAAAAACACATAAATATTCGAAAACTCCCGAAAATTTTACATTTGATACCTATATTATTGAAACACCAGAAGATATCAACATAGGCTACCGAAACAGCTGTCGCGTAAATAAAAATACAATTGTGATACATAAAACAAAGTTTTTTAATTAAACAAGTTTATATCTTCTTCTTATTATTAATCTAGATCAGGGTTTTCAAATTATATTTGCTTTACCCCAAATGAATGCTGCTGACTGTAGGCCGAACGCAACATCAGATGAGAGTAGTGATGTCAGGAGTTCCACTAAAGAACACCAAGGAGCGTGTCTACCTCTGGAGCAAAATAACATGGGACGGTCGGTATAAGAGCGAGGTCGACAGCCGTATACATCAGGCTAGGCTTGCATTTAATAAAAGGTCGAAAATATATAATCAAATAATATAGACCTAAAACTGAGAATACTTCTCATCAAGATCTATGTATGGAGTATCTTGATGTACGGCTGCGAGACATGGTGCCTATCTGAAAGAGATAAGCGGAGACTAGAGGCTTTTGAGATGTAGTCCTATAGAAGACTATTAGGAATTTCCTGGAGAGACCACATCACGAATGAGGAAGTTCTTCAAGGAATCGAAGGTGTCTTGCATGCCATAATGGGGGGTATGACCGAGGGGACAAACTCTAGGGGATGCCCACCCCGAGAGTACCTGGAGGACCTGTTGGTGGACGTGCGCTGCTCATCATATGCAGATTTCAAAAGAACCGCACAAGACAGGGAAGAATGGAAGAGAAGAATAGAAGAAATTGCTGCAAACCAATCCCAGAATTGAATCTTTCTAACTTACTAACCCCAAATGAAATCTAAAATTTTATTCATGTATTATAATATTTTTATAAAGGAAATTAATTATTAGTTCTTAAGTAGTTAGTCCAGGTAATTTTATTTTTTAAATTCAAATGTATTGTTCCTATGTATTGTATCGATTTTGAAATGCGTTTTTATAAGTCTTTCTTTGATTAGTTTTTTGTTATATATGTTATTTAAACCTGAAGATGGAGATCTAGTCCGTGTCGACGTGAAAACGTCTGTTTTATTACAAGTTATTTTAAAGTCTTTTTAAGGCATTATCAAATGTGCATTAATACATTTGAAAATACCTCAGAAGGGTCAAACGTGACATTCCCATAAATTATAAAACCGGTTGGTGATCTAGGGGATAGAAAGTTTGGCTCCTGATCTAGAGGACTTGGGTTCGAGCCTGGACACGAGCCGATTCCTTCTTATATGAGCTAATAATATAATAATGAGCTAATTTCTGCTCATATTGAAGATTGTACAATAAACTAACTGACTAACTAACAATCACGCCATTTCCCCGGACGGGTAGGCAGAGAGTATGAATCGCCACAATGCTCTGTCCTGGCATACCTCTCGGGCTCCCTCTACATTCATAAATCGTACCATGCACGCACGTCGATTATTCCGACTTCGAATGTGACCGCCTTTTAGTAATTGATTAATTTGGTCATGTTTTCCTCGGTCGTCTTCGGCTACTTTTTCCACTTACGCTGCAAGCAGTTTTTCCACTACAACTTTTTAACCATTATACTCTCAAACCATCTCAGGGATCCTTTTTTAATTGTATTCATGATGCAGTCATCTGCCTTACATTTCTTTCTTATTTCATCGTTCGGTATTCTATCATACAACGTTTTCCTGCACATTTTTCTTAGTGATCTCATTTCTACGGCGTTTATCCTGCTTTCATCCTTCTTTTGCCAGCTCCAAGCTTCACTTCCATAGATGAGGGTTGACACTAGAACTCCATTGTGTACTGTCTTTTTTGCTTCTGTGGATATATTTCTATTTGTCGTAGTGACTTTGAGTGCGCCATTTATTTTATTCCCAGCACCAACTCTTCTTTCGATGTCTTTCTCCATTTTTCCGTCTCTTGTATACATGCTTCCCAGATACGTAAATTCAGTAACTTGCTCCAAGTTCTCGCCCATCGCACTTATATCACAAATCGTCATACATTCTTCTTTCTCGAAAACCATCACATCATAACCAACATGCCGTCTCCTCGGAGGGGTAGGCAGTATTTGGTGTTAGGTTAGGTTAGGTTAGGTTAGATGTTAAAAAAAACAGTTTTTTTCTTTTGTATTAATTATTAAATTAAATATATTTCCCCAGCTCCGTCCTGGCGAGACACCACCGCCTAGAATCATAAGCAAATCGCGTTGTTGTGGTCTAATGTCCCCTTCCCTATTAGAGCCGGCGAGGGTGGGATGGAAAACACTTTTGAATTATTTATTGCCACCCCGTCCACCCTCCCCAAGGGTCTTCAGCCAGACCATTATATTTAGGAGTTAATTTACCGTGACATTTTAGATTTCATTATTTAACCAAGTTACCAGATCTACATATTATGAGATTAATATTAATTAATTAGTATAAAATGCTGCGACAGATCCATTTAAAAACATATCCTTCTTTAACTGTTCAAATTTAGAACACTTTTATAACAGATAATTTATCGAAAAAAATTTGATTGTTGAAAAAATTATTGTAAGACCTGATGATGTCAGCATAGGTTGACGAAACAGCTGTCGCGAAAAATAATAAAAATTGTGATACCATTACCAGTTTTTGAGAATGTCGCCACAGCACAGAAGAAGAAGACTAGGAAGAAGAAGATGAGGAAGAAGAGGAAGAAGAAGAGGAAGATGAAGGAGTAGAAGAAGAAGATGAAGGAGTAGAAAAAGAAGAAGTAGAAGAAGAAGAAGAAGTAGAAGAAGAAGAAGAAGATTTAGAAGAAGATGAAGGAGTAAAAGAAGAAGAAGAAGAAGAAGAAGATGAAGGAGTAGAAGAAGAAGAAGAGGACGAAGAAGGAGAAGAAGAAGAAGAGGACGAAGAAGGAGAAGAAGAAGAAGAGGACGAAGAAGGAGAAGAAGAAGAGGAATGAAAAGAAGAATAAGAGGAAGAAGAAGAAAGAGAAGAGGAAGAAGAAGAAGAGGAAGAGGAAGTGGAAGAAGAAGAAGAAAAAAAGAAGGAGAGGAAGAAGAAGAAGACGAGGAAGAACAGGAAGAAGAAGAAGAATAAGAAGAAGAAGAAGAAGAGGAAGAACAGGAAAAAATGAAGAAGAAGAAGAAGAAGAATAAGAAGAAGAAAAATAAGAAAATAGAAGTCTTAAAATACGCCAATAATGCAGATGCCAAGAATCCCTTTCCGCTTGGGCACTCATTTTGTTATAGCCATGTACAAAGTTGTAAGTAAATTAGTTAAGAAATATCTCTGGGCGCGTCTTAGAAAGGTTCTGTATAATTTAAGACCATTGAGAGAGATGGAATGTTGCCATTTTATACTGTTACAAAACAAATTTTCGGTTCGCCCATCTTTTCTATTAAAGTTTTCCATCCAATGTTATTTTCAATTGACTTTATCATGTCTACGAATCATGTCGCGAGGAAGTCAACTAAAAACATATATTTGAATGATTTGATTGTGCCACATTTCCTCGATTTTTTGCTATTTCTAGTTCCATTTACATTGTTAAAATATACTTTCTTTATCATTCATGTGTGTCCCAACCATTCTAATGACCCTTTCATTATTTTGTTTATAACACTTTCATTTGCACTGCATTCACTTCTGACATTTGCATTTGACACTCTACCATATACAGATTTAAAACACAATCTTCTAAGAGATCTTATTTTAACTGCATCTGTTCTCCTTTTATCCTTTCTTTGCCCTAATTTATTTGACTTGAATCCCTTTTCTGTCAGTACCACGCTCTCTTCTTCTTCTTCTTGCCTTGTCCCATTTACTTGGGGTCTGTTCTACTTGTATGGCGTCTCCAGGACTGTCCTAGGTGACATCTGGTGGGATCCGATCTCTTTTAAGACCCTTTAAATAAGTCTCATCCATGTTAACTTGTACCTACCACGTCTTCTGGGTCGCTGGTCCGCTTCTATTATCCTCCTTGAAGCACGGTCGCCTGGGCGCCATATGACGTGGCCGTATCATCTCAGGCGGTTCTCCTCAAGTTTATCTGAGATTGGCCTCATCCTAAAACTGCTGCGGGTGTGTATGTTCTTGATGTGGTTGAGTGACGTCACAGCAACCTTACAGAATTCTTCACCTCTGGAATGATCGGTATTTGAGAGAGACCACCGGAAGGGTGACTTAAATGTTTTTCCGTACAATATACCATGCCAAAGAATTGCGAAAAATACAGAATGTCGGTTTCAAGCTCACTCAGATGCTCACTGGTCACGGTAGGCTCATGAGCTACCTGTTGATTTAATCTCTCGGAGATAGATAGTTGCCCATGCGACGATGGGACTCCTCAAGATGTCTATCACTTGTTGATGTTTTGCCCCCTTTTCAGCCGTCAGAGACATCAGCTGGAGGCGCGCTGCTGAGGTGTGGATATGGATCTATATGACATCCCTTCGGTGATGATTCACAAAGAGTTAGCACGAGAAGTCGTGACTCTTATGATTAGGATAGTAAAGGACATTGGTATAATAAACCAAGCGAACAAAATGCCGTACACTCTTCTAGTGAAACGGATAGCCTGATGACAACATTCAACAGGCCGGCTTCTCCTGGAGAGTTTTCGGTCGTTTCCTCTCCACAAGAGCAAATGCTAAGAAGTTCCTTTTGGTCCACCATAGATTATTCCTTCCAGATCCCGGCTTTATAAGCTAGCTAGGTAGATAACATTAAGTTAAATCAAAGCAGAATATCCACTTCTTGAAATATAAACTTTGTACACAATATGCAACTCACATTTAAAAAAAAAAACTTGAAGTACCATGTTGTTAGTCTTATAATAGTATGTAAAGGCATCCGCTAATGACCGTCTATCAATGTCCATTAATGAGATTAGGCCTGGAATGTGTCAAGCTAACGACAGTTCGACTGATGAGGCTTGATGAAGAGATAATTGAAGCCGCGCGATAACTAATTCGCACTGCAATGTCAAATAAAATAAAAGTACGAGCTGTATCAAAATAATGTTTATGTTTGAATTCAGAGCGTTATGTGAAGATGTTAGACAACTGAGGAGGACACAAGGATTATTGTCAACGCATTTTTTCAAACTGATTCGGGCCTCTATTGAGAACCCCTATGTTCTGGAGCAAATGTTGCCACGTTTTCCTCGGTCTTCCTCTATTTATGGTTCCATTTACATCGTTAACATATATTTTTTTACCATTCTTTTTTCATTCATTCTTTCCATATGTCCAAATCATCTTAATGATTCTTTCATTATTTTGTTCGTAACACCATCATTCGCACCGCATTCACTTCTTATATTTTCATTCGACGCTCTATTATACACAGAGTATCTCATTTCTACTGCATTTATTCTACTTTCATCCTTCTTTTGCCAGTTCCATGCTTCGCTTCCATACATAAGGGTCGGTAGAAGAACGCCATTGTGCACTGCCATTCTAACTTTTTTGGATAGGTTTTTGTTTGCGATGACAACTTTAAGTGCACGATTCACTTTGTTGTCTGCCCCAACCCATCTTTCAATATCCTTTTCACTCGCCCATCTCTTGTAAACATACTACCTAAATACACGAACATTAGAAACTATAATTACAAAGATATCAAATTAGATCAGTAGTTTCACACCATTGCTCAAGCAAAAGTAAATGAATTAAGACTGATTTATACGATTATTTAAAGAAATCATCTCTAGCCAGTGAAACTTAATTGCTTTTAGTAACGCATGCCTTCCACTTCTACTCCGTTATTACTTATACGAGACACTCCTCTTCGAATTAGCTTACTAATGTATAACTTTGTCACTCATCTAAGAAGTAATTAATTGATATTTTTAATAGCTTATGCTTTAAGCCCGGCTTATAATAGAATAGACGCTTAATTTACTTCAAACATAGTTTAACATAATTGATGTTAGGGTATAAATACCTACAGCTTTCAACAGATTCGAAAATACACTTGGATTTGGACTTGGATCTTCTGGCTTACAGAGGTTCAGGTCATGTGGCTATTCCTCTTACGTCTGATGGGAACATAGTTGGAAGATGAGTTGGTGGGTTGTTAGTTTATGCGGGGACATAATTTGTGTGACCCGGAGTGTTCCTCTCGAGTAGAACTTAGTTATTACAAGGAAAATGGGAATAAATATGCACGCCCTCATGGACCAGGATCACACAACTGCATAGACACACTAGAATAGGGAATCCTGATGATATATTAATTCATTCTGAAACTTGTCGAACGTTTTTATAAAGGACCCCCTTCACATCCTAACCCCACAATTAAAGACCTCTTTAACTACGACCCAGTTGTTACAAGCTCTCAAAATTGATCCTCCTTCAGAGGAATACTCCGGGCCATACAAATTACCGTATAAATCAACAATCCATCAAATCACATTTTCAACAATATACCCATCAGACGTAAGAGTCTCTGTAAGCCATAAGACCCAAGTTCATGTCCAAATGAAGGCAAGAAGTTTTTTTAAAAAGGAACATAGAAGTTCCCGTCACATACCCGAGGCTGTTATAGGGCGTAGCGGTGCCCTTTTGTCAGCCTCGCTCGTACACTCCCTGAACCTGTCCCCGGTCCATCCGGGACTTACATTTAAAAACGGCAACAACAAGGGGATGCCAGACTACATTTAATCTACCCCATTTTACTTCTATGCTCCGCTGTACTTTATTGAATAAATAAGCATAAATAAGCATAAATAAGCATAATATTCCAAAAACATCATATAAAAGATAAAAAGAATTGAAGGCAAGAAGTGTCGGTTTCCTCATTTCAGTGATTGTAATAACCCAGTTAGACTGTACATTATTTGAAGTTGTGATAGATAATGTGATAGATTGATCCTGGTCACGGCACCAAATGTGATGGATTGATCTACACACGTGAGGAATTAATCCATCCTGGTCACGGCACCAAATGTGGTGATTCGAGCTGGTCCCCGCACCCCTACATCCATCCCCACTTGGTTAGGTGTTATATTTTCTAGTCATTTGAATTTATTTTCGTACATCTGAATTCACGTATCTCTCTCTACGATGGTTCAATACCATCACAAAGTGACCAGTTAATAATAATGATAAAATTAATCAACAAAGTCGTTTTCTACTTCTCCCTAGCCATCGCTGGATAGTTCATTATCTTCGTCAGCTTGTCTCCATCCACTGCTGGACGTAAGCCTCTCCACCCCTAAGCCATCCCTCTCGGTCTCTCGCCAGTGTTCTCCAGGCCCTTCCCGCTGTCCGCACAATATCATCGCTCCATCTGGTAGGCTGTCTCTCGACACTTCTTAATCCATTATATATAATGAAAATAGTTCATTATATCATCTTCTTCTTCAGCCTATTCCCATTTTCTCCTGGACAAAGGCCTCCTCCGTTCGCTTCCATGTCACTCTGTCTTGTGCAGACTGCATCCAGGTTATTCCGACATGTATGTTAAGATCATCCTTCCACCGTAGTTGCGGTCGCTCTGCACTTCTCTTTGCCGTCCACGGTCTCCAAGAAAGCAGTCTTCTTGTCCATTTTTCATCTGAGCTTCTGGCTATGTGACCTGCCCGTTGCCACTTTAGAGTCGCTACCCGGTAGATGATGTCAGTGACCTTCGTTTTTTCTCTCACCGTATTGTTTCTGACTCTGTCTCTTAGGCTTATTCCTAACATGGCTCTTTCCATGGCTCTTTGGGTCACTCGTAGTTTCTCGGCACTTTGTTTGGACAATGTTACAGTTTCAATACTATAAGTACCAACTGGCAGAACCCAGGGTTCATAGACCTCCTGTCCTCCGCTTCGACCCTCCAATCTGACACTCGTAACAATCTTGCCCCATCTCTCCCAACTTCATCCTCCCATCGCAACCTTGGTCGTCCAATTGGTCTTCTACCACCTGGGTGCCACTCCAGCAATCTTTTTGGGGTTCGCGATGACGGCATCCTCTGCACGTGACCGGCCCATTTCAGTCTATTCAGTTTGACCTGTGTGGAGAGACTGGGAGCTATGTAAATATGGTACAGCTCGTCATTATAGGGGCACAAAGTTAAGATGTGTGAGACGGATCTTTTGGTAAAAATTCTATTGTGCAAATGTATAATATTATTTTCCCAACTTGTGTTACTTATACCATATCCCAATGTACATATTTATGTTTTGTCTTAAAATATAAACTGTCCCCTTACTGAATCAATAGCCTTAGAGCAATAAAACACTCACAACTCAATACTTCCATATAAAAATCCTTTCAAAATTTAACCCATTGATATGTCTATTGTTATCTACCTAGACAAGCCAAGTTAACTACCCGTAACACATGTTATATATAATTCTAGGTTCTTGCACTCAGTTTGTAATAATTTTGGTTAGTTTATATCGTTCTCCCGATGGTGAAGGTGTAAGCCTTCGAAACAAAAGTGGAAAAAACAGTGTTTTAATTCATAAAAATTCGTCATTATGGAATTCTACAGTGTTAACGCCTTAAGTTTATCTAAAATTTATAACAAATCTTTAAAAAAACAGATGTTTTTGTTCGTATAATTAGTGAGAGTAAGTTTATATTGTCTTAATGAGTGAACTATCTCGCGTTTGTTCAGATTTGGTCCATTGTAGAGCGGGCATTAGGCAGAGGTGACTTTGTATCTAGTAAAAAAGTGTGTGGCGGAACATCTGTACGCTGATTCCTCCCGTTACGAACGAGATCGCGCGTGATTTACGGCGTCTGACTAAACTCATCCGATTTTAGGGAACTGCGCACTTCAAAGAGACGTTGCCACAACTTAGAAATGGTCTGAAGAATAAATTGAGAAAGACATTGAAAGGAGAGTTGGTGATGGGAACAAAATAAATGTTACACTTAAAGTATCATCATCATCAGCCGTCTGTCATGAAGATAGAAGTATTTCAGGGTAGAACTGTGTGGCGGTCTATTCTTTCTTCCCACCCCTTCGGAGTGATGGCGACATGGTGAATCAGTCAGTTAGTTAATTAGTTTACTTTCTGGAACAAGATTCCTGGCAATCGTCAAGACTTTTAAAATTGTTCTCGTTGCCTTGGCAACCTCCGTAAGTGAATCTCTCACAGAGTCCGGAATTCGCGTTAAATCCATATCTAGAGAGTTAACAGATCGGTCAGCGTTTGTATCATTACAAACAATGCAATTAACAAAAATGAGTTTTTGATCTTAATTGGTGTTAAACATAAAAACCAATAACTGTGCGAAAATGATATCATCGTCATCAGCCGTCTGTCGTCCACTGCTGAATGTAGGCCTCTCCCAAAGCACGCCACCGCCCCCTATCCATTGCCGCTCCCATCCATCCATGTCCAGCAATTCTCATCAGATCGTCGGCCCAGCGGGCAGGGGGACGTCCAACTCTACGGAATCCTGTACACGGTCTCCACTCCAGAACCCGTCTTCCCCATCGGCTGTCGGTTCTCCGACAGATATGGCCAGCTCACCGCCACTTCAGCCCGCTTATCCGCAGAGCCACCTCAGTCACCTTGGTTTGTTGTCGAATAAATTCATTTCTAAATCTGTCCCTCAAGGTTATTCCAAGCATTTTTCAAGCCTTTCCATGGCGCGCTGGGCGACCTTGAATATGTAGACTAGACCTTTTGTCAGTGTCCACGTTTCGGCTCCGTACGCCATGACTGGCAAGACGCACTGGTTGAAGACTTTGGTCTTAAGGTATTGTGGTATTTTGGAAGTGAGAACATGACATAATTTTCCAAAGGCCGCCCAAACCAACTGAATTCTTCGGTCGGCTTTTTTCTCGAAATTGTTTCGTCCTAATTGTATGATTTGGCCAAGACATGTGTATTCTTGTACCACTTCGAGAGCCGACCCATCGTCACTTTAAGTATCCAATGAACAAATTCTTCTTTTTGTAATAATCATAATAATTAGACTAATTTGTATCACGCCGTTTTCTTGAATAGCTCAAGGGCACTTTGACAATGTTTTTAGTCATGAGAGCTGCATCTGACACCAGCAATCAGATAACCGTTGTTTATATTTTTTACGATATTTTGAAAAGGTGGGTCGAACCATCTCTCATGCGTTCCTGATATTATATATTTATTATATTTTTTACCTGTTCTCAATAGATGCCTTAAACTATAAAAAAATGTTTGTAATATCTTTTGAGAAAATAAACTGATTTCATTTGATTTGATTTGATTTTATTTGATTAGCAATTATCAAAAAAGCCGCTCCATATAAAATGTATGAGAAAATGAATTTATTTCATTTTTTTTTTCGTAATTTTTCCGATGTTTTAATAGTCATTCTGCTATTCGGGACGGAGATACTCCAACAAATCAAAGATCGGTCCAGCCGTTTTTAAGTTATAAATGGTGTATCTAGCACAACTTTGTTTTATATTATATACGAGTAGATTTTCCATCTGATTGCAAGATGCAGCAGTATGCGACCCGCGCTTGGATCGCAGGCGACGAAGTGTGAAGCAATAACTTCTGTTTTGGTTACTTTTGATCTCTCTATCCCAGCCGCTCCTCGCGGTCAATTTATCTCCCCGATACAATTTGTCTGTCCCGTCACCGCCGCGTTCAAATAACCCAACTGCATGTGGGACAATGTGCCTCTGCAGGGTACCGGATCTCGTCGCATACCACAAGTCAAAACTGCGAGAGAAAGTGCAAAGCAACACTAAATAGATAACTGAGTAATCAACGAGCCATATCGCCGGAGAAGTAGGCAGAAAGGATGGACGTCACACTCTTGACAAGGTGTACAAGTTCTAAGTTCTCCCATCGCGCCATAAAAGACATGTTTCGCCTTGCTAAGGCATTAATAAATGTTTAATGATGCTATCATCAGCCTATATCCGTCCAATCCTGGACGTAGGACTTCTTCATCTACTTCCATGTCTGTCGATCCTGGGCAACACGCATCCATGTCGTACCGGCGGCGGTCTCTTTAATGTTGTCCCTCCATCCAAGTTGGTGACGTCCTGAGTTTCGGGTCCCAGTTCTAGGACACCAGCAAAGGTGTTGTTTTATCCATCTGTCGTCAGGGCTGCGAGTGACATAGACTGTTGTTGATGCCATAGCAAGGCAAAACATGACAATCCCATAAAATAATATATATATAAAACTTCTTAAAAACTTGGAATAACCTTTTAACTAAAAAAACTAACTAACCATCACGCCGTCTCGTAAGAAGAAAAAAAAACGCCACACTGTTCTGTCCTGACATACTTCTCTCGCTTCTTCTACATTCATACATCTTGTCATGCACGCACGTCGATTTCTCCGACTCCTCGCGTGACCGACATTTAATATTTTATTGATTTGATCGTGCCACGATTTCCTCGACCTTCCTCCATTTCAAGCTCCGTTCACGCCGTTTACATATACCTTCTTTACCATTCTGTCTTCACTCATTCTTTCCATGTGTCCAAACCATCTTAATGACCCTTGCATTATTTTGTTCATAACACTTTCATTCACATCACGTTCACTTCTTACACATGCATTTGACACTCTATCATATAAAGATTTGATTGAGAACGTAACCTTTTTCTTCTTTATATATAGCTGAAAGGGTTGGAAGCAGTTGCAAAAATGAACGGTGTGTCAGTAATGAGCATGAACTACAAACCCTGGTGTCTAGTATGTATGAGGTATGCAAGTGATACGATTTGATGATGAATGTGAATAAGTCCAAGGTAATGATTTTTGAAAAAGAAGGAAACATGACAATCTGCAACATTAGTGTAAACGGTAAAAATCTGGGACAAGTGGATGAATTTGTTTATTTAGGAAGTATGTTTACAAAGGATGGGAGAGTGGAAAAAGATATTGAAAGATAAGTTGGGGCAGGCAACAGAGTAAATGGTGCACTAAAAGTTGTCATGACCCTTATGTATGGAAGCGAACTGGCAAAAGAAGGATGAAAGTATAATAAATGCAGTAGAAATGAGATCTCTTAGACGAATGTGTGATAAATCTGTATATGGTAGAGTGTCAAATCCAAGAATAAGAAGTGAATACGGTGCGAATGAAAGTGTTATGAACAAAATAATGAAAGGGTCATTAAGATGGTTTGGACACATGGATAATGATTGAAGAGAGAATGGTGAAGAAGGTATATGTAAGCGACGTGACGCGCTTAATGGACAATGTTCTGGCTGATCTGGCAAGATTGGGCGAATCGGACTGCTGAGAGCAAAAGGCGCAGGATCGAGGAGCTTGGGGGAAAATCATCAACGAGGCTAAAACTCTTCAAGAGTTGTATGGCCATAGGAAGTAAGTAAGTAAGTAATATAATGACGATAGATTAGCTTCCCATCAAATTGGGTTCAAAAGATCTGTTGTATACGAAAAAATATCGACTATCGTGCGTGTCACGGTGTATGAATGTAGAATAATCCAGAAAGTATGTCAAGACAGAGCATCTTCACTGCCTACCCCTACATAAACTGAGTGTTACATTTTTTAATTCTCAAAAATTCCCCATTCGATATTATATTTAAAGTAATTCATACTCCCTTCTAAATCAAATTTCTAGCTGCATTTAAATTAAATGTCTTCCCCGTTTGTTATTCAAATCAGATCATCATAACCACCCCCTCCTACCCTCCGGGTAACGTCAGAATTCACTTAGAGGGGTGTGTGTCCATAATACAGCCATTATGTTTGCCGAATCGGTGCATAATAATGTTAAATCCTTCATGCATTTAGCATCTACACAATTCGTCCTGATATGATTGACGGTCTTACTTTGCGGGGAGATAAGCCTTCCTTTACCGACGCTGCGTAGCTAGTACACATTACTTCTTATAAAATTAATATTTCTGTAAATATAGAGATATTGACGACCTTCGTGGCCGAGTATAAAAACACAATGAACAGAATTTTAAATCTACGCCACGCTACAACGCAAGTGATTTGATGAGCCTTCGTGGCCGAGTGTTCGATTTGATTTTAACGAGTGGCGACCTACGTGGTCGAGTGGTAAGTGTATTGACTGTCACCCCGAAGGTCCCGGGTTTGATTCACACAGGGCAGTGTGATTATCACACAGTTTGGTCTGGTGTAGAACTCAGAAAATAAAATGGCAATGGATTACATACGTATCACATGTCACGAGAATCACTAAACTAACTAACTAACTAACTAACCATCATGCCGTCTCCTCGAAGGAGGAAGAATGGACTGCCACACTTTTCTTTCCTGACATATTTCCCTCGCTTTCTCGACATTCATACATCGTGTCAAACACGCGCGTCGATTTCTTTGACCCCTCAATATTTGATTTATTTGATCCTTCCTCCTATTTCTAGTTCCATTTACATCGTTAACGTATAGTTTTTTACCATTCTTTCTTCATTAACTTTTTCCATATGTCCAAACCATCTTAATGATCCTTACATTATTTTGTTCATAACACCATCATTCGCACCGCATTCACATCTTATATTTTCATTCGACACTATCATACACAGAGTATATTATACATACATCGTCTAAGATATCTCATTTCTACTGCATTTATTCTGCTTTCATCGTTCTTTTGCCAGTTCCATGCTTCGCTTCCATACATAAGGGTCGGTACAAGAACACCAATGTGCACTGCCATTCTAGCTTTTTTGGATAGGTTTTTGTTTGCGATGACAACTTTATGTGCACCATTCACTTTGTTGCCTGCCCCAACCCTTCTTTCAATATCCATCTCTTCTCGTCCATCTTTTGTAAACATACCTCGTACTACGTAAATCCACGAACTCATATACTTGCTATAAATCTTCACCAATGTTGCAGACAGTCATGATTTCTTTTTTTTTCAAAAATCATTACCTTGGAATTATTCATATTCATCATCAGATCATTTCGCATGCATATCTCATACATACTATTTACCAGGACTTGTAGTTCATGCTCGTAGGTAGGACAGCGTCATCCGCATACAAGGGACAGCTTACTGACACTCCGCTCATTTTGACACCTTCATCCAACCATTTAGCTCTTTCATATTTTATATTATACGAGTATTAAAAGTTATTTTACATCAATGTGTTACTCACACCGGACAGAACTCGCCGGGAGGTAAATGAGGCAGCCATTTTGATGCCCTCTTGGTAATTATATTCACAAAGACAAGTTTTAATATTTTCCGCCATCTCTGAAATAACAAGACCATTCCATCCGTAAAAACTACTCACACTTCGGCGTTCAATGGAGCGCTTAAACGTGGAAAATACTTCAAAGGAAATTCAGCTATTTTCGTCTCACGATTACGAAATTACGCTTGTGAATACCCCTCACATTTGCGAGAATAAAATACTTGAATGTGTAGGGCCGATCACATTTTATAAGTTGTTATACCAATCGCAGGTTCTAGTGAGACTAACTTTCACATATGGTATTCTGCCATCTTGGAGGGTATCCATCTTTATGCTCCGGATGGTTATCTTCGACAGCGTCAGCACAGACTGTTTTATGTGTCAACATGCAGAACCAACCTGCCTCTGGTGATGCCGGTGGGGAGAGCAATCAAACTGCTGAACATGATCGCTTCAGAAATCGACATCTTTCATATTAGTGAAAGCACGTTTAGAAGACAAATACTCTTGACATTAGAGAGTATCTTGTATTCCTAAAGTCGAACCATCTCTCATGTGTTCCTGGTATTATATATTTTATTTTTACCTGTTCTCAATAGATACCTTAAACTATAATTGTTGTTTGTAATATCTTTTGAGAAAATAAACTGATTTGATTTGATTTGATTTGACTCCGCAGATGAAATTGGCATTTAAGTCTTTTGGTTAATACTCAAAATGTCCAACAATATCCCGAAAACCTCTCAGATGAAAACTGGTTGTAGACGGTAGACTCATAGATCAGGTCATGAAGTTCAGATATCTGGGTGTGGAGACCCAACCAATGACAGGTCATAAGTCCTGTAAACGCCTCGACCATCATATTATGTTTCCTGAAAACTATTTACATCTTCGTCTCTATTGAGATACAATTAATCATTAAAAATGATTGACCCGCAATGAGTTAAATCCAGTATTTGTCTACAAGTATTTGTATACATTCAAAAACAAATTTAATAAAAACTGGTCTTAGTTAAAAGCATAAAAAATTGGAGATTGGCGTTGTCTAGCAATGTATGATAAGTAATAAAAGATTTTCTGCTTAATGCTTACATATAACCTTAATAGATGGCGCTAGTGTAGATTGATCTAAAAAATGTGAAGTGTTTCTCAACATAGTAGCATATATACATCTTTTAAAA
Source organism: Lepidostoma basale (assembly GCA_022606425.2). Taxonomy (NCBI): domain Eukaryota; kingdom Metazoa; phylum Arthropoda; class Insecta; order Trichoptera; family Lepidostomatidae; genus Lepidostoma; species Lepidostoma basale. The sequence goes on from JAHDVF020001163.1 coordinate 685,842, forward strand.
ATTTGTCAGACGTGGTGGTCGTAAAAAGGGCGAAATGAGGAATGTTATTAACATAAAGCGATCGCTTAACCCAACCAATGACATGTCATAAGTCCTGTAAACACCTCGATCACCATATTCTGTTTCCAAAAAAACGATTCAAATCTTCGTCTCTATTGAGATACAATTAATCCTTTAACCTTTCCCTTACGGTGCTAAAATAAAAACTTGCGTTCCGGTGTAGGGTAGTCAGTAGGCGTTAAAAAATTAGCGATTTTTAATCGGAAAAATAGGAACATTCATTACTTATCCCCATATATAATTATAATTTAATTCAAAAATTATAATAATTTAGATTTAATTTACTGCTAAAAATTAAAAAAAAAAAAACATCTCGCAACGCTCACGGAACGGGCATAGACCCGCTCTGGTTGCAAGCCCGAAAGCGACTGCCGGCGCGGCGGAACGGCGAGAGTGAGAACATTGAGCTAGAACATATGCAAGAGTGAGATGCGAATATAGTGTGGCGCTGTTTATACCCGACTTTGTTTTCGAATTTCACAACGATGTACCCGATAAATTCTGATTATTATTAATATTATTTTTTAAATCAATGCGTAAGTATATTATGGAGGAATACCTAAAATCTTAACCTTGTAATTATTATATTTATAGAGATATTGATGGTTTTTAGAAGCAACGTGTAGAAGATACCCATCTGAACTCTGCATCAACGAGAACCTGAATGCTAGACAGTCTACATTGCGATCAGCTAAGTCTTCTGCGATCGGTAGATTGACTGTGCCAAAACGCTGTCCAAGCACAAACTTTGGCGACCGAGCCTTCGCGGTAGCCGGCCCTTCAGCCTGGAACAGTCTTTCAGCAGACCTTAAGTGCATTGAGAATCAATCAGAGTTTAGATCGAGACTCAAAACGCACCTTTTCAAATTATCATTTCCTGACAGGAAGGGCTGATCGATTTCGTCGGGCGCAGCCCTCATACTAAATATATTTATATATATTTTTTATCATTATTATTATTATTATTATCTAGTTGATAAAACGGAGCATCTTCTACAGCACCCTTGAGATGAGCAATTCATAAAAATGGCGCTTTATAAATTATCCAATTTATTATTATAATTATTATAGGGAAGAGAGGGTTAAAATAACAAATTCAATAATAATAAAACAATGATTTTTAGCGCTTTTAAATTGAATTACATGTTTTTCCTATTCTGGGACTCGCTTTGCTTATATAACCGCTATAATTGCCCCCTACATTCGGGCATAATGCTCAGACACGACAAAATGGCGGCTAATTGAGGGATTGTGGACAAATGGGCGGGAAAGTGAGCAGACTCCTTCATTACCGACCTGTTTTCCGGCTCCCGGTAGAGTTTACCCGCCAATTAGAGTGGTGGGCTGTTCGGGAATACGAATCGACATTACGCCATAATTAATTCATCGGTCGTTTAATTCGTTCTCGTTTATAACGCAAACCCACATAAAAAGAAATATTATACGGTATCAGTAAGCTGTCTTAAATTTAAATACCTCGGCAGCATACTAACGCAATCTCTTGACCCAGATGTAGAGATAAAATGCAAAATTGAGGCAGCAAGAGCTCCGTTTAATAAAATGAAATCACTCGTCTGCAATGATAACGTAAACTTGAAACGTGGACCTTGAAAGTTAACTCAATGAACAGACTGGAAGCATTTGAAATGTGGCTCCATCGCCGAATGTTCAGAGTTCCCTGGACAGACATGGTTACTAATACCAAAGTCCTGAGGCGAGCTAGAGTTGACAGGGAATTATTATCAACTATCAAGGTTCGAAAGATCTCACATCTGGGTCATATGCTACGTGGAGAAAAGTACCACCTTCTCCAACTGATATTGGAGGGGAAAATTGAGGGACGCCGAGGGCCCGGAAGGAGACAAATGTCCTGGCTGCGAAACGTGAGGGAGTGGACCGGTATTCGAAGTGTCGAGGAGCTGTTCCGACCGGCGCAGGACAGGGACAGGTTCGCCGAGGTGATCGCCGACGTTGGGGGGACCAGACAGGGCAATTGAAGAAGAAGAAGTAAGCTGTCTATTGTATGTGGACGACGCTGTCCTACTTGCAGACAACGAGCATGAACTACAAGACCTGGTGAATAGTATTTATGAGGTATGCATGCGAAATGATCTGATGATGAATGTGAATAAGTCCAAATGATTGTTGAAAAAGAATAAATAATGACAGTCTGCAACATTAGCGTGAAAGGTGAAAATCTGGAGCAAGTAGATGAGTTTGTGTATTTGTGTAGTATGTTTACAAAATATGGGCGAGTGGAGAGGGATATTGAAAGAAGGGTTGGGACAGGCAACAGAGTAAATGATGCACTTAAAGTAGTTATCGCAAACAAAAAAGGTAAAATGGCAGTGGACAATGATGTTCTTGTACCGACCCTTATGTATGGAAGCGAAGCATTGAACTGGTCTCTAAGTTAGATAGCCAACATGGATGTTTCCATAGCCCGCTGTGCAACTTTAATTTCGAGGTTTATTTTAATGTTATAATTAGGTATTTTAGTTTTACATTATCCTCGATTGTCCTGACTTCGTCCGTGCTTTTGGTAAGTGATATCTGTTACAGTTTATAGTCCAGTGGCTGTGTGCGTCAGAGTTTTTGATTAGTTTGTAGGTACTGTCTGTTGTCTCTTCCGTGATCAATGTGTTTACAATTTTAAGGTTTTAAACTAGGTCAGATTTATGGTTAAGGTCAAATACTTAATGTTAGAGTCTATTTTTATTATTATATTTTGTTTTCTTTGAAGTCTAGCAATATCTGCTAAGTTTCCTAGCCCCTAGAAGTGACTATACAAGTAAAAGTGACCATCTGCAAAAATGACGAAATTGAGATTACTGACTTTTTTCACTAGTACTTACTGACTTTTTTTCTAGTTTGACTCTGGAGCGATTGCTCCAGAATGAATTGGTATAGATCGCTACGTAGATAGAACTTTATCCTAATAAGGATTCAGAATCTGAAAACGATGAATAAATACTAGAAATATTTATTTTTATAAAAAGAAAATTTATAAATAAAATCTTTAGATTATTACGTAACACTTCTAAATTATTTGTTCTTTTTCATTTATTTTGTATTTCTGTATTAATGTAACCTCTATAAATATATAAAAATAGATTATTGAAATAATAAATCCCAAAAACATAATTTATAGTTAATACTACCTACCTCCCTTAATGAACAAAACAAAAATGATTATCTGCAAAATTTCATGAAAATTTTTACAGGTAAAATTGACTAAGTTCAAAAAAAAATTTTTTTAATAAAAGTGGTAATGTTTTTAAATAATTTTTTACTTTACATTAAAGTTAAAAGCACCGTGCATGTGATGTAAAATTACCAACTACCTACTTGAAAAGTCTGATCTTTGAGAAGCAATTTAACTCTAGAAAAACACTAAAATGGCTCCCCTGAACATTATTGATTTTGTCACTTGGTCAATTTCTCTTGTATGTCCACGAGATCTCGGGATCATCTATGAGAGTAGGCTGACTTTTCGTGCACATATTGAGAGGATTTGTGGCACTGCACTGAGGGTGTTGGGCTTCATCGTCCGGACCGGCAGAGTTTTCAGGGATCCTCATTTGCTCAGAGTCCTATACAACACATTGGTTCGGAGCAGACTCGAAAGTGGTTCTGTGATATGGAGTCCTCAGTGGATATGGAGAGGGTTCAGAAAAAAAATCTGAGGTATCTCTACATGAGGGAGTATGGTAGCTATCCGTGGTTCTATCCCACATCATTTCTTTTAGGAATGCTCGGAACCAATTCTTTACAGCTTCGAAGAGATGGGCATCTCATAATCCATTTCTTTAGATTACTCAGGGGATATTTCGAGAACTCGGCCGTGCTGGAGGGTGTTCGGCTTTTTGTCCCCGATAGATATCTCCGACAGCGACAGCATAGATTGTAAATCCTACCGGCCGCCAGAACCAACCTGCCTCTGGTGACACCGGTGGGAAGAGCAATTAATTAAGCGCTGAACGCGGTCTCCTCGAAGATCGATGTCTTTTATATTAGTGAAAGTACGTTCAGAAGGCAAATACTCCTAATGTAGAACCACCTCTCATGCGTTTCTGGTAGTATACTATACACAATATATTATTTTACCTGTTCTCAATAGACGCCATAAAAATTAATTTTGTAATGTCTGTTGATGAAATCAACTGATTTGATTTGATTTGATTTGATTTGATATGTGAGTCGTCTTTTGAGATAAGCTTCGTATATCAAGATTACTTAATTAAAAAATTAAACAAGTTTTTGTAAACGTACTGTTACTCACACCATTGCAAAATGACGCTCTAGTATGAACGACCAATATACGATACAAGACGACAACAATATAATTGAAAATGTGACTATAATTCGATTTAAAGAGGAAAGTTACATCGCTTAAAGCGTATAATCAGTTATTGGAGTGGTGTATTATTAGTATCGATAACAAGCTTGAATATTAAATGTGTTTGGGTAGGCTTTAATACATCCCAGCTTCAAATATTTACTATAAATATTCATTGTGTAATGGCTGTTAAGTAGACTAATTGTAATCGCTTTCTGATATTCTTAATAAATATTTCAATATCAATTATTATAATTTCTTATCCAATCACATATATAAATATATTTCTGATAATCAAATGATTTTACTGAAATCTCTTGATGGAAGTCAATTTTAAATAATAAATAAATATAATAAAACGATGTTTTTTTAACTACTTCCAATTTTGCCTTAACTTCGACAGCGACCGGTTTTGCCAATCGTGTCATTTCTCTGACTCCTCACATGGCCGACATTCAATATTTGATTTATTTGATCGTGCCACGTTTTCCTCGGTCTTCCTCTATTTCTGGTTCCATTTACATCATTAACATATAATTTTTTTACCATTCTTTCTTCATTCATTCTTTCCATATGTCCAAACCATCTTAATGATCCTTTCATTATTTTGTTCATGACACCATCATTCGCGCCGCATTCACTTCTTATATTTTCATTCGGCACTCTATCATACACAGAGTATCCACACATTCTTCTAAGAGATCTCATTTAAACTGCATTTATTCTACTTTCATCCTTCTTTTGTTAGTTCTATGCTTCGCTCCCATACATAAGGGTCGGTACAAGAACACCATTGTGCACTGCCATTTAAGCTTTGTTGGATAGGTTTTTGTTTCCGATGACAACATTAAGTGCTCCATTCACTGCATGCCCCAACCCTTATTTCAATATCCCTCTCCACTCGACTATCTTTTGTAAACATACTACCCAAATACACGAACTCATCTTTTTGCTCCAAATTTTCACCATTCACGCTAATGTTGCAGACTGTCATGATTTCTTATTTTTCAAAAACTATTAACATTCATCATCAGATCATTTCGCATGTATACCTCATACATACTATTCACCAGGACTTGTTATTCATGCTCGCTGTCTGCAAGTATGACAGCGTCATCCGTATACAAGAGACAGCTTACTGACACTCCGCTCATTTTGGCACCTACATCCAACCCTTTCATACACTTGTCCATATATAGATTAAATAACCACGGGGACATTACGCAACTCTGTGTGACACCTTTATTGATATCAAACCAGGCTGTAAGATCGCCATTTACTCTGACACTAGCAATGCAATTTCTACACTATGCCATGATTTAAAAGTAATTTTACAAGACTGATATGTAAAATGTGATTGATTTGTGGTGCAAAGTTTTTCTCGGACTTCCTATTCGATTATATACTCCATTCACATCGTTGACGTATACTTAAATACTTAGAATAGGTCCCCCCTAACACGTTAATGTTATGCAATTAGGGTTGTGACCCTTACTAGTTCTCCCTATTTGAGTAAATCGATTTCGAATTATGGAAAATTGCACAAACCAATAATTATGCATTCATTAGCTAAAACACAGGGGGAATAGTGCCTATCCATGTCATTTATTCGTGTAAACATACTTTATTAATTTATAATTAGGTACTTTCAATTTGTAATCTGTTAAAATGTATTAATCATGCGAAACTATGGTCAAATTCAATACAATGGTAAGCCATCTCAGAAAAAATGTATGTTTGGTGAAAGCTTGTTTGTGTTCGTTGATACGTGTTTTAAATGTTTGAACATATAAGGTAACTTAAGCCGATTTTCATGTCTTTTTTGGAGGGCGTTTTTTTGTAGGAAAATAAAAATTAATCGTTTTGCAAATTTAGGATGTTTTTATTTACATATTAAAGATGCAAAAAAAAATATTTTGAAAAAATTTAATAGTTTATTATTATTATTATTATTAATCGAAGTTAACACCTCGAAAAAAAAAGCGTGGGTGGCCCGGGCGTGATTTTGGCTCTTGATGTTATCTGAAATCAAAAATTCTTGAAAATTCTTAATCTAAAGACATGTCATTCTGGTCGGAACTACAGAAGTTAAATTTCATGGATAAATAAAAAAATGGCGGACTTTAAAAAAAAAATCAGCATAGAAGGGGTTGTAAAATAAAAAGTTAGGGGTGAAAAAATGTCTCGGTAGTTCCGACGAGAATGACATGTCTTTAGATTAAGAATTTTTAAGAATTTTTGATTTCAGATAACATCAAGAGCCAAAATCACCCGGGCCACCCACGCGCTTTTTTTTCGATGTGCCAACTTCGATTAATAATAATAATAATAATAATAAACTACTCGTATTACATTTTTTCAAAATATTTTTTTTTTGTATTTTTAATATGTAAATAAAAACATCCTAAATTTCCAAAACGATTCATTTTTATTTTCCTACAAAAAAACGCCCTCAAAAATTACATGAAAATCGGCTTAACCTTAAAACTAATTTAGTTTTTATTATATTTTTCACCTGAAGATGGAAGTATCCCACTAAACATGTCGGGTTTTTAATTTTTTTTTAATAATGACTGGATTAAACAAAGTTATTTTTAATTTCCTAAGTATTATATATTTTGAATACTATTGTCATAAATCAGTGTTATCCGATAGCGAAATTACCGGTCCCGTATGGGACCGCTGAGCGGCTAAAGGTTAATTTATAAAAAAAAATATTACTTAACCGCCCTACCTTCAGGTAATTTTCCGAGATACGTGCAAAAAAGCAGGTTTTTTATTAATGTAATTTAATTATACATTAAATTAATTTTTTAAATTACGAAACGTCAAATACTCGGCCGCACACTTCGCTTGCCCCTAATAAAAGTATCATATTTATGAAGACTTGTACTCAAGTGTTGTTGGCACACGTGCGTATCCCTAATAGTTTGTACATTTTAGGTACATTACTTTTTCTCAAGCGCGTACGTGATACGGGATAGCGCAGAATGGTACAGTCAAAGTGAACGTATCACGTACGTTCAAATACGTAGGGTGGTTAAACACAGTTTAAACGTTCAAAGCAGCAACATTATTGCAAATACTTGAATATATATCACAAAAATAATGTAAAACCAATGGTTTCGTCAATAACATCTTCATATAAAGCATACGCTAATAAGTAATTACTTTCCTGTCTGCTACTAATCGTCTAATAACTCGAAACATTCGTTCCTTTCCGTTTCGATGTTGGGATAATGGTACAAAAAAGGGACATACAATTTGTGTCCTCTCTTGTCTGGGACACTCCAATAGATCATGTCGGATTCGGAACCTCCCTCTGGATTCTGAATAGCAAGAAACATTCGATTTTCAAACATAGAAATAACAAGATTCCTGTAGTTCAAGCAATATTTAAATACATACATTAATACATAACCATTTACACTGGACCGTTATCAGCCGATACCGACACGTCACGGGTTTGCGTTGAGTAAATAGTAGCATGTTCACAGCAGATGCCCGAACGGATAGTGACGTGGAAAGAAGGGTTGGTGCGGGTAACAAAGTGAATGGAGCTTTAAAAATAGTTATTGGAAACAAGAATTTATCAATGAAAGCGAATACGGCCGTTCACAATGGATTTCTGGTCCCAACCCTAATGTATGGAAGCGAAGCATGGAACTGGCAGAAGAAGGATGAGAGCAGAATAAATGCGGTAGAGATGAGGTCCCTAAGACGTATGTGTAGTAGAACGATATACGACAGAATCTCAAATGCTGATATAAGAAAGGAATGCAGAGCGGAAGAAGGTATTATGAACAAAATTATGAAAGGATCGCTGCGTTGGTTCGGACATATGGAACGCATGGATGGAGAAAGAATGGTTAAGAAAGTATACGTTCATGATGTAAATGGGGTACGAAGTCGAGGCAGACCGAGGAAAACATGGCATGACCAAATAAATCAAATTTTAAAGGTTGGTCATGTTAGAAGTCGGAGGAATCGACGTGCGTGTATGACTCGTTGTATGAATGTGGAGGAAGCTAGAGAGGTTTGCCAGGATAGAGTAGTGTGGCGGTCCATTCTCTCTGCCTACCCCTGCGGGGAAACGGCGTGATGGTTTGTTGTTGTTGTTTTGATGGTGTCTTGTTTCTTTTAATTAATGCCGATTCCGTTCATATTATATTTAATTTCCGAGATAATCCCCTTCTCCACGGCGAAAAATGGTAGTAAAAACGGTATTCTGTCAAAAAAATAATTATATACTGTAGGAAACACATCCTGAAAAATATTTATAATTTTTATTAAGTGTCAATTTTATGTAGGTAGTTGCTTTCTTCGTGCAACCCCTGACGGTGATTTGATTATAGCATTTGAGATAGCGAGTCGGTGAGATTCAAGACTATTTTATCGTGACGTGTCGGTATCGGCTGATGACTGTCCAGTGTAAATGGACCTTTAACCTATCGAGTAGTGAATTTTTTGGACGCAAACAAACAAAAAAACCATCACGCCGTTTCCTCGCAGGGGTAGACGGAGAGAATGGACCGCCACACTACTCTATCCTGGCACACCTCTCTAGATTCCTCCACATTTATACAGCGAGTCATACACGCACGTCGATTCTTCCGACTTCTAACATGACCAACCTTTAAAATTTGATTAATTTGGTCATGCCATGTTTTTCTCGGTCTGCCTCGACTCCATACTCCATTTACATCATTAACGTATACTAACATAACCATTCTTTCTCCATCCATGCGCTCCATATGTCCGAACCAACGCAGCGATCCTTTCATAATTTTGTTTATAATAAAAAGTGAATGGAGCTTTAAAAATAGTTATTGGAAACAAGAATTTATCAATGAAAGCGAAAACGGCCGTTCACAATTGAGTTCTGGTCCCAACCCTAATGTATGGAAGCAAAGCATGGAACTGGCAGATGAAGGATGAGAGCATAATAAATGCGGTAGAGATGAGGTCCCTAAGACGTATGTGTGGTAGAACGATATACGACAGAATCTCAAATGCTGATATAAGAAAGGAATGTAGAGCGGAAGAAGGTATTATGAGGACTCCATATCACCACTATTGAATAAAACGTGATTAATTTATACTAGGAATACATCGATTAGTGTTTGTGGGATTGTGTATCGTCGCTAGGTAGGTACCGAACGAAATAATACGTGGGTACCTACCGGGCAACAAACAATTTCAAGATTCGGGGGAAAGCGGGGACAAACGATGCACTCGAGCATCGCAAAACTTTTCCGTTGTGAGATGAGTAATGGCGGGCAGTCGCGGACACAGAAGATGCCGATAAATCCGGCACAAGATGGCCGCCGGGGGCGGGCCGGGTCCCTCGCGAACTGACCACTTCTCATTGAGATTTATGGCGGGAGTTATTTCTTTTCTGTCACTCGTAATGGAGATATTCGCTTTGATTGTGATCATTAGTTTAATGTAATTCTTGGAGTTTCTAAACGACAAGTTCATAAGACGCGTTTTTTATGTTACAACTGATGCCCACTTATTTATTTACGACTGTTTTCTGCCAACTTTGGTAAAAGTAAGATTATTTCATCCGTAATTCATTTGGAATAAATCTCTGGTTTGTCCGTATTTCGTGGTATTATCATTTGAAAAATATTGAGGAGATAGTCTCCATTAAATTCCGTAAGGTGTCTTACTTAAGCCATGTTCTGAGAGGCGAAAAGTACGCACTATTACATCTGATATTGGAGGGTAAGATTGAGGGTCGACGAGGTGTTGGGAGAAGGCGGGTTTCCTGGATGAGGAACATCCGAGAGTGGACGGGGCTGAGGACTGTGGGGAAACTGTTCCGAGCTGCCCAGGACGGGGAGGCCTACTCAAGGGTGATAGTCAACGTTGGGGAGACCTGCAGGACACGGAAAGAAGAAGATAGTCTCACTCTCTATCATCAGGGTGAGATCTATACATTATTTTGAATATTGGGATTAAACGAAACGACAGTTTCAAGTAGACACAAAGAGTATTTTTCTATTCTTCTTCTGATTGTAGATCTTGCGATCTGTTCATGCAGGATATCAACTTTCTTCCTGTGATGAAGACGACCAGCCTTCTCTCCATCTCTTTGGTGGTCGTCCTGGTGGTTATCGTGCATCACGATCTTAGGAATTCTTGCTTGATCCATTCTCTCTATGTGGTCCCTCCAAAATCTTCTTCTCTGCCAACTCCATCTCACTATGTCTTCAATTTTGCAGGGTTTGCCAATTTCTTCAACAAGTCACGGACATCAATATTTCAAAAAATATTGTGACCATTTAAAACATATTAAACATTTTTATTTAACTTTTAGGAGACGCTTATAAATTATTCAGTCCCACATAAATGAGGGCTGGAAATATTAAAAAAAGTGCCAAGTATTAAAAAAGTTAAAAACATGTTTTTGATCTCAATTGGTGTTACACATAAAGGCCAATAACTGTACAAAGTGATTGAATAATGTAGTGTAGTTCAAGTGTCATCTTAAAGATGCCACCCGTGGTACATGACGTATGTATCAATTAACATATTCTTATATTTTTCTTTGATTTGTGATTGAACCAGCCTTCTTTATCTCTAATATATATTTCCACTTTGTGGTAGAATTCTGTTAACCTTAATTATTTTTGCAAATGTTTTCTTTATATACTTATATATTTATTATTATGACAACATTAGAGAGAAAACATGTTGTTGAAAATATGTTGTATGTTGGCATCGACTGGCTTTAAACTTCTGGGTTTTGTGTCTTAAGAACTTGCAAACAGTTCCGAAATCCCGATGCGATGACATCAATATTTAACGGCATCGTTAGATCAAAATTAGAATACGCAAGTGGTGTATGGTCTCCATACTAGCAGAAGTATGTGGAGGTATTAGAACAAATCCAGAAAAAAATTCTGAGATCTGCATGCGGATGAATGGGGTATATCAGAGGTTTATGCACCACAATGATCTATTGATTAACACAGAGTACCGCAGTCTCGAATCAAGAAGAAAAGGTACATTGATGATCTTAAGATTTAAAATACTCCGTAACCTCATTGATAGCCCATACCTCTTAGAGTGTTATGGCTTCAATGCACCGGACAGGTATGGTCGCGCTAGTAGACACGAAATGTTATGCATACAGCTTAGCAGAACAAATGTTTTGGCGCAGCATACAATGACCCGGGGTATGGTGCTCTTGAATGAGGTGTCAGTCGATGTGGACATTCTCCAAATGACCTATGCGTCATTTAAGGATCATATAGGAACCAACTGCCGAGACATGTGTATTATTTTAACATGTATGTCTGTGTTATTTTTGTAAAATGTATACAGTAATTGGGTTCTTAAGACCTGTTGTATACAATAATAAAATAATAAAAATCAAGCTACTTACGCTTTTCACTTAAATATTACAAAAATATAGGTTATACCTGTTATACCTGTTATACCTGTATATACCTACATTCGAACCTGGTTATTACGAGAAAAGTGGGACCGATTGAATTAGCTCGTCATATGTATTACTTGTACATAAGTCATTTAATGCTTACAAACATACCCATCACATGAAGATACAAAGTATCTGGATTGGTCACATAATACAAAAAGTTGCAATTGCAATATATACTCTTTTATCTAGCTTCTGCAATTGTAACAACATAAAGAAGAAGATATAACGAATGCTGATATGAGAAACGAATGTAGAGTGGGAGAAGGTATTATGAACAAAATTATGAAAGGATCGCTGCGTTGGTTCGGACATATGGAGCGCATGGATGGATAAAGAATGGTTAAAAAAGTTAACGATGTAAATGGAGTACGGAGTCGAGGTAGACCGAGTAAAACATGGCATGATCAAATTAATCAAGTTTTTAAGGCTTTTCATGTTAGAAGTCGGAAGAATCAACGTGCGTATATGACTCGTTATATGAATGTGGAGGAATCTAAAGAGGTGTGTCAGGATAGAGTAGTGTGGCGGTCCATTCTCTCTGATTACCCCTGCGTAGAAACGGCGTGATGGTTTGTTTGTTTGTTTTTAAAGAATAGGAATTTATTAAAAAAATATCATTAACGTGTTCTTGGGTGTATTTTAAAAATGACGAGACTAACTTTTTTTTTAAATGTTTTAAGTATAAATACATATTTTTGTCGATAAAATTATTCAATAATAAAAGTTGTAAAAATCTTCTTAAATTATATATTTAGTTACTAATATTTGTGTCTTCGACCGGTTTCGGCAGCTCACTGCCATCTTCTGATTCACCAGAAAGAGCTGCCGAAACCGATCGAAGACACAAACATTAGTGGATTAAAACCAAAGATACATTTAAAATAGATTTTTTCCAATTTTTATTTTATTTTCATTATTTACATTAAACGTCTGCCATGAAATTTCAAATAACAAAAATATTTTTTTCATTAAGTGATTTGACAAAAATGATATTGGTTTTATTCAATTAGAACTCTCAGCTTCAATTTCTTTTTTTTAATACACATGTAAATACACACATAATCACTCAACAATTTGTCACCGGCATGTAGGAACTTTTTTCTTTGTAGCAGTGCAACATTTGAAAACGAGTTAAAAGTGGCAATATTTAACTTGTCAATTTAACCTATCTGTCTTGCATAACTATTAAAAGAACCGCTAGTGATAAGACAGGTTGCTTTAATATTTGAATAATTATTGAAATATTATTAAAAATGGTTGAACTACAGAAACAGCGCGTTGAACAGGAGATGTCGAAGTTCGTCGACACTTTAGACAGAACGTACTTGCGTAGGCTCCAAGTAAGTTTGTATCAAAGTAACGTGAATATTTTAAGGTTATCTCGTACAATGATCATTTTTAAGTGTTTCTGGTTTTCAGGGGGACATGCATCGGTGTGCCGCTAAATGCTGCGACAGCAGAAGCAATTCTTTGGAAGCTACGCATAGCTGCATCGAAAATTGCGGAGTTCCATTGACTAAAGCCAATAATTATGTACAAGTATGTATCTATACTGCTACCATTTAGATAATAATCAAGAGCGATAATGCGATTTTGGTCTAAATCGATCTTAAGTGTTCTGATATGATATTGATTATTCAAATATATATATCCTTTTTGTATTTATTTGTTAACAAAGTAACTAACTAACCATCACGCCGTTTCTCAGGAGGGGTAGGCAGAGAGGATGGATCGCCACATTGTTCTATCCTGGCATAATTCTCGCGCCTCTTCTACATTCACACATCGTGACATGCACGCTCGTCGCATGCACAAACATGGCCGCCTTTCAGTAATTGATTAATTTGGTCATGCCATGTCTTCCTTGGCCTTCCTCGACTTCTTTTACCATTCTCATTACTTCTATATATCTTTTTAACCATTCTTCCCTCATTCATTCGTTCCATATGTCCAAACCATCTTATTGACCCTTTCTTAATTTTATTTATCACGCATTCATCCGCCTTACATTCCTTTCTTATTTTATCATTAGATATTCTATAATACATTGTTTTTCCGCACATTTAGTGACCTCATTTCTACGGCATTTATCCTACTTTCATTCTTCTTCTGCCAACTCCAAGCTTCACCCTTTCATAAGGGTCGGGACTAAAACTCCATTGTGCACTGCCATCTTTGCTTCAGTCGATATATTTCTATTTGCCATAATGACTTTGATTGTACCATTTATTTTGTTTCCAATCCAACCCTTCTTCCGATATCTTTCTCCATTTTTTCCATCTCTTGTAAACATGCTTCCCAGATAAACAAATTCGGCAACTTGCTCTAATTTCTCACTGATGTCACAATCCGTCATACATTATTCCTTTTCAAATACAGTAACTTTAGACTTTGACACGTTCATCACAAGGTCATACTTATTGCATACTTCGTACATTCTTCTCCATGCTGTCAGCGATTAAAACAGCGTCGTCTGCATATAACAAACAGCTGATGGACATATCTAGAGACATTGATAATAAAAATATTATTAATATCCGACTGAAGGCGTAGACAGTTGTCAGGATTTTTTATTTCTAGGAATAATTTCAAGTCGTCGGCAAATTTAGTAGTAAGGAACCTAAGTAAAAGGGTTAATAAGATACATTCAAATATGAGCTGCAAATGTAGTATGCCGCAGTTCAAAACAATTTTTTTTAGACTTCAAATGTAGCCAGCTCACGCTAAAGGAGTTTAACCCTCCCTTCACTGTGATGGGTATCTTCTACACGTTGCTTCTAAAACCATCAATATCTCTATAAATATAATAAATACAAGGTTAAGATTTTAGGTATTCCTCTATAATATATTTACGCATTGATTTAAAAAATAATATTAATAATAATCAGAATTTATCGGGTGCATCGGAGGTATTTTGTGAAAATCGAAAACAATGTCGCGTATAAACAGACAAACACACTATATTCGCATCTCGCTCTTGCATATGTTCTAGCTCAATGTTCTCACTTGCCGTCCCGCCGCCGCCGGCAGTTGCTTTCGGGCTTGCGACCAGAGCGGATCTATACCCATTCCGTGAGCGTTGCCAGATGTTTTTTTAAATGTTTTCAGCAATTAAATCTCAATTATTATAATTTTTTACTTCAATTATAATTATATAAGGGGATTAGCTATGAATGTTCCTATTTTTCCGATTTAAAATCGCTAATTTTTTAACGCGTACTGACTACCCTACACCGGAACGCACGTTTTTATTTTAGCACCGTAAGGGAAAGGTGGCGATGAGGTTTGCAACCCATTACACCGCGTCTCCCTCAGGGCGAAAAGCGAAGGATGGAGTGCCGCATTGGTTAAAGTGTGACAGTCCATTCTTTCTGCCTACCCTTTCGGGGAGACGGCGTGATGGTTAGTTAGTTAGTTAGTTAGTTAGTTTTAGGGAAAGGTTAAGTATTGTGCCCACGGTTGTTTTTATTATGAGTGATAATTTAATGTGACATTATGTTCTGTTCGTTTCAGAGTGAAATTAGTCATCTGCAGGACAGATTACAGCGTTGTGTGATGCAGTGCAATGATGAAATTCGTGACCTCATGGGCCCCAATCCCACCCAAGAACAGGTAATGATTATTCTCCATACAGTTGGATTCCCTGGGAGAAATATTTTTTATAGAATTCTACGTACTGTCTGCTGAACATTAGCAAAACTTTTCTTGATATATGTATTGGAAATATGCTATATTATCTGGTAGCTTATGCACTCTTATTCTTGTTTATTATTCTTCTTTGTCAGCCTTTATCGGTCCACTGCTGGACATAGGCCTCTTCCCTTCTCTTCCACTCGTCTCTATCTCCTGCCAGCCGTAGCCACATTTCCCCCTCCACGGCAGCAATGTCGTTGGCCCACCTTATTTGTGGCCTGCCGACGTTTCTCCTATTCTCCCATGGTCTCCACCTTATTATTTTCTGGGTCCATCTATCCTCACTCTGTCTCGCCACATGACCTGCCCATTGCCACTTCAGTCTCGCTAGGCGTTCCATGATGTCCGTTATTTTTGTTCGGCGTCTAATCTCCTCGTTTCTGATTTTATCTCAGAGACTGACGCCGAGCATATGTCTTTCCATGGAACGCTGCGTGACTGCGTGACTTTTTATTATCTTTGATTATTGTTATATGATATTAAATGTTCTTCATCTGCTTATTTGATTTTGTAATGTGTGTGTTAACTATTTAAATAACCATCATGCCGTTTCTCCGAAAGGGTAGGCAAAAATAATGGACCTTCACACTGTTCTTTTCTTACATACTTACATTGATTCCTCAACTTTCATACATCATCAAAAAGATATTATATAATGCCTTATCAAGGCGAAACTTATTCCCATAAACTGTAATAAAACTTCTAGTAAACAGACGTTTTCGTTCGTAATGATGTAAAATTCCATATTAAATAATTAATTTAAATGAAAACGTCTGTCTTCTAGGAGTTTTATTAAATTTTATATGAAATGACATATTTCGATATATTTGATAATGCCTTAGAAGGGTGAAACATGCCATTCCATATAAAATTTAATAAAACTCCCAGAAGACAAAAATTTTCATTTATATTAATTAATTCATATTATTGTTATTTTTATTCTTAAATTGTTTTTTCTTTAATGATTTGAATTGTTACTTTTCAGACGGATAAGTTGACAACGCAGTTTGAAAAGTGTGCAGTTAAGTGCGTGGACAAGCACGTAGATTCCATTCCCAACCTCATGAAGACCATGCGACAGGTACTGGCTGCGGGGGTGCCCGACAGAGGACAAGTTCCAGCTTAATTCGTTGGATAATAGTTACACAACCCATACCGGGCTTAAGCCTCCTCCGGGAATGTCTTCAAACTGCTTTTGCACTAATGCCATCCAGTTACCATCTAAACAGGTCTATTAACCTCTCCGTACGTGCCGCCCCAACTGTCGGGCCATTGAATACATGGCTAGATAGTGTAGGACCCCATGCTTGTGGCTTATTTATAATTTTTCTAAAATTCCAAGATTATGCCAAAATTTGGACTACCAGCGACATCTATTGATGTTTACAAAATTAAATAATGTATCAGTCAGTGGTAGTACTCCTATAGAAAGCCCAGAAGCCCGTCTTGCGTAAGAAATTTTGAATCAAAACCTCTTCTGGCTTACAGAGGTTCAGCTCTTGTGACTATTCCTCTTATGTCTGATGGGAACATTTTTGGAAGGTGATTTGGTGGGTTGTTGTTATGCGGGGGCATGATTACTTATGAAGGACTGGGAGGATTAATCCCATCCCCCCTACCTAACCTATGGCGCTAGTATGCTGGCAGCAGCATAGCGCCCCCTGGAGCAAAGACGGGGTCCTTGTCTCCAGGGGCCGCTATGTTATTGTTATACACTTGTCTATGCCGAAATAAATAACTGTGTACCAACCAACCTGTGACGTTTAACTTGCACACCGAACCACCTCACACTACACTTAGATTTGGGGGGCTTGATTCAAAATTTCTTACGCATGCTGGGCTTCTATGGAAGTACCACCACTGATATCAGTTCCATTTTTACGATTTCTACAATAAATAAATTTTTCAGATAATGTCCATTTTGTCAAAATATATAACATTAAATATTTGTAACCAAAGCGAAGATTTATATATTTCGTAATAAATTTCGTTACTGAATTTCTCAAAATTTATATATTTATTTATCTTTGAAGATGTTAATCAATATATCATTGGAGTAAGCCAAGTATTGATAAAACAGTTAACAATAATTTGTGATGTTAATATAAGATAACAGTTCAGGAGTTCAATATTTTGTTTAATTAAATATCCCCCTCAGTATTTTGAGTCCAACCCACAAACAATTCAATTTTCAATATTAACTACATTCTATTTTCTGATTTTATTTTTATGTGGCCACAATGATATTTACCAAATATGTGGTTGAATGATAGTGGCAGAAAATAGAATCACAGAGCTTTTCCGGAGAGTTCTAGTAATATATCAAAGTATTATGCATGTTGAAGAACAGATGTACGAGGTCCGTTCAAAAAGTATCGCGAATTTTGTGTTTTTTCAAAAATTATTTATATATTCATGAATTTCTATTTTGTCCCCTTCAAAGTAATCCCAACCAGATATTATACACTTGTGCCAACGTTTTTTTCAATCCTCGAAGCACCCCAAAAAATCATTTTTTGTGATCTTGTTCAGCTCCTCCTTCGATGCCGTCTTTATCTCCTCAATCGTAGCCTAGCGTCGTCCTTTCATGGGCCTCTTCAGTTTCGGGAACAAGAAAAAGTCACAGGGGGTCAGATCTGGGGAATACGGTGGCTGCGGCATTATTGGTGTGTTGTTTTGGCCAAAAATTCGCGCACAAGCAGATGCGAAATTGAGCAATTTTGGTACGAATTTCGCGGCGACCGATCTCATGCCCAAATCATTGGTAAAAATCGAATGGCACGAGCCAAGCGATATGTTTAAGTCCTCAGCAACTTCTCTAGCGGTGATTCGATGATTGGCCAATACTATGTTATTCACTTCATCAATGTTTTCGTCTGTTGTTGACGTGCTCGGGCATCCGGCAGGCTCTTTTTCGTTCACATCTTCTCGGTCCTCTGAGAACATTTTGTACCACCGATAAACGTTGCTTTGGTCCAAGATAGCTTCACCATATGCCACAGTCAACATTCGGAATGCGTCCGGGGACTTAATTTTGTTTTTCACTCAAAATTTGATACAGATTCTTTGATCCATTTTTTTGGAGTGGGCAAAAATCGAAGACGAGCCAAAACACGTGCAAGCAAAGTGGCTCTCAAAAATTAACTGAACATTCAAACTGGCCGAACTTATCGGCATAAGTGAGAGACATGAGTATTAGCATAACGCCACAAAAAAATCAAAAATCGAATATACGTAACCGGCGGAAATTCAAAATTCGCGATACTTTTTGAACATACCTCGTATGTCTTCATATTATTAAAAAAACACTCATACTTATTCAATTCCCACACAAAGAGATAATTATGGAATTGCATTTTATTTTTATATAAAAATATCACTTAATATTAATTTCTAATAATAATATTCAGATATTTTGTAAATCATTGAATTAATAAGTATAACCTAAATATTGTAACAAATATTTTATAACGCGTTAATATTATTAAAAATATATATCTAGACATCTATTACATTATGTAACATAATCGTTTATGTAAAATTCATATGGTAGTGTTTTGTTTTAGGTAATTATAATTTGTACAAATTGATAACAAGTATAGTTTTGTTTCATGAAAATTAAAGTAGTTTTTTTTATTAATAATATTGTGTTTTATTTTTATATTCATTCATTCATTTTCAGACTTGGCCTCCTCCACAACGGTCCTCCACTGACTTCTGTCTCTGGCCATCTCTCTTCATTCCCCAGCTCCTTCCATTTTCTCCCAATCTTCTTCCACGCAATCCGCCCATCTTTTCTTCGGTCTGCCTCTAGGTCTCTTTTCGCGGGGCACCCATCTATTGTGGTGATTCTAGCTATATAATTTGTGGTGTTGCACCCTCTGGCATTCTTTCCACATGGCCAGCCCACCGTAGGCGTTGAGGCTTATGAATCTTATTACTGTTTCATGGTTAATCAGTTCTTCAAGTTCAAGGTTTCTTTTAATTCTGTAAGTCCCATCCTCCAGCGTGGGTTCAAAAAATTTTCTCAGTATTTTCCTCTCATAAACTGCCAACCTGTCTTCCTCATTTTATTTTTATATATATGCTTTTATTTTTGGGTTTTGTTAAAAATACTAACAATATTATCATTTTTTTACCATGCTATTCACTTATAAATATAATAGAGGTATATTGATGATTTTAATTTAATTCTTTTCAAATTTCCCTCCAATGGGGAAAATAATATTTTCTCCTATGGCAGCACCGAATGACGCATTTCCTTCACTCTTCCGGGCATGCGCATTAACTTCACGCTATTCTGATAGCGTTTTTTTTTATATATTAAAAATTGTAAAACTCGTTCAACGGAGCTGTAGCTCGTGCGGCTGACTACCCTCAGTTGAGTTATGACGTTAAGTGCCATTCTGGCATTAAATTGTTCTAGTAAAGAAAGTTTATCGAGTAGTAAACCGTTATCTACCATGCCTTCGTTAATTTCTAGTAATTGGTGAGTAGAATTTAAATTATTTAATTATTTTCTAACTCTGTCGGCCATATTGCATTCAGCTGTCATGTTTACGGTTACTTGTTTTGAAACTGCGGTTGTTTTGTTTTGATTTAGTGATTTTAATATATTATACTATTTAATATTCATAATACACGTTCAAGACATGTATATTTTCAATTCTATTTATTTATTTATTTAATGTTTTTATTATTTATACGCCTGTATTCACGCGACTTGCGTTCCGCCCTTTTCCCCATACCATTGTTTCTTTTGTTCTCATTCCTCTTCGTACGATGTTTCTAAATACTTTTCCATTTATTTTATATCGCCTTTTTAGACAAAATTGTGACATTTAATAAGTTTGCGTACTTTCAACCTTTGACTAGATTTAATTGTGAAAATTGGTCCATCTCGATCGTAAACAAAAGCATTATTGCAATCACACCGTGTACTTAGGCTCAGCTGATTCCAATTCGAATGGAAAATTCCACTGGCGACCGAGTCCACTCGACAAGTACTGTACTCTTTCAAAGAAATGCAACTGATTGTACTACGGAATCATTTTAATAGTTTATTTATTATTTATTTGAGTCGTTGTTTTATAAAACGTGTTTTTAATTCAAAAGTTTTATTTTTTATTTAAAAGGTCGTAAATCTATGTCATTTTCATTCAATTATCGTATGATTTTTATTTATATCTATACCAGTTTCTTATTCGATGCTAATTTGTAATCACACATAACGTAATATTTATACAAGTTAACTGTACCTACCCACATGTTGAAAATTCAACCGTCCAACACTATAGTTTGAATTGTTACCCCTCGTGGAATATTTTAAAGATTCAAAAAAAGAATTAATTTTAAGTTCTATGGTTCTCGAGTTGAACTAAAAAATGTTTGTATTCGAGGGAAAAAATACGTACACCATCGCATCATTTTTCCGTAAGGTTAGGCAGAAAGAATGGACCGCCACACAACTCAATCCTGATACCTGTCTAGAATCTTTCACATTCATACAGCGAGTCATACGCTCGCGTCGATTCTTTCGACTTTTAACATGGCCGACCTTTTTAATTTGATTAATTTTGTCATGCCATGTTTTTCTCGGTCTTCCTCGAGTCCGTAATCCATTAACATCGTTGACGTAAACTTTCTTTAAAAAAAAATTCAGAATGAAACCCATGACTAACCACGCGCAAAGATAAGAAAGATATACTTGTTTATGCGGGAGATGCCTTTTGGTGGCGATGAGGTTCGCAACCCATCACACCGCGTCTCTCGCGATGGCGAAAAGAGAAGGATGGAGTGCCGCATCGATTAAAGTGTGGCAGTCCATTCTTTCTGCCTACCCTTTCGGGGAGACGGCGTGATGGTTAGTTAGTTAGTTACTTGTTTATTTTCTTATCACAGCATCCGACGTGTAAGCTTCTGAAATACATTTCTTTGGTATTCATATTATAATTCAGCAATTGCTTCTTTCATCTAAGGCAATTAAGATCCATAAAAAGAAATATTCCCGTTGACAGTTTCAAAACATTAATCAAGTCCTTCGTCGTGTCCCGACTAGATGCAATGAAGTCTACGCCAACATCCCCAAACAGTAAACAAATAAACTCCAGTCTGCATTCAATGCAGCAGCAAGACTGATAAGGGGTGTGCCAAAGAGTTGTCACATAACACAACATCTTGAGGAGCTCAACTGGCTGAAATGTCCAGAAAGGATACTATACAAGCTCTGCTGGACGGACTATAATGCGTTGCATGGAATGGCACCAGCTTATATATCTGAACTCTGCACCAACGAGAACCTGAATACCAGACAGTCTACATTGCGATCAGCTAAGTCTTCTGCGATCGGTAGATTGACTGTGCCAAAACGCTGTCCAAGCACAAACTTTGGCGACCGAGCCTTCGCGGTAGTCGGCACTTCAGCCTGGAACAATCTTCCAGCAGACCTTAAGTGAATAGATAATCAGAGTTTAGATCGAACCGGGTGGTGGTCTAGGGGATAGAACGCTTGGCTCCTGATCCAGGGGACATGGGTTCAAGCCCGGACGCGACCAGATTCTTTCTTCATAATAATGAGCTATTTTCTGCTCACATTGAAGATTGTATCATTGATATAAATCCTTGATGCTTGTCTTTAAAAAAAAAAAAACTCAAAACGCACCTTTTCAAATTATCATTTTCTGATAGGAAGGGCTTTTCGACTACGTCGCCCTCATACAACTATGTTTATTATTATTATTTAGTTCATAAAATAAAATATGTCAGAAATAAAAAGTGTGGCAGTCCATTCTTCCTTCCTACCCCTTCGGGGAGACGGCGTGATGTTTAGTTAGTTTTTTTTTAGTTTATAAAACGGAGCATTTTCAACAGCGCCCTTGAGATGAGTAATTCATAAAAATGCTGCTCTATAAATTATCCAATTTATTATTATATTATTATAATACTTCTTACGTATTAATAAGTTTCCTGGATGTAGACTTCATCATGTTGTGTGAGATGTTTCGGACCCTTTGCCCATTGAAGGACTGCACTGGATTGGAGTGCCTGACATTCTAGTTCCGGGATTCCCATTCGATCCTCTGCAAAGTAATTTATTTGAAAAAAATCGAGAACGGTTTTCCGTTGCCTTATGGGTTTTTCCGTAGGGTTGGCCTTCCCTTAGATGTGTGAGTCTGGTTATATCATGCCGGACAATCGCCCTCTCACTATTCGCTATGACAATGATGGAATGTCAGTGGTCACATTGCCCATGGTTCGCAGGACCCAAAGACGAGTCGCGGATTCTGGTGAATAGGCCTTGGAGATTACTCCTGATGTTTTATAGAACAGTATTTCTCAGAAGAAAGTTTTATTATTTTTATTTTTATTAAATAAAGTTATAAAAAAAATTACAGGAACCTTTTACAACCTATAAAACAATATTTTATAACGATATACGACAAAATCTCATGCTGATATAAGAAAGGAATGTAGAAGCGGAAGAAGGTATTATGAACAAAATTATGAAAGGATCGCTGCGTTGGTTCGGACATATGGAACGCATGGATGGAGAAATAATGGTTAAGAAAGTATACGTTAATGATGTAAATGGGGTACGCAGTCGAGACAGACCGAGGAAAACATGGCAAAATTAATCAAATTTTAAATGTTGGTCATGTAAGAAGTCGGATAAATCGACGTGCCTGTAGACTCGTTGTATGAATGTGGAGGAAGCTAGAGAGGTTTGCCAGGATAGAGTAGTGTGGTGGTCCATTGAAACGGCGTGATGGTTTGTTTTTTGTATCAATTAATGATATACAAATCGCAAATGAGAAAAACAACAAAAACATTAAATATCGGTAATTAGAACATATTAACGGCATTTTCGACGAAAGATCGCAAGAGAACCGGCATCTCTTACCTCATTTGACAATTCGTTATATAATTTAAATCCTCTATATAAAAAAAACACCTTTCTCTGTACTTTCAAGTCTGGGTCTCCGAAGTCGGAATCTATCACGACCTCTCGTCAAATAGTCATGTATTTCATAACTATATGCTATTTTTAGTTAGATATGCAGGCACCATATTACTCTTAACTTTATAAACAAAAATCAAAGTGTTGTAAAGAACTAGTTTTCTTGAATTTTTTTTTTTTAATTTGCTTAACATTGTTGAAATCCTATTATATCTACCCCAACCAAGTATAGCCCTCATTCCTTTATTCTGTAAAACCTGTAGTTTATCAATATCTCCTTTAATTGCAAAAAAACAATACAGAAGATCACTGTAGGATTAGAGTGGTGTATTTTGAAAAGGAATGGTATTCATATCAGGGTTTTAGTAAGGAATTGCGTTATGGAACCTGATTTGAATTTCGATCACGATCGCTTTTTGTTAACCTTTCCCTTACGGTGCTAAAATAAAAACGTGCGTTCCGGTGTAGGGTAGTCAGTACGCGTTAAAAAATTAACGATTTTAAATCGGAAAAATAGGAACATTCATAGCTAATCCCCTTATATAATTATAATTGAAGTCAAAAATTATAATAATTGAGATTTAATTGCTAAAAACATTTAAAAAAAAAAACTTTTGACAGCGCTCACGGAACGGGCATAGACCCGCTCTGGTTGGAAGCCCGAAAGCGATTGCCGGCGGCGGCGGGACGGCCGAGAGTGAGAACATTGAGCTAGAACATATGCAAGAGTGAGATGCGAATATAGTGTCGCGTACTCAGCGCTACGAATTTTGTTTCCGATGTTCACAAAATACCTCCGATGTACCCGATGAATTCTGATTATTATTAATATTATTTTTTTAATCAATGCGTAAATATATTATGGAGGAATACTTAAAATCTTAACCTTGTATTTATTAAATGTATAGAGATATTGATGGTTATTAGAAGCAACGTGTAGAAAATACCCATCATAGGTTAGGGAGGGTTAATTAATTCATGACAATATTAATCGATACAAATCGGCATCGCATCTTCCCGTCGATCGCGTCACTAGTCAAGAGCATGTTTTTATTTGGAGACTTGCCAGATTGGCGGGGGAAACATTGTCTCGTTGAATATTTGGTTGATTCAAATTTAGAACATAATATTATGTATTTATATGCCACGTTGTCAATTTTTCTCCCTCAGTGTTTTGAGAATACTCGAACTCTATGCACGCTCGCAGCGATCGTCCGGAAAAGTATTAAAATATCGGGAATTTCGCGATATTCGAGGTGGATTTTTACTTGATTTATATTTTGTTTGATGGTGTACCGCAAGGGTCAGACATGTGTCCTCTTTAGCATCAAAAACTTAAATGTTATTATTTTAAAATCCCGGAAATATGTTTCAATCTATTTTTAAACACGACTATACTGTGAAGCGTCTACTTGCAATTATATTTCCTAAGATGCCTTTTACTGTGTTAAACATAATTTTTTTATTATATATTATAAATAGACATTGTAATATTGACGAGCTTCGTGGCCGAGTGTTAAATGACTGTCACACCGGAGGTCCCGGGTTCGATTCCCGGCGATGGGAGTGTGATTGTCACACTGTCTTTGGTCTGGTGAAGAATTTACGTGACGATAAAATGGTGATAGATTAGTTACCTATTACATGTCACGAGAATCAATATGATAACTATACCCTTTACATTGATTTGGCTTGCGCTGTAATGGTGTAAAGAGCTATTTAATAAAATAATAACACACATAATGAAGTTTCTAGGCATCTGCTTAAAACATGTAACACACCAAATCACCTTCCAACAATGTTCCCATTAGACGTAAGAGGAATAGCCACATGAGCTGAACCTCTGTAAGCCAGAAGATCCAAGTCCAAGTCCAAGATGCTCTCCAAAGTCAAGAGTATTTGTCTTCTGGATGTACTTTCAATAATATGAAAGGCATCGCTTTCTGGAAGTTTTAGTTGCTTGCGCGACTTGCAATTGGTGATTATACAGTGATATGCATTTGCGGAAGTTTACTTGCTAATATGTACTCTTCGCTTCACATTTGTCACAACTAAAAAAACATTTAAGATAATTTTTAATTTGCAAAAAAATTATGTATTATACTTTTAAAAAATACATAATTTATTTGTTAGTATTATTTCAAATCATCCTGAATAATACGGTAAACATACGTTTGCTGGAAGTTTTCTGATATTATAAGAGGTCGACATGTTTTACCTTGCGGCGATTGTTTTTAAATTAATTAATTTATAATTAAAACTCGATTACTTTTTGGTTTTAAATTTAATCATTTATATACAAAAATATATTAATAATAGTGACAATTTGTTTTCGCCTTGCGAGGGCACACTGAAACGTTTGAATGAAAAATTGCCCTTGCAAGGCGAAACAAATGTATCGCTATTGTTATTTTTGTATTCAAATCTTCTTCTTTTTGTCCTGTCACACCTCCGTGGTGCATAGGGCCTCAAGGAACCACGACTCTGTCGCATGCCTGATGCCTAACATCATCTCAAGTGAGGTCTGCTGCCTTAACCTCGTCCTGCAGGGCTCTTCTCCAGGTGGCTCTAGGTCTGCCTCGCTTCCTCTTTCCCCCCATAGGGGACCAGTCTAGTGCACCCTGAGCGATGCAGGCTGGGTTCCGTCTCAGAGTGTGACCATGTAATTTTTTCAAATTAACCCATGTAAAACCAAAAAGCAAACGAGCTTTAATTTTACGTTAATTAAATAATGGAGTTTTACAAAATTAAAACCGGCAAAATTATCAAGCAAAGGTTTACTTCAGTTTTTTTTCTGTTCAGAATATATTTTTATTTGAAGAAGAATTTGAAGTGGTTCTAGTGGTTTTTTGAGAAGTTTTTTTTAAATAAAAATCCATCGAGATGATGATGTACATGGTGTGTGAAGACTACTCATGGTAATTTGGTTTTATAATTAAATTTTACCACCATAGTTACTAACTATCATACACGGACTGCTTCTATGAAGCGCCAAAACTTAATTGATCGCTCCCCAGTACCTACATCCGACACAGATATCTCTCCTAAAAATTCAATAAAACTTCTTGGCGTCCATCTAGAGACTGATCTTTCATTGAAAACTCAAATCAATTAAAGAGTCAGCAGTAGCTTCTTTCATCTAAGGCAATTAAGATCCATAAAAAGAAATATTCCCATTGACAGTTTTAAAACATTAATCAATTCCTTCGTCGTATCACGACTAGATTATTGCAATGGAGTCTACGCCAACATCCCCAAACAGCAAACTAATAAACTCCAGTCTGCATTCAACGCAGCAGCAAGACTGATAAGAGGTGTGCCGAAGAGTTGTCACATAACACAGCATCTTGAGGAGCTCCACTGTCTGAAATGTCCAGAAAGGTTTACAATACAAGCTCTGCTGGACGGTCTTCAAAGCGTTGCATGGTATGGCACCAGCTTATATATCTAAACTCTGCATCAACGAGAACTTGAATGCCAGACAGTCTACATTGCGATCAGCTAAGACTTCTGCGATCGGTAGATTGACTGTGCCAAAACGCAGTTCTAGCACAAACTTTGGCGACCGAGCCTTCGCGGTAGTCGGCCCTTCAGCCCGGAACAATCTTCCAGCAGACCTTAAGTGCATTGAGATTCAGTCAAGAGTTTGGATCACGACTCAAAACGCAGCTTTTTAAATTATCATTTCCTGATAAGAAGGGTTGATCCGACAGCGTTTGGTGCAGCCCTCACTCTAAATATGTTTATTTTTAACTAGTTCTTAAAACGGAGCATTTTCTACAGCGCCCTTGAGATGAGTAATTCCTAAAAATGGCGCTATACGAGTATATATTATCCAATTTATTATTATTATTATTAAGTAGTTAACGCTCAAGGAATGTAAAGCGGATGGACCGCCACACTGGTATATCCTGACATAACTCTCGCGCCTCTTCCACATTCAAACATCGTGATATGCTCGCTCGTCGATTGTTCCTACTTCGAAAATGGTCGCATTTTAGTAATTGATTGATTTGGTCATGCCATGTCTTCCTTGGCCTTCCTCGACTTATTTTTCCATTCACACTACTTGTATATATCTTTTTAACCATTCTTCCCTCATACCTTCGTTCATCACAGTAACAGCAAATATTATGATATGATATTGAAAGAAGGGTTGGGGCAGACAACAAAGTGAACGGTGCACTAAAAGTGACAAACAAAACAAACAAACAACAACAAAACCATCACGCCGTTTCCCCGCAGGGGTAGGCAGAGAGAATGGACCACCACACTACTCTATCCTGGCACACCTCTCTAGCTTCCTCCACATTCATACATCGAGTCATACACGCACGTCGATTCTTCCGGCTTCTGACATGACCAACTTTTAATATTTGATTAATTTGGTCATGCCATGTTTTCCTCGGTCTACCTCGACTCCTTACTCCATTTACATTGTTAACGTATACTTTTTTAACCATTCTTTCTTCACCCATGCGCTCCATATGTCCGAACCAACGAAGCGAACCTTTCATAATTTTGTTCATAATACCTTCTTTCGCTCTACACTCCTTCCTAATATCAGCATTCGAGATTCTGTCGTACATCGTTCTACCACATATACTCGTACGTCTTAGGGACCTCATCTCTACCGCATTTATTCTGCTCTCATCTTTCTTCTGCCAGTTCCATGCTTCGCTTCCATACATAAGGGTTGGAACCAGAACTCCATTGTGAACGGCCATTTTCATTTTCTCCATTGTGACAAACAAAAACAAATACTTGTCTAAATAGGCTAGTATGGCAGTACACAATGGTGTTCTTGTATCCACCATTATGTGTGGAAATGAAATGAATCATGGAACTGGCAAAATACGGACGAAAGCAGAATAAATGCAGTAGAAATGAGATCTCTTAGAATAATGTATAAAAATCTGTGTATGTGAATGCAATGCGAAAGAAAGTGTTATGAATATAATGTTGAAAAGGTTATTATTATGGTTTGGACACATGGAAAGAAATAATGATAAAGAAAGTATATGTTAACGAGGTAAATGTATGGAAATGAATCATGGAACTGGAAAAAGAAGGATGACAGTAGAATAAATGCAGTAGAAATGAGATCTCTTAGAAGAATGTACTCGTACATGATAATGTCAAATGCAAATATAAGAAGTGAATGCAGTGCAAATGAACGTGTTATGAACAAGAGAATGAAAGGGTCGTTACGATGATTTAGACACATGGAAAGAATGATACTTTAAATATATGTTTACGATGTAAACGGAACAAGAAATAGATGAAGGCAGCATGATCCAATCAATCAAATATTAACTAACTAACTAACTAACCATCACGCCGTCTCCCCGAAGGAGTAGGCAGAAAGAATGGACTGCCACACTTTTCTTTCCTGACATATTTCTCTCGCTTCCTCAACATTCATACATCGTGTCATGCACGCGCGTCGACTTCTCTGACTCCTCACATGGCCGACATTCAATATTTGATTTATTTGATCGTGCCACGTTTTCCTCGGTCTTCCAAATATTAATTTTAGATAAAGGCGTTAACACTGCGGAATTCCATAATGACGATTTTTTTTATGAATTAAAACACTGTTTTTTCCACTTTTGAGTTTATTTTTCTCGACATGTTTCGAAGGCTTACACCTTCATCATCGGGAGAACGATATAAACTCTACTTTATTTCGTTCTCCTGATGATGAAGGTGTAAGTCTTCGAAATATGTCGATAAAAATAAACTCTAAAGCGGAAAAAACAGTGTTTTAATTCATAAAAAAAATCGTCAATTATATATTAGATATCGGCCGAGTCGGAGAAATTGACGTGCGTGCATGAAACGATGTATGAATGTTGAGAAAATGAGAGAAATATGTTAGAAAAGAAAGGTGGTCCATTATTTCTGCCTACTCCTTCGCGGAGACGGCGCGATGGTTAGTTTGTCGGTTTAAGTGACAGAATGTATGTATTGCCCACTGCAATTGATTGATTCCAATCACTTCAATTGCAGCCCATAGCAATAAAATTCCATATCAAAACAGTCCACGAATGTCGTGGTATTAATACACGTGAATCCTGCAAGACACGCTATCAAATATGTATATTTTTTATACGTTCCTCACGACTACGTGACGAACGGCGAAAAAAAATCGATATATAGTTTTTTTTTCTCGGCAAAACATTAAAACATGCGCACTTGGCAGGCATTCTAAAAGCAGATTCGAAGTTTGAAAACAACGCTTTTTTTATATATGAACATTACCGGGGCATGTTGGCAAAAATTCTTTCTCGCGTACGTACTTTGGCTGTTCATTGTTGGCATAGCTTCGTGATA
Organism: Lepidostoma basale; assembly: GCA_022606425.2. NCBI lineage: Eukaryota > Metazoa > Arthropoda > Insecta > Trichoptera > Lepidostomatidae > Lepidostoma > Lepidostoma basale. The sequence goes on from JAHDVF020001163.1 coordinate 715,680, forward strand.
GTATCCCTGCCAGGAAATGTTTCTCTTGGGTTAATTAATGTGTTGAATAAAAGACACGTAATACATTGATACGCAGGTGTGTTTATATACTCTTTGATGTGGTTTTGTCTCTTCTTCTTCTTATACTGGTTGGAGACCGCTAAGGCCTGTTTGTGCAGAGTTTGCGGTCTCTCGAAGACCCCCCATCTCTTGGGGGGTCTTCCAGGCATCCTTCTTCTCTTTGATTTCCATTTTAGGGCAAGGTGTGGTAATTTTTTAATGTCCATTCTTCCCACATGGTCCCTTCAATATCTTATTTGTCTCCCCACCTGACAACATCCTGGATTTCACACATTTCTCTGATTGTGGCGTTTCTTATTCTGTCGCGATTCTGCCTGTTTTTTTTCTTAGAGTTTTGTCTCACACTAGACATTATTTCTTATAAAGACTTACTATAATCGATACGTTTAAATTTATGCTTCTAATCATATCATCATCATCTTCAGCGTTACAGCCCTTGGTGGGTCTTAGCTTCCTCCAAAAAGTTATTCTTCAAAAACATCATCCAACAATCGCCCCAGATGGCCTTCCACATCCTCTGGGAGTGTAGTTTCCTGGTGAGCGCGCGGAATCGGATGATAGATGATGTAAGCTACGTTACTGTAGAAAGTGGCTGTCCGCCCGGTCTGGAACTCAGATCTGACGGATAGTAAACATAACTTTGGGTGTTTGAAAGTGTTCGTGAGAGCGTGGATTAATGCATTTGCCGAGGCCGACACTTAGCCGGCCTCCACGTATATAAGGATGCTGGGGCTGCTGCTCCTGGTTAGAGGGGTTTCTACGGTTGTCTACCCCACCGGAATTCACCGGAATTGGTGCTGTTTCTTGCCGTCTGAGGGTGCGCTGTTTTCCAGCTGGGAGAAGGGGGTTGCTCCTCTGTGACGGGCCTCGTTCGTCTCCCTCTCGGCCATTATAATAATTTGTGCAGTGTTTTTTATTTAATATTATGAAATGCTTCCTAAACCTCGTCCTCTGTCTTACATGCCAAAAACTGTACTCTACATTTTTTTTCCCATCCCGCATTTGTCTCCTCTGCCTCTCCTGTTCTTCCCGCTGTAATATTCCTGTGATGTATTCTTATTTTTTATAATGTTTCTGAAATGTTCATGTATTATATATAATGCTTATTTATTCAATAAAGTACAGCGGAGCATAGAAGTAAGATGGGGTAGATTAAATGTGGTCTGGCACCCCCTTGTTGTTGCCGTCTTTAAATGTAAGTCCCGGATGGACCGGGGACAGGCCCAGGGAGTGTACGAGCGCAGCTGGCAAAAGGGCGCCGCTACGCCCTATAACAGCCTGCCCTGTGTAAAAAAACTTGTATTGAGTATCTATTTGCAAAGAAGTTCGGATTTTATACAAAGATTATCGTTGATTTGATTATACTCGTAGAACAGTATGAATATAGTCTCCTCTCGGTGCCTTGACACGGGTTTTACCGGAGAAATGTCTCCATGCAATGAGTATCTATAAATATCAACAGATAACGATCTAGTCACCCTGTACCCCCACCCCCCACCCCCACCTGGATGACATCGCTGTTATTGTGTTGTCACAACAGATAGCCAGTGACGCTGGTAGCCAGCGGTGGGCTCCGATTGGCCGAGACGGAATACTTGGAATCCAATCAAAAACACACATTTACGACCGTATCACGCGAGACGATGTATGTTATGAAGAATAAATTTATGCAAGAATTTGGGTCACAAGAGGAAGGGGTTTTATTTATTTATTTATTCTAACATATGTCTTAGGGACCTCATCTCTACCGCATTTATTCTGTTCTCATCCAGTTGCATGCTTCGCTTCCATACATAAAGGGTGGTAGAACGATGTACGACAGAATCTCAAATGCTGATATTAGAATGGAATGTAGAGCGGAAGAAGGTCTTCTTCTTCTCCTTATAGACCTTTGGTCTGTTCCTGAAATCAGGCTGGCCTCTCTTGGGAGGTTGACTCCCAGCTATCTCTCCATCTCTTCGGCAGTCTTCCGGGGGGACGGCAGCCGGCAGGAATCTGATGCGCCACAGCGTGTGGGATTCTGGTGGGATCCATCCTCTGCACGTGCGCATTCCAGTATCTTCTGCGTTGTCTGCCCCATCTCACGACATCCTCCACCTTGCAGATCTCGCGGATAGCCGTTTTCCTCACTGAATGAAGGTATCATGAACAAAATTATGAAAGGATCGCTGCGTTGGTTCGGACATATGGAGTGCATGAGTGAAGAAAGAATGGTTAAAAATGTATACGTTAACGATGTAAATGGAGTACGGAGTCGAGGTAGACAGAGGAAAACATGGCATGACCAAACTAATCAAATTTTAAAGGTTGGTCATGTCAGAAGCCGGAAGAATCAACGTGCGTGTATAAATCGCTTTATGAATGTGGAGGAAGCTAGAGAGGTATTTCAGGATGGAGCAGTGTGGCGGTCCATTCTCTCTGCCTACCCCTGCGGGGAAACGGCGTGATGGTTTGTATATGTATGTATGTATTTATTCTAACAAACTATCACGCTGTTTCGCTGAAGGATAGGCAGAGAGATGAACCGTCGCATTACTCTATCTACATTATTCTTTTTATCGTGCCACGTTTTCCTCGGTCTTCCTCTATTTCTGGTTCCATTTACATCGTTAACCATCTTTATGATCCTTTCATTATTTTGTTCACAACACCATCATTTGCACCGCATTCACTTCTTATATTTTCATTCGACATTCTATCGTACACAGAGTATCCACACTTTCTACTGCATTCATTCTACTTTCATCCTTCTTTTACCAGTTCCATGCTTAACTTCCATACATAAGGGTCGGTATAAGAACACCATTGTGCACTGCCATTCTAGCTTTTTTGGATAGGTTTTTGTTTGCGATGACAACTTTAAGTTATTAAATTATTATTGTGTAAATAAAATGTTCGTGTTTTTATTTATTTGAATAATAAAATTTAAATGAATTTCATACATCGAGTCACACGCGCACCTCGATTGTTCCCACTTCTAACATGGCCATCTTATTAATTTGGTCATGCCATGTTTTCCTCGGTCTACCTCGACTCCGTACTCCATTCACATCGTTAAAGTATATTTTCTTCATCCATGCGTTCTATATGTCCAAACAACGCAGTGATCCTTTCATATTTATTTTTTCATAATACTTTCTTCCGCTCTTCATTCCTTCCTCATATCATCAGCATTTGAAATGTGATGTCACGTTTTTTTAAAAAGTCGTCATAATCTGGCTTCATAAATGTCATGGAAACATCACGTTGTGAACTCGGAATTAAAAAAATATGTTTATGTAGAAATGTCGAAAACAGAACGGTATCTACCCGTAATTGGGTGGTGTCGTAATAACCCATGCGATTTTTCGTAAATTTAAAACAATTTATATCTTTATTTCTTTGATCTTAGGTATATCCGTGTAACTTGTCTTCCTCGTCTGACATTTCGGAGATCGTTGAAGTCCCTATTTTATTAAAAAAAAATTCTTGTATACCCATTATTTTTAGCTATTATATTGATGATTCACATGACATGTGATAGGGTAGCCAATCTATCGCCATTTTATTGTCACGTGAATTCTACACCAGACCAAAGACAGTGTGGCAATCACACTGCCATCGCCGGGAATCGGGAACCCGGGACCTTCGGTATGGGAGTCAGAGCTTTTACCACTCTGCCACGAAGGTCGTGGCAGAGAGAAGGAAGATTATTATTACTACCCTGAAGATCAAATCAAATCAAACCAGTTTATTAACTCAAAAAACATTACAAACAGCAAAATGTTTAAGGCATCTATTGAGTACAGGTAAAATATTATAAAAATACAACATAATACCAGGAACGCATTAGAGATGGTTCGACATTAGGAAGACAAGATACTTTCTAAAGTCAATAGTATTTGTCTCCTGAACGTACCTTCACTGATATGAAAGATGTCGATCTCAGAGGAGACCGCGTTCAGCAGACTAATTGCTCTTCCCATCGGTGTCACATTGGTTCTGGTGGCCGGTAGGCAAAACAATCTGTGCTGTCGCTGTCGGAGAAATCTATCAGGGACAAAAAAACCAACACCCTCTAGCACGGCCGAGTTCTCGAAATATCCCCTGATTAATTTAAATAAATGGGTAATGAGATGCCCATTTCTTCGAAGCTGTACAGAATTGGTTCCGAGCATTCCTAAAAGAAATTCTGTGGGATAGAGCCACGGATAACTACCATACTCCCTCATGTAGAGATACCTCAGAATTTTTTTCTGAACCCTCTCCAGCATAATGGAATATCTCGCCTCGTGAGGACTCCATATCACAGAACCACTTTCAAGTCTGCTCCGAACTAACGCGTTGTATAGGACTCTGAGCACTTTGGGATTTCTGAAAACTCTCCTGGTCCGAATGATGAAGCCCAACATCCTCAGTGCAATGTCACAAATCCTCTCGATATGTGCACGAAAAAAAAATGGAGACTCAACTCTGATGCTGGATATAGGCCTCTTCCATTTTCTTTCACGTCGTCCCTGTCTTGTCCCTTCCACATCCAGGTCGTTCCAGCTATTCATCCAATATCGCCAGTTTATAATAAATTAGCATTCCTACTGTGTTGTGACCTATTTTTTTCCTCCATAATTTACAAAACCATTAAATAATTCGTACGTATTGTTACAACGTTTGACGGAAGACTTTTGTATCCTGATAAGTAATGCACACAAATTGGCGCCTTGTGTCTGAACGGCCTAAAGTCCATATTCGCCCAGCTGTCGAAAACAGCTGCATTGGAATTAATTTGTTTACCGCGGGAATGTTCTAGATGTTTCAAGGGAATTAGAAATGTACACAAGGTTACGATAAGGGTTATTTTTGTTTGTTTTTTAAGTTCATCACATTGCGTGCTCGAATTTCGAATGCGCAAATATTTACGTAAGCGGTATACGCACGCACTCACTGTCATGTTTTATTTTGTCATTGTAGGCTGAGAGTATACCGTATTTTTTATGTCTTTAATTCTCTTCAATGTTTTCTGAAATGTCAATTATTAGTATATCTTATTGGACTTGGACTTGGATCTTCTGGCTTACAGAGGTTTAGCTCTAATGACTATTCCTCTTACGTCTGCGTCTGTAGGAAACATTGTTGGAATGTGATTTGGTAGTTGTTTTATGATGGGGCTAATGTACTCCGAAAGAGGGCGAGGGGGATTTAGGGTTTATGATAAAGTCTTACATTATTATTGAGGAATGGAAGACCAGTTAGGGTTGGCATTGTATTTGTAAAAAAGCCTGTTCCCGAGGGGAAGATAAGAGGAGCAGTGCCTGGATGGAGTTGTGGTAGAAGATAGCATCCTGCGTGAGACCATTTTGTTTGGCGGAGTACGTAGTGGGCTATCGGGGAGGATTTTTTCAAGACAGCTTTTTACACCGCTATTTTCTATCCTGCTTTCCCGCTCTGCTCCAATCAGACATTACGTTCCTAATACATAATGTCCCCTCCAGATATGCTTCATTACTCACTATAATGGAATTTTGCCATCCAAATAATCACATCTGTTGAACTTAAACTGTTGCTAATCTCTTCCACGTACATCTTTATTTGCTTTAACCCTCTTGATTAGCTGAATGGTTCAATAATCAATCGTTGAATTTTCGGAAACCGATAAATGTTCTAATTAGAATTCTGAGAAACCGTAAGGTCAAACTGCTATTTATAGAAACGTGATAGCAAATTTCCTGTAAAATATTACACCACGAGATGAAACATTTATCTTCTAAGTAAAATTTTAAATCGTGTGTAAATAAACTTATCATTTTACCCATATTATTTTCCCCACTTTTGCCTTTGGTACTGGCAACACTCACCCGCTGTCATGTGATATCGAATCGCGAACAGCTGGCAGTTCTGAAGCTACGTTCGCCCGCATCGTTCACGATCCAGCTATCTCTGTGACCTCGTCCGCCATTTTGTTCGATCATATTCTGATTCGCAGTTTGAATTTTCCTTCCGTTTTCGATCACCTTTCATTTTTCTTGCGAAAGAAAAAAGCGCCAAAGCCCCTCAGTGCTAACCTCGCGTGTTTCGAGTTTTATTTTCTTTATTTTTTTCGAGTTTTTGTGAAGTCAGTGAAAATGGTGATGATCGTTTCCCAAATGCCGTTTAGTAGTAGTAAGAATAAAAACTTACAGACTGCCTGTGGAGTGTCGGGGTAATTTCAAGTTCATTTATATTAATTAAGTGTTTTTCATCAAAATGTGGTATGGGTAATAATTTAATATAAATGGTTCATCTGTGATACTTGCCGTGTTTATTGTTATCAGCTACCATTGTGTCCTACCTACATTACATTCACTGATAACATTTCATATTATTTTCAAGGAATTTCGTATGCGTAATACAAAATTAGTAATCCTTATTTTTGCTGATTTTTTAAACTCCATTATCAAGTTAATAATTATTTGTCACCTCTTAGCTTTTTTTTTATTGTTGTCTTTATACATCATTTTCATATATTATTATTTCATTTCATTATCATTTGTAAACATTTAAACTGTTCACGGTTCATAATTTGATAATTATTATTTATTATACACATTTTTTTCATAAGGAAGCGCCATATGTTTCCGTCATGGTGAAATTTTATATACGTAAAACAGCTTTTTTTTTATTTGACTTTGTTGCATCGAATTTGATGTTCATTTTTTTTTTTATATCCGAATCTGTCTGTACGCACAATTCTTATTTTGAAATGTGTTCTTTACATTTATTTCATTATATTTTGTTTCCATGTGCTCAAACTAAGTAACTAAAGTAAAATAAATGCCGTAGAAGTGAGATCACTTAGAAGAATGTGCGGAAAACGATATATGATAGAATACCAAACAACGAATTAAGGAAAAAATGTAAGGCAGATTATTGCATCATAAGTAAAATTTACAAAAGGATCCCTGAGATGGTTTGGACATATGGAACGAATGAACAAGAGAAGAATGGTTAAAATGTTGTATACAAGCAGTATGAGTGGAAAGAGAAACCTTGGAAGACGAAGGAAAGCATAGCATGAGCAAAATAATCAAATATTGAAAGGCGGCCACATTTGAAGTCAGAAAAATCGATGAGCTTGCATGTTACGATGTATGTCAGGACAGAACATTATGGCGGTCCATCCTTTCTGCCTGCCTTTCTGTTATAATAATAATAAATGGGATAATTTATACAGCGCCATTTTTATTAATTTTTTATGAGTTCACCAACTATCCATCACAAAAAAAGCTAAGACATCAGCGCACAACGGTGTTCTTGCTCCGACCCTTATGTATGAAAGTTGAATAAATGCAGTAAAAATTAGATCTCTTAGACGAATGTGTATCAGATTTGTACAAGAGAGACAAATCCAAATATAATATAAGAAGTGAGAATGAAAGTTTTATGAACAAAATAGTTAAAGTATCATTAAGATGGTTTTGATACATCGACATAATGAATGATGAAAAAATGGTTAAAGAAAATATATATTGACAATGTAAATGAAAAAAGAAATAGAAGAAGACTAAGGTAAATGTTACACAACCAAATCAAATATGAATATATCGGCCACGTGAAGAGTGAGAGAAATTGATGTGCGTCCATGACACAATGTATGAATGTTAAGGAAACTAAAGAAGTATATTAGGAAGGAACAGTGTGCGTTCCATTCTTTCTGCCTACCCTCTTTCGTGGAGACAATGTGATGGTTAGTTAATTAGTTTTGGTATAACATCTTCGTATCAGCGCGTTTTTTTTAAAGTATGTACCGAAAACGAAAGAGCACAGTTTTATTTACTTTTTCCCATAATTACCTCCAATATTTTATAAAGATACTTGTCATATCCAACTATATACAAGCTTTCTATTCCGTCGTGATAGAAGTTTGCCGCCAGACTTTTCTTAACAACAACAAACCATCACGCCGTTTCCCTGCAAGGTTAGACAGAGAGAATGGACTGCCACACTACTCTATCCTGGCACACCTCTCTAGCTTCCTCCACATTCATACATCGAGTCATGTACCGATGCGGCACTCCACTCTCCTCTGTTCGCCCCCGCGGGTGGGTGGCGGACCTCATCGCCATCTCTAGGCATTTACCCGCACGAACTTCAACTTTTCTTGTATGTTATAATGCCGAAGGTGACGATTATTTAAGCCAAATTGTCGTGATATGAAAAGTTTCTTAATATTACGGGTAATTATGTGGAAAAGTAAAAAAAAAACTCTGGTTTTTCATGTGAAAATAATATTGTTACAAAAAGATTGCTAGTTTTTTTATAAGTATCAAAACGGTACTTATTGAAAAGAAAAAAAACATGCTAATTATCTTTAAAGTATTTGATTATTTCTAGTTTTTCATCATCTAGTTTTTTACCAATACAAAGCTCGTGATTTCACTCTCAACGTCGTGATAAGAGCGAAGTGCGCCGCTGGTGTAGACGGCCATATAAAGAGATATCGCAGAATGGAAGGTCGCCTCGTGATAACCTGTTCTACACATGACACCATTTGTGTATCGCAGAATGTTTGCATTTTTTTTGTATCAGCGGGTCGATGCTTCCCCTTTTCTCGTTTATCTCCTTTGTAACATTAAAAAAAAATGTGAAATATATGTATAACTGAAGATGTAACAATTACCAGATCACAGCTATTTTAAATTTTATTTTATGTGTAATTATAAACTTAAAATAAATAAATATAACAAAAACCTATCCAAAAAAGCTAGAATGGCCGTGCACAATGGTGTTCTTCTACCGACACCCTTATGTATGGAAGCGAAGCATGCAACTGGCAAAAGAAGGATGAAAGTAGAATAAATGCAGTAGAAATGAGATCTCTTAGACGAATGTGTGGATACTCTGTGTATGATAGAGTGTCAAATGAAAATATAAGAAGTGAATGCGGTGTGAATGATGGTGTCATGAACAAAATAATGAAAGGATCATTGAGATGGTTTGGACTTATGGAAAGAATGAATGAAGAAAGAATGGTAAAAAAATTATATGTTAATGATGTAAATGGAACCAGAAATAGAGGAAGACCGAGGAAAACGTGGCACGATCAAATAAATCAAATATTGAATGTCGGCCATGTGAGGAGTGGATGGACCGCCACACTGCTCTGTCCTGACATACCTCTGGAGCTTCCTCTACATTCATATATCATAACATGCATGCTTGTCAATTTTCCCGACTTCGAATGTGGCCGCCTTTTAGTATGTGATTAATTTGGTCATGCCATGTCTTTTTTCGCCTTCTTACAAAACTATTTTAGCTTTAAATATCAAACACCCACTATCCACATACAATGTGTCAATACACAATGAAAGACATTTTGTGGCTAGTGCATCGTTAAATAAATAATGTACTGTGGTTATCTTTGATATTGGGCCAGTCAAATTAGCTACATTTAATTGTTACTTGTTAAGATGCTAATAGCTATGAATTAAAAACGCTAATAGTCGGAATAGAATGTGAGTCTACAAATGGAATGTGAGTCTAGAGAATCATATTGAATTATACTTAGGAAATGGAAAAACTTTGTTTACTCCACTATTTAAATAGTGGATTAAACAAAGTTTTTCGATTTCCTAAGTATAATACTATGGAATTCCACAGTGTTAATGCCTTAGGTTCAATAAGTTAATAAAATATTGAAGGTGACTGGAGTAAAAACTTAATTAATTAACCAACATGCTGTTTCTCCGGAGGGGTAGGCAAAGAGGATGGACTGATACTTCTATCCTTACAACTCTCGTGCCTCTTCTGTATTCGCATACCGTGACACGCACGCACGTCCATTGTTCATACTTCGAACATGGCAGTCTTTCATTAATCAATTTGTTCATGTCATGTTTTGGCCTTTATTGACGTTTTTCCATTCACACTACTTGGATATACCTTTTTAACTATATTCCCTCATCTGTTCGTTCCATATGTCCAATCGATCTTAGTGACCCTTTCCTTACTTTATATAGGATGCATTCATCCACCTTACATTTCTTTCTAATTTCTTCATTAAGTATTCTATCATACATTGTTTTTCCGCATATTATTCTTAGTGATCTCATTTTTATGGCATTTATCCTACTTTCATCCTTCTGCCAACTCTAAGTTTCACTTCCATGCATAAGGTAGTATAATTTAGGTGAAAAGTAGATTTTCTATTTGTATGATATTGCCACAGTAACAGACACCAAAGATACAGAAAAGTTTTCATTTCTCTTTTACGTGGAATTGATAAGTGCTGGAATATTACTTGTTTATGTGCTAGAAATTCAGTTTATTTGATAGTCGTGAGGATTCATTCTATTTATAACCCATTATCTACCATTTGAGTCACACTCTTTGCATATAGTTATTATCTTTGTATTATAATGTCTCTGCTATTGTAAATATGAAATGTATTATTGATATGATGAAGAATAGGTCTGGAGTTTTGTCAACATATAAAATTATATCCAATACAAAAGTTTATGTATGGTTTATAAATACATGAGAAACATGTACAAACACAGACTGTGTTTTCACGTGTATGGAAGTGAAGCATGGAACTGGAAAAGGAATGATGAAAGTAGAATAAATGCAATAGAAATGAGATCTCTTAGAAGATAGAGTTTAAAATGCAAATATAAGTAGTGAATTCAGTGCGAATGAAAGTGTTATGAACAAAATAATAAGAAGGTCATTTTGATGGTTAGAACTAATGGAAAGAATGGTAAATAAAGAACAAGAAATAGAAGAAAACATGGCACAACCAAATATTAAACGTCAGTCACGCGAGGAGTAAGAAAAATTGACATGAGTTCACTTTTGGGGAAATGAGAGAAGTATGTCAGGAATGTACAATGTGATGGTGCATTCTTTCTGCCTACCCCATTTGATTAAACTGTGTGATGGTTAGTTAATTGTGTTTATTTTTAAATGTGAAAATCTTCATATCTAAGGCTTTAATGAAATTATATCGATTATTCCGTGGAAACAATGAATTTATTGGTCGTAGCAGGAATGAATGTTAACGAATATCTCACAAGCAAAACATTTGACATTAATGTATTATTAAATTAATTGTGCATTCTTTATTAACGTGTTAAATAAATAGTGAAGGTGATCGATCATTTATTTTATTGATTGAATAGCTTAGACTGACATACGTCGTAACACGTCTATCAGAACAAACAACGCAAGTCGGTCACACCACATCACGCTGGCACGTTAAATATCACGCTCAGTCCAAGTAATTGATACCGCGCCTAATAGCTGACTTCTCAGTATTTTATCTCACCAGATATGCCCTGACGACTCTCATGTATTCAAGATATGATTTAAACTGAACTGCAACATATTATATCTTATCTATGGAATATTTCCAATAATATTTTCGTTTATTTATCTACCCTTTGACGTCATATATATGTAGATTGCAATTAATCTTATTTAACTAACTAAATCTTGTAAACCACTCTTAAAACATATTAGAATATTGAATAACAGCTTCGACTTAGATGTTTAAAATCATTTGCAAATTGGGACATTTCGAAACCAAGTAAAAAAATTATCAAACAACCATTACGCTTTACCACCGAAGGAGTGGGTTAGAAAGAAAGAATGGAGCACCACACTGTTCTTCCCTGACATGCTTCTCTCGCTTCCTCGACATTCACATACATTTTTCGGACTCCTCACATAGCCAACTATATTAGATTGTAGTTTTCGTGGTTTACTTGTCATTTTTTCCACGTGTTTAAACCATCTTAATTACTATTTCGTTATTTTGTTCTTAACACTTTCATTTATTTAGTAATTATACTTATTAAAAATGTTAACTAGTAAAATTAAAATAAATGATACTTTTAATATGATGCAAATACAATATCAATTTTATTTAGCTTAAAAATATATCGGTTTATTAACAAGAAATTAATTTAATTTCATTGTCAAAAGTCTTTATTAAATGGCTTAGTGAGGTGAAACATGTCATTCCCACAAAATATAATCATTTCTAGAAAACTGTAGTTTTCATTTGTATTAATTATTTAAAAATTCCTTATGTATAGAAGTGAAGCATGGATCTGGCAAAAGAAGGATGAAAGTAGAATAAATGCAGTAGAAATGAGATACGAATGTGCGGAAAATCTGTGTATGATAGTGTCTAATGAAAATATAAGAAGTGATTGCAGTGAAAATGAAAGTTTTATGAACAAAATAATGATAGGATCATTAAAATGGTTTGCACACATGAATAGAATGAATGAAGAAGAATAGTAATGCTATAAAGAGAACGAGAAATAGAGGAGAATGTGGCATGATTGTTTTACCTACCAGCCACCAGAACCAATCATCTTCTGGTGACGCCGGTGGGAAGAGCAATTAGTCTGCTGAATACGGTCTCCTAGGAGATCGACGTATTTCATATTAGTGAAGGTACGTTCAGGGGACAAATACTCTTGACTTTAGAAAGTATCTTGTCTTCCCAATGTCGAACCATCTCTAATGCGTTCCTAGTACTATGTTGTATTTTTATAATATTTTATCTGTACTCAATAGATGCCTTAAACATTTTCCTGTTTGTAATGTCTTTTGAATTAATAGACTGATTTGATTTGATGATCAAATAATAAATCAAATATTGAATGTCGGCCACATGAGGAGTCTGATAAATCGACGTGCGTGCATGACGAGATGTATGAATGTTGAGAAAGCGAGAGAAGTGTCTTAGGAAAGAATGATGTGGCTATCCATTTTTTTCGCCAATTGAATATCAATTAGTTGTAAGTTTCATTGACACTTGAAGTATATCCAATATTGTTTATTAACATCTATTGGTGTATGAAGAACTCAACCGCGTTCTTGACATAACTGGTTTATTGGATGTATGATATGTATACTGAGGTCAAATGTATTATTTCTCGTGTAAGATATGTGCACGAGTATTCAGTTAGCCGGAAGCCATAGGAATTTAAACTAATCCATGTCTCGAAGCACACTTCAACGTTTAATCCTGTTATACACTAAATATGTTGTATGCAACATTTGATTTAGTAATTTTCTAGACATATGGGTTTCATTACTTAATTCATAAGCAAAGTTAAATATTTTAAATAATCTTCTGACACTTCTGCCAGTTCCATGCTTGTATGAAAGCGAAGTATGGAACTGGCGGTAGGATGAGAGTAGAATACATGCGGTAGAGATGAGATCCCTTAGACGTATGTGTGTTAAAACTATGTGACAGAGTTTTATATGCTAATATTGGGAAGGAATGTTGAGCGGAGCAAGAGTATTATGAAGGAATCACTGGGATGGTTTAGACCAGAGATTTCCAAACTTTTTTGTCCTGTAGACCCCTTGCCGATTTTTTCTATTTCGTGTAGACCGCCTACTTTTCTAATTTCTAAAAAAAAAAATTGGTCGCTGCCGAATTCTACTGGCCGGAAATCTATGTCGAGCTAAAAAAAAAAGTTGACACCGAATTCGATATTCGTTTCAATATTCCGCTTCAATTTAGTTATAACCATCTCGTGGACCCCTTATTTACATCTCGTAAACCCCCAATTTTGTTTTTGCCCACTTTGGGAATCACTGGTTTAGACATACGGAAAGCATAGATGAATAGATAATGATTAAGAAAGTATATGTTAACGATACAGATGAAGTCAAGGAAAATCAAGAATAACATGGCATGAACATATTTTGATCAAGTTTTATAGGTCAGCCATGTTAGAAGTCAGAACAATGGACGTGCGTATATGTCTTGTACGAATGTGGTGGAGGCTAGAGATAAGAGTAGTCTGGTAGTCCATTTTCTCTGCCTACCCTTCTGGAGAAACAGCATGATGTTATTGTTTAAAAAAATTGTATAAAATTTTGTTAAATTTGTTTTTAATTCAAATTAATCTTCTAAAATATGATTTGCTGAATTTAAGGAGAATATATTATTAAAGTAGACTAATGTTACGAACCTGGCGAGATTATTGTGATTAGGTGAATTTTTTTCACTTTTGTGTTTATTGTTCTCAACATGTTTCTAAGGTTTTATTGTTCTCCAGATGATGTAGGTGTAAACCCTCGAAACACGTAGAGAAAAATATATTCAAAAGTGGAAAAAACTAGTTCTATTAAAAATAAGAAAGTATAATAATTAAGTATGTTAATAAATGAATATGTTGTAAGGTGTATTGTGTGTTGTGTGTTGCAGTAGCGGCGCCATGCAGAAGCAACAGCTGCAGGCGGCGTTGGCGGGAGTGGGCAGCAAGCGCTCCGCGGCCAGCGCGGGGGCGGCCGAGTGCTTCCAGGTGTGCCTGGGTGCCGGGCCTCTGTGGTGGTCCTGATGTCCCTGCCGTGCCCCAAGCTCCGCCTCCGCTCTTCCCCTGTAACTATACTACATTCATTCATTTATTCATAACCCGGTGGTGGCCTGCAAGAAGGATATAAATACCTCTTTCAAGGACCTGCCGTAAACTGTTGGAAGTGTATTTTTAAAACATTTTAAAGTATACATAAACTTAAATGTTATACAGCTCTCTCTCTACTCTCTTAAACGGCCTTGACGGGACCGACCCAGGGCCGGATAACGAAAAAGCCGGTTAAAGAGAAGGTAGTGAAAAACACATTTAAAAAAACACTTTCGCAAGGACGAAAAAAACATAATTTTTTCAAAACACTAAGAAAACAGAACTTTTATTCTGTATTAGAAACTCACACATAAAAATTAATATTTCACAAACAGTAAAAAATATGTACAGGAAAAAACCACACATCATTTCAAATTTTTTTTTAAAAAGTAGGCCTACAATGGATTAAATTTTTTTATTGTTTTCTGCTGCTTCTTGTGTTGAATCGACTTTTTCACGCCATTTCTTTATGAACATTACATCTTCTGCAGTAGAATCCTTCTGCTGCTGTAGATTTAATTTATTTTAATAAAAATTACAAACATTACAGACATTTCCAGATCGTTTGCAATTACATTATGAGAATTTAAAAGAGAAGCATAAAAAAATAAAATAAAATAAGCTTAAGAATTAGAAATAATCATAACATTTATTTTGCATCCCTGAGGCAGCTCACAATCTGTGTTGTCTTTGACGAAGGTAATTAATAATTAGATGTAATGTTCATAAATAAAGTCTAGACTTCCTAGAAGAGGCCGGTTAAAGCGGCGCCTACCGTAGTTGTATTTTGATTTCAAGCTACACATTTTAATAAGTGCGCAAATCTTATTTTTATTAAAAAGGACGATAGTTTGCCATGGACCTCCTTGTTGTGATGATGTTGTTGTGTGGGTCGATGACGGTTCAGCCTTTTGGGATGATTAGGGGTCGAGTCTTATAGCATTGACATTTATAATGACTTGTAATTTTCTGTGTGGGTATATTATGATTTTAATATTGTTATTATTCTGTTTCAGGGGATGTTTCCTCTCTGTCCTCGTATGAGGAGGACTCTCCTCCCCCTTCTCCTCCTTCAACCCCATCCACCTCCCCTCTCTCCGAATCGCAGGATGCCTCTCGCTACCGTGAAGAGGTAATTTTTTCCCTTTAATTTAACTTTGTAATTGAAAAAAATCAGATATGTTAAAACACTTGTGTATTTTGTTTATACACCAACCAACCAACCGGTTTCACTCCTGTTCGTTTTTTGTAAACCTGACGAAGCTTCGGCGGGAGAAAAACCGGTTGGTTCGATAAAAGTAAATTGAGTGGTGTAAAAACAATGTTCACATTTACAAAGTAGGTACATTTGCATGTATAAAATAATAAATTACCAAAAAATATTTTATTTAATGAAGTAAATCTGTTTAAAATGTATATTTAGTTAAAATCCACTCATGTTTGTGTCTTTGACCGGTTTCAGCAGCTCGCTGCCATCTTCTGGGCTGCTGAAACTGGTCAAAGATACAAACAGTAGTGGACTTTAACTAAATATACATTTTAAAAAGATTTTTTTTACAACATTTTTTTATTTTCTTTATTAACAATGGAACTTCTACAATGAAATCTATTTTTATACCCAAAGGGTTAATAATGCCACATTAAGAGCTTCATGCTATAAAGTACAACTAAAATATTTTTACTATCTTAGGTTATATAGTATATTTTTTATTTGTTTTTACTAATGCAATTTTTTTATGAGTCGTATTTGATTTTTTTAGGTATTGAAATTAATGATTATTGTATGTGATGTTGGCCTTCCTTTCCGTAGGTTATCACCAAGATCTGCGCCCTGAGGGACGTGAAGCCGGTGAAGATCGACTTCAACATCTTCCTCACGGAGACCACGCACAGCGTGTGGCAGACGGTTAGTATCCTCTCCCCCTTAAATACATTTCTTTTACATGACTATTTCATATCTAAATGATTTAATTCATTATTAATCTTCAATAATCAGATTCTTTATTAATAATGCTATTTATATTTATTAATCTATATAAATAAAAGGCGATCTTCCGGGTGTGTGTCGACTATTTCTGAGGTTATTCCTGAGCTGATCCTTCTGTATCTTGGGGAATGGACTAATTGGAATTTAGCGGTCGTCATAGGCATATTTTCGTTATTAATCGAGCTCTAATTAACTTTATAAATTAATCAATTAATTGAAAATTTTCGTAGTGCAAACGAATATAGACCTTAATGTTCGTATCACCTGAGTATCAATCTTTTGAGTCTATATTCGTTTGACACGGTCTGGAGAGAATTCAGTCTCCATGTAATTTTGTGTAGTGGCAACAATGTGTTTTGCTTTCTGACAGTCCAATATATTGCGTTTTACTTTGGGATGTATAATACTTAATACGTTTTGCTTATTACGTACTAAAATAATTGGTTGTTTAATTGGTACAGTATATTTTATTGGCCATATTTTAATGTACACTAATGCAGACAGGTAATTATACTTCTTAATTTTGGCGAGTATAATTTTTACGCGTCAATTTGAGGTTATGAACGAAATTTTATTTTTTCGTGTGGCTGAAACTTATTCGTTTCTCTTACGTTCGACGGTGATTACTTAATGATATTCGTTTTCTAGAGTTCTAGCCGTTCGATTGGTCACGTGGTCTCTGAACTGTCACAATCTCTTTGTACGTCGTAATATTTTGTAGGTATGAAGTTTCGGTACTTTTAGGTTATGAAGTTTTTGGGATTAAAAATATTCAATGATAATTAAATTGTTCAGGTTATTTCAAAGGATGATAGCGAAAATATAAAATATTGGACGTCGAAGCTCTACAAGAATATGAAGAAACTTGCTTCCGTAAGTATAATATAATATTTATATTTCTAATTCATAAATATATTTTCAGTTTATTCTATTTTGCTGTTTTCTTTATACGCATACTTTGGTCAGGGAAATTGTTACATTACCACAGCAACGGTAAGAAAGTTCTAATGATATACAATATGAATTACAATATGAATGAATGACACAATTCTTATGACTTTTTCCGTTTATTTCTAGGAAAATAAAGTAACGGATCAGAGATGGGACGAAAATTACCGATGCAGCGTGCAAAATAACTTCGTTAAAATGGAATTAGATCAATCAAACAACGGATGATCAGTGAATTAGATGTACCCTGGAGTGGCGAATGAAAACCGGCTCATTTTTACATTACACATAAGCTACTTTTAGTAGTTTTCATTCATATATGAAAATTCCATTATTAATTTCAGGTAAAGTTTTTAAATTTACAGTTTATAGACAATAATTAAGCACATTCCCAAACGTGCCACCTATATATCTGAATTTTGTGTTGCTCGGGCTGCCTGAAATATGCTTCCTGCACGCCTCAGATGCATTGACAAGCCGACAGACTTTAATTCTCACCTAAAAACCCACCTTTTCAAATTATCGCATAAAATGGTAACAACGGTTGTCTGTATATCAATAAACAATATTATATCACATTTGCACAAAACATTCATATGTTTAGAGAAACAAAATTCTTGATTTTGTTGTCCATGAAATTCACATCAGAGCCAATAAAGTAAGTTTCTACGATCGTGATTTCGCTGTTGTTACATGCACCTTTCATGACTAAAAACATTGTCAAAGCGCCCTTGAGGTGAGCTATTCACGAAAACGGCGATTATCAGTTCCGTAAGTTCAATGTTTATATTTTGATATGTACAGGTTTAAATTTTGAATTAATTGGTTTATTTTGTATATATAAGAATATAGACAATTTATATGAAGGAGTCTGGTTGTAATGAATGCTTTTGTAAAATTTTTG
Organism: Lepidostoma basale; assembly: GCA_022606425.2. Lineage (NCBI taxonomy): Eukaryota > Metazoa > Arthropoda > Insecta > Trichoptera > Lepidostomatidae > Lepidostoma > Lepidostoma basale. The sequence goes on from JAHDVF020001163.1 coordinate 733,966, forward strand.
TTATTTCTTTACCACAATCATAACTGCATTGATTAGCATAGTTTTTGATAGTTATTTTTGCCGTTCAGGTAAAGTTTCTAAAATCTCCTACATATAATATTAACACATTTCCACGCAACTCTTGCAATGCTCGATCAAGAGCCTCGAGTATTTTTTTTAAATATACTGCTTAGTGAACACTTGGAATTCATTAATTGTATGGAAGTTGAAAATTTGCCATATGCGCCTCTTCGATGTCCGCCTTATGCCAATTCCAATATTATTTTTTTTTATTTCTAGGAAACAATATTAATTAATCAGAGATCGGAATGGAATCGGTCATATAGCAGGGACAACGGATGATAAGATGCACCCTGGAGTAGCGGGCGAGAAACAACTGGCAGAATTTTGAATGGTATTGCGCTATTTTATTAATGTTATTTAATTATTATGATTTTAATTAGTTATTTAAAATACAATTAATATGACATTTGATTAATTCAAACATAAAGGTGTTCTTTATACGCGTACTTTGGTCAGGGAAATATTAAAATTACCACAGCAACGATAAGAAAGTTCTAATGATATACAATATCAATTTATTCGTTTTACTTACGTGTCATTTTAGGTTATGACGTTTCGTTGTGTAATAATTAGTTAATTGGTATAATCTATTTTAATAATGTTGTTTTAATGTAAAATTGTTCTGGCAGGGCGAAAATCTATATCTTTGGGATTAGATATTAAGTTTTGATAAAATAATTGCCTGGTTGTGAGAGACCACTGGTCTAATGGGGATATTTTTGTATTGGGATTGAAATTATTTTGATAATGAGCCATATTGGTGCATCTGCATGTTGCAATTCTTCTTTATTTTCCATTCCACTGAGTAATTCCAGCAGCACACATACCCAAATACACTATGAGTTACTTCAGCTGTTTTAGTTTTTCTCTGAAAACAAATGCTGTGATAGGTAAACATATCCTTATATGCAGCATTAGCTGCCTCAGTTAGAAGAGTCCAGTAATATTCCATTTTTGACCATTAAATTCTACATTATGCTGAGATTTAAAATATTCAAAGATAATGAAATTGATTTCAGGTTATTTCATTTGCTTGAGGATGGGGAAGACAACGCAGAAGATAATGGATTGCGCATGTGCAGAGGATGGGGAAAACAACGCAGAAGATACTGGAGTTCGCATGTCCAGAGGATGGATCCCACACTTCGATATATGCGTATCACAAGACAATGTTGTTATCTTTATGAACTAATTTGGAATGGTATGTACAGGTTTAAATTGGATTAATTGGTTTAATTCGTTACATAAGAATATAGACAATTTATGTTTACTACTCCATGATACATTCTCATCTGTCTTACCTTTCCTGTATTTGGGGCTTTATTACAAAGAAGAAAGCTAATGAGATTCAGGTGATCCAAAATCGGGCTGTTAGAAATATTTTCCGTCTACCGTGGTACACTCATGTAAGGGCCCTATATTCTCAGACGAAAATAATTCCATTTCAAATCCATCCAAAATTAGAGATCACTAAAACTATAATACAAATAATAAAGTCATCAACGCGCTCTAATACTCGACCAATATTCAATACGGACGTACACCAACATGATACGCGCTCACAGAATAAGAAGCATTGCGTTCAACTAGATTCGGTGTAAAATCCTTACAATTTATAGCCTCTACAGAATTTAATAAACTCCCTAATGATTTAATAATGATGTCGAACCAAAAACTTCAATCTGATCAACTTAAAAGTAATTTTTACATTACATTTTTACATTTTTACATTACACATAAGCTACTTTTAGTAGTTTTCATTCATATATGAAAATTCCATTATTAATTTCAGGTAAGGTTTTTAAATTTACAGTTTATAGACAATAATTAAGCACATTCCCAAACGTGCCACCTATACGAGTATATCTGAATTTTGTGTTGCTCGGGCTTTCACAGTAGTAGGTTCGTCCGCCTGAAATATGCTTCCTGCACGCCTCAGATGCATTGACAATCCGACAGACTTTAAATATCACCTAAAAACCCACCTTTTCAAATTATCGCATAAAATGTTAACAACGGTTGTCTGTATATCAATAAACAATATTATATCACATTTGCACAAAACATTCATATGTTTAGAGAAACAAAATTCTTGATTTTGTTGTCCATGAAATTCACATCAGAGCCAATAAATTAAGTTTCTACGATCGTGATTTCGCTGTTGTCACATGCACCTTTCATGACTAAAAACAATGTCAAAGCGCCCTTGAGGTGAGCTATTCACGAAAACGGCGATTATACAAATTAAACAAACAAACAAACCATCACGCCGTTTCCCCACAGGGGTAGGCAGAGAGAATGGACCATAACACTACTCTATCCTGGCAAACCTCTCTAGCTTCCTCCACATTCATACAACGAGTCATACACGCATGTCGATTCCTCCGACTTCTAACATGACCAACCTTTAAAATCTGATTAGTTTAATTAATTTGACAAATTAATCAGATTAAAAGGTTTTATTAGTTTTATCGTTTTTGTAAAGAATTTTGACAGGTGTAGAAATAAATTTTTCATTTGTTCCAATGACAATTTGAATCATTTCTTCAATATTATTTTCAAGTTCTTGCTGGTTAAGTGCCTTACTACAGATAATTTAAAAAATGGTGGATACGTGTAACATAAATTAAATAAACACAAATGTCCGGATCGTCCAAGTCAACATGTGCAACATCGAAAAAAACATTATGTGTTATTACATTATGTGCTAAATTAAAAAACAGTGGATACGTGGAACATATTATAAATTAAATAGACAATATGTGCACCGTCTAAAAAGAACATTTTGTGTAAAATTATTTTTATTTTGTTATTTTATTTTATATCATTGTATTTTATATTATTTGTTTTAGATTTATTTTGTGGGTGTTGGACGATCGAAGTGTGCGCGGGAGATGCCTATTGGTGGCGATGAGGTTCGCAACCCATCACACCGCGCCTCCCGCGGGGCGAAAAGAGAAGGATGGAGTGCCGCATCAGTAAAAGTGTGACAGTCCATTCTCTCTGCTTACACTTTCGGGGAGACGGCGTGATGGTTAGTTAGTTAGTTAGTTAATTTGACAAATTAGCCTAATTATTATTATTATTATTATGCATATAGCATGAACTGCCTTTTATATGAAGAATATCTTCAGCAAACAAGTGAAAAACAGTTGTAATTCATTCATTGTATGGAAATTTAAATTTTGCCTTATGCGTCTCTTCGGTGTCCGCCTTATGGCAATTCAAATTTTTTTTTTTTTAATTCCAGGGCCCAAAATTGATGAATCAAGGATCGGACCAAAGTTGCCGATGCAGCGTGTAAAATAACTAATGTTTAAATGGAATGGGATCGGTCATAAAGCAAGGACAACGGGTGATAAGATCTTCTGGCCTGGAGTGGCGAAAGAGAAACAGCTACACAAATTCTGGCAGATCACAAGCAAGATGGTCTGATGACATTAAACGAGTGGCAGGAGGTCAATGGCGCAGAGCGGCGAGGGATACAGTTGTGGAAGTCGGGAAGGGAGGCTTTTGTAGTATTATCATCTATATTACTATTCCACGCCAGCGGACTCGCAGTGCCGAAATCACGATCGTAGAAACTTACTTTATTGGCTCTGATGTGAATTTCATGGACAACAAAATCAAGAGTTTTGTTTCTTTAATATAATGAATGTTTTCTGCAAATGTGATATAATATTGTTTATTTGATTATTAAATTTCATATAAAATATTCAAAAAATAGTTTTTCAATTACCTTAGTAATATGTATTCAAGTTTATAATTCACAGCGAGTTTGCTTGGATTGAAACTTTGTTTTAAAGATATAGACACACATTTTTGCATCCATACACATGGCATTTAATCCAATAAATAAACGAATTGTTATTGAACTTTAATTGTATTTGTTGAATATATATTGGGTTTATTTATGTACTCGAATTTAGCAATAGCGAAGCGTTGCCGGGTCAGCTAGTAGTTTATAAACTAACCGACCATCACGCTGACATACTTCTCTCGTTTCCTCAACATTCATACATCGTGTCATGTACGCATGTCGATTTATCCGATTCCTCGCGTGTTCGACATTCAATAGTTGATGTATTTGATCGTGCCAGGTTTTTCTCTATTGCTAGTTCCATTTAAATCGTTACCATATACCTTTTTTTTAACTATTCTTTTTTCGTTCATTCGTTCTATGTGTCCGAGTCATCTTAATGATCCTTTCATTATTTTGTTTATAGTTTATAATCATTTATATTTGCTTTTTGGCAAAATATACATTTACAAGTAAGGCAGATGATGGCATTATAAGTCAAATGAAAAAGGAACCCTTAGATGATTTGGACATATCAAACGAATGGATGATAAGAATGGTTAAAAGTTGTGTATGAGCAGTGTGGGTGGAACAAGGAGCTTAGTACGATCGAGGAAAGCATGGCATGATGAAAAAATTGACAATCGTACTTGAGATAAGATGTATGAATGTAGAAGAAGCTCTATAGGCATGTCAGGATAGAGCGGTGTGGCGGTCCATCCTCTCTGCCTACCCCACCGAAAACATTGTAATGGTTTAAATATATTAATAAAATTTGTTTTGTAGGTCCTGGAGGATAAGACCCTGTACATGACGGTACCACCGGTGCTCAGCAGCGGCTCCAAGGAGTCCTTCATTACACTGCTGGAGTTCGCCGAGGAGAGACTCGGATGTGCCAGGTATTATAATTATATACTTTTTAATACTTTTGTTAATCAGTTTATCCAGATTCAAAACATGTATGTTTTGTCTATATTATTCTTATTTTGATGAACGGCTCATTACTAAATCGCGAGCCAAATCAATGCAAAGGGTATAGTTATTATATTAATTCTCACGGCATGTGATAGGTAGCTAATCCATTGTCATGTGAATTCTACACAAGACCAAAGACAGTGTGAGAATGTACGTTTGGAGAAAATCTTCTTCTTCCTCTTAGTTTAGGTCGGATGACCTGTTTGTGACGGTGGGCTGTCCTGGGATGATGATGTCCAGCTATCTCTTCGGCGGCCTTCCTGGTAATCTCTTGCTGCTTGTGTTTTCATCTTTAACAATTTTTGCAATTCTTGTATTCTCCATGCGGTCCACGTGGTCTCTCCAAAAGCGCCTTCTGCTTCTTCCCCATCTCACTATGTCTTCAACACCACAGACAGACCTTATCGTTTCATATCTGATCTCTGAGGGTTTTGCCTGCGATAGAGCGTAAGGTTTGCATTTCTGCTACTCTAAGAAGGATCTTAGTTCTATTTAAGGAGTTGTTGTTGTCAGGAGTCTATGTTGGAGAAATTAATATTCCGAAATGTGTTTCAGGTGTGTCCTGTGCATCCCGAAGTACCGCAGCGACCGCGCTGCCCTCCTGCGTACCTTCATGTTCATGGGCTTCTCTCTCCTGGGACCGGGCGCTCCGGCCCTGGGCCCCCGCGCCGACAGCCCCGACTACATCTACATGCTCTACGGCATGGAGTAATCCATCCCCCCCTCCCCTACCCTTACCACTCCCACACTCTCTTCTATACTCCACACTAATATGCGTGCACATTTAAACTTAAGCGGAGGCTAAAAAATACACATAAAGAAAACACAAAAAAATTATTTAAAAATATAAAAAATGTAAAAAAAAATATTAAAATTTTATAAAACACAAAAAAATATATTATACATTCAAGCATTATATTATTATTATTATTATTAATATCACTATTATGATTTTATCTTAATTTTTACTTACGTAAAATTATTGTAATACTTGAGTAGAGCGCGCTATATTTGAAATATTGTCTCTTTTATTTAGGATTTTGCACAAAGTTTCAAAGTAAATTAGACAACCAACCTAGGGAGCAGCGTAGCCTTTACTCGAGTTATGTTTTTCGTCTTATTCTGGGATTTTTAACTATAATTTTTTAAGTAGATTATACTTTATAATATATTGTAAAAAAAAAAAAATGGGAAATTATTTTACGTAAGATGAATGTCGGGCGAGCATTTGATTATACTAATGGTGCCAGAAAGAAATTAAATTTTCATTCTTCAACAAACTTCGGCCCTGGTATTATACTTTATAGTTTTCAATGTCTTGGGGGCTATCCTGCGTTTTTAATCTGTGATCATTCAGTTCGTTTTTCCAATTCATTCCTTTTTCACGTCTCGTTTCCTGTCAACAGTCTTAAAATCAATTTTTTTTTTATAAAATCAAATGTATATTTTTTAATGTCATGAATTTGTGAGACGTATACATGCTTATAGTTTAGAATGTGATATATGTTGCTTTTATGATATGTTGCTGTTATGGCATCAATATCTTCGGATAGACTCGGAGAGTCCACCGTGACAAATTATACTTGATTTGAATTGAGAGTAGATTTAGTACATGGTATATATATTCTATTGAAAATATTTTTGAACATATTCAAACACCCCACCATGATTTGTTTGTGATCACAGTTCCACGTCCATCTCTCACTGTGACGTCAGTTTTAAAATTAATTCACTTCACGCTAAAACTGTCAATTATGTTATCATTTCAATTTATAAATAAAAAAATGTAAAAAAATACTTGTTTTCATTACCTAATCTAACCTTTGCCACTCTTATCACTTTAATATATAATATTGTTAACTAGAGTCACCGTAATAAAATGCAAATCAACATCTCTAAGTGCCCTATGCTATCTTTTACTAGAGCATTGAGAACTGTGTATAATAGATACACAATGAACAACCAGCAACTAACACACGTATCTACGATGAAGGATCTCGGAATGAGCTATGAGAGTAGGCTGACATTTCGTGCACTTATCAAGAGGATTTGTAACATTACACTGAGGATGTTGGGCTTCATCATTCGGACCAGAAGAGTTTTCAGAGATCCAAATGTGTAATAGTACTATGCAATGCATAACTCGAAAGTAGTTATGTGATATGGAGTCCTCATGAGGCGAGATATTCCGTTATGCTGGAGAGGGTTCAGAAAAAATTTCTGTGGTATCTCTACATGAGGGAGTATAGTAGTTATCCGTGGCTCTGTCCCACCGCATTTCTTTTAGGAATGCTCTGAACCAATTCTTTACAGCTTCGAAGAGATGGGCATCTCATAACCCATTTCTTTAAATTAATCAGGGGATATTTCGAGAACTCGGCTGTGCTAGAGGGTGTTTGTCTTTTTGTCCCTGATAGATTTTTCGACAAAGACAGCACAGATTGTTCTACTTACCGGCCACCAGAACCAATCTGCCTCTGCTGAATGCGGTCTCCTCGGAGATCGACGTCTTTCATATTAGTGAAGGTACGTTCAGGGGACAAATACTCTTGACTTTAGAAAGTATCTTGTCTTCCTAATGTTCAACCACCTCTTAAACGTTCCTGGTATTATGTTGTATGTGTATAATATTTTACCTGTACTCAATAGATGCCTTAAACATTTTGCTGTAGGTATCATAAGATGGCAGCGAGCTGCCGAAACCGGTCGAAGACGAAAATTAATAAGTAGATTTTACACTAAAAATAAACATAGAAAAATTCTTAATAATATTTTTTTATTTTCATTATTTACAATGAACTTCTACCAAGAAATTTCAATCAACAAATCAAATCAGTTTATTAACTCAAATTGGAAACTTATACTCTTACACTTTTTTCTTCTTTATGTGCAAAATATCCATTTAATAACAGCAGGAGATTTGCCTCCTGCCAATTGCGAATCTTCTGGCTCCACAAAATAAGGGATCGAAATAGGTTGAGGAGCTGTTTCGAGGTGCCAGGGACAGAGACACTTCTCTTGAGTGACCCGACATGACACCAAAAGAAGGAAATGAATCATCAGTACTGCAGAGTTGGTATAATTGTATTTTCGAGTGAAAAAAATACTGGTATTGATAAAATTTAAGAATGAAAAATAAAAATAAAACCCACTATGGAAAATAATAACCAACAAGTTGTCTCTAATAGTGCATAACCTCTAAATTATAATAAAGGGATCTTCTTAATCGACATCCTCTTGACCGAGGGTCTTGGCTTAAGTTATTCTTCTCCAGTTCTCCCGACACACATCATTCCAGTGGTCGCTTTTATTTGGTCAGTTTATCATATCTGAAGTCTTCGTTTGCCTCTACGCCTCTTGAAGCTGTCCATGATGACTGTCTTCTTTATGCTGTCCTGGTTTCGCCTTGCGATCTGCTCAAAGGGATATATGGTATAATGGAAAATATTTCCTAAAAAAATTAAAAAGAGTATAGGTAAATCAGTGCAATAATGACTGTACTTCTAAAATAATTTATAAAAAATCCTCTAGAAGTACAGTTATCATTTACAAGAACTCATTTATTATTGTTTTTTGTATTATTAAATCTTTTTAAAGGATACTCTGTTTTCAATAAAAAATATTTTATACATCGTGGTGGTCCATTCTTTCTGCCTACTCTCTCGGAAAGTAGGCGTGATCTTTAGTTAGCTAAAAAATGTAATAATATGAAGATAGCAACAGATACTTTCTGGATTAATAATTTGTTTCATAAAGTTTTTTTCCGAGTGGCAACACTACCATTCGAGTGACAGGTGAAAATGGCGAGCAAAACTTTTAAATCTAAGGCGCTCTCGTTGTACAAAATGTTATTACGAGAGTCGGGAAAATTAGAATCATATAATTTTCGGTGAGTAATTTTTAAATAAACAATTTTTGTAATTTCACGTCATGTGATTATTTCATCATAATTTTTTTGTGACTATAGCGCGGCTGTCAAATTCTATTGCAAAATGCATTTGCTTTATATATTTCAGTATGTACGCTCAAAGGAGAGTTCGGGATGCATACAAGGATAATAGGGCGATAACGGATTCAGATTTATTGAAGAAACAATTAGATTTTGCAGACAAAAACTTGCAAATTATCAGAAGACAGGTTAGTGAATCGACATTAATTTTCGTTTAATACTTACATTAACTAATAGTTAATTGATACTTTTAACGATTTCAAAGCTGTTTAAAGTATTTAATTATTTATTAACAGTTTTAAATATTTTTAGGTAATTATTGGCAGCCTGTATTCATCCAACAAGTTAGTTATTGAGAACAAAGCAAACAATGCCGATGCTGAGTGATCCTGGAAGATATTTTAGAATTAAGTTAGATCATTGTAATCTTTGGGACAGATAAACTATTAGAAGTGTTTAAAACATTAAAATGAAAAATAAAATAAAAACTGATTGGTGGTCGCTTCTCTGAGCTAATAGAACGCTTAGTTCCTGATCCAGGTAACTTGGGTTCAATCCTGAACACGACCAGATTCCTTTTTCATAATAATGAGACTATTTTCTGCCCATATTGAAGATCGTATTTATTTCAATTCTTGGTAGTCTTTTCTTTATAAAAAAAAATAGTCTTCTGGAAACATTTTAATTTGGTTATTATTATTTTATTTTTGTTGAATTGCTGTTTACGTTATTATTATAGCTATCATATTGATTGGTTGGCACTGTTGATGGTTATAGTAATTGTTTCAAGGCCATATGTTACAATCAGAAAGACACATTCACATTACTATGCCAAATGCGACCTTTGTGGTCGAGTGGCTGGTTCTATGACTGTCACACCGAAGGTCCCGGGTTCAATTCCTGGCGATGGCAGTATAATTGTCACACTGTCTTTGGTCTGGTGTAGAATTCACGTGACAATAAAATGGCGATAGATCAACTACCTATCACATGTCACGAGAATCAATATGATAGCTATACCCTCTACATGGATTTGGCTCGCACTGTGATGATGTAACGAGCGATTCAACAAAATAATTATGATAATATATTTGTTGTTTCTTAAACAATGGTGTAAAACTCTATATTAAATAATTAATACGAATGAAAATGTCAGTTTTCTAGAAGTTTTATTATATTTTATGGGAATGACATGTTTTGCCCTTCTAAGGCATTATCAAATGTTGATAATGCCTTAGAATAATAAAACATTATAAAATATAATAAAACTTCTAGAAAACTGACTTTTTCATTTGTATTAATTATAATAATATATATATCACATTTGATATTAAGATAAATCTTGCAGATAGTGTTTTTTTCATTAACTTTCAATTGGGCACTAGGAAACTAGCTATTTGGAATAATATTGTTTTCAATTGAGAGGTACAAGAATATACACCAAAAAATTATCTGTTAATGTACTTCTTCTGAATTATTTTCCTTTTCATTCTATCAACAAATAAGTTCATTTTATTTGTATAAAATTTTGTGGCTAGTACTAACCTCTGTCTATAGGAACATGGATAATATGAAGTGGAACATATTTTTTTGTTCTAATTAAGGATTAAATCATTTGATATCTTTCTAGCATTTTATCTGTTTCAAATTCTGTATTTTATTTCTAGTATTATATACAATCATTCTTCATAAATATTTTGATTGTATTTGTCAGCATTCTCAACAGCTCTTTATAGATGTCATTGTCTTTATTTGTTTATTAATTATCGTATGTTGCATAAATAAGTGGATCTAAAATAATTTTATGTGAACCATATGAAGATGTAGTATATTTGTATCGTTGTCTTCTTCTTCTCTCGGTGTCATGTCTCGCGACGTTGACTATTCACTTAAGAGTAGCCATGTCTGTCTCTGGCAACTTGAAACAGCTTCTCGATACTTTTCTCAGCAACCCTAGACTTAGGCCCATCTCTCAGCCCAGAAATATATAAACACCTGCACATATATCGAAGGAGCTGACAAAATATAGAATATTTTATGATAGATTTGTTTTATTTTCGATAAATTAAAAGATTTATTTTACAGACTGTTTATAAATAATATAATACATTTTAGTTTTGAATTACTTTCTTTAAATTTCGGTTATTTTGGCATCTGCTCCGGTCTCAATCTAAAGATTGGTCTGCAGCAAGGTGACGCATTTCCTCTTCCACTCCACTCGGTCCTCGGCAACTTTCTTCAACTCCGCATAGGAGGTGCAGCTCATATCTCTGCAAATCTGGTCTATGTACTCCTGGTGAGGTCGTCCTCTGCCAATCGATCCCTCGACCATTTCCTCCAATACATCATGCAGGAAACATTTGTGTCGCAACATATGACCAATCCATCTCGCGTGCCTCTCTGTTATGGTGTACAATATGTACCTGTTCTCTTCAACTCTGCTGAGAACCTCCTCATTTATAACGTGGTCCCTCCATGAAACATGGGCAATTTTTCGGTAGGTCCACATTTCAAACGCCTCTAGCCTCTTGCGCTCTCTTTCGCCCAGGCACCAAGTCTCGCAGCCGTAGTAATCCTAAAAGTGCAGGCAACCAAAGGGTACCTTTGTAACAACCAGCCTTCAATTATCGCTATCAAAATATTACACAATTTTATTGTATTAAATAAATAAAATTTCCTTTAGTTATCTTGGTTTCCTACGTGTTAGTTTGCATGAATATTTTAGTTTTATTTATAGTGTTAAATAAAAGACGTGTTATTCAAGTAGAATGCTTTTATCACATCACAAATTCCATATTAGAGGATAAACAAAGCAATAAAGACTGCAATATATAGTAATTTATGAATTGTTCAATAAAAACAAAATGATAATAAAAGTTGTATTTATTTATTTACACTGTGACAACTAGGAACTCAGAATGAACCATTAATATTAAACTTTAATTATAATATAAATTGTCACATTTCTTTTAAGTTTCAGCTTTAAAATCCAAGTTAGCATGCCTTGCGCAAGCACGTGTATTGCGGTTGGTTATTTTTGGCGAAACAACATTAAATAGATTGGTACAGTAGACGCTTTCTTAACCCTTAACGTACCGTGTTCAAAACAAAACGCTCGCTCCCATGTGGTCAATTCAGTTTACCGCTAACTTTATCTAAATATCAAGCATATGACTCGATGAATCAAAATTTAATTTATGTCATCTTGTAGGGAATTTCATTAGGAATAGATCGATATCTATAACATACTCGTACATGGATTATTTGAAAAACATATCATTATTAATTTTTTTCTGGAACCATGCGATTTCTGATATGGAATGCGTCACAGCATACGAGCAACTGGACACCAAGTATAAACTTGTCTCCGCGCCGCGGCCGGCGGGGCGAGACTTTACGAGATTTTACGTATGATAAAGGCACCTAGGCAAAATGTATAGTACGTTCAAGACAACGAGTACGTATTAATATTTGTCCCTTTTGGTAAAGTGTTAATATTTTCACAGTTCTGATATTATTAAGTTGCGTGCTGCGTTTCCGTCCACAGTCGGTATTATTACGTACCTATGAGAAAAGGCCAAACATATAATTTATAATACGTTCAAAACAGCGAGTAAGTATTTGTCACTTTTGATAAAGTTGTAAATATTAGCAAAACAAATTCTACCTTAACACGAATGAAGGTGAGGGCAGTCTTAGAAAATATTTTTTTTTGGGATGAAGGAAGTAATTTTTTGCTTTTTTATTATTACGAAATATTGAGAACACTTCAATGGAGGATTACAATTTTTTTTATAATATTAGGGTCCATAGGTTTTAAGAAAATCAACTTTAAATTGGCAGTGGAAACTCAATTGACCACATGGCAACGCGACGGTTAACCGGCCTTGACGGGACCGACCCAGGGCCGGATAACGAAAAAGCCAGTTAAAGAGAAGGTAGTGAAAAACACATTAAAAAAAGCATTTTCGCATGGAAGAAAAAATCACAATTTTTTCAAAACACATATTAAAAATTAACATTTCACAAACTGTAAAAATATGTACAGGAAAAAGCCACACACCCAATTTTTTTTTTAAAAGTAGGCCTACAATGGATTAAAAAAATCTGTTTTTTTCTGCAGCTTCTTGTGTTGAATCGACTTTTTAAAAGCGTAGTCACGCCATTTTTTTATGAACATTACATCTACTGCAGTAGAATCCTTCTGCTGCTGAATGTACATCGCCGCCACCTGTAGAGCCTCTTTTCATTCGTCGTGGCTAACCGTGTTGTCTTATTCGTACTCCTCACAGTCGACTTCCTCTTCCTCTAGTGCTTCGTTGATAACAGTCTGAACTATCTCGTCATCATTCAACATTTCATTTTCGCGGCGCCGCCAGACGTTCAAGTTGCTACTTGTCTCCTAGACTTTCTAGAATAGGCCGGTTAAAGCGGTGGGGTTAAGAGAGCGTCTACTGTAATGCTTAAATCTAGTATACTTAAATTTTCCACCTTCATTCCTATATTTCATATTTGTATAATCTCAGTAGTGTATTAAGCAGATACCGACAATTAACTCCTGATATACAAAACGGTCATTAGACGATCTCACTTACGCAGACCCAATCTGGGGCTATGCAACTTCGAGTCACATACGAAAACTCCAAATCCTGCAAAACATGGCTATCCGTTTATCGCTTGGTGCGCCTTCATGGACCAGGATCACACAACTGCAACTAGAATCGGGAATTCCGATGATAGATGAATTCATTTGAAACTTGCCGAATGTTTTTACAAAGGACTCCCTTCACATCCTAACCCCACAATAAAAGACCTCTCAAATTAGGACCCAAACACCTCCAGCCGCCACAAGTGCCCAAAATCGATTCTCCTTCAAAGGAACACTCCGGGCCACACAAGTCATGCCCCCGCATAAACCAACAACCCACCAAATCACCTTCCAACAAAGTTCCCATCAGACGTAAGAGGAATAGCCACAAGAGTTGAAACTCTGTAAGCCAGAAGATCCATTAAGCAGATATGTTTTTGTTTTTGAACATTTTTGTAGGTCATGTCGAGGGTATTCTGCGAAAACGACTTTTGACTTAATGATGAGGTTATACTGTTGAAAAAATACTCTACAATCTGCAAAAATGCACAAGTCCTATATACACTACAAGTTGAGATATTTTCTGTAATAAGTCAATATAACATAAATTCGTTCAGGGAAAAAGCACCAAGGGACAATTCCCTGGATAAATCATTAATAACAATATTTAGGATGTATTCAGCGGAGCTTATGGAGCAGTACTGACTTAAAAAAGGTGAGATTGTTGGTCGGCGACATGATATCCTGGAGATGTCTAGTAAGTGATGTCTACATGCTTCACTCAGGGGCAAACGTGGCAATTATTATCTCTTTTTACTAATTAATTATTATTTTACCTAATGTAATAGGTACTGTACTTAAGATAAAATTATTGCATAACATTTTAATTAAAAAAAAAAACATTTCTCACAAAGTGACTATAGTAGGTACAATGTGACTTCAATTTGAATATCTTACTGTGGTATTATGTATCAGCGAAAATGCACTACGTCATGTCAATCCACTATTATTTTGAAAAAGTTCAGTTATTATTTATTAAACCATTAAATAAAATGTAGTTAATAGATTGGCTTTGTAATGTTTAGTATAAAAAAATGGTTACATCCTTACAAACTTTGAACTTCAATTATCTCAGAAGTAGTAATTTTGACTTAGTGCTTTTTTGCAGAATACCCACTATATATTCCTTCTTCCCTGCAGTCATTCGACTGATATAGTCCTTCTCAAAGAATGTTTGCAATTGTAAGATTGTCTTCCTCATCTATTGTTTTTCTTTAGCTCAATAGTAAGAGTGCATATCTTTTACTTTGACCTAGCTAACGCCTTTCTCAAATTATCATTACTTCGACTTAAGTCTCTTATTTTTTTTATTAGTTTCAAATTTTCTCGTGTATGTTGGGTGCGATAACAACGACGTGAACGTTCAGTCACTTCATCTTTCGTTGTTTCTTCTTTGTCTTGTATTTTCTTAAGCTTCTTCGCATTCCTCCATTGTTTTCTAATATCTTCTCTTTCCTTTTCGTTCATATCTGATATTTTTCTTTTCTTAGCTTTGGTTCTCTCCGCATTCTTTCGTTTCATTGCTTCATATTTTTCGGGGTTTGATTGTTTTAATTTTTCTCGGTACTTCTTACATCTTTCTGCTGGGGATAATGGCATCTGAAAAACACAACGACATTAGATACTATATATAAAACACTTGCTGTATAAACGCAGTGATATGATTGCTACTTTGTTTAAATTCAGAATAACATTTTCACACTGCGCTTAAAAAAAATCATATTTTGTGTTCTGTCAATTTGTAAAGTCCTGTTACAGGGCTTGTTCCCCTAGTGCGGAGTAGTTTTAAAAAAATTAAAAAACAATATGTTTATATTATTAAAATGTATGTAAAGTGCGATATGTAGTCACCTATAAAAAAATTCCGTTGTGACACGTCGCACAATTTCGTGTCGCTTGTCGCACAATGGAATCAAAATACTTCACGACCTAACCTAAAACGTTTTAAATTGCACTAAAAATCTAAAAACTTTGGGTTATTTCAGTAGCATGCTATATACAGTTTGTCTTTTTTCGTTCGTATTTAGAAAAATAAGCAAACTTAACTTTAAAACCGTTATGGAAGTTTACAAAATCTTAAGAACACATAACACCGGCGAAATCATGTTGTCGGTCTGACAGATAAGCAAAATAGCGAACGTTTTCAAAAATTTTGACAGGTCAAGAGTTGGTGTTGCTATTCAAATTAAACTAAAAACCTCCTAAAATTACGTTATGGCTTCCAAATCATGTTGTCGCACACTTGAAGTATGTCCGTATTTTTAGTAAAATTACCATATAAATTTGAAATTAAGATGACTATTGCTAAAACTAACTAACTAACCATCACGCCGTCTCCCAGAAGGCACTCCACCCTTCTCTTTGCGCCCGCGGGAGACGCGGTGTGATGGGTTGCGAACCTCATCGCCAGCAATAGGCATCTCCCGCGCACATTTTGATCGTTTAACGCTTACAAAATAAACCTAAAACAAATAATATAAAATACCATGATGTAAAATAACATAAAAAATAATGTTTTTTTTGGTGCACATGCCAGCTCGACGATCCGGACTTTTGTGTTTAAATATGATGACTATTGCTATTTTAAACACAGATCCAGGTTAGTAAAATTATAGAGACACTGTACATATAAATAAATTATAAGATATAGAGCATGGAACTGGCAAAAGAAGGATGAAAGAAGAATAAATGCAGTAGAAATGAGATCTCTTAGACGAATGTGTGGATACTCTGTGTATGATAGAGTGTCGAATGAACATTTAAGAAGTGAATGCGGTGCGAATGATGGTGTCATGAACAAAATAATGAAAGGATCATTAAGATGGTTTGGACATATGGAAAGAATGAATGAAGAAATAATGGTAAAAAATTATATGTTAATGATGTGAATGGAACCAGAAATAGAGGAAGACCGAGGAAAACGTGGCACGATCAAATATTGAATGTTGGCCATGCGAGGAGTCAGAGAAATGGACGCGCGTGCATGACACGATGTATTAATGTTGAGGAAGCGAGAGAAATATGTCAGGAAAGAAAAGTGTGGCAGTCCATTTTTTCTGCCTACCCCTTCGGGAGACGGTGTGATGGTTAGTTAGTTAGTTAGTTAGTTAAGATATAGAGTTCATTGTTTTATAATTTTTTTTAAAAATATTTTATTTATATTTACTATGGGGTGAATGAAATATATATACGAATATGAATTAATTATAGGTAAATATAATTAAGTAGAGTAAATTTATTAATGTAATAATTATTGAAGTTAATAAAAATCTATTTTTGTCAGGTTTTATCCTAAACTAACAAATAAATGCTTAATTTTTAGGTAGAAATAAGACGGACAAAAATATAGCAGGGTTTCCAAAAAGTTGCTGATTAACTACCTATCACGTGTCATGAGAATCAATATAATATATTAAAAAATTGCATACAGTAATTGGATTCAAAAGACCCGTTGTATAAAAGGAAATGTTACGGTATATTTATTGTATTTATTAACAATGATGTAAAACTCCATATTAAATAATTAATAAGAATGAAAACGTATGTTTTATTATATTTATCTAAGGCATTCTATATTTCATAATATCTTAGACAAGCAAAACATGTAATTCATTCACATAAATTGTAATAAAACTTCTAGAAAACAGACGTTTTCATTCGTATTAATTACGATGATACAGATTTAAACTGTCAATTTTGGAAGGATGCATCAACCCAGGAACACATGAAAAAGTTTGTTTCTTAGGAGGCTGAATACTCTGAAAACCCTTTTGACCCGCGGCCTTAAATGACACGAAAAAAATGTACTCATTGTTTATGTTTTGTTTTGAAGTAAAAATCAGCCTTCTTACATTGTACGTATAATCGACGTAATTGGCGTTAAATTAAAACACCGCCAATTGAATTGAATTTATAATACTTAACCAACAATTCTGAATAGCTGTCCCATATCAAAATTCCCAGTACCCTGCTTATATCTTCCTCTTTTTGCAATGTAGCTACTTAAAACAGATAAATCCGGATGTAATTATTACTAGCAGCAACACCGGCAATGGATTGTCATTACTTAACCCATTTTCCCACTCATTGTATGCATATTTATGAGTACCTAATGATTATGGTTCAATCATTTACCAAGTATGCCATTGAATATAAGTAGAGTAGATTGTTGTACATCTTTCTTGTTTATCTGTGGTTTTATTCAAAATATCTGAGATTAATTAAAACAATATTGGAATACGATTCGATAATTAAAAAAATGGCGATTCTCTGGTTATACCTACGAAATACTGGCTTGCACTAAAATAAATATTAACACAAAATCCCAATCCCAATATCCTCAGAGTCCTATACAATGCATTGGTTCGGAGCAGACTCGAAATTAGTTCTGTGATATGGAATCATCACGAGGCGAGATATTCCGTTGTGCTGGAGAGGGTTCAGAAAAATTTCTGATGTATCTTTACGTGAGGGAGTATGGTAGCTATCCGTGGCTCTATCCCACGGCATTTTTTTTGGGGATGCTAGGGACCAACTCTCTGCAGATGGGCATCTCATAACCCATTTCTTTAGATTAATCAAGGGATATTTCGAGAACTCGGCCGTGTTGGAGGATGTTGGTTTTTTGTCCCAGATAGATATCTCCGACAGCGACAGCATAAAATTGTTTTACCTACCGGCGCGGCAGCCAGAACCAACCTGACTCTGATGACACCGGTGGGAAGAGCAATTAGTCTATTGAACGCGGTCGCCTCGGGGATCGACGTCTTTCATTCATCCACTGCATTCCTCTTGGGCATGCTGGGGGCCAATAGTCAGATAAGATAATTGCAGATAAGAAGAGATGAGTGCACACTTACCCATTTCTTCAGACTTATCAGGGGATTCTTTGAGAACTCCGTTATCTTGGAGGCTATCCATCTTTATGTTTCAGATGGTTATCTTCGACAACGTCAGCACAGACTTTTGTATCTCCTAGCATGTAGAACCAACCTGCCTCTGGTGATGCCGGTGGGGAGAGCAATCAAACTGCTGAACATGATCGCTCCGGAGATCGACGTATTCATATTCGTGAAAGTACGTTCAGAAGATAAATACTTGAGAAAGTATCTTGTCTTCCTAATATCGAATCATCTCTCATGCATTCCTGGTATTATATTGTATAATAGTTTACCTGTACTCAATAGATGCCTTAAACATTAATCTTGTTTGTAATATCTGTTGATATAAAAAACTGATTTGATTTGATTTGATTTGAATGATGCACTAGCCTAAAATAAATCGATTTGTTGCGCCACTGATTATAAAGGGAAATGAAACAATAGACAATAGCATGCGCCTACCTGTCTGGAATAATAATAAGATGCATCAAGCTTAATAATCCAGTTCCTTGTTGTGTGAACTTGCCCTAAGAATTAGGTCGCGGCAAGCTTTCTCTTCTGGAATGTTTCCTTTCAAATTTTTGAATGAAGTTCGATTTTTTTATTATTCTTTTGGAATCTTTTGTGTTATTCAATGCAATACATAGCGTGATTGATAATAGTAAGCTTGAATAAAAATCATGTGGTTTTATTTATTTATTGAAATTAAAAACGATTTTTAATCGAAGTGCCTTGAATTACGTTGGAATTTAAATTTACACACTGAAAGAAACTTCCGAAAGCAGACTTATGGGTAATTAGAAAGTAGACACTTCTTTTTATGATGGAATTATACAGTGGCATGTTTCGCCTTGCTTGTGCCGCATTGCATTATGCCCTTACAAGGTGAAAGATGTCCTTCCATTATAATATCGTAAAGGGGGTAAGAAAGGTGCCTCCACGTGTGGTGTTACTATAACACCCGGCGCCCCTGGAAACTATACAAAGTCGGCTAAACCTTCCACCACAATACCAAAATAATAGGAAAGATAAGAGCCTATTAGAAGCAAACTTGCAAAACTAGCTTAACGTTAACACGAAGATGAAGAAGAATATAGTAAAAACTACAGAAAACATACGTATTTACCTTCATATTAAGTATTTAGATGTGACTACTTGTACAAACATATCAAATTAACTATTTGCGATTGGTTATTTGAACATACAGTTCAAACGTGTATCCAATTTGCTATTTGCACATACCTACAGTATGTCCATGCAATTGGTTATTTGAATATACAGTACCTATATGGTATACCTACATGCATTTGGCTATTTGCACACACAAAATTAGGCATGCAATTGATTATTTAAACATGCAGTACATATACTCGTATGTGCGTGAAATTTCCTATTTCCACATGATGTATAAGCCTGCATTTGGCTATTTGTACATACATGCGTTCTGCCAGTTAGTACTCATGGTCTTGAAACTGTTACATTGTCCAAACAAAGTGCCGAGAAACAACGAGTGACCCAAAGAGCCATGGAAAGAGCCATGTTAGAAATAAGCCTAAGAGACAGAGTCAGAAACGATACGGTGAGAGAAAAAAACAAAGGTCACTGGCATCATCCACTCGGTGGCGACTCTAAAATGGTAATAGGCAGCTCAGATGAAAAGTGGACAAGAAAACTGCTGACTTGGAGACCGTGGACGGCAAGGAGAAGTGCAGGGCGACCGCAACTACGGTGGAAGGATGATCTGAACAGACACGTCGGAGTAACCTGGATGCAGTCTGCACAGGACAGAATGACATGGAAGCGAATGGAGGAGGCCTTTGTCCAGGAGTGGACGGGAATAGGCTGAGGAGGAAGAAGAAGAAGAATCTACACGCAATTGACTATTTGAACATAAAGTAACGTAATCATTTCGATTGAATGTAAATACAATATGCACAAACAGCCATTGCATTTCAATGCTGCATGTGCAAATATCCAAATGTATGCACATACTGTATGTGGAAATAGCCACTTCTTAAATATTTAACACCTAGTTCTATATCAATGTTCTACGAGTACAATTTTTTCACATTCATTTTTTCACGTTTTTCGCTTAAGTAATCAGCATTCCCTTTCACAGAGATTTGGACAAGCAAGCATTGTTTTAAAAAGAAAATAAAATGGCGGGTCAAGGTTGGGATGAGTACTGAACAGAGGAAAGAAAGTAAACGGTCACATTAAGAGAATAAATAACAAAAGGTATATGCGCCAAATGCGTTATTTAAATATGTTTTCAAATCAAATCAAATCAGTTTTTTCATCAATGGACATTACAAACTTAATTCTTAAGGCATCTATTGAGAACAGGTAAAATATTATTGTATACTACCAGAAACGCATGAGAGATGGTTAGATATTAGGAAGACAGGATACTCTCCAGAATTAAGAGTATTTGCATTCTGAAGGTACTTTCACTAATACGAAAGTCGTCGATCTCCGAGGAGACCGCGTTCAGCAGATTAATTGCGCTTCCCACCGGTGTCACCAGAGGCAGGTCGGTTTTGGCGGCCGGTAGGTAAAACAATCTATGCTGTCGCTGTCGGAGATATCTATCAGGGACAAAAAGTCGAACACCCTCCAGCACGGCCGAGTTCTCTAAAGTAGTAAGAAATGGGTTATAAGAAACCCATCTCTTTGAAGCTGCAGATATTATAGTTGGTCTCAAGCAATCCCAAAAGAAATGCCGTGGTATAGAGCCACGGATAGCTACCATACTCCCTCATGTAGAGATACCTCAGAAATTTTTTCTAAGCCCTCTCCAGCATAATATCTCGCCTCGTGAGGATTCCATATCACAGAACTAATTTCGAGTCTGCTCCGAACCAATGCACTCTGTTATATAGGACTCTGAGCACATCCCTGAAAACTTTTCCGGTCCGGACGATGAAGCCCAACATCCTTAGTGCAATGTCACAAATCCTCTAGATATGTGCACGAAAAGTCAGCCTACTCTCATAGATGATCTCGAGATCTCTCATCGTAGATACATGTGCTAGTTGCTGGTTGTTCATTGTGTATCTATAATACTCAATTTTCAATGCTCTAGTAAAAGATAGCATGACACACTTAGAGACATTGAATTGCATTTGATTACTGTGACTCCAGTTAACAATATTATTAATGTCCGACTGAAATACTTTATAACATTAAAGTAACTAACCATTACGCTGTCTCCCGGAGGGGTAGGCAGAAAGAATGGACTGCCACACTTTCCTTTCCTGACACACTTCTCGCGCTTCCTCAACATTATTATATCGTGTCATGCACGCGCGTCGATTTCTCCGACTCCTCACGCGGCCGACATTCAATATTTGATCGTGCCACGTTTTCCTCGGTCTTCCTCTATATCTAGTTCCATTTACAACGATAACATTTTTTTACCATTCTTTCTTCATTCATTCTTTCCACGTGAAAATTTTGATGATTGTTATTATACTCTAAGGATGTAATAAGGACTATGCGAACATCGGAGAGGTCCAAAATTGATCATGAGCAATACGGCTTCAATCATGAGGAATACGACTGAGAAGAAGCAATAAGAGGGAACTAACTAACTAACCATCACGCCGTCTCTCCGAAGGGGTAGGCAGAAAGAATGGACTGCCAAACTTTTCTTTCCTGACACACTTCTCGCGCTTCCTCAACATTCATACATCTTGTCATGCACGCACGTCGATTTCTCCGACTCCTCACGCGGCCGACATATAATATTTGATTTATTTGATCGTGCCACCTTATCCTCGGTCTTCTTCTTTTTCTAGATCCATTTACAACGTTAACATACTCTCTTCATTCATTCTTTCCATGTGATAATAATGATGATTATAATTATAAAGTAAGGATGTATTATGATAAGAGGTAACGATAATATAATATAGAAATTGTATAAGTATCAATCGGAAGAGTTAGTATAAGCAATATACTTAATGCTAAAGAGATAGTGCAATTGTCTTTTGGAAAGAGTCATCAAATAGTATAATATAGCCTGTTGAAGTGATGTTGCCACATTTTTTTTAAATTAAAAACAATATTCAGTGACATTATGTATGGAATATAATTTTGGCCAAATCCTGGTGGTCAAAGGGTTTTTCAAAGGGAACGCTAACTTTGACAGCGTATAGCGGCCATTTTGGTAAAGCGATAGCTGTCAAATTTGACAAGAATGCTTATTTAGTCTTTACATTTCACCATGGAACGCTACACGCTTTAACAACGCGTTGAAATTGTTAAAATTAATTATCAAAATCAGTGTTATTTTTGCCGATTTATGACATTCATGGCCATTCTGCAGAGTCCAATACGTCGTTTAAAACATAAATTTGAGACTCTTGTGACTTAAATGGGATGTGGATACCGACTACATATGGTTCCAGCAAAAAGGGGCTACGTAGAACACAGCTCACGCCACGATGGACATTTTGCACGAGCGATTAAAAATGGGACGTCCTTATTGAAAGACCCTGTACAAAGAAACAGCGATTGTAATGTCTTTGCGAAGATTTTTATATTTCATATTTTTGTGGGCCAGTTCATCGCACGTTCTTTATTCACTGGTCACGTGTAATAAACTTTAACAGGGATTGGTAGTTGTTAAATGATTATGTTTATGGAATTAAGAAGGCCTGTAGAGACGAAGAAAGTTGAGGGAAATATGAAAACAATAATAAAACGGAAACGGAAATGATTATTCATGTTTTATTTCTCTTAATGAATAATGTAAAAGGCTCCTCATCATCGAGTATTCCATCATTATCTAGCCCTTTATCTCTTCAGCTACCTATGCGATTAAAACACACTCAGAACTCGTCGGCCATTAAAATCAGTTCTTCATGCTCATCTCACCTTCTTCCTAGACAATGTCCCATTTTGTTTTTTTGAATGTATACAAATACTGGATTTTACCCATTGCGGGTTAATCAACATAGTAGCATATATACATCTTTCAAAAATTTGTCAGACGTGGTGGTCGTAAGAAGGGCGGAATGGGGAATGTTGTTAACATAAAGCGATCGCTCAACCCAACCAATGACAGGTCATAAGGGTGCCTGTCCACCGGAGCGAAGCTATGTGGCGGAGCGGCGAGCGAGGTAAAAATCCATCAAAAGAATTGTATCTCACCGGTGGGAAGAGCTATTAATCTGCTGAACGCGGTCTACTCGGAGATCGACGTCTTTCATATTAGTGGAAGTACGTTCAGAAGGCAAATACTCTTAATTCTGGAGAGTATCCTGTCTTCCTAATGTCGAACTCTCCCATGCGTGTCTGGTAGTATACTATACACAATATATTATTTTACCTGTTCACAATAGATGCCTTCAAAATTAATTTTGTAATGTCTATTGATGAAATAAACTGATTTGATTTGATCTGATCATCTTCCGTGTTTCATGACGTGGTCGTACCATCTTAGACGGTTATCTAAGATTGGCCTCAACGTCATGTAATGTTTTCCACGGCTTCGTATTCCATTCAAATCGTTAACGTATACCTTCTGAATCATTATTTCTTTATCCATGAGTTCCAGATGTCCAAACCAACCATATTTCATCAAGAGTTTTACATCATTGTTCTTCTTCTTCAGCCTATTCCGTTCCTGGACAAAGGCCTCCTTTATTTGCTTAAACGCCACTCTGTCTCACTGACTGCATCCAAGTTATGCAGACGTGTCGGTTCAGGTCATCCTTCCACCATAGTTGCAGTCGCCCCGCACTTATCTTTTTTATCCATGATCTCCAAGTCATCATTCTTCTTGTCCATTTTTGTCTCAACTTCTGGATACGTGACCTGCCCATTGACATTTTAGAATCGCTACGCGGTGAATAATGTCAGTGACCATTGTTTTAACTCGCACCGTATCGTTTCTGACTCTGTCTCTTAAGCTTATTCTTAACATGTCTCTTTCCATGGCTCTTTGGGTCACTCGTAGTTTCTCGGCACTTTGTTTGGACAATGTTACAGTTTCAAGACCATAAGTAACAACTGGCAGAACACAGACTTCATAAGCTTAAATGTTAGGATATTTGTATTATTTATTAACACTTATTACTTATGGAGCTGAGATGTGGACGCTGACGAGGGGTCTGGTGTACAAGTTGCAGGTCGCCCAGTGCGTCATGGAAGACCCATTCTTGGAAAAACTTTAAGGAAAAGAATCAGAATTGAATTAATTCGTCAACGAACAATGTGATTTAGGTGTCTGAAGATAGGCAGGCTAAAGTGTCGATGGCTGGCTATATTTTTCAGAGAACCGACAGCCGTTGGGGAAGTAGGGTTCTGGAATGGAGACTGCGCACAGGATTCCGTAGAGTTGGGCGTCCCCCTGTCCGCTGGACCGATGATAATGTAAGGATTGCTGGACGTGGATGGATGATAAAACGAAGGATTAGGGGAAGTGATGTGCTTTGGTAGAGGCCTACATTCAGCAGACAGCTGATAAGAGAAAGATAAGAGAGATCTTAAGCTTATTCTTAACATGGCTCTTTTCATGTCTCTTTCTGTATATTTGTTCAATAAATAATTAAAGTATTTTTAAGATTAAATCTTCTAGTAGTCGTAATGAATGTTTGAGTTTCGAGAAACTAAAAGGGTTAGTGACTCTTAACATAATTGACACATTTTTGGGCAAAACAAGTTTTATTTCCAGTTTTAAGATTATATGGTCTCCTTACTATGCAGCGCATATTCAACGCATCGAAAGAGTCCAATTTTTTTTTATTAAACACATTATTCAGAATGTGCAGGTCGTTTACAAATTATAATTATGCCCTTAATTTTTATTCCTTTGACTCTATAGAAAATAGGCGTAGAATTAACGATATGATGTTGCTTCACAAAATCAACAACAACAACAACAACAAACCATCACGCCGTTTCCCCGCAGGGATAGGCAGAGAGAATGGACCGCCACACTACTCTATCCTGGCACACCGCTCTAGCTTCCTCCACATTCATACAGCGAGTCATACACGCACGTCGATTCTTCCGGCTTCTGACATGACCAACCTTTAATATTTGATTAATTTGGTCATGCTATGTTTTCCTCGGTCTACCTCGACTCCTTACTCCATTTACATCGTTAACGTATACTTTTTTAACCATTCTTTCTTCACCCATGCGCTCTATATGTCCGAACCAACGCAGCGAACCTTTCATAATTTTGTTCATAATACCCTCTTTCGCTCTACATTCCTTCCCAATATCAGCATTTGAGATTCTATCGTACATCGTTCTACCACACATACGTCTTAGGGACCTCATCTCTACCGTATTTATTCTGCTCTCATCTTTCTTCTGCCAGTTCCATGCTTCGCTTCCATACATAAGGGTTCACAAAATCATTCACTTCAAAATAGACAACTCTGAACTTCTTAAAGGCGGGCCACACTGTTTGAAACAAACTCTCCACAGGGGTGACCTTGGTGGGGAGCTGTGGAGCCCGCGGTCGGTTTAGCGTCCACACTTGGTTTAAAACAAGCTCTAAACACGTGGAATGCGTGTTTAAACGCACGTCCGTCCACAAAGTTTGTTGAAGGTCAAACGAATTTTGGTTTCAAACAAATGTCTACACAGTTTAAAACCGTTGGTGGAGACCGTTGTAAAGAGCTTGTATATAACAGTGTGGCCCGCCTTTTAGTAAATTATTACTGAATACCCCCACACAAGATACACTGCGAACCAAATATTCCACCTTCCTGCTTATCGGACTAACTACGCTCAGAGTGCGGCGGCGTATTGGACATACGACATGTACAATAAGTGCTTTAACCCTCTCTTCCCTATGATGGATATCTTCTACACGTTGCTTCTAATAACCATCAATATATCTATAAAAATAATAAATACAAAATTAAGATTTTAGGTATTCCTCCATAATATATTTACGCATTGATTAAAAAAATAATATTAATAATAATCAGAATTTATCGGGTACATCGGAGGTATTATGTGAACGTCGGAAACAAATTCGCGTATTAACATTATCAAAAACAACGACAACCATATGTTGTCGTTGTTTTTGATAATGTTGTTGAAAATGTTGTAAACTGTTTTTATGATTTTTTTTTATGATAATGCTGTTGTTGATGTTGTTTTTGTTATTATTATCGTTGTGGTTATTGTAATTATACATTGTTTTTTTTTAAAGTTGTATCTCAATAGAGACGAAGACGCAAACTGGAAACTGAACATGGATGATCAAGGTGTTTACAGGACTTATGACCTGTCATTGGTTGGGTTAAGCGCACGCTTTATGTAATTACAACATTCCCCATTCCACCTTTGGTATTATGATCATGCATGACAAATTTTTGGAAGATGTATATATACTTTAAAATCCATATCTATCTTCACGTGTCAGTTTCAGTCAGCCATCTATGTAGATTTGGTTGCACTTGTGAATTTTTCAAGATTAACCTATACAACCGACCCACTAACGCCATCTATGGAGAATGATTTTCGGCATTTAGCAAACTAACTTATTAACACAATGCGAAGGCTGTCGCCTAACATATTGTTAGAAGCCGCTAGGAGTATTATTCCATTCTATATGCCAAAGAATTTGACCAGAATATTTGAAGAACAAATATTTGTGAGTGTATACTTATACCTGTATACGAAATCCTGGATTTACACCAAAGGGTGGTTAATTTAATTTTTTAGTTGTATCTCAATAGAGACGAAGACGCAAACTGGAAACTGAACATGGATGATCATTGTTTTTGTTGGAAATGTTCTTAATCGTAAAAAGATGCACGAATATAAATAAAAAATGGAGTGTGTTTTTGCGTGATGATTATATATTCGCGAGAATTGATTACTTCATTTTTTTTCACGCCATAACCTCAAATCGCGTTCGCTTGCTCTTAATTTTGCTCCACTTGCCAGTCAGTCAAAGAGTCGCTGATGTACCTATTGATCGTATAGTAAATCCTAATTACAAGCCTCGTTGAGATCAGCTGGACCAAAGAGAGGGGAGATTAGACCGTGAATACTCGCGGTTCCGATACAAGGCTGGCCGTACCAGTTATTTGTAATAACTGCTAGATTTATAAACTGTTGTTTAATAAATTAAGCGTTTTTATTTTCATTTATTTATTTTATTTATTTATTTTTTCATTTATTTATTTTTAAACATATCTAAAGCATTACAGATTTTTTTTCCAATACACTAAAGATACAAGTTAGAGATACACAATAATAAGTAATACATAATAGATTAATAAAAAGAGATAGAAACATAAGATGCATGACAAATTAATAAAATAAATATACCATACAATTATAATAAAGATAGTGCTTCCCTCAGATGAGCCAAACTATCACAAAATATGTCAAACTCCGAGGTGATACGATTAAGCAAAGATAATGCTCTACCTACCGGCATAACCATTGGCAGGTTGGTTCTGCATCGTGGGAGATAAAACAATCTATGCCCCCTTTGTCGAAGATAATTATCAGGGACGAAAGAGCCACGGGTAATATCCATACTCCCTAAGATAGAGGTATCGCAGAAATTTTTTCTGCACCCTCTCCACCATCAGGGAATATCGAACCTCATGCGGCGCCCAGATAATGGAACTAAATTCCAACCGACTTCTCACCAGAGAGTTATACAGCAGCTTCAGCACCTGAATATTACGAAAGATCTTGGCGTTTCTAATGACAAAACCAAGCATTTTGAGGGAGCTATTACATAGTGAAGTTATGTGAAGACTAAACGACAAGCGAGCATCGAACAACACCCCTAGATCCATGGACGTCGACGCTCTTTCAAGCTGGGCTTCATCCATTAGATATCTAGCGTTGTTGTTAATATTCAGTTATATATCTTTTTTCTTTTTCTACATAGGAATGTGTGGAAAATCTGTGTTATGATAATGTGACGAATGAAAATATAAGTGAATGTAGTGCCAAAGACGGCTGTGAAACGTGAGGAAATGGACCGGCATCCGAAGTATGGAGGAGGATTAATTGTGTCTCAATAGAGACGAAGATGTAAATTGTTTTCTGGGAACAGAATATGGTGGTCAAGGCGCTTACAGGACTTATGAGCTGTCATTGGATGGGTTAAGCGATCGGTTTATGTTAATAACATTCCCCATTCCGCCCTTCTTATGACCACCACGTCTGACAACTTTTTGGAAGATGTATATATGCTACAATGTTGAGAAACACTTCACATTTTTATTTCAATCTACATTAGCGCCATCCATTAAGATTAGTATCCTTCAAAATGATTTACCCGCAATGGGTAAAATCCAGTATTTGTCTACAAGTATTTGTATACATTCAAAATGTTGTAAAAAAAATATATATATTATCAAATTTCTGAGTCAAAGGTGATGGTTTTTGAAAGGGAAGAGCAAATGACAGTTTGTAATATAAGTGTGAACGAAGAGAACTTGGAACAGGTGAGGGAATTTATGTTTTTTTTATTTTTTTATTATTATTATTATTTTTTTTTTTAAAGACTAACATCAAAGATTTAAATCAATGATATTAGAATTTATTTTACAATCTTCAATATAAGCAGAAAATAGCTCATTATTATAAAGAAGGAATCTGGTCGTGTCCAGGCTCGAACCCAAGTCCCCTAGATTAGGAGTCAAGCGTTCTATCCCCTAGACCACCACCCGATTTTTAGATAGCATGTTCACAGCGGATGGCCGAACGAATAGTGACGTTAAAAGAAGGGTTGGTGCGGGTAACAAAGTGAATGGAGCATTCAAAATAGTTATTGAAACAAGTATTTATCAATGAAAGCAAAAATGGCCGTTCACAATGGAGTTCTGGTCCCAACCATTATGTATGAGGGCGAAGCATGGAACTGGCAGAAGAAGGATATGAGGTCCCTAAGACGTATGTGTGGTAGAACGATATACGACAGAATCTCAAATGCTGATATAAGAAAGGAATGTAGAGCGGAATAAGTTATTATGAACAAAATTATGAAGGGGTCGCTGCGATGGTTCGGACATATGGAACGTATGGATGGGGAAAGAATGGTTAATAAAGTATACATTAATGATGTAAATGGATTTCGGAGTCGAGGCAGACCGAAGTTAACATGGCATGACCAAATTAATCAAATTTTAAAGGTTGGTCATGTTAGAAGTCAGAGGAATCGACGTGCGTGTATGACTCGTTGTATGAATGTGGAGGAAGCTAGAGAGGTTTGTCAGGGTAGAGTAGTGTGGCGGTCCATTCTCTCTGCCTACCCCTGCGGGGAAACGGCGTGATGGTTTGTTTGTATCAAATTTCTGGAAAACATACTTACGGAACTATTATTTCTGGTGCTATTATTCAAAAGTTTTTTAAGTTTTTTTATGCGTTATTAAACGTTATCGTTGGAGAAAGGTATAATACGCAAATAACTGTTATCAGATAAAGCGCCCAACACTACTTATAACCGATGCTCTGGGTGCCCCACCGCTGGCTGTAGCCGTGACCTCCATTCGGGCATTTCTTTTCGGGGACTCGAACAGGGCTGCCCCCGCTTGAAAGCCCCTGCAAAATAACGTCAGAAGTGCAAAGTCATATTTTAAAATTACCCATGTTTTATGGGTACAACTTATTATTTATTAGATAGTCCATTGTAGAAATGAGACCTCTTAGACGAATGTGTGAATACTCTCTGTATGATATAGTGTCGAATGAAAATATAAGAAAATCAGAAAATCAGACATACACAGACACGAAATAAGACAGGACAATCAAGGATATTGAACAATGGACTGAAACTTTACAACGAACTACCAAAAGACACAAGGAGTCTCACTACAACTCAATATAAAATATATCTGAAACAATACATAATTAATATTAAGATCTAAAAAAAAAAAAAAAAAATAATAACAATAATAATAATAGTAATAAATTAATAACAAAAAAATAATAATAATAAAGCGGTGCAAATGACGGTGTTATGAACAAAATAATGAAAGGATCATTAATTTTGTTTGACATATGGAAAGAATGAATGAAGAAAGAATGGTACAAAAAATTATATGTTAACGATGTAAATGGAACCAGAAATAGAGGAATACCGAGGAAAACGTGGCACGATCAAATAAATCAAATATTGAATGTCGGCCATGTGAGGAGTCAAAGAAATCGACGCGCGTGCATGACCTCTTCTTTGCTTCCACGTCACTCTGTATCTTGCAGACTGTATCCAGTTATTCCGACATGTCTGTTCAGGTCATCCTTCCATTGTAGTTGCGGTCGCCCTGCACTTCTCTCTGCCATCCACGGTCTCCAAGTCAGCAGTCTTCTTGTCCATTTTTTGTCTGAGCTTCTGGCTACGTGACCTGTCCATTGCCACTTTAGAGTCGCTACCCGGTAGGTGTTGTCAGTGACCTTTGTTTTTCTCTCACCGTATCGTTTCTGATTCTACCTTTAAGCTTATTCCTAACATGGCTCTTTCCATGACTCTCTGAGTCGCTCGTAGTTTTTTAACAATGTAAACGGAACAATATATAGAGAAAGACCAAGGAAAACATAACACGATCATTTTGATTTAATTTTAAGTATTTGCCACGCGAGGAGTCGGGATAATATATGTGTGTGCATGACACGATGTATGTATATTGAGAAAGCGATAAAAGTATCCTAGCTAAAGAACAGTGTGGCGGTCCATTCTTTTTGCCTACCCCTTCAGCGATGAGAGAGACGGTGTGATGGTTAGTTAGATAGTTATTAATTACGTAATAGAGGCAGAAATGCGAACCCTACGCTCCATCGCAGGCAAAACCCTCAGAGATCGGATCAGAAATGAAACGATAAGGTCTGTCTGTCATGTTGAAGACATAGTGAGACGGGGAAGAAGCAGAAGGCGCTTTTGGAGAGACCACATGGACCGCATGGAGAATACAAGAATTTCAAATTTTTTTAAAGATAAAAACCCAAGCAGCAAGAGATTACCAGGAAGGCCGGTGAAGAGATGGAGAGATGGCTGGACATCATCACCCCAGGACAGCCCACCGTCACAAACAGGTCATACGACTTAAACTTAGAGGAAGAAGAAGAAGTAATAAAGAAATAATAAAATAAAAACATTATAAAAAATAATTAACTGTAATTTCTTTTTGGCATGACCCTATTGCTTCTCGCATGAGTTAAATTCTTACTTTGGTATCTCTTCACCGGCAATACACACCTGACAGTCGGAAAGTTGATAGCCCCAAGTAACGACTATAACCAAACAAATCGTAAATAATTCTAAATTCGAACACTCAACAAACAGCAAATGTTTTGCTTTTGTTTTTCCGCGAATCGTAAACTGCAAACATTCCGCGTGATCTTACCGTTACTCCTGCATCGCTAACAGACAATACCGCTTCGAAAAGGTGTCCTCGATCCTTCAGCGCGTGAAGGAATCATTAAAAATTAATTTAACAAGGTTTAATTTCAATATAAAATGGATGTGAAGGAACTTATAAAATGGCTGTTTCAAATCAAGAAGCCAGACGTCAAATCTCCGCGCTATTTTCAAAAGTGTTCCAAATTGTGCGTATCGATTGTTTTCGTCTATGCATTCGTTTTGGCGGGATGCAAGAGTGAAGTGTCAAACAGTTATGTAAATGGCAATTTCTCGATAGATTATTCGATTTTGAACGATGGTGTCAGTGATAAAAGTTTTAATATTAATAATACAAGTGATGCATTGACAAATAAGAATGTTTCTCGTTCGATTTTCGGTTTGGATTTCGAAAAGAGAGACGAATTCAGAGCTGCTAGTGGTATTTTTAAAATGATAAGAGATGGCGCCAATTATTTGGATCAGCGGTTGGAAGAGAATGTGGGAAAAGGTAAACATTATTCTTATTTTAAAACATGTTTTTGTTCTTGGATCTTGTCTTTGGGGAGTATCAGCCCGAAGGCTATCGCTCCTCCACCTGTCAGATATATTATGTAGGGCAGTGTAATAAAGGAAGGTGAAGGAAAAGGACATTTTAGTTTATGATTTTCTCCATACATTTATTCACTTTTATAACGAGCTACTTCTCGACCATACCGAGCTAAAATTTCGTATTTTTAAAACTATTAATGTGTCGATCGTTTAACAAGAATATTTTTAACTTATTGTTTCTTAAGATGGTTTGGACATATGGAAAGAATGAATGAAGAAAGAATGGTAATAAAATTATATGTTAATGATGTTAATGCAACCAGAAATAGAGGAAGACCGAGGAAAACGTGGCACGATCAAATAAATCAAATATTGAATGTCGGCCATGTGAGGATTCAGAGAAATCGACGCGCGTGCATGACGCGATGTATGAATGTTGAGAAATCGAGAGAAATATGTCAGAAAATAAAAGTGTGGCAGTCCATTATTTCTGCCTACTCCTTCGGGGAGACGGCGTGATGGTTAGTTAGTTAGTTTTTTGTTTCTTAAAAAATGATGAAAAATTCTATATTAAATAATTAATATAAATGAAAACGTCTATCTACTAGAAGTATTATTACATTTTCTATGGGATGACATTTTTCCCCCTTTCAAAGGCATTTTTAAATGGGATTGTGACATTTGATAATGCCTTAGAATGGCCTTAGAATGGATGACATTCTGAGGCATTATCAAATATCACAATCACTTTTGATAATGCCTTAGAAGGGGGAAACATGTCATTCCATATAAAATTCAATAAACTCCTAGAAGACAGAAGTTTTCATTTATATTAATTAAGATGAGACTGACAGAAGAAGGATGAGAGCAGAATAAATGCGGTTCGATATAAGGTCCCTAAGACGTATGTGTGGTAGAACGATATACGACAGAATCTCAAATGCTGATATAAGAAAGGAATGTAGAGCGGAAGAAGGTATTATGAACAAAATTATGAAAGGATCGCTGCGTTGGTTCGGACATATGGAGCGCATGGATGGAGAAAAAATGGTTAAGAAAGTATACGTTAATGATGTAAATGGAGTACGGAGTCTAGGCAGACCAAGAAAATCATGGCATGACCAAATTAATCAAATTTTAAAGGTTGGTCATGTTAAAAGTCGGAAGAATCGACGTGCGTGTATGAATCGTTGTATGAATGTGGAGGAAGCTAGAGAGGTGTGCCAGGATAGAGTAGTGTGGCGGTCCATTCTTTCTGCCTACCCCTACAGGGAAACGGCGTGATGGTTTGTTGTTGGTTGTTGTTGTTGTTGTTAATTAAGATTATTTATTATTTATTTTTAATTTAATGGGTTGCTTTGAGTAGAAATTTAAGATAAACCAGTAATAAAACAATGAAATAAGAAACAATTTTAAATGTTCTAAGAAAAGTAGATTAATAGAAACATGGATAATATATCAAATCAAAAAAAAAAAAATCAAATCACTTTATTTACTCAAAAGACATTACAAACAGCAATAATGTTTAAGGCATCTATTGAGTACAGGTCAAATAATACCTAATATATTCAACATAATATCAGGAACGCATTAGAGATGGTTCGACATTAGGAAGACAAGATACTTTCCAAAGTCAAGAGTATTTGTCTCTTGAACGTACTTTCACTAAAATCAAAGACGTCGATCTCCGAGGAGACCACGTTCAGCAGACTAATTGCTCTTCCCACCGGTGTCACCAGAGGCACCACTCGGTGTAATATATGTGTAACGGGAGTGAAAATATATTATGATTGTGTATTTTTGATTGAATTGCAATTTTTAGTGTTATGTGACTGCTCCATATATGAGTACCTACTTCATGTCTTCATAAATGATGGGTATGTTTATAAGCATTTAAAAAAAACTTATTTTCTGATATAACAAGTAATATTTATAACGAGCAAATCGTTCCCATCTTCCTCGTAACAACCTAGTTCGACTGCATATGTAATATTTTTGCAAGTCTGTTGGTGGATTTGGAAATATGAATTGTTTATATGCTATGAAAGTAGAATAAATGCAGTAGAAATGAGATCTCTTAGACGAATGTGTAGATACTCTGTGTATGATAGAGTGTCGACTGAAAATATAAGACGCGAATGATGGTGTTATGAACAAAATAGTGAAAGGATCATTAAGATGGTTTGGACATATGGATAGAATGAATGAAGAAAGAATGGTAAAAAAATTATATGTTAGCGATGTAAATGGAACCAGAAATAGAGGAAGACCGAGGAAAACGTGGCACGATATATTGAATGTCGGCCATGTGAGGAGTCAGAGAAATCGACGCGCGTGCATGACACGATGTATGAATGTTGAGGAAGCGAGGGAAATATGTCAGGAAAGAAAAGTGTGGCAGTCCATTCTTTCTGCCTACCCCTTCGGAGAGACGGCGTGATGGTTTGTTAGTTAGTTTTTTTATATGCTATAAATATTTTTTTAATTATTTAACGAACTTAAGGAGTTAACACTACAGAATTCTACAATAAATATTGATAATGAATTAAATCACTGCACATGAAGGCTTGAAAACTGTATTGTGATTGTACATATTATATAAAATAACAAACATATACGAGTATATATAACATAACTCGTATATATAACATAAAATTAAAAAAGGATCCCTGAGATGGTTTGGACATATGGAACGAATGGATGAGAGTAGAATGGTAAAAAAAGTTGTACACAAGCAGGGTGAGTGGAAAAAAAGCCGAGGACGACCGTGGAAAACATGGCATGACCAAATTAATCAATTTCTAAAAGGCGGTCACATTCGAAGTCGGAATAATCGACGTGCGTGCACGGTACGATGTATGAATGTAGAGGAAGCCCGAGAGGTATGCCAGGGCAGAGCATTGCGGCGATTCATCCTCTCTGCCTACCCCTCCGGGGAAATGGCGTGATGGTCAGTTATATTAACAATTGGAAATTGTATGTATTGGCCATTAAGAGTAAGATGAAAATCTACTCGTATAAAGCATGCGTAAGACCAATTATAATATATGGCGTTGAAGCAAGGGCAGACACAGTCAGGACCAAACAAATGTTGAGGACTTCCGAGGTGAAGACACCGAGAACGATAGCAGGCAAGACAGTAAGAGATCGCGTGAGGAACAACAGAATTAGAGAGATATGTGAGTTTGAGGATATTTTAAGATGGAGTAGACAGCGAAGGAAGGACTGGTATGATAATGTCCTAAGAATGGACACCACCAGACTGCCTTACATTGCACTACATACTCGTGGAAGACCTCCTAAAAGATGGAAGGACAGCTGGGAATCTACCTCACAGGAGGAACAACACTCTGGAGAACAGACCACATAGGTCTTCAACAAGGAAGAAAAAAATTGTATACATTGATAGATACATAGGTATATAGGGTATATCCTTGGCTCTATCCAACGGCATTTCTCTTGGGTATGCTGGGGTATAACTCCCTCGAACTGAGGAGGGAAGGATTAATGTTAACGCATTTTTTCAAGCTGATTCGGGGCTCTATTGAGAACCCCTATGTTCTCGAGCAAATAGGTCTTTGCGACAGCGCCGACATCAATTGTTCTTTGCTCCGTCACGCAGAACCAACCTGCCTTTGGTGATGCCAGTAGGAAGAGCAATTCGGATTTGGACATTTTCAGTGTCAGTGAGGCAGTATTCATAAAAAAAATATTAAAAATACTGGAAAGAGTACTGCCTCACTGACGTCGACATATTTGGATTCCTTCTGATATGTATGATTTTTTGGTTTCATGTTGTTTTATCTTTTGTATCACCGTTTTGTGTCCAAATGAGTCGCCTAAATGTTTTTCGTTTGTTATGTCTCATTTGTGTATTATGTATTAATAAAAAATAAAACAAATATATATGTTCTATAAAAAATATTTTGTTATAATGAACAAAGGAATTCAGACGGTATAGAATATAGAACAGTAGAAGTGAACAAACCAAAATTAAAACGAAATCAAATAAAGGTCAAACAAATGCATCGGACCTTAAAAAGAAAAAAAAAACTGCATGGAAAATTCGGTCAAGTTGAGCGGCTTGTTGGTCTGGTTTTTCACTCCATGATTAACCAAAATGATATCTCTAAAAAATAATTGATATGGATTATACTTTAAGTACCTGGGCAGTATGATTACATCATCTATGGACCCAGATCCAACTCAAAAATCAAATCACCTACGTAATGGAATACAAAATCATCTTGTATAAAACAATCATCCGAACAGTAGTGACCTATAGATGTGAGGCGTGGATAATGACAGCGAAATCCGCAGAGCGACTGGATACATTTGAGAGAACGGTGCTGCGCAGAATTCTGGGACCTGTGAATGACGGTGAAGGCTGGAGAGTACGGCATAATGACGAGCTATACCACATTTACAAAGCTCCCAGTCTCTCCACACAGGTCAGACTGAATAGACTGAGATGGGCCGGTCACGTGCAGAGGATGCCGTCATCGCGAACCCCAAAAAGATTGCTGGAGTGGCACCCAGGTGGTAAAAGGCCAATTGGACGACCAAGGCTGCGATGGGAGGATGAAGTTGGGAGAAATAGGGCAAGATTGTTAAGAGTGTCAGATTGGAGGGTCGAAGCGGAGAACAGGAGGAGTTGGAGGCGAAGAATACTGGAGGCTAAGGCTCGATATGGGCTGTAGGGCCATCGAAGAAGAAGATGGATCCAGATATGAAAGTGAAGTGCAGGATCGAAGCAGCCTGTAGTTCATTAAAAAAAATTAGATCAATATTCTGCAATGACAACTTGAACTTGAAATTAAGGCAGAAAATGTTGAAGTGCTATGTCTGGTCTGTATTACTCTATGGCTCGGAGACTTGGACCCTGAAAGTGCACACTGTGAACCGGTTGGAAGCATTCGAGTTGTGGTTGCACAGGAGAATGCTTAGCATACCGTGGACAGATTTCGTCAGCAATTTGGAGGTTTTGAGGAGAGCCAATTGTAGTAGACAACTGCTAAAGGACGTTAAGGTATGTAAGATTTCATATCTGGATCACATTCTGCGGGGAGATAAATACAGTTTGCTCCAACTAATACTGATGGGAAAAATTGAGGGGCAGCGTGGTCCTGGTAGAAGGCAAACGTCTTGGCTGTGCAACATAAGAGACTGGACCGGGATGAGACATGTGGGGGAGCTGTTCCGGGTTGCGCAAGATAGAGAAGCCTTCGCCGGAGTGATTGCCAACGTCGGGGGGACCTGATACGGCACGCGAAAAAGAAGATACTCATCATAAAATTTCTATTATTCTATTTCTTCTTCCTCAGCTTCTTCCTCTCCAGACCTGGATATAATCCCTTCCCAGTGTCGGACTAAGCCAACGCTGGGCCTGTAGCTTATGTTACTAAGAGACATAAAACACAACTTTTAATAACGAATTAACTATAACGCCGTTTCTCCGAAGGGGTAGGCTTTTTTCTAATATTCTTCTATCGCTTCCTCGCCATTCATACGCCGTCTTATGCACGCACGTCAAATTCTCCGACTCCGCACGTGGCCGACTTTTATTTTTTTATTGATTTGATCATGCCACGTTCTCCCGGGTCCCCTTTAATTTCTTGTTCCATTTACATCGTTAACATATATTATAATTTTTTTAACATGTTTTCTTCATTGATTCTTTCCATACGTCCAAACCATCTTAATGATTATTTCATTTTTTTGTTCATTACACTTTCATTCGCACTGCATTCACTTCTTATATTTTCATTCGACACTAACTAACTAACTAACTAACCATCACGCCGTCTCCCCGAAGGGGAAGGCAGAAAGAATGGACTGCCACACTTTTCTTTCCTGACATATTTCTCTCGCTTTCCTGTCGATTTCTCTGGCTCCTCACGTGGCCGACATTCAATATTTGATTTATTTGATCGTGCCACGTTTTCCTCGGTCTTCCTCTATTTCTAGTTCCATTTACATGGTTAACATATACTTTTTTTTACCATTTATTCTTCATTCATTCTTTCCATGTGTCCAAACCATCTTAATGATCCTTTCATTATTTTGTTCATGACATCATTATTCGCACCGCATTCACTTTTTATATTTTCATTCGACACTCTATCATATACAGAGTATCCACACATTCGTCTTAGAGATCTCATTTCTACTGCATTTATAACTAACTAACTAAATAACCATCACGCCGTTTCCCCGGAGGGGTAGGCAGAGAGGATGGATCGCCACAATGGCCTGTCCTGGCATACCTCTCGGGCTTCCTCTACATTCATATATCGTCCCATGCACGCACGTCGATTATTCCGACTTCGAATGTGGCCGCCTTTTAGTAATTGAATAATTTGGTCATGCCATGTTTTCCTCGGTCGTCCTCGGCTTCTTTTCCCACTCACGCTGCTTGTGTATAACTTTTTAACCATTCCATTCGTTCCATATGTCCAAACCATCTCTTTCTCTAATCTTATTTTTTTAATTTTATTCATGATGCAGTCATCTGCCTTACATTTCTTTCTTATTTCATCGTTCGGTATTCTATCATACAACGTTTTCCCGCACATTCTTCTTAGTGATCTCATTTCTACGTTCGGCATCGTTCGGCGTTCATCCTGCACAGAGTATCCACGTCTAAGAGATCTCGTTTCTACTGCATTTTTTCTACTTTCATCCTTCTTTTGCCAGTTCCATGATTCTCTTCCATACATAACCTTCGGTACAAGAACACCACTGTGCACTGTAGTTTTTTTTTATAGTCTTTTTTTTGTTTGGACTGAGAACCAAAACTTAGGATTAAAAAACTAATCCCCGAAAAAAGAGACCTTGACGATTTGACCGCACGGCAACCGTCCGCACCTATGTTAAATATGAGTTTAACTATAACCCAAATATTACTGCATGTATTTCATTTGGCCAAACAGAAGCTTAGAGATTAAACTTATTAATTTAAATCAAATCTCATGCAGAGACAACATCAAGGTAAACCAATTTTCAACTATCGAATGAAGTTTAATCCTTTACTTATGATTATTTTATACTAAATGCAACCCTTGAAATATTCTTGGAAGTAAAGGTTTTATACCCTTTACAAACTTGGTTTCACACACTTTAAAAATTTCAAAATTAACAACACCAAATTGTTGTCCTTTTGTTTTCTACACTACTGTCATACAACAAAAATCAGAATAAAATTCATTGCACATTGTGTTCATTTCTTGTTCAATAGAGTTACACTCTATAGTAAGCATTTATGAAAACGTCCATTTTCTAGTTTTCTTTACGATAAATATAATGCTACTTCCATAAAACGAACGTTTTCATAAAAAATATGAATTTATTGTGGAGTTTTACATCAATCTTCAAGAAACAATGAATTAATTTGAGGTAGCTCTTACGCAAATTATTCTCTATCCAATTATTAAAAAACTTGTAGAAAACAGACGTTTTCATCAATATTAAATAGTATTGTGACGTATTTATCGTTTCTTGTTAAAAAAAATTACATTTCATATTAAATATTTACGAAAACGTCCATTTTCTAGTTTTCTTGACGAAAAACATAATGGAGCTTCTATAAAACGAACGTTTACATAAACATATGTATATTTAAAACTAACTAACTGACTCATCTAACTAATCAATTTGTACGCGGAGAGGATAGACCGCCATATATTACACCTCTGAAGTTTCATCTACATTCATACATCGTAACACGCACGCTCTTCAATTTTTCCGGCTTCGAATGTAGCCGGCTCTTTCAACTTTCCTTTCATACCTCCCCTTATATTCCATGTACCGATGCGGCACTCCACCCTTCTCTGTTCGCCCCTGCGGGAGATGCGGTGTGATGGGTTGCGGACCTCATCGCCACAAATATTTTAAATAAAATATGTTATTTATCGTATATATAACGTAAACTTGAAACTCCGCCAGAGAATGATCAAATGCTATGTGTGGTTTGTTTTATTGTACGGGTGTGAAACTTGGACCCTGAAAGTTAACTCAATGAACAGACTGGAAGCATTTGAAATGTGGCTCCATCGCCGAATGCTCAGAATTCCCTGGACAGACATGGTTACCAATACCGAAGTCCTGAGGCGAGCTGGAGTTGACAGGGAATTGTTGTCAACTATCAAGGTTCGAAAGATCTCATATCTGGGTCATATACTGCGTGGGAAAAAGTACCACCTTCTCCAACTGATATTGGAGGGAAAAATTGAGGGACGCCGAGGGCCCGGAAGGAGACAAATGTCCTGGCTGCGAAACGTGAGGGAGTGGACCGGCATCCGAAGTGTTGAGGAGCTGTTCCGAGCGGCGCAGGACAGTGACAGGTTCGCCGAGGTGATCGCCAACGTTGAGGGGACCCGACAGGGCACTTGAAGAAGAAGAAGAAGAAGAAGATTTATCGTGGTCCGTTAGGTTGGCGTCTCCATTTTTGGTTTTTCCATCCATTAGTTCATGTTTTAGCTGCAAAGGTCTGGAATCATAATAATATATTTTTTGGTAGCAATCGATTCTAGGAATATTTTTTATTTATTTATATTGGGTAAAACAAAGGTAAGTAAGCAAATTTCATCAAGTCCGTTTTCACCAATTCTGTTATGTATTATTCAAGACCCAAGCGTTCGCTCACTTTTCCTGGTGTCATACCGTGACGCTGCTTAGTATTATAAGTGAATTTATCGCTTTCACCGCTGTCACGCTTCCAATAAAAAAGATTTAAACGCGATTCAAAGACGCATGAGCTATTCCTATATTTCAATCATTGCGTGATCATATTACGACAAACGTTTAAAGATTTATTAATTACTTTGTTAGTAGAGAAAACGATAATACATAGAAATTGAATAGTCTAATCTACAGATTCCGGGTCGCCCAACGCGCCATGGAAAAAGCCATGCTTAACCCTTAAATGCCTTATGTTGCATATCTGCAACAATTTATTTAAGCGCTTATAACTCTGTATACATGCAATAAATGAACTCCAATGCATAGTGTTGTATAAGTGTTACAATACGCCAGCCATCGTGTTTTTTAATTATTATTCGAGTAGATGTCTCGTAAGCAAGAAATTGACTGGAGAAAAAGGGTGCAGATGTGTCACATTTCTGAGAGTTTCAACATTTATATTCATTGGTGCTACTGGATATAAAACGAAATAAAATAAATTTACTCTGTGTATGATAGAGTGGATACTCTGTGTATGATAGAGTGCCGAATGAAAATATAAGAAGTGAATGCTGTGCGAATGATGGTGTCATGAACAAAATAATGAAAGGATCATTAAGATGGTTTGGACATATTGAAAGAATGAATGAAGAAAGAATGGTAAAAAAATTATATGTCAATGATGTAAATGGAACCAGAAATAGAGGAAGACCGAGGAAAACGTGGCACGATCAAATAAATCAAATATTGAATGTCGGCCATGTGAGGAGTCAGAGAAATCGACGCGCGTGCATGACACGATGTATGAATGTTGAGGAAGCGAGAGAAATATGTCAGGAAAGAAAAGTGTGGCAGTCCATTCTTTCTGCCTACCCCTTCGGGGAGACGGCGTGATGGTTAGTTAGTTAGTTAAATAAATTTATATACTCCATAAAGGTGAGTCTACCATTGTTTATTAATTTTTGATTTATATTTTTTGTAATAATTGCATATCTGATATATATTTTTTGTAATAAATCATATCTGCAATAAGCCATTTTTTATGAATAAAATCCACAAGTAAACTTGCATATTTTTTTTTTTTCCCGTCATTTTCAACCTAATTTTAGTATAAAAATATTTTTACTTTTGAATTTGGAAAAATCATGCATTTAAGGGTTAATAACATTGAGGGACAGATTTAGAAACGAATTTATTCGACAACAAACCAAGGTGGCTGAGATGGCTCTGATGATGGGCGGGCTGAAGTGGCGATGGGGTGGCCATATCTGTCGGAGAACCGACGGCCGATGGGGGAGACGGGTTCTGGAGTGGAGACCGTACATGATTCCGCAGAGTTGAACGTCCTCCTGCCCGCTGGACCGACGATCTGAAGAGGATTGCTGGACATGGATGGATGGGAGCGGCAATGGATAGGGAGCGGTGCCGGTGGCGTGCTTTGGGAGAGGCCTACGTTCAGCAGTGGATGACAGACGGCTGATGATGATGATGGTGGGAGACACGCTCGTTCCAGTATCTCCTTTGGCGCCCCCATTTAACTATATCTTCAGCCTCGCAAATTCTTCGAAATTGTGTATTTCTCATTCTGTTACATTCTGTCGTACCAACATCTTCTTCTTCTTATAGTGTGACAGGTCCCCTTGACGTAAGCGATCACTGTATCGATATCGCATGTTTTCTTGCCATGCCACAATAATTTCCTGGAAAATGTTACTGGAGTAGTTTCCTGTCGACTTCTCCAGGGATTTTCTGTATGGGTTTATCTTTCCTTAGCTGGTATGTCTCGGTTTTGTGGACGCCCCACTTACCAATTATGACGAGGAAAATACGCAAAATGACTGAAGGGGTCATTGCGCGATGTTTGTGTTAAAAAAACGTATTCCAAGAATTTTAAAGTCCAACTTTTAAAAGAGAAATTTGTTTAAAACGCGTCGAAAATATTAAAAGGATCATAAACGTATGTTTTTATATAGGTATGCTAATTTGTTCTCGTTGAGTCACAGTTCATATAAGGTCAGAGTAAGTAGATTAATGTGCTCTGAATATTTTTGGCGCATATTATCTTCAAAACTTCTTCCTTGTTCCGAAAGTATAAAACGAAATCTTACCTGCTTTTGAATTATTAGGATGTTTATTTTTAAACTTATAGATTATAATTAAGTCGCTATACACGGAAAGCACTGCTAGTGTCAGAGTAAATGGAGATCTTACAGCCTGGTTTGATATCAATAAAGGTGTCAAACAGGGTTGCGTAATGTCCCCGTGTTTATTTAATCTATATATGGACAAGTGTATGAAATAGCTGAAAGGGATGGATGCAGGTGCCAAAATGAGCGAAGTGTCAGTAAGCTGTCTCTTGTATGCGGATGACGCTGTCTTAATTTCAGACAACGAGCATGAATTACAAAGTCCTGGTGCATAGTATGTATGAGGTATGCATGCGAAATGATCTGGTGATGAATGT
Organism: Lepidostoma basale; assembly: GCA_022606425.2. Taxonomy (NCBI): domain Eukaryota; kingdom Metazoa; phylum Arthropoda; class Insecta; order Trichoptera; family Lepidostomatidae; genus Lepidostoma; species Lepidostoma basale. The sequence goes on from JAHDVF020001163.1 coordinate 777,311, forward strand.
GAAAGAGTCCAAAGTTTTTAAAAATAAAGAAGAAATCATGGCAGTCTGCAACATAAGCGTGAATGGTGAAAATTTGGAGCAAGTAGTTCTTGTATTTGAGTAGTATGTTTACAAAAGATAAGCGAGTGGAGAGGGATATTGAAAGAAGGATTGGGGCTGGCAACAAAGTGAATTGTGCACTTAAAGTTGTCATCGCAAACAAAAATCTCTCTCAAAAGAGATCTCTTAGACGAATGTGTGATACTCCGTGTATGATAGAGTGTCGAATGAAAATATAAGAAGTGAATGCGGTGCGAATGATGGTGTTATGAACAAAATAATGAAAGGATCATTAAGATGGTTTGGACACATGGAAAGAATGAATGGAGAAAGAATGCCAAAAAAAGTATCGATGTAAATGGAACTAGAAATAGAGGAAGACGGTTATGTATGGCGCATCATCTGTGCCCACTCCTTCGTGAATATTGTGTGGTTTGTTTAGTTAGTTTAAAAAGAAGCAAAACAGTTTTAGAACCTGTGTATAACATTAAAGTATTTAAGTAAACCAAAATTCAGTCATGCATTAAACATCAATCTGTTACATATAAGGGCATGCTAAATTGTCTATGTTTTTGTACGAAGTCAGCGGAACGGTAATGACATTCGAGTTCATTGTCTTTTGTCTATGGAATGGGGCCTAAACAACGAAATATTTTAAATGACTGAAAAGGGTATTTGTCTCTTTAGAACGTGGATTGCGTCTAAATCGAGTTAATTACATGCTATTAGCGTTCTTATTCATAACATTATCTAGCACGGGGAATGGTTAAGCTATCTCTTAATTTGAAGCAACCATTGTACCTAGAATCGGCGTAGAAACTTCTAGATATCATATGGATAAGTTAGAAGAATTCGTTTCACATCAGAATATTACAATTTCACAGAAATATGGTACGAATAACATTTCACTGGCTAAAAAGTCCAGAAAGAATCCAGTACAAATAAAAAAAAATCATTAATTGTTTCTTGAATAAGGATGTAAAACTCCTTATTAAATTATTAATACGAATGAAAACATCACCTTTCTAGAAGTTTCATTATATTTTATGGGAATGACATGTTTCGCCCTTCTAAGGCATTATCAAGTGTTTTATCTATTGATAATGCCTAAGAAGGGCGAAACAAGCCATTCCCATAAAATATAATAAAACTTCTAGAAAACTGACGTTGCAGTTTATAAACACTAGTAAATGGAGCAGAATATGGTAATTAACGAAAATTGATGTGACTTTACACATTTTTAACAAAGAATTATTTGGGTTGGTCCAGAAATACTGGAAAGTATTTCTTGGAACTCGTTAAGAAATTTTATGACAATGATTACATATTATCTAAAATCCACAATATGGAAAAACAAAGATATGGCCATTAAGAATAATATGAGAATTTATAAACCATGCGTAAGACCAATAATAACATATGGCGTCGAAGCAAGGGCAGACACAGTAAGGACCAAACAAGATTTGAGGACTTCTGAAATGAAGACACTGAGGACGATAGCAGGCAAGACACTGAGAGATCGCGTGAGGAACACCAGAATAAGAGATAAATTTGAGGTTGAGGATATTATAAGATGGAGCAGACAGCGAAAAAGGGACTGGTACGGTTATGTTCAAAGAATGGACACCACCAGACTCCCCTATATTGCATTGCATAATCAACCTCGTGGGACTCGTCCTCGTGGAAGACCTCCTAAAAGATGGAAGGACAGCTGGGAGTCTACCTCACAGGAGGAGCAACACTCTGGAGAACAGACCACATAGGTCTACAATAAGGAAAAAGTAGAAGGAGATTGCATAGTTACATAGAAGGGATAATAAATGATACTCTATGTTTGTAATGTCTGTTTTATGATAATTAATTTGATTAATGAGACCAATGTCTTTCTAAAACAAAACATCTTTTTACCATAGACAACAAGTGAAATGATTAATTAATTATGCTTATTTGCAATCCAAAGATAATTTCACTGAATAAGATGTCACGGAGGCCGGTTTCGTCACCGACTGTGACAGCATGAAGCGTGCACTTTCATTTTAATTGTTTAATTATTATTATATCCACCATCTTAATTTGGTTGTACGCGACAATGATCTTGACACGAAATGGAGAAATTTAATGAATTAGTCACTAATTCAGATCACTGTGAAATAACTTTACAGTTCTTCTTCTTCTTCAAGTGCCCTGTCGGGTCCCCCCAACGTTGGCGATCACCTTGGCGAACCTGTCCCTGTCTTGCGCCGCTTGGAACAGCTCATCAACACTTCGGATGCCGGTACACTTCCTCACGTTTCGCAGCCAAGACATTTGTCTCCTTCCGGGCCCTCGGCGTCCCTCAATTTTTCCCTCCAATATCAGTTGGAGAAGGTGGTACTTTTCCCCACGCAGTATATGACCCAGATGTGAGATCTTTCGAACCTTGATAGTTGATAACAATTCCCTGTCAACTCTAGCTCGCCTCAGGACTTCAGTATTGGTAACCATGTCTGTCCAGGGAATTCTGAGCATTCGGCGATGGAGCCACATTTCAAATGCTTCCAGTCTGTTCATTGAGTTAACTTTCAGGGTCAAAGTTTCACACCCGTACAATAAAACAGACCACACATAGCATTTGATCATTCTCTAGCGGAGTTTCAAGTTTACGTTATCATTGCAGAAGAGTGATTTCATTTTATTAAACGTAGCTCTTGCTGCCTCAATTCTGCATTTTATCTCTACATCTGGGTCAAGAGATTGCGTTTTACGGTTAACTGTGGTTTTTAAATTAATTATTAAATATTGAAATCATGACTCTTATGTATGAAAGTGAAGCTCGGAGTTGGCAGAAGATGGATGAAAGTAGGATAAATGCCGTAGAAATGAGGTCAATAAAAAGAATGTGCGAAAAAACAATGTATGATAGAATATTTATTAATTTAATTTATTTATTTACTTCAAATTGTACACATGTACACAACACATGTTCTAATAAAAAAACAATTAAACATTAAATTATAATAATAAGGTTACATTTTGTTTATATATTTATTTAATTCTATTCTAAATTTTTTTATGCTCTGCACACTTTTGACATCCTCCGGTATATCTTCATAAATTATAAATGCTTTATACATAAGGGAATTCCGAGAGTTGGTATTTTTCTGAATGGGAATTAGTTTATATTCATTTCTTGTTTCATATTGATGTTCATGTTGGTTACTTTTTATCTTCCTTAAAAAATATCTAATGATAAAGTAAGAAAGGAATGTAAGGCGGATGAATGCGTGATAAATAAAATTAAGAAAGTGTCACTTAGATGGTTTGGAGTTTGGACATATTATTATTTTTTTTTTAATATTTTTTTTGTTGATTCATTCTTTACATCATGACAGCATGAGCCAAATCGATGTGAAGGGTAGCTATCATAGTAGCATTCTCATAGTGATTGAGGACGATAGCAGGCAAGACACTGAGGGATCGCGTGAGGAACACCAGAATAAGAGAGATATGTGATGTTGAGGATATTATGAGATGGAGCAGATAGCGAAAAAGGGACTGGTACGGCCATGTTCAAAGAATGGACACCACCAGACTCCCCTATATTGCATTGCATAATCAGCCTCATGGGACTCGTCCTCGTGGAAGACCTCCTAAAAGATGGAAGGACAGCTGGGAGTCTACCTCACAGGAGGAGCAACTCTCTGGAGAACAGACCACATAGGTCTACAATAAGGAAGAAGAAGAAGTAGATAGTGATTCTTGTGACATGTGATAGGGAGCTAATCTATCGCCACTTTATTGTCACGTGAATCAGACCAAAGACAGTGTGACAATCACACTGCCATCGCCGGGAATCGAACCCGGAACCTTCGGGGTGGCAGTCAATGCACTTACCACCCGGCCACGAAGGCCGCGATACATGTCATTCTATAATATCTAAAACATAATAAAATTCTTAACCCATTCATCGTTACATGTTTGTAGAAACAGCGCGCCGGTACGCCACGTATTTTCTCCAAAACTATCGAAAAATATAGATCATTTTTGGTTTGTTAATATTTTAAAATATTCATAGATGTCGTTGTGAGAAAATCGGAATTAATTTTGAAATACATCTTTCGAATATTGCGAAGCGCGCACAGCTGCGCTTATGGCGATCGTCTACGTAGAGCGCACATGTGTGCTTACGGCGATCGTCGGGTTGACGTTTTCATTCATATTAGTTGTCTGTCGAGAAAATGAACTGATTTGATTTGACGATTGTATACATAGAGCTAAAAATGGACCCTTAAACCATGGACCCCAGTTACGATATAAATCATGTAGGGTCAATGCACCAATGAATGACCGTTTAAGGTTCAGCTTGTACTGAAATCCACATTAAAAGCATTAATTTAATTATTTCAGTGTACAAAATAAAATAAAAACAATAAAAAACACATTGACTTCTCTAAATTCTCTAACTTTTTTTTATTGAAATAAGAGTACTACTATTAAAATTAATATTTCTCTAAAAAAATAGCACAATCACCAGTTATTGACCACTTCAGGTTATATTGATACAATACATAGATTTTGTTACATTGTCACATTATGAAACACCCTAACATATAAAAATATGTAAATATTCAAAGAATTGCATAAGAAATAACATTAAAAAAAAGACTTACCACACTTTTCCTTATAAAAAACTACTAACAATCTCAGAACAACAACGGGAAGACGCACTTTTACCGTTTGCCAAGGCACAGTTTAAAACTGATTTGTTTCTTACCAACAGTTGTCTCTGCCTACCTCTTTTGTCATAGTTTCTTGGGATTAAAGTTTTTTGACTTTCATATTTTGTTTTATTAACCAACGGTCATTTACTGGGGGGCGGTCAAATACTGGTGCTTCGACCCTATTTACCATATGTTAATACAAAATGGATCATTTTTGTAGTAATTATCTGGAATTCCGATCATCGTCTCTTGACACAGTTTCTGCGCATCGTATTTCTTCTAAGTATGAACGATTTCTCCTCTCGAGGCCCGCTTGGTTTTAATTGCAAGCAATTCGGCAGCCTCATTTCGGCACGTGCGATTAATGTTGCCAGATATATTATTTAAACATTCCCCTGGTATCTTTTGCCAATCCTTGCAACCAGCTCTCACAATAGCTATAAGAGGATGCTGGGTCATTGGGCAGAATTTGTATTATTAACTGTTTATTTTGAATGTATACAAATTCTAGTGCCAACCCTCATGTATGGAAGTGGAGCTTGGAGCTGGCAAAAGAAGGATGAAAGCAGGATAAACGCCGTAGAAATGAGATCACTAAGAATGTGCGGGAAGACGTTTTATAATTGAATACCGAACTGTGAAATAAGAAAGAAATGTAAGGCAGATGACTGCATCATGAATAAAATTAAAAAAGGATCCCTGAGATGGTTTGGACACATGGAACGAATGGATGAAAGTGGAATGGTTAAAAAGTTGTACACAAGCAGCGTGAGTGGGAAAAGAAGCCGAGGACGACCGATGAGAACATAGCATGACCAAATTAATCAATTACTAAAAGGCGGGCACATTAGAAGTCGACGTGCGTGCATGGTACGATGTATGAATGTAGAGGAAGCCTGAGAGGTATGGCAGGACAGGCCATTGTGGCGATCCATCCTCTTTGCCTACCCCTCCGGGGAAATGGCGTTAGTTAGTTAGTTAGTTATAAAAACTGGATTTTACTCATTGCGGGTTAATCATTTTTAAGGATTAATTGTATCTCAATAGAGACGAAGATTGTTTTTTTTTTTGGAAACAGAATATAGTGGTCGAGGCGTTTGCAGGACTTATGACCTGTCATTGGTTGGGTTAAGCGATCGCTCCATGATAACAACATTACCCATTCCGTCCTACTTACGATCACCACATCTGCCAAAATTTTGAAAGATGTATATATGCTACTATGTTGAGAAACACTTCACATTTTTTAGTTTAATCTAAACTAGCGCCATCTATTAAGATTAGGTGTAAGCATTAAGCAGAAAAACATTTAACATCAAAAAACATTTGAAATGTGGCTCTATCGCCGAGTGCTCAGAGTTCCCTGGACATACATGGTTTATTTATTTATCTAATAAACAAATGAAATATAACAAACAAAAAACATTTATGCCACTTATTTGGACACAAAACGATGTAACAAAAATAAAACAACGACACGAAACCAAAAAAAATTACATATCAGAAAGAAACCAAATATTTCGACGTCAGTGAGGCAGTACTCTTTCCAGAATTTGTAATATGTTTTTTTATAAACACTGCCTCACTGACACTAAAAATGTCAAAATCCGAGACGATTAGATTCAACGTCCGAATTGCTCTTCCTACTGGCATTACCATAGGCAGGTTGGATCTGCGTGACGGAGCAAAGAACAATTGATGTCGGCGCTGTCGCAATTAATTATCAGAAAAAAAGACCTATTTGCTCCAGAACACGGGTTCTCAATAGAGCCCCGAATCAGCTTGAAAAAATTCGTTGCCATAAATCCTTCTCTTCTCAGTTCGATGGAGTTATACCTACTCTAGCATACCCAAGAGAAATCTCATTGGATAGAGCCAAGGATATATCTCGTACTCTCTCATGTAGAGGGTTCTCCAGAATTTATTTTGAACCCTCTCCAACATGAGAGAATACTGAGCCTCATGAGGACTCAATATCACGGCACCTCCCTCGAGCCTGCTTCTGACTAAGATGGTTACCAACTCCGAAGCCCTGAGGCGAGTTAGAGTTGACAGGAGCTGTTGTCAACTATCAAGGTTCAGAAGATTTCACATCTGGGTCATGTGCTGCGTGGGGAAAAATACCACTCTTCGATTTTTTCCACCTTCCAAGGTGGACAAAACATACTTAGATAACAATGAGGTTCGCAACCCATCACACCGCGTCTCCCGTGGAGGCGAAAAGAGAAGGATGGAGTGCTGTATCGGTTAAAGTGTGGCAGTCTATTCTTTCTGACGGCGCGGCGTGATGGTTAGTTAGTAAATTATTATTTAATTCATTGCTCAATCGTTTCAGATACCGCCAGGACTTTCGGTCGTCCCGTGAAGAAGCTACAGGCGATGATGATTCCTCTGATGTTCAAGCTTGGAGTCATGTCCACTCTCATCGTCCTGACGTTCCTGCTGGCGCTGAAGGCGGTGGTCATAGGGAAGATCCTGCTCTTCGTAAAGGTAACATCATCATTATAATAGTCTTGAAAATTCGCTTATACGTAAGATGGATCGGTGATATATTAAATTTATTGTTTCGTGAACAATAATATGCCGTCAATTCTAAATAATAATTCAATAAAATGATGTTTTATTTATTTATTTTAAAAACACCCGCGTATTCTAATGCAACATTGTATGACAATTTCGAAGTATTCGTTTTTTCGCGAAGTATTCGAAGTAGATAACAAAATTTTAAAGCTACATTTTTTTCGATTTGATTTCATACGAACCTTCCTGGGACAAATAAGAACAAACTGTGAAAATTGCAGCGAAATCAGTTCAGTAATTTTCGAGGAAAGCATGAACAGACACACAAACATTCATTTATATATACGAGTATATTATAGCATATATAATTGTACGATAATCCAATGATATGACTGAAATCTCTTGATAGGAGTTCATAAATAACTAACCATCTTCTCTGCCTACCCCGGTGAGGTAGGCAGAGAGGATGGACCGCCACGCTGTTTTATCTTCTGACATAACTTTCTCGCATCTTTTACATTCACACATCGTGACATGCTCGTCGATTGTTACTACTTCGAACATGGCGGCCCTTCAGTAATTGATTAATTTGGTCATGCCGTGTTTTCTTTGGTCTCCCACGACTTCTCTTCCCACTCACACTGCTTGTATACAACATTTTAACCATTCTTCTCTCGTCCATTCGTTCCATAAGTCCAAATGTTCAGGAATCCTTTTTTATTTTTATTTATGATGCAATCATCTCTCTTACATTTCTTCCTTATTTCGTCGTATGGTATCCATATGTCCAATTTATCTTAATGACCCTTTCCTTGTTTTATTTAGGATGCAATTCTTCGCCTTACATTTCTTTCTATTATTGAATCTTAAATATTAAATGTCGGCCATGTGAGGAGTCAGGGAAATGGACGCTCGTGTATGACATTTGGACATTTTCAGTGTCAGTGAGGCAGTATTCAAAATAAAAATATTGCAAATTCTGGAAAGAGTACTGCCTCACTGACGTCGACATATTTGGATTCCTTCTGATATGTATGATTTTTTGGTCTCATGTTGTTTTGTTTTTTTATCTTTATAATACCGTTTTTTGTCCAAATGAGTCGCCTGAATATTTTATTGTTTGTTATGTCTCATTTGTAAATGTATAAATAAATAAATAAATAAATAAATAAATAAATAAATAAATAAATGACACGATATATGAATGTTGAGGAAGCGAGAGAAATATGTCAGGAAAGAAAAATGTGGCAATCCATTATTTCTGCCTACCCCTTCGGGAACGGGTTGATGGTTAGTTAGTTTTAGTTTTTACATTTCTTTCTTACTTCTTCATTGGATATTCTATCATATGTCATTTTCTCTCACATTCTTCTCAGTGATCTCATTTCTACGGCATTAATGATACTTTCATCCTTCAGCTTGCCAGCTTTTCATTTTGCCAGCTCCAAGCCTCACTTCCATACATAAGGGTCGGCACAATAACATCGTAGATATTCAACAAAATCAATATGAACAGTTTGAGAACAACTGAGAAAAAAATTGGGACCCACGCTGGAAGATTTACAGAATAAAAAGAAACCTTGAACTTGAAGTACTGATTAACCAGGAAACAGTAGTGAGATTCTGTAAGTCTCAACGCCTACGGTGGGCTGGCCACGTGGAAAGAATTCCAGATGGTAGAAGACCACAAATTATATCCAGATGGGTGCCCCGCGAAAAGAGACCAAGAGGCAGACCCAGGAAAAGATGGGCGGATTGCGTGGAAGAAGATTGGGAGAAAATGGATGGAGCTGGGGAATGGAGAGAGATGGCCAGAGACAGAAGTCAGTGGAGGAGGCCAAGTCCCACACCGGGATGTAGCGCCGAGAAATGATGATGATGATTATATGAACAGTTGAAATAATATATTTTTATTGTTTCAGTTGGCAGCCTTGTTGGGGAAAGTTCTGTCGGCGAAGGGCGGTGGGCATGGGGGAGATCACGAGGGCTGGGGGCAGAAGCAAGTACACGTCCATGTCCACAATACCCCTGCGCACATGGCGCCCTTTCCTTCATCCTATGGTTAGTATTATATAAAAAATATTCAAATATAAAAATAGTGCTACGTATAGTAGCGTTTTTATTTCGCCTGATATGATACTACATATTAACTTTCAAGTTACGTAAATAGTATTAAATCAGGCGCACTAAATAATTTAAACATTTTTATTTTCACCTGATGCTATAGAATAGCTCTCAAGCTATGTAAATTGTATGAAATCAGGCGCATTAAATTACTAATACAAAATGATTTGATAGCGCCTGCTATCAAATCTATATATGCTGCTATAATGCAATAGAATAGCATTTAAGTTATGCAAGTTGTATGAAATAGGTGCATTATACTATAATATTTTTTTATCGCGCCTGCAATAATGTAATAGAATAGCTATTTAGTTATGTGTGTTGTATGAAACACTAAATTCCAGGCGCACAAAATTATTGATATTGAATTAAACACTTTTGTACTTTATCCGGAACTTTTATTACTGGTTGATTCTCACATAGAAAGATTGATCAATTTGTAAATAATAATAATAATTGGTACTAATCGTAATGCAAAGTGAAATTACGCCTAATTTTATACAACTTGGATAACATATTTCTTATTTTATTGCTTACATTAGGATCAAATTTCAAATCTACAATATAAATAAAACTCAATGTGTGTTATTGTGAAGACCATTTACTCGGTTATTCCTGAACAGATCCTCAGGAAACTTACAGAATTGATTTAGTGGAATACGGCGGTTGTTATAGGCATATTTTTGTTACTAATCGAGCTCTAATTAACTTTATAAATTTATAAATTAATTGATAATTTTCTTAGTACAGGTGAATATAGACCTTAATAATTAAGCTCTGAGTCTAATCTTTAGAGTTCATGGTCTTTAGAGCTTAGGTCTTTAGAGCTTGGCATGGTCAGATAGCAAATTAGCCGTTTCGTATGTATATATTTTTAATATTGTATAATAATTTAATCATATTTTAATGGTAAATATGTACGTTTGAGACAAGTTACTCAATATTGAAATTATTAAGAATGTGTTATTTAAATAAATTTACATAAAACGTTAATTTGTTTTTAGGTGTGTCCAGCGACCACCAAACTTGGGGTCGAATAGATCCGTACGGATCCTCTTATCCAGGCGCTGGGTCCATGGGACCAGGGGTAATCAACACCCCGTACGGGCAATACGTCAGGACAGGGGCTGCTACTGGAGCGGGCTATTAGAATAGTTAAACAAAATTTATAGTACTTCCCGATTGAGCAGTTTCTATATCATATTCAAACATGTATTTTAAATATTTCTACATTAATCAATTGTGATCCTCTCTTCAATATTTCTTCTTCTTCGGCGTTTATACCCTTGGTGGGTCTTAGCCTCCTCCAAGACACATATCCATCCCGTCCTGTATCTGACCGCCACCTCTCTCATAGTCTTGCTGCTCCAGGACCCCATTAATGCAGTAGAAATGAGATCTCTTAGACGAAAGTGTGGATGCTATGTGTATGATAGAGTGTCGAATGAATATATAAGAAGTGAATGCGGTGCGAATGATGGTGTTATGAACAAAATAATGAAACGATCATTAAGATGATTTGGACACATGGAAAGAAAGAATGTTTAAAAAAAGTATATGTTAACGATGTAAATGGAACTAGAAATAGAGGAAGACCGAGGAAAACGTGGAACGATCAAATAAATGGTTTCGCCAGAATCAACTCCTAGTTCTGTTCATTCACGATGTCCTCAGTATTACAGATTTTCCACTTACCCTTACTTATATTTTATACTGCCAACTCCAAGCTTCATTTCAATACAATGTTTTCCCTTCATACTGCTCATTTGTATAAATATATTGGAATATGATATAGCTAAAACAGCTTTTGTGAAGTAAGTTAATTTATTATTAGTAAAATGACATGACATGATTATCATATAGGAAAAATATTTATTTATATCTTTAATAATTATAATTATAATAGATAAATTATGAGTTACATATTTATAAGAATATCAACAAAAATGTTTAAAATAGTTAGTACATTTGCTTCTAATATATTCAATATCTCTAAAAAATCCGATAAATATTGGGTTAAGATTTCCCATATTCCACCATTGTACATTTACACATTATTATTATAAAAGTATTATTACGCAAAAATAGGTATTTAATTGAAAATCGGAGACATATTACCAATACATTCAAAGATAACACAGTGTAACGGAAATTCCCGTATTGAAATGTACGACTGGCTCACACACACTATTGCGTCTCACTCTTGCCTCTTTTGTATTCGAGTGCGTGAGAGAGAGGCGAGTAATTAGTCACGTGCCCAGAAATATAATCGAATCAGTAGACGGTTTACGTGAGTGGTCTGTTTTGATCGAAGGGTTTTTAAATGTGGTCGTTTCTTGAGTTGCTTATTTGGAAATTAGATTTTAAAATGAACAATTTTTAACTGAAATTAATTGAAGCAATATAATTAACGCGAATATTAGATTTCGTCTCTCATAATTTGGTGTGTAGGGTACCCAATCTTTTCTGGACTAGGTACTGACAAGAGATAAAGAGGCTTTTTCAAGCGTTAGTCAAAATATAAGACATGTTGCAGAATGGAAAAAAGATATTTATATTTTAATTATAGTATATTTATTGTATATATAAACTAAAATGAAATATTTGTGTTGTGTTTATTAATAGTTTATTTATTTTGTTAGGTTTAATTAATAAAGAAATGCATTATAAAATGTGTTATGGTGTTCTTCTACCGACCCTTATGTATGGAAGCGAAGCATGGAACTGGCAAAAGAAGGATGAAAGTAGAGTAAATGCAGTAGAAATGAGATCTCTTAGACGAATGTGTGGATACTCTGTGTATGATAGAGTGTCGAATGAAAATATAAGAAGTGAATGCGGTGCGAACGATGGTGTCATGAACAAAATAATGAAAGGATCATTAAGATGGTTTGGACATATGGAAAGAATGAATGAAGAGAGAATGGTAAAAAAATTATATGTTAATGATGTAAATGGAACCAGAAATAGAGGAAGACCGAGGAAAACGTGGCACGATCAAATAAATCAAATATTGAATGTCGGCCATGTGAGGAGTCAGAGAAATCGACGCGCGTGCATGACACGATGTATGAATGTTGAGGAAGCGAGAGAAATATGTCAGGAAAGAAAAGTGTGGCAGTCCATTCTTTCTGCCTACCCCTTCGGGGAGACGGCGTGGTGGTTAGTTAGTTTTTTTTTGCATTATAAAAACTATTACAATATTTTTATTACCTATGAAAAAGTTATGTTCCAATGACTATCTTACTAACCATCACGCCGTTTCCACGGAGGGGCAGGCAGAGAGGATGGATCGCCACATTGTTCTATCCTGACATAACTCCCGCGCCTCTTCTACATTCACACATCGTGACATGCACGCTCGTCGATTGTTCCTACTTCGAACTTGGCCGCCTTTCAGTTATTTATTAATTTGGTCATGCCATGTCTTTCGTGGCCTTCCTCGATTTCTTTTTCCATTCGCCATAATTGTATATATCTTTTTACCATTCTTCCCTCATCCATTCGTTCCATATGTCCAAACCATCTTAGTGACCATTTCTTGATTTTATTTATCACGCATTCATCCGCTTTACATTCCTTTCTTACTTCATCATTAGATATTCTATCAAACATTGTTTTGTATGTTCCAATGACAATTTGAATAATTTCAACAATATTATTTTAAAGTTCTTGCTGGTGTTAAATTGTTTTAAGTGCCTAATTACAGCTTTAAAAAACGGTGGATGCGTGTAACATAAATTAAATAAACACAAATGTCCGGATCGTCCATGTCAACAAGTGCACCATCTAAAATGAAATGTGTTAAAATATTTTTATTTTGTTATTTTATATCATTGTATTTTATATTATTTATTTTAGATTTATTTTGTGGATGTTGAACGATCAAAGTGTGCGTGGGAGACGCCTATTGGTGGCGATGAGGTTCGCAACCCATCACACCGCGTCTCGCATGGAGTGCCGCATCGGTTAAAGTGTGACTGTCCATTCTTTCTGCCTACCTTTTAGAGGGAAATTGCGTAATGGTTAGTTAGTTAGTTAGTTATGACAAAGTTTTATCGAAATAAATGGTTTTGAAGTGAAGTATTTTCAAAGAGGTAAGAAAATTGTAATGTAATGTGTGAAAAATGGTGAAGAATGGTTTAAATGCAATTAGGAAGTGAACATATTTATGGAAGCGTGTAAAGATATAAGTTTGTGGTATTCGTCTGTCTACGCCTTGGGATAAACCCATTTTATATTTTTGTTAAGTTTTTTTCCGGCTTGACTGCATAATCCCTTGATAAATAAAGCATGAAGGTACTTACTCACATGATGTTTGAATATGTTTTCTTCTGTGGATATGCTGGCAGCCCTGCACGCTTACAGATGTTTTGGCGGGATAGACGACCTAACCCCTGACAGGCTATGTCTGAATAGTGAAAAACGTTTTAAAAACGACAGACAAAGCCTAGGAGAGGCTAAGTAATTATCCCATAATGATTTATCTTGAATATCCCTATATTTAAATATATTATTTGTACTTTCATTCGCATTCATCGCCGAGGTTTTTAAAACGAACAATTTCATTTGTAATAGGCGCGCTGTCAAAATAATTTGACTTAACTAGTGACATCTGTTGAAGAAAATTAAAAAAGTAAAGGAATCTATATTGTCGGTAAAACTACATAATTCGAAATTTATATGATTTTTTGATTTTGTTATTTAATAATTTTAATACAGATGTCGCTAATATCGCTATGTGTGTCGTGTGATATTGAACATCGGAAAGTAAAATGAAATAATTATGCAAATTAGGTTCGTATTATAATGTTATTCAATCTCTAATGGGTGTTAGAATGTTGTAGCTATCCTTGAAAACTTTTGAAAAGATTTTATGTCCTAACCAGTCAAAAATCTGCGTCGATGAAAGGGCCGTTGGCCAAATAAGAAATACTTGACAGCAGTTTAAAAATGGAGATGTGACAAAATACAAATACATATTTGAATAATGTTTGTATAACCTAAAAATAAATAATATTAGGAATTTATGAAATTTTACAATGAGAGAAAAACAATTATAACTCATTTAAATGTCAATTCATTCATACATTTTCTTATTTTTGTTGCGTTTTTAGTTTGATTGATAAGATTTGATTTGATTTGATTTGATTTATTCGTGAATTGAAAGAATAATCACATTAAAATACAGATTGATCATATTATCAAGTATTTTACCGGAAAAAAACGATCAACCTGAAATGAAAAGTCTATGAAGCCTGCATTCTGCCAGTTGGGACTTATGGTCTTGAAACTGTTACATTGTCTAAAAAAAGTGCCGAGAAACTACGAGTGACCCAAAGAGCCATGGAAAGAGCCATGTTAGGAATAAGCCTAAGAAACAGAGTCAGAAACGAAACGGTGAGAGAAAACACAAAGGTCACTGACATCATCCACCGGGTGGCGACTCTAAAATGGCAATGGGAAGGTCATGTAGCCAGAAGCTCAGATGAAAAATGGACAAGAAGACTGCTGACTTGGAGACCGTGGACGGCGAAGAGAAGTGTAGGGCGACCGCAACTACGGTGGAAGGATGATCTAAACAGGCTCGTCGGAATAACCTGGATGCAGTCTGCACAGGACAGAATGACATGGAAGCAAATGGAGGAGGCGTTTGTCCAGGAGTGGACGGGAATAGGCTGAGGAAGAAGAAGAAGAAGAAGAAGAAATATTTTATCGAAAATAGGAGATAATTCTCTCACACTACTTAACATGTCCCACGTGACTTTTTTCAAAAATTACGTCTCACTCTTGCTATATCTCTAATGTATTTGAGAGAATAAAAAATTATTTGGGTTCAATCTTTCGAATAGTAGCCGAAGACCTACACAACTATTTACGTCGCACTCTCGCGACTATAATATTCCGTGCGCGAAAAAAGCAGAAAGACTGCAGTGTGCTATGTACTTATAGTTGCTATCGAAAAATGATTGGGTTGCTTTTGGACATTTTCTGTAAGCGGTATTCTCGCTCGATAGTTTTCCATGTTTCATAGCAATAGGATTAAACATATCTAAACTTTATTCTTCAATGGCCCATAGCCTTAGCCTCCAGTATTCTTCGTCTCCAACTCCTCCTGTCCTCCGCTTCGACCCTCCAATTTGACACCCGTAAAGATTGGGCCCCATCTCTCCCAAATTAATCCTCCTATCGCAGCCTTGGTCGTCCAATTGGTCTTATACAAAATACCAGCTGGGTGCCATTCCAGCATCCTTTTTGGAGTTAGCGATGACTGCATCCTCTGCATGTGACCGGCCCATCTCAGTATATTCAGTTTGATCTGTGTGGAGACACTGGGAGCTTTATAAATATTGTACAGCTCGTCATCATGCCGCACTCTCCAGCCTTCAGCCATTCACAGGTCCCAGAACTATTCCCTGCGCAACACCCTTCTCTTAAAAGTATCCAGTCGCTCTGCGGATTTCGCTGTCATAGTCCACTCCTCACACTCATAGGTCACCACTCGGATGATTGATTAAAATATAGGTTGTTTTTTTTAGAGCTATACAAATTCAAAATGAAAAAAAAACACATTAAAATAATGTTAATGTCTATGATATTGGCTTTATTTAATAGATCATTTTATGCAATTATTGCTTAAATATGATTTTGGGCATATGCTAGCTCGAATGAAGCGCAATCGAGAAATCCAAATTTTCGACAATTGTCGTCTTTGTGGATGCGTATTATTCACTAGAGTCTACGCGGTGCGAAAACGATCCATGGTCTTCCGAATAACTTGTTCGGATGGACGATTATGTCGACCGTAAAATGGACGTAGTGCACGACAAGTTTGGCGAACCGAACAACGATTTACAAAATAAATTTGCAAAATTTGCAAGCGCTGTTCTGATGTCAGTCTATTCATGGTAAAATGGCAAAACGTTTGGACTACAAATCAACTGTCAACTGTCAAATTGACAGTCTGTAGAAAAGTTGCCAGTTTAAAAACCAAACCTCTAAAAAAATGCGCTATATTATCCCTCTTTAACTTAAATTGTAGTAAATTGGACCAATATCTTATGAATATTCCATGTTTTCAATGTCAAACCCTCGTTTATAAATGTGCATTGACAACATCGTAACGCGTGGACTTTAAAAAAAAACAGTAAGAGAAAGGTTTAAACATGTCAAATGATAGATTTGCGTATATTTTAATTATTGTAACGAAAAAACACAAAGAAGAAAAGAAGAAAACAATATTGTAATATAAAAACAAAAAAAAATAATTGGGGCAGCCAACAGAGTAAATGGTACACTTAAATTGTCATCGCAAACAAAAGCCTATCTAAAAATCTAAGTTGACAGTGCATAGGGGTGTTGTTGTGCCGACCCTTATGTATGGAAGTGAAGCATGGAACTGGCAAAATAAGGATGAAAGTAGAATAAATGCAGTAGAAATGAGATCTCTAAGATGAATAATATGAGTGTCAAATGCAAGTATAAGAGTATTTGCCTTCTGAACGTACTTTCACTAATATGAAATACGTCGATCTCCGAAGAGACCGCGTTCAGCAGATTAATTGCTCTTCCCACTGGTGTCACCAGAGACATGTTGGTTCTAGCGGCCGGTACCAACCTAGTAAATATGTAAAGTATGTATGTATGGTAAAGGTTCGTTAAGATGGTTTGAATACATGGAAAGAAAGAATGGTGAAGAAAGTATATTAAGTAGGTATAAGTAAACGTAACTAGAAATAAAGAAAGGCCGGAGAAAACGTGGCACGATCAAATCAATCAAATATTAAATGTCGATCATGAAAGAAGTCAGGTAAGTCATCGTGTGTGTATGACGCGATGTATAAATTTAGAGGAAGCCAGAGAAGTAGGTATGTCAGGAAATAAAAGTGTGGCAGTTCATTTTTTCGAAGAGACGGCGTGATGGTTAGTAAGTTTAACACTTGGTTCAAAAACTGCATTCGAATGCGTTAGATTTTTTAAATACTTTTTAAAAACCGCCATTTTAAAAATGGCTTCCGCCCGTCCTGTGATGGCGGTTTGAGAGTTGTGTTCTCACAGGCCGCCTCATGACGTAATCTTGGCGTCCAAAGGTCACCCCGGCTCTCAATGTCAGTGGCGAATCTGCTACTAAATATATATAAACAGCACGCCCGAGTATTGTTGTACAGGGTGCCCGCAAAGTAGCTATAACGCATTAAAACACGCTTTCTTCTTTTCACGGAAAAATGGAGAAAGACATCGAACGAAGGGTTGGTGCTGGGAATAAAATAAATGGCGCACTCAAAGTCATTACTGCAAATAGAAATATATCCACAGAAGCAAAGATGGCAGTACACAATGGAGTTCTAGTGCCAACCCTCATGTATGGAAGTGAAGTTTGGAGCTGGCAAAAGAAGGATGAAAGCAGGATAAACGCCGTAGAAATGAGATCACTAAGAAGAATGTGCGGGAAAACGTTGTATGGTAGAATACCAAACGATGACATTAGAAAGAAATGTAAGGCAGATGACTGCATCATGGATAAAATTAAAAAAGGATCCCTGAGATGGTTTGGACTAATGGAACGAATGGATGAGAGTAGAATGGTTAAAAAGTTGTACACAAGCAGCGTGAGTAGAAAAAGAAGCCTAGGACGACTGAGAAAAACATGCACTCTCAAGTGATGCTCTCAAGTAAAAAATTGTAAAAAATAAAAATTAAATAAATAAATAATGAAATTTTTGAAATATTTACTTAAAATCCACTTATGTTTGTGTCTTCGACCGGTTTCGGCAGCTCGCTGTGACCTTCTGGGACCTGAAGATGGCAGGTAGCTCCCAAAACCGGTACATTTTTTTTTCATTCAAATTGTACCCCCGCAATGTACAACGTAATATGACTAATATGTAAACAGTGTGTTGTGGAAATTCAATAACACAACTTGATTCTAACATGTTTTTTCGATTAGAGTGATCCGAACCACCCGGTACATACCATTATTCTGTTTTTATATAGCAGTTGATGTCTTGTGTCCTTTTTAATCCTTTCGTAATATTAATGTTTTATTTTTACCGTCGCCCGTCTGTCGTTGTAGAGTGCAAGGACGAGTTCATTTTTAAATTATAAACAATAATAATAAATAATATGATAGAATACCGAACGATGAAATAAGAAAGAAATGTAAGGCAGATGACTGCACCATGAATAAAATTAAAAAAGGATCCCTGAGATGGTTTGGACATATGGAACGAATGGATGAGAGTAGAATGGTTAAAAAGTTGTACACAAGCAGCGTGAGTGGGAAAAGAAGCCGAGGACGACCGAGGAAAACATGGCATGACCAAATTAATCAATTACTAAAAGGCGGCCACATTCGAAGTCGGAATAATCGACGTGCGTTTATGGTACGATGTATGAATGTAGAGGAAGCCCGAGAGGTATGCCAGGACAGGCCATTGTGGCGATCCATCCTCTCTGCCTACCCCTCCGGGGAAATGGCGTGATGGTTAGTTAGTTATAAATAAATACGACAAAAAAAATATATGTACAGAACAACAAACATCAACGTGCTGCAGCCTCTTTGAAAACGTTCATGAACTCCAAGCTTCTATACAGAAACACCAAGCAGCGCATTAACACCATCATCAAGCCAGTGGAGACATATGGTTCGACAATGGAGTCGTGGACAATGACTCTAAAAAGACAACAAATAATCTACTGGTTTGACAAAAGGATACTGAAAGGAACCCGTTGTTGCAGTGGTAACTTGAAGGCAAAGGACCAACCAAGAGATCCGTACGATGACCCAGCAGCCCCTTATAACCAGCACCGTGAGAGCTGGTCATCTAGCATGGATTGGGCACGTATGCCAAACCGAAGAGACCAGAGCAATCAAGACCCTGTACGCGTCTAGACCGACTGGAAGGCCTAGCAGCGCCTAATGGATAATGTTGTGGCTGATCTGGCTAGGTTGGGCGAATCGGACTGCTGGGAGCAAAAGGCGCAGGATCGAGGAGCTTGGAGGAAAATCATCAAGGAGGCTAAAACTCTTCAAGAGATGAATGTAAGTAAACAATAACAAACCATCACGCCATTTTCCGTCATTCACGCACGTCGATTATTCCATTCTTTAAAATTTGATTAATTGGGTTATGACATGTTTTTTTCGGTCTTCATCAACTCCGTATTCCATTCACGTATATTTTCTTAACAATTATTTCTTAATCATTGCGTTCATTGGGTACAGTGATCCATTCATAATTTTGTTCATTATATTTACTACGAAAAAACAAAATGTATGACATTTTCCGAAACACCCAAAACATGTAACCTGGTTATAGAAAATCAACCCATAGAACAGGTCAGGACCTTCAAGTATCTAGGCATAGACCTGGTGGGAGGAGCTGATCTGCAGGAAGAAATACAATCCCAAGTAAATAAGGCAGCTGCAATCTCTGGCGCTCTAAAATCCACAATATGTAAAAACAAAGACATGGCCATTAAGAGTAAGATGAGAATCTATAAAGCATGCGTAAGACCAATAATAACATATAGCATCGAAGCAAGGGCAGACACAGTAAGGACCAAACAAGTTTTGAGGACTTCCGAGATTAAGACACTGAGAACGATAGCAGGCAAGACACTGAGAGATCGCGTGAGGAACACCAGAATAAAAGAGATATGTGAGGTTGTGGATAATATAAGATGGAGCAGACAACGAAACAGGGACTGGTATGGTCATGTTTAAATAATTGATACCACTAGACTGCCCTATATTGCATTGCATAATCAAATCAAACAAATCAGTTAATTAACTCAAAAGACATGACAAACAGGAAAATGTTTAAGGCATCTACTGAGTACCTATAGGTAAAATATTATAAAAATACAACATAGTACCAGTAACGCATTAGAGATAATCAACCTCTTGGGACTCGTCCTCGTGGAAGACCTCCTAAAAGTTGGAAGGACAGCTGGGAGTCTACCTCACAGGAGGAGCAACACTCTGGAAAACAGACCACATAGGTCTACAACAAGGAAGAAGAAGATATTGACTTCCGTTCTACATTACTTCCTGACATTAGTATTTGAATTTTTGTCACATATCGTTTTACCACATATAAGTATTTCCATGTGTCCAAACCATCTGTATGTTCCTTTCATTATTTTGTTCATAACACTTTCACTGCATTCACTTCTTATATTTGTATTCGACACATTAATCATAGACAGATTTTCCACACCTTTGTCTAAGAGATCTCATCTCTACCGCATTAATTCTGCTCTCATCCTTCTTCTGTCAGCTCCTTGCTTCGCTTCCATACGTAAGGGTTATTTTTAAATACCACATAATAAGAAAATAAAATCTAAATTATTAAATTGTGTATTAATAAAAAGTTATTAAACATATACATCGGTCTGAAACATATAAGGCAATAACATATTTTTTTGCCAGAGACGGGATGTGATAAAAGTTAATAATGTTATTAAAAAGTTCGTTATACGTATTATTTTATATTAACATAATGACCTAAAACTCGGTAATAAATATTCAGAAATAGAATATATGGAGGTGAAGCGTATAACGGACCTCTTAGACCAGGGGTTTCCAGGGTCCCTGGGATTATTCAGGGGGCCCGTGGAAAATTAAAATTGATGAAACCAAAACGATATATCCAGACTCCTATAACATTAACTACCTTACCCCAACCATACAAGTTTACAGACAAACAAAACAAATGGACATATCAGACCTGACCAAAAAATGAGACCTGAAAAATTCTACGCAGAGTGACCATGGAAGAGACAGCAGACAGCAGCTACAAACTAACTAAAAATTCAGACATACACAGACACTGGACCAGGAACTGTGACAGATATCACTTACCGAATGCACGAACTAAGACAGGACCATCAAGGATATTGAACAATGGACTGAAACTTTACAATGGACTACCAAAAGACACAAGGAGTCTCACTACAACTCAATATAAAATATAACTGAAACATTACATAATTAATAGTAAGATCTTAAAATGTATCCATATAACCCAATTGTTTTTTTTTTTAATTAATATAAAAAATAAAAAAATTAGGGGTCTCTGAACGACGTCAGGTTTACGGCAACCTTTTTTTAGCTCATTTGTGAATCGGATCACGAATGAGCAAAAAAAAAGTGGATTCTAGATTTTATCTATTGGCCTAATTTCGCTGTCAGCTTCAAAAACTTATTTCATAGTTATAGGTGAATTCGTAAAAAAAAAACAATTTTACGAAAGTAGGGAGTTTGCACAAAATTAAATAAGTCAACGGGATAAACAAGTTTGAGAACCACTGTCTTAGACGAATGCGTGATAAATCTATATATGAGTTTTAAATGCAAATATAAGACATGAAGGCAGTGCGAATGAAAGTGTTATAAAAAATAATGAAAGGGTCATTAAGATGGTTTGGATACATGAAAAGATAAACAAATAATTAATGGTAAAGAAAGTAAATATTAAATATGTAAAAACAACAAGAAATAGAGAAGGACAGAAGAAAACGTGGCACGATCAAATCAATCAAATGTTACGATAAATGTGGGTCACGTGAGAAATCGAATCTAGGGCATATTTTGAGAACTCTTCCGTGTTTAGGGTATTTTTATTCCCGACAGATATCTCTGACAGCGCCAGTGTAGATTGTTCTCTCTGCCGGCCGCAAGAACCAGTTTGCCTCTGGTAATGCAGGTGGGAAGAGCAATCAGTCTGCTGAACATGATCATCTCCGAAATCGACGTGTTTCATATTTGTGAAAGTATGTTCAGAAGACTCTAGAGAGTATCTTGTATTCCTAAAGTTGAACCATCTCACATGCGATCTTGGTTATATATTATATTTTACCTGTTCTCAATAGATACCCCAAACCTTAATTTTGTTTGTAATGTCTTTTAAGATAATAAACAGATTTGATTTGAAAACAATTTACGATAATACTATCAAAAATTCGTCCAAAAGATCTCACTCACTGAGAGATCGCGTGAGGAACACCAGAATAAGAGAGATATGTGAGGTTGAGGAAATTATAAGATGGAGCAGACAGCGAAAATGGGACTGGTACGGTCATGTTCAAAGAATGGACACCACCAGACTCCCCTATATTTTATTGCATAATCAGCCTCATGGGACTCGTCCCCGTGGAAGACCTCCTAAAAGATGGAAAGACAGCTGGGAGTCAACCTCACAGGAGGAGCAACACTCTGGAGAACAGACCACAAACAACCTTCGTGGCAGAGTGGTAAGAGCTCTGACTTCCATACAGAAGGTCCCGGGTTCGATTCCCGGCGATGGAAATGTGATTGTCACATTGTCTTTGGTCTGATGTAGAATTCACGTGACAATAAAATGGCGATAGATTGGCTACCTATCACATGTCATGTGAATCATCAATATAATAGCTAAAAATAATGTTAATACAGTAATTGGCTTCAAACGACCTGTTGTATACAAGAAAAAAAAAACGTAGGTCTACAACAAGGAAGAAGAAGAAGAAGAAAATTAGAAACTAAATACTTAAAATTTAATGTTTTTGCTAAAACTCCGTACGCCTCTGGATAGGCAGGTAGTCGAGTAGGCATCTTCATTCACCAGCGAGGAATGTTGCATTCGATATTCAAATAAAATATTCATGTGTACGGCGTATGGCAACACAGGACGCGACACCCACACAATCGTAAAATTTAAATTACGTTCGTTTATTTTTTTATTTCAAATTTAAAATTCGAATGATGGCGCTGCGGACGTTCGGTCGTTTTTTAAAACGTTCGAAAATGGCGTGGTGGTAATTCTCGGTTTAAAAATAGAACGTCTCCCATTGGTGCATTTGAAATGAATTTTGAGTTCGAATTGACAGCTGTCAGATGCGATCTTAATTTCTGCACTTTCTGAATTAATTATTTTATTAATGGCTTCATGTTGATGATAATTAAAAATAATATGTATTTCTATTCCGGATGTAATCAAGCTAACTAACTAACTAACTAGCACGCTGTCTCGCCGAAGGGGTAGGCAGAAATAATGAAATGCCTCCATTTTCTTTCCTGACATACTTCTCTCGCATCTCACTTGATAGACATTTAAATTTAATTTGAACTTGCCTCGTTTTCTTTGGTATTCCTCTATTTCTTCCTCAGCCTATTCCCGACCACTCCTGGGCAAAGGCCTCTTCCATTCGCTTCCATGTCACTCTGTCTTGTGCAGACTGCATCCAGGTTATTCCGACATGTCTGTTAAGATCATCCTTCAAGCGTTGTTGCGGTCGCCCTGCACATCTCTTTGCCGTCCACGGTCTCCAAGTCAGCAGTCTTCTTGTCCATTTTTCATCTGAGCTTCAAACTATGGTACGTGACCTGCCCACTGTCATTTTAGAGTCGCCACCCGATGGAAGATGTCAGTGACGTTTGTTTTTTCTCTCACCGTATCGTTTCTGACTCTGTCTCTTAGGCTTATTCCTAACATGGCTCTTTGGGTCACTCGTAGTTTCTCGGCACTTTGATTGGACAATGTAACAGTTTCAGTTGGCAGAACGCAGGCTTCATAGACATTTCGTTTCAGGTTGATCAGTATTTTCCGGTTTTTAAGGATGGAACCCATGTTTCCGAAAGCTGCTCAGCTTAGTCCAATTCTTCTTTTTTTTCCATTTACATCATAAATATATAATTACTACATCAATCTTTCTTAACTCATTCTTTCCGTGTTGCCATACCAATTTAATTCATCCTTTCATTACTTTATTTATACTACTTTCATTTATTTATTGGAACAATGATTGTAATAATTTTAGTTTGATTCCGACCGGTTTCGACGTGTCGTTGCCATTTTATAGATCTTTCAGATGACGGCAGCGACATTTTGAAACTCGTCTGAAATAGAATAAAATGAAAGGCGAAACATGTTATTCCCATAAACTAGAATAAAACTTCTAGAAAACAGATATTTTCATCAATAATAAAAATTTTAAGACATTTGAATTGGGTTTGCGTACATTAAATATATGTCCCGGATAGACGGGGACAGGCCTAGGAAGTGTACGAGGGAGGCTGACGAAAGGGTGCCGCTGTGCCCTATAACAGCCTCGGGTATGTGGTGGGAACTATTCTGTGTTCTCTGTACTTATTAATAATACAATGACGAAATATATCGCAACCAAAAAATATTACAAATCTTCTTTAAATTTTAAATATTTAAATACTTTTAATGATGCCCTGTCAAAGTTAGGCATGTCTTCTTCTTCTTTTTCTTCTTCCTCTTAGTTTAGGTCGTATGACCTGTTTGTGACGGTGGGCTGTCCTGGGATTATGATGTCCAACCATTTCTTCATCTCTTTGGCGGCCTTCCTGGTAATCTCTTGCTGCTTGGGTTTTCATCTTTCACAACTTTTGCAATTCTTGTATTCTCCATGCGGTCCACGTGGTCTCTCCAAAAGCGTTTTCCCCATCCCACTATGTCCTCAGCACCACAGACAGACCTTATCATTTCATTTCTGATCCGATCTCTGAGGGTTTTGCTTGCGATGGAGCTTAGGGTTCGCATTTCTGCTACTCTAAGAAGGTTCTTAATTCTATTGGTATCGGCTCTGACCTCTATTCCATACGTCATGATGTGGCGAACGCATGCCTTGTATATCTTTACTTCACTTTCGGTTAGCATGTACGAGTATTTGTTCCTCCATGTCACTCCCATAAAATACAATACAACATTAAAACATATGTTTTCATTAATAATTTGATAAATTTTCTGCCTGTGATTTATGCAAATGACTTAGCAAGGCGAAACATGTCATGATTATTATAATAAAACTTCTATAAAAGAGACATTTTCATTCGTATTATTTTTTTAATATGGAGTTTTACATCATTATTCAAGAATCAATAAATAAAAACGTATTCTACAAGTTTCATAATTTTATGGGAGTGACATATTTCGCTTTCTAAGACATTATCAAATGTATCTGAATATTTTATATTGATGAAAATTGCGTTTTCTAGAAGTTTTATTGACATAACCCGCCTTGATAGAGTATTATCAAATTTTTAAAAATGTGTTATTGATCATAAACGTTTTCTATAGATTTTGTTATTTCACGGAAGAGACGTGTTTCGCCGTTGACGTTTTAAACCGAATGAAAACGTCTGTTTTAATAATGCCTCAGACATACGAAACATGCAATTTCCATAAAATATAATAATACTTATTGAAAACAGACGTTTAATTAATATGAATGATACCTTATTTATTGTCTCTTGAACAATGATGTAAAACTCCATATTAAATAATTAATACGAATGAAAACGTCAGTTTTCTAGAAGTTTTATTATATTTTATGGGAATGACATGTTTCGCCCTTCTTAGGCATTATCAAATGATTCGCCCTTCTAAGGCATCATCAACATTTGATGCCTTAGAAGAGCGAAACATGTTAATCCCATAAAATATAATAAAACTTCTAGAAAACTGATGTTTTCATTCGTATAAATTGTAATGTTAACGTCTGCCTTCTAGGAGTTTTATTATATTTGAGATGGAATGACATGCCTTTCTAAGGCACGATCAAATATATTTGATAATGCTTTAGAAAGGCGAAACATGTCATTCCATCTAATATATAATAAAACTCCTATTAACAGATTATTTGAGAAACAATAAATAATAGACGTTTACATTCGTATTATTTATTAAGTTTTACATCATTATTCAAGAAACAAAGTAGATATAACATCTCTTAGACGAATGTGTGGATACTCTGTGTATGATAGAGTGTCGAATGAAAATATAAGAAGTGAATGCGGTGCGAATGATGGTGTTATGAACAAAATAATGAAAGGACCATTAAGATGGTTTGGACATATGGAAAGAATGAATGAAGAAAGAGTGGTAAAAAAAATTATATGTTTACGATGTAAATGCAACCAGAAATAGAGGAAGTCCGAGGAAAACGTGGCACGATCAAATATGTAAATGAATCGTGTTTTTCAGAAGGAGCACACATCCAGTAACCTCAACTTTACAGGACAGACAACAAACTGTCTGGTACAAAATTTTCCTACAATATATATATTTTATTTAGTGCACATTTGTCTATTTTACTCCCTATGATAAATGTGTATTGAAAAATAATATATATATACCTATATTTTAGGAAAATTTTGTACCAGACAGTTTTTTGT
Source organism: Lepidostoma basale (assembly GCA_022606425.2). Classification (NCBI taxonomy): domain Eukaryota; kingdom Metazoa; phylum Arthropoda; class Insecta; order Trichoptera; family Lepidostomatidae; genus Lepidostoma; species Lepidostoma basale. The sequence goes on from JAHDVF020001163.1 coordinate 803,879, forward strand.
CCGTCCTATAAAGTTGAGGTTACTGGATGTGGGCTACTTCTGAAAAACACGATTCAAATGAAATATTGAATGACGGCCGCGTGAGGAGTCAGAGAAATCGACGCGCGTGCATGACACAATGAATGAATGTTGAGGAAGCGGGAGAAATATGTCAGGAAAGAAAAGTGTGGCAATCCATTATTTCTGCCTACCCTTACGGGGAGACGGCGTGATGGTTAGTTAATAAATTAGTTAGAATTAATCAATGAAAGCGAAAATGGCCATTCACAATGGATTTCTGGTCCCAATCCATATGTATTGAAGCGAAGCATGGAACTGGAAGAAGAAGGATGAAAGCAGAATACATGCAGTAGAGATGAGGTCCCTAAGACGTACTATAAATGTGAGGTAGAACGATGTACGACAGAATTTCAAAAGCTGTGATAAAAAAAGGAATGTAGAGCGGAAGAAGGTATTATGAACAAAAATATAAATGGATCGTGCATATTTTAGAACTTTGTTCAATGATATTTTATGCAATTTCCTACCTGTTTCTCTCACGTAAATCCACATAATAACACACAAACATTTGGCAGACAATATCGTCGTCAACCTGCCTCTCGCGCACTGTCCAGTACGGAATACACGGAAAGCGGTCCTCGGTGGCGAAAGAGCGTGAATATTCCAACGATTTTCCTCGTTTTGCCCGAAAATCCGGCGCGAAATGCACGGCCGGTCGGCTAATTTGTGGACTTTATATGAATTGAATCCTAGACGCGCTTAACCTTTGAAAAAACTCGGTAAAAACTCGTTTGGTGGCGTACCAGTCGGACGGTCGTAAATAAACGCCCCGCGTTCAATCCTCGTGTCGCGGACGGGCCACAAAATTAATTAAATTTTTGCCCCAAATTGCCGCACGAAAGCAACACAAAACTCTCCCATGTTCATAATATTGGAGGGCATGGATCTTTTTGGAAAAAAATAATTTATCATTACCGTGAATGGATGACGCTCGCGCTGTCCTACTTTAATCTATATATGGACAAGTGTATCAAAGAGCTGAAAGGGTTGGATGTAGGTGCCAAAATAAGCGGAGTGTCAGTAATCTGTCTCTTGTATGCGGATGACGCTGTCCTACTTGCAGAGAGAATTAAGAAAGTATACGTTAACGATGTAAATGGAGTACGGAGTCGAAGTAGACCGAGGAAAACACGGCTTGACCAAATTAATCAAATTTTAAAGGTTGGTCATGTTAGAAGTCGGAAAAATCGACGTGCGTGAATGACTCGTTGTGTGAATATGGAGGATTCTAGAGAGGTGTGTCAGGATAGAGTTGTGTGAATGTCCATTTTCTCTGCCTACCCCTGCGGAGAAACGGCGTGTATTAATTTGCCTCTGGTAATGCCGGTGGGAAGAGCAATAAGTCTGTGGAACGTGATCACCTCGGAAATCAGTCGACATCTTAGCGATTTGTCGTCTCAAACGGTTTGAATCTTAATTGGAATTAATAAACGACCTAATTAACCATCACACCGTCTCCTCGAAAGTATAGGCAGAAATAATGGATCACCATACTCTTTTTCCTGACATACTTCTCTCGATTTCTCAACATTCATACATCGTGTCATGCACGCGCGTCGATTTCCCTGATTTCGCACGTGGCCGACATTCAATATTTGATTTATTTGATCGTGCCACGCTTTCCTCGGTCTTCTTCTATTTCTAGTAACAATAATTCAAATTTCAAATAACAACATTAATTTATTGTTTCTTCAACAATGATGTAAAACTCCATATTAACTAATTAATACGAATGAAAACGTCTGATTTCTAGAAGTTTTCGACAACAACATTAATATTTTTCATTTAAAATCAACACGGAAAGTAAAATGATTAAGAAAACATATGATTTTATTTTTACCTTTACCTATAACTCTTACTTTGCATACGTATATAAATAGAATCCAAACCTTACATTTACAATAAAAACTAACCTAAAATAAATGCTAGATTAATCTCACCTAAGCATAGTTCATTGATCGACATGGTAAGAATTAATTTTCTCTTAATTAAATTTTGACAGTTGATATTAATAACAAGACGCCATTTAAGAATTAAAAAACTGTATTAAAAATCTTTGTATTGCCGCATAAAAAATCTGCTTTGTGCATTTGGTAAGAAGGTACTTAATTATGTGATTATTTAAATGTTTGTTGGCGTCTCGGCGCCAAAAAAATTGATCACACATGCCACTGATAATTTATTCATAAAAATCCGAGGAATTTTATATTTATGTCATTTCAATTTATTTTAATTTGTGGTAGAATATATTTTTGATGGAAATTAGTCAATCGATAATGCTAGTTTTATGAGTATTATACAAGAAACTCGCTTTCTGCTGATGGTGACGTTATTCGGTAGACATTTTTATTTTGCATGGTAACATAAATTGAATTCTTAGTATGACTTAAAAATCTTATGTAAATATTGTTAAATTCGTATTTATAAATAATACTGTATTTTATCTTTAAAAATGTGCAAATTTACGTTATAAAATATGATATGCGCACTATAAAAAATCAATTAACAAAAAATATTGACAAATCTAATTGTAAGACGTAAATTTGATCTGTTCACCTATCGACAACAAAGCAAACCATTTTTTAAAGTTTACATATAAACTTCGATAGATGGCAGGCACAGTGAATATATATTATTTGTTTAATCGATCTTTTTTTTATGAAGAAATCAATTTTACTTTTTTATAAATCACTTTTTTGCAAACCTATAAACATGTCACAAAAAATCATCTTTCATTGGTGTAATTTGAAAATATTACATCATTCCATACGTAATGTATTTATTTAAACAATATGTTGTTTTCTACAGATTTATTATTTGTATTGATTCAGTTTTGTATAAATAAGAAAATAAAATACATAAGAAGTCTCTGTTTAATGAAACATGAAGCTAATTAATAGTACACGTTATTTTGGTAGACTTTTATGTATACATTTATTTATTTTCCATTCAAGATTTCCCACAATACGCAGTGCGCATGACAGTTTAGTGAAGAGACCTGTATTATCGACACTGAACGATTCACATGGAAAATTCAAGAAAACTGATGTTGATTGCACTAAAATGGCATGATTTTCGATCAAATGCAATCTAAGAGCATTTCTGAGTTTCCGACTTACCATTATTAAATTTATGAATAGTTATGGACGTAAATAAAATAAGTTAAAAGGAAGTAAAAATCTTTACTGTCAAACCGTTTCCACGTAAGGTTCGATAAGCGGCGACGACGCTATAAGTTTGACAAAAATGCATCGGTTTATTTTTGAATAACTCATTCGTATGTACGTAGTAAGTGTATTATTTTGACATTTTGATAAGTTAACTCTACCGCTGTAGCGCGCAATCGAAGTACGAACGCAACATTGATTCCGAGTTTTGCCACCAGGTGGTTATAGTGTACAAAAATATTAGGCGCGCGCATGTCAAATGAAGATTTGTCATTTTATTTATATTATTGTACCAAAAGGTACAAGGAGTGTTTTACACCCGTGGACGTTATGTTACTGATTGTTAGCAATTTATAATTAGATACCAAACACCCGCGCCGCTCTAGATCGGTTGTGTCAAAACATTCGCGTTAAAATAACACCGCTCCGTGCGCATTCCCGAGTCATGCTTTTCCCTCTATTGTCCGCTAGCGGTGGGTAGTGATCGAGTTTTCTTCGGTGCAAAGCGAATTTGATGTGTGATGAAGGGAATAAATCCGCGGGGAGACGAGTGTGGAATGTGAGACATCGTCGAGGAGCGTGATAGCCCAGCGTCTCCGCGGACAGCAGCCCAGCGATATTACATTGCGTAAGTGGTGTATTTTTACGTTTTTACCGCATAGACATGTGTGCGTATATTTACGTTTTCTTACGAGCGCTGACAGCTCGCCGTCTGCGCCTTTATCGCGTTAAATATATATTATAACTACGTCCGCGTGACGTTGGTCTGAATGTATACAATATTTGGCAATCGCTAATGAGAAAATGCTAGGGTTTTATGTTTTTTGGCAAAGACCGAGTTAATTCGTCGTTCGACGTCTTCGCTCATGTTCTTGTTTACTCTTTCCTCTCTGAATTTTACGTACTCCTCGCGATATTTGGTTAAAGCGTTGAAATGTTTATTACAATTTTTTATTTCCTATCGATAAACGTCATTCATATAGCATTGTTGATTTTAGATATTGAATTCGGAACATTGCGGTGTTGCCACACTGAGAGTGTAATCGATACGTTTGAATTCTGCTGACGAATTATGATAATGTACGGTTTGCATTCTATACATTTAAATTTTTTATTTGTTTCCACACTCATAATATAACAAAATACATAATTTATTAATAATCTCATATAAAACTGAAAAACGTTAATAGTAACAACACATTCGTCTTGAATTGTTGTTATATTTTATTGCGGTAGCAATCTTACATGCATTTAAAACTTCGCCATTGAATAAGCTACTACCTACCTAATGATTTATTCCTGATTCCAATATTGTATTTGATAATCGCATTTTTTTTGTACACTTTTTCCCGTTTCATTACAAAATCTAAAGGGTTTATTTATGTAGACAACGTGTAGTTCAATTGCAAGATGGTGACAAATGCAAATACGATCTCAGCGTTATCAAAATGACGTTTCAGGTGTAACATCAACATCTGCAGGAATTATGACATGTACTCGTACGTTTAATGGACTTGGATCTTCTGGCTTACAGAAGTTCAGCTCTTACGTCTGTTGGAAACATTGTTGGAATGTGATTTGGTAGTTGTTTTATGATGGGGCTAAATGTATGGCCCGGAGTTTCCGTCCGAAAGAGGGCGAGGGGGGATTTAAGGTTTAAGATAAAGTCTTACATTATTGAATTTGTTTTTTTTTTTTATACAAATACTGGATTTTTACCCATTGCGGGTTAATCTTTTTTTAAAAGGATTAATTAAAGACTACAGGGGAAAAACAAGGAATGTCAGTAGAAGGTTAATTTGAATAAATTGAGAATAAAGCTAATCAAAGTCTATATATTTCTTAGCAATTAGCGATCGATTATCTGGCCATAGTCGATGACACAGATGATTTTTGAATATGAAAATTTTACTGTGGATAGATACGTACAAATGCCGCTAGATGGCATTATTACATTTATTTTGAATTTTAGCTGACATTCCTTGTTTTTCCCCTGTAGTCTTCAATTGTATCTCAATAGAGACGAAGATGTAAATAATTTTTTGACAAATTTTTGGAACTTGTATATATGCTACTATTTTGTGAAGTTATTAAAAATAGTAGCATACTCGTATATACATGTTCCAAAAATTTGTCAAATGTGGTGTCGTAAGAAGGGCGGAATGGGGAATGTTGTTAACGTAAAGTGATCGCTTAACCCAACCAATGACAGGTCATAAGTCCTGTAAACGCCTTGACTACCATATTCTGTTTCCAAATAATTTAAATCTTCGTCTCTATTGAGATACAGTTAATTCTTACATTATTGTCAAGGAATGGAAGACCAGTTAGGGTTGGGATTGTATTTATATATAAAAAAGCCTATTCCCGAGGGGAAGATAAGAGGAGCAGTGCCTGGATGAAGTTATGGTAGGAGATATCATCCTGCGTGAGACCATTTTGTTTGGCGGAGTACGCAGTGGGCTATCGGGTAGGATTTTAAAAAAAAAAAATTATCCGCATTGATTGCATTGACTTCTAAAAAATCCCCTTTTCAATATGATCGACCAACGTCAGAAGGTTCATTTTTCTTGCAGAGATTGTGTATAGATGTCGCTAGCCACACAAAAAAAAATTGTGATAATTCCTACTGGTATCATTTTTAATATAAAGTGGCCTTACGGTATTGGTGGTGAGCCTACGTAGGGCCACCAGTGGCCTTACGGTATTGAAGTTTATAATTAATACGAGGTACATTATTTAATTCTCAAAAATCTCTTTATACACGATGGTTTGGGTATAAAAATTACTGTTATTAAATTTAAATCGTTGCTCAAGTTTTTCTAGAAGACTTGTTTCAGATATATTGGCTTAAAACCTTCGTCCACATTTTCACGCGTTAAATTTTTAACAATTAAAAACATCAAATTGTTCTTGTTTTGTTTTCTACACTTCTGTCATACAGCAAAATAATCTCGGAGCGTTCTCGGGCATGCGTATTGTGTGCATTTCGATTTTCTTTTCGAGAGAAAATTCCTCTTTCGCTCTCATGTATTCAAAATTCAATTTTTGCACTCTTTCTTTCTTTCACTCTACGCTATAACTCATATGTTTTTAACGGGGGCGATACCGTCCCCCGGTGGACAATGGGGCCGTCATTGGGGGCGATGATAGATCCAGAGGCAAACGGGGGGCGTTAAAACAGACAATGGGGGTTGGCCGTGACGTACCTATTCAAGAAATGAATATTAAAAGAAAACAAACAAACCATCACGCCGTTTCCCCGCAGGGGTAGGCAGAGAAAATGGACCGCCACACTAATCAACATTCATACGAGTCATACACGCACGTCGATTCCTCCGATTTCTAACATGACCAACCTTTAAAATTAGATTAATTTGGTCATGCCATATTTTCCTCGGTCTGCTTCGACTCCGTACTCCATTTACAACATTAACGTATACTTTCTTAACCACTCTTTCTCCATCCATGCGTTCCATATGTCCGAACCAACGCAGCGATCCTTTCATAATTTTGTTCATAATACCTTCTTCCGCTCTACATTCCTTTATCATATCAGCATTTGAGATTCTGTCGTATATCATTGTACCACACATACGTCTTAGGGACTTCTTTTCTACCGCATTTATTCTGCTTTCATCCTTCTTCTGCCATTGCTACTGTTTTATGAATAAATATTTAATCTATCTAATTAACTATCTATCTCCAAAGGGGTAGGGATAAATAATGGGCCGCCTCAATGTTCTTTCCTGACATACTTCTCTCGTTTCCTCAACATTCGTACATCGTGCCATGCACGCGCTTTGCTTACTTCGACTTATCACGTGGCCAACATTCATTATTTGATTCATCATCTGGAAAATCTGTGTATGATAAAGTGTCGAATGAAAATATAAGAAGTGAATGCAGTGATAAAGAAAATGTTATAAAGAGTAAATCCAGGATTTGTATACAGGTATAAGTATACATTCACAAATATTTGTTCTTCAAATATTCTGGTCAAATTCTTTGGCATATAGAATGGAATAATACTCCTAGCGGCTTCTAACAATATGTTAGGCGATAGCCTTCGCATTGTGTTAATAAGGTAGTTTGCTAAACGCCGAAAATCATTCTCCATAGATGGCGTTAGTGGGTCGGTTGTATAGGTTAATTCTTGAAAAAATTCACTAGTGCAACCAAATCTACATAGATGGCTGACTGAAACTGACACGTGAAGATAAATATGGATTTTGAAGTATATATACATCTTCCAAAAATTTGTCATGCATGATCACAATAACAAAGGTGGAATGGGGAATGTTGTAATTACATAAAGCGTGCGCTTAACCCAACCAATGACAGGTCATAAGTCCTGTAAACACCTTGATCATCCATGTTCAGTTTCCAGTTTACGTCTTCGTCTCTATTGAGATACAATTAAAAAAAGATAAGAAGGGTTGGTGCGGGTAACAAAGTGTGTGGATCTTTAAAAATAGTCATTGGAAACAAGAGTTTATTAATGAAAGCGAGAACGGCCGTTCGTAATGGAGTTCTGGTCTCAACTCTTATATATGGAAGCGAAGCATGGAAGTAGCATAAGAAGGATGAGAGATGAAGTCCCTAAGACGAATGTGTTTTAGAACGATCTACGGCAGAATCTCAAATGCTGATATAAGAAAGGAATATAGAGCGGAAGAAGTTATCATGAACAAAATTAATCAGGGGAATATTTCGAGATCTCGGCCGTACTAGAGGGTGTTGGTCTTTTTGTCACTGATAGATTTCTCCGACAGCGGCAGCACAGATTTTCTTACCTACCGGCCACCAGAACCAATCTGCCTCTGGTGACACCGGTTGGAAGAGCAATTAATCTGCTGAAAGCGGTCTCCTCGGAGAACGACATCTTTCATATTAGTGGACGTTACGTTCAGTGACACATTAACTTTAGAAAGTATCTTGTCTTCCTAATGTCGAACCATCTCTAATGCGTTCCTGGTATTATGTTGTATTTTTATAATATTTTACCTGTACTCAATAGATGCCTTAAACATTTTGCTGTTTGTAATGTCTTTTGAGTTAGTAAAATTTAAATTGATTTGAAAAAAATATGAAAATATCGTTGCGTTGGTTCGGACATATGGAGCGCATGGATGGACAAAGTATACGTTTATGATGTAAACGGAGTACGGAGTTAAAGTAGACCAAGGAAAACATGGCATGATCCTATTTATATAATTTTAAATGTTGGTCATGTTAGAAGTCAGAAGAAACGGCGTGCGTGTATGACTCGTTGTATGAATGTAGAGGAATCTAGAGAGGTGCATCAGGATAGAGTAGTGTGGCGGTTTGTTTGTTTTTAAGATGGTTTTGACACGTGGAAAGGATGAATGAAGAATGAATGGTAATTCAAGTATGTATAACCAGTGTAAACTTAACAAAAAAGGAAAAATTATCATACTTAGTTATTATTTATAAACTTGCATTAGGTGTTAGTATAACAAGATCATGACCGTAGCGCAGACATAGGAAAAAATTACGAAACAGAGGATATCGTTCGGTGGAGTAGATTCAGAAGAAGGGAGAGACCATGTAGCCAGAATGGATAGTGACAGACTCGCATATACAGTCGATTACGAAACCCCCTTCGGATACCGTCCACCTGGAAGACGGAGATGGAGGGACAGTTGGATTTCATCATCCTAGGAGAAATAATTACTGTATCACAGATCGTCAGATCTATTAAAAGAAGAAAAAGATTAAGTATTTTTACAACTTATTTTGTTTAGTATTGTCGGTGATTATTAAAGACGCGAATGGATATCAGAGTCGAGGGAGACCGAAGAAAACATGACCAAATTAATCAATGACATGATAAAATGTGACCACATTAATCAATGACATGACCCTCATGACCAAATTGATTAATGACTAGACCAAACATGACCAAGTTAATCAATGACATGACCAAATGTGACCACATTAATCAATAACATGACGAAACATGACCAAATTAATCAATGACATGACTAAATAAGACCGAATTAACCAATGACATGACCAAATAAGACCGAATTAACCAATGACATGACCAAATGTGACCACATTAATCAATGACATGACGAATGGTGAACAAATTAATCAATTAAATGACCAAACGTGACCAAATTATACAACGATATGACCAAATGTGACCACATTAATCAATGACAGGACCTAACATGACCAAATTAATTAATGACTAGACCAAACATGACCAAGTTAATCAATGACATGACCAAATATGACCAAATATCATTGTATTTTATATTATTTGTTTTGATTTATTTTGTGGACGTTGGACGATCAAAGTGTGCGCGGGAGATGCCTATTGGTGGCGATGAGGTTCGCAACCCATCACACCGCGTCCCCCGCGGGGGCGAAAATAGAGATATGGAGTGCCGCATCGGTTAAAGTGTGGCAGTCCATTCATTCTGCATGTCGCGACAGCTGTTTCGCCAACCGATGTTGGCATCATCAGGTGTTACAAACAACTCGGTTGTTTGTAAGTATCATAGTGTTTCGGCCAAAACAATGGACTATTTAATTTATTAACCATCTTAACTTAATGATTAAATTGTATATTTAGGTAGTATATTTACAAAGGATGGGCGAGTGGGGAGGGATATTGAAAGAAGGGATGGGGCAGGTAACACAGCGAATGGTGCAGAGAGTATGGACCGCTATAATGTTCTATCCTGACAACTCTCGCGCCTCTTCTACATTCACTCGTCGTGACATACACGCTGGTCGATTTTCCCTACATCGAACAAGGCAGCCTTCCGGTAATTGATTAATTTGGTCATGCCATGTCTTCTTTGCCCTTCCTCGAGATATTTATACATTCGCACTACTTGTATATATTATGTTTTTAACCATTCTTCCATCATCCCTTCGTTCAATATGTCCAAAAATATTAAAGCATAAAATTTAAACGTGTTACGTTTGTAAGTAAGTACTCGTATATTAATTTTTACTATTTTTTTCGCTACAATGATTATTTTTTTATACTGGCAACTTCGGGTTCGGTTGACAGTTAAATGCGAGGGAAAAGTATTCCGTTTGATTCGGTCCACGCAAATACTCAATGAAGAGAGCGTATTGATTTTACATGTTGCATATTTGCGTTTCGCTTTGTTCCTGTATTTTCGCAATACGTTGTCACGGATGCTAATATGATTCGCAATTAAATGCGGTATTTTTTATGATCTCTTCGTTTCCGTTCTAAGTGTCCGTTTAGATTCATCCTGGAATGCTTTTGATTTTCGCCATTTTTTATTACGTCTTATTTTTACGATTTGTTTGTTCTATTTGAACGAGTTAAAGGCGCCGCGGTTGCTGAATGAATATTTTAAAACATTTATTTATTATTATTAAGTCTACCGTAAATAAAAAATTGTTTTCTTTATTACCATAATTATGAATCTAGTTTAATCCGACCATTATGAATAGAAGACAGAAGAAGGATGAAAGAAGGATAAATACTGTAGAAATGAGGTCACTAAGAAGAATGTGCGAAAAACAATGTATGATAAACTAACTAACTAACTAACCATCACGCCGTCTCTTTGAAGGGGTAGGCAGAAATAATGGACTGCCACACTTTTCTTTCCTGATATATTTATCTCGATTCCTCAACATTCATACATCGTTTCATGCACGCGCGTCGATTTCTCTGATTTCTCACATGGCCGACATTATCGTGCCACGTTTTCCTCGGTCTTCCTCTATTTCTGGTTCCATTTACACCATTAACATTTTTTTTTTACCATTCTTTATTCGTTCATTCTTTCCATATGTCCAAACCATCTTAATGACCCTTTAATTTTTTTGGTCGTAAGAAGAAGATCATTCGCACCGCATTCACTTCTTATATGCTTGATGTATGATAGAATATTTGTAATGAAGTACGAAAATATGTAAGACGGATGAATGCGTCCTAAACAAAATTTAAAAAAGGGTCACTAAGATGGTTTGGACATATAGAACGAATGGATGAGGGAAGAATGGTTAAAAACATAATATATAAAAGTTGTGCGAATGTAAAAAGATGTCGGGGAAGGCCAAAGAAGACATGGCATGACCAAATTAATCAGTTACTGAAAGGCGGCCTTGTTTGATATAGGGACAATCGACCAGCGTGTATGTCACGACGTGTGAATGTAGAAGAGGCGCGTGAGTTATGTCAGAATAGAACAGTGTGGCGGTCCATCCTCTGGCACCATTCGCTGCCCCAACCCTTCTTTCAATATCCCTCTCCGCCCATCCTTTGTAAATATACTACCTTAATATACAAACTCATCATTCAGATAAGATGGTTTGGACACATAAAAATAATGAATGCAGATAGAATGGTGAAGAAGGTATATGTCAACGACGTAAACGGAGCTAGAAATAGAGGAAGATCGAGGAAAACGTGGCAAGATCAAATCAATAAAATATTAAATTTCGTTCACGCGAAGAGTCGGAGAAAACGACGTGCGTTAATGACCCGATGTATGAATGTATAGGAAGTGAGAACTGTGTCAGGACAGAAGAGTGTGGTGGTCCAGTGTCCCCTTCGGGAAGATAGCGTGATCGTTAGTTAGTTTAATAGTTAATATATGACAATAATATCGAACATGTCCGCCTTTCAATAATAGATTCATTTGGTCATGCCATGTCCTTGTTTTTCCGCACATTCTTCTTAGTGACCGCATTTCTACGGCATTTGTCCTACTTTCATCCTTATTCTGCCAACTCCAAGTTTCACTTTCATACATAAGGGTCGGGACTAGAACTCAATTGTGCACTGGCATCTTTGCTTCAGTCGATATATTTCTATTTGATATCTTTCTCCATCTCTTGTAAACATGCTTCCCAGATAAAGAAAATTCCGTAACTTGCTCTAATTTCTCACCGTTCGCACTTATGTCACAATCTGTCATACATTCTTCCTTTTTTTATAAACCATAGACTTTGACACGTTCATCACAAGGTCATACTTAATAACCCATTTCTTCAGATTAATTAGGGGATACTTCGAGAACTTGGCCGTACTGGAGGATGTTGGTCTTTTTGTCCCCGATAGATATCTCCGACAGCGACAGCACAGATTGTTTTACCTACCGGCCGCCAGAACCAATCTGCCTCTGGTGACACCGGTAGGAAGAGCAATTAGTCTGCTGAACGCGGTCTCCTCGGAGATCGACGTCTTTCATGTTAGTGAAAGTACGTTCAGGGGGCAAATACTATTGACTTTAGAAAGTATCTTGTCTTCCTAATGTCGAACTATCTCTTAATGCGTTCCTGGTACTTTGTTGTAATATTTTTATGATATTTTACCTGTACTTAATAGATGCCTTAAACATTTTCCTGTTTGTAATGTCTATTAATTTAATAAACTGATTTGATTTGATTTGATACTTATTGCATACTTCGTACATTCTTGACACTAGGACTTGTAGTTCGTCCATGCTGTCAGCGAGAATGAGAGGCAATGAATATGGCAATTATGCTACTTTCATCCTTCTTTTGCCATCTCCAAATCGTGTCCTATGATGATGGGTATTTCCGGAGTGTTCCCGAAGCTTGTGGCCGAGCGTCCATCGTCTCTATATTGATTGATCACCAGACAATGGCCGCGCTGTATGTAACTGTATTAATAATATGCACCTGCAAATTTCCAATACACCCCCAGCGATAATTCCCGGAGCGCCGCCACCCCCTGGCGCCCCCCTCCTCCGTGGAGCTCCGCCATTGGTCCGCGCCCCGGTGCACCGTTGTCATGGCGACTGCCGCTGGGGCGTGACGTCACCTTCGTGAAATAGGTCATGCTGCAAGCCCGTTCGAAGTTCGCATCACTATTCCATACTCCTAACTAACTAACCGTCACACCGTCAGTAGACTGCCACACTTTTCTTTCAAATCAAATCACTCATTATTAACAGGAAAATATTTAAGGCATCTATTAAGTACAGGTAAAATATTATAAAAATACAACCAAGTACCAGAAACGCATTAGAGATGGTTCGACATTAGGAAGACAAGATACTTTCTAAAGTATTTGTCCCCTGAACGTACCTTCACTAATATAAAAGACGTAAATCTCCGAGGAGACCGCGTTCAGCAGACTAATTGCTCTTCACACCGGTGTCACCAGAGGCAGATTGGTTCTGGTGGCCGGTTTGTAAAACAATCTGTGCTGTCGCTGTCGGAGAAATCTATCAGGGACAAAAAGACCAACACCCTCTAGCACGGCCGAGTTCTCGAAATATCCCCTGATTAATTTAAAGAAATGGGTAATGAGATGCCCATCTCTTCGAAGCTGTAAATTAATGGTTCCGAGCATTCCCAAAAGAAATGCCGTGGGATATAGCCACGGATAACTACCATACTCTCTCATGTAGAGATACCTCAGATTTTTGGTTAATGGTAAAATACTACATGATAACGGAACAAGAAATAGAGGAAGACTGGTAAAAGTGGCACGACCAAATTAGTAAAATATTAAATGTCGGTCACTTAAGGAGTTGGAGAAATTGATGTGCGTGCTTGGCACGATGTATGAATGTGGGGGAAACGAGAGAAGTATGCCAGTAACGAACTGTCTTCTTCTGATTGTAGATCTTGCGATCTGTTTATGTAGGATATGAAATTTCTTCCTGTGATGAAGAAGATCAGTATTCTCTCCATCTCTTTTGTTGTTGTCCTGCTGGTCTACGGTCCTCTGGAGTCTCGTGCATCACGATCTTAGGAATTCTTGCTGGATCCATTCTCTCGATGTGGTCCCTACAGAATCGTCTTTTCTGTCTACTCCATCTCACTATGTCTTCAATTTTGCAGGATTTGCAAATTTCTTCATTGGGTATCCTATCTATAAGGATTCTCCCCACAATAGGTCGCAATATTCCCTTTTCTGCTACTCTTAAGAGATGTTTTTTTTTTTTTTGTATACAACAGGTTTTTATGACCCTATTACTGTATACAATTTACATAAATTTTGCATGCATTTTACATACATTTTAAAATACATGTTAAAATAAAACAATTAAAATAAAATAAAACAATATTTAACAGTTGTGGTATGTACCTATATGTTCCTTAAAGGACGTATAGGTCATTTGGAAAATGTCCACATCGACTGACACCTCATTCAAGAGCACCATACCCCGAGTCATTGTATGCTGCGCCAAGACATTTGTCCTGCTATGCGGTATGCACAACAGATCGTGTCTTCTAGCGCGAGCATACCTGTCCGGTGCATTGAGACCATAACACTCTAAGAGTTATGGGCTATCAATGAGGTTACGGAGTATTTTAAATCCTAAGATCATCAATGTACCCTTTCTTCTTGATTCGAGACTGCGGTACTCTGTGTTAATCAATAGATCATTGTGGTGCATAAACCTCGGATATACCCCATTCATCCGCATGTAGAGGTATCTCAGAATTTTTTTCTGGATTTGTTCTAATACCTCCACATACTTGTGCTGGTATGGAGACCATACACCACTCGCGTATTCTAATTTTGATCTAACGATGCCGTTAAACATTGATGTCATCGCTTCGGGATTTCGGAACTGTTTGCAAGTCCTTAAGACAAAACCCAGAAGTTTATAGCCAGTCGATGCCAACATTAACACGTGATCAGAAAAAGTCAGCCTGGGATCAAATACGACACCGAGATCCTGTATTGTGGAAACTCGTTCCAGAGCCTGATTGTTAATTGTATAAATGAAATCAATTGGTCTTGGAGAACGCGTAAATGTCATTGTAACACATTTTTTAATGTTTAATTCCAGCTTATTTTCCATTGACCATTTTTCTATCGCATCTATGTCAGACTGCAATTTTATGCAGTCATCAATAGTTTGATTCAGACAGTGTCTGCTCTTGATTCGATTCCGTAAGTCATCATAACTAACTGTGTGGCGGTTCATTATTTCTGCCTACCCCTTCGGTGTGATGATTTTACCGCAATAATTACATACCAAGAAAAGAAAAAGTTATGATGTACGAAGCGTATGATGAAAGCCGACTGACATATATGATTCCCTTCTGGGGGACAGGAAACCAAAAGGACATCTCCAGACTCCAAAGACAACAAAATAAAATAATAAAATTAGCTTATAACATTAACTATCTTACCCCAACCAAACAAATGGACATATTAGACCTGACCAAATTTGAGACCTTGAAAATTGTACACAGAGTGACCATGGAAGAGACAACAGACAGCAGCTACAAATTAACTAAAAATTCAGACATACACAGACACTGGACCAGGAACTGTGACAAATACCACTTACCGAATGCACGAATTAAGACAGGACAATCAAGGATATTGAACATTGGACTGAAACATTACAATGAACTACCAAAAGACACAAGATGTCTCAATACAACTCAATTTATAATATACCTGAAACATTACATAATTAAAATGAAGATCTAAATTAAAAAAAAAATTAAATAAATAAAAAAATCTTGTTTTTATCATTATTTTGCCAGTTCCATGCTTCGCTTCCATACATAAAGGCGGGAAACCGGTTTTATTTTGTATTTATACGGTTGATATCGCATGGCCAGATTATAGGGGTCGAATAATGTCCCTTTGTGCGGGACCCCTTTTCAGTTTATGAAGGGATGAAGAATTGTATTGGTCAGATTGTGCAAAATTTTGATATGCAATTTTTTTTATCTTACATTAACATCTTCTTTTTAGCCAGAACAGAATCGAGGATATTTTTTGTGTCAAATAAAGCGCTGCACGGAATGGCACCAAGTTATACCAAACAAACAAACTAACAAACCATCACGCCGTTTCCCCGTAGGGGTAGGCAGAAAGAATGGACCGCCACACTACCCTATCTTGGCAAACCTCATTAGATTCCTCCACATTCATACAACGAGTCATACACGCACGTCGATTCCTCCGACTTCTAAATTAAACTATCGCGTTCGCGGCACTCATTTAGTCGAACAGTAAAATTTATTATTACGGCTCGGCAGGTAGACTCTAGAATGGCTGCCATTTCGTGACTAATGTTTTCTTTTAAATGCGCTAGGGAAGTCGGTTTATCGGCGTGAACATTAGATTCGAGATAACCCCACAAGAAAAAGTCCATTGGGGTTAAATCAAGACTGCGTGGAGGCCAATTTATGTCACCTCTCCTGGAGATCAATTTGCCAGGGAATTTTTCACAACGCTGGAACCATATGCTTTGGCATGCCTTACACGGCCTTCCTCGAATTCTTTTTCCATTCACACTACTTGTTTATCTTTTTATCCATTCTTCCCTCATCAATTCTCATGACATGTGATAGGTAGCTAATCTATTTCTATTTTATTGTCACGTGAATTCTTCACCAGACCAAAGACGAACGCACTGCCATTGCCGGGAATCGAACCCGGGACCTTCGGTGTGGCAGTCAAGGCAATTACCACTTGGCTACGAGGGAAAAATGTTGTTTTCACAATTTTTCTCTCGTATGAGATTCGGTGAAGTTTTGTTCTATTTTTGAATTTATTTAATTTTTTTGCGTGATTTAAAATTCGTGAACGTGCTACTACGTCTCGCCTACGATGCCTCCCACCCGTCTCAATGCTCTTGAAATCCGAAGGGTCTTTGACACTTGTTGCCCAGACGGTCACTCGCCCTCAGCCCGCGCCAATTTTTAATAGCCTGCCAAGACTTATATCATCCAGCATCCAACAATCAAGAGTGCCGTAACAAAATCAACCAATAATCATATTATTTATCAATTAATAAATACGAATTAAAACGTTTGTTTTCTAGAAGTTTCATTATAATATTAGTTTGTTCTGGTGGTTTTGAAATGGCGTATTTTGCCAGTTCCATGCTTCGCTTCCATACTAAAAGGCAGGAAACCGGTTTTATTTTGTATTTATACGTTTTATAAAAAAGGATCCCTGAGATGGTTCGGACATATGGAACGAATGGACGAGAGTAGAATGGTTAAAAAGTTGTACACAAGCAGCGTGAGTGGGAAAAGAAGCCGAGGACGACCAAATGGCATGACCAAAGTAATCAATTACTAAAAGGCGGCCACATTCGAAGTCGGAATAATCGACGTGCGTGCATGGTACGATATATTAATGTAGAGGAATCCCCAGAGGTATGCCAGGACAGGCCATTGTGGCGATCCATCCCCTCTGCCTACCCCTCCGGAGAAATGGCGTGATGGTAATTTAGTTAGCTAGAAAGTTTCAATCCTGGGATTGGTTTGCAGCAATTTATTCAATTCTTCTCTTCCATTCTTCCCTGTCTTGTGCGTCTCTTTTGAAATCTGCATATGATGAATACCCACGTCCACCAACAGGTCCTCCAGGTACTCTCGGCGTGGGCGTAGAGTTTTTCCTCTCGGTCATACCCTCCATTATGGCATGCAAGAGACCTTCTTGACGTATTACATGGCCGATCCATCTTGCACGCCTTTCGGACAAGATCCTGACGAGGTGCCTTCCTCCTTCGATTCCTTGAAGAACTTCCTCATTCGTGATGTGGTCTCTCCAGGAAATTCCTAATAGTCTTCTATAGGACCACATCTCAAAAGCCTCTAGTCTCCGCTTATCTCTTTCGGATAGGCACCATGTCTCGCAGCCGTACATCAAGATACTCCATACATAGGTCTTGATGAGGAGTATAATATTATATTACTTGTACCAAAAAGTCATGGCATGACCAAATTAATCAACTACTGTGGCCATGTTCGAAGTAGGAACAATCGACAAGCATGCATGTCACGATGTGTGAATGTAGAAGAGGCGCACGAATTATGTCAGGATAGAACAGTGTGGCGATCCATTGTCTGCCTACATCTCCGGGGAAACGGCATGATGGTTAGTTTGTTAGTTAGGTATACCAGGAATTAAGACATTATTTTGAAACGGTCAGGTTTGAATCAATTTGCGTCCGAGCCAAGACTTTACTTAAATGTAGTCAACCGAAGTGGAGTAATATTGCATCAAGACAATGCACGCCCTCACTCAGCAAAAATGATCCGTGAAAAAATCCAAGACTTAAAGTGGGAGGTTGTTTATACCTCACCCTCCGTATTCACCAGACCTTGCTCCGTGTGACTTTATTTATCGAACCTCAAAAATTCCTAGTAATTCAGCTGTAAATTTAAATGTTACTGTCTATCATTATGAATTGAACATCAAAAATTCCTAGAAAATTCAGTTGTAATGTTACTGTTTATTATTATGTATTGATCCTCAAAAAATTCCTAGAAATTCAGCTGTAAATTTACCTATCACTCATTAGTTCTAAGAAAAATCTTAAAATTGTTTTATTTATCAACTCAAAAATTTGCATAATATACTTTCCCCCCACCCTTAAGATTTCTAAATTCAATATAAGGACCCACTGTTTGGTGATAAGGTTCAGTTTGAGAATGCCCTCGCAAGGCGAAACAAATTTGTCATAATTCATATAATTTATATGAATTAAATCCAAGTAAAACCACTAAACAATCGTGTTTACTATTATAAATTAAAAAAGAAATATATCGACTGAAGCAAAGATGGCAGTGCACAATGGAGTTCTAGTGCCGAACCTTATGTGTGGAAGTGAAGCTTGAATTTGGCAGAAGAAGGATGAAAGTAGGATAAAAGCTGTAGAAATGAGGTCACTAGAAGAATGTGCGGAAAAACAATGTATGATAGAATATCTAATGATGAAGTAAGAAAGGCATGTAAGACGAATGTTGCGTGATAAATAAAATAACAAAAGGGTCACTAAGATGGTTTGGGTATACGGAACGAATGGATGAGGGAAATATGGTTAAAAATAAAAATGCAAGTAGGGTCAAAGCACCAACGAATGACCGTTTAAGGTTCAGATTGTACTGAAATCAACATTAAAGGCATTAATTTCATTATTTCAGTGTACAAATAAAAGAAAACAATAAAAAACACATTGACTTCTCTAAATTCTCTAACTTTTTTTATTGAAATAAGAGTATTTCTATTAAAATTAATATTTCTCTAAAAAAATAGCACAATCACCAGTAATTGACCACTTCAGGTTATATTGATACAATACATAGATTTTGTTACAGTGTCACATTATGAAACACCCTAACATATAAAAATATGTAAATATTCAAAGAATTGCTTAATAACATTGAAAAAAAACACTTACCACACTTTTCATTATAAAAAAAACTACTAACAATCTCAGAACAACAACGGGAAGACGCACTTTTACCGTTTGCCAAGGCACAGTTCAAAACTGATAGTTTTGTTTCTTACCAACAGTTGTCTCTGCCTACCTCTTTTGTCATAGTTTCTTGGGATTAAAGTTTTTTGACTGGTCACATAGAGCAATTCTTATTATATTTTGTTTTATTAACCAACGGTCATTTACTGGGGGGCGGTCAAATACTGGTGCTTCGACCCTAGTATTTATGGAAAAATAAGTCGAAGAAGGCCAAGGAAGACCAAATTAATCAATTACTGAAAGGCGGCCATGTTTGAAGTAGGAATAATCGACGAGCGTGCATGTCACGATGCGTGAATGTAGAAGATGCGCGAGATTTATGTCAGGATAGTACAATGTGCCGATCCATCCTCTCTGCATACCCCTCCGGAGAAACGGCGTGATGGTTAGTTAATTATTACATACAATTAATATTTTTATTACTTATGTATATAAAATGTACAATGTAAATGGTGTTCTTTTACCGACCCTTATGTATGGAAGCGAAGCATGGAACTGGCAAAAAAAGGATGAAAGTAGAATAAATGCAGTTGAAATGAGATCTCTTAGAAGAATGTGTGGATACTCTGTGTATAATAGAGTGCCGAATGAAAATATAAGAAGTGAATGCGGTGCGAATGATGGTGTCATGAACAAAATAATGAAAGGATCATTAAGATGGTTTGGACATATTGAAAGAATGAATGAAGAAAGAATGGTAAAAAAATTATATGTTAATGATGAAAATGGAACCAGAAATAGAGGAAGACCGAGGAAAACGTGGCACGATCAAATAAATCAAATATTGAATGTCAGCCATGTGAGGATTCAGAGAAATCGACGCGCGTGCATGACACGATGTATGAATGTTGAGGAAGCGAGAGAAATATGTCAGGAAAGAAAAGTGTGGCAGTCCATTCTTTCTGCCTACCCCTTCGGGGAGACGGCGTGATGGTTAGTTAGTTAGTTAGTTACAAGTATGTATATAAAAAAAACTGATTTCAATTTCGATGAAGCCATACTCAACTTGTTAGATCTATTTTAAAATATTCACATACCCAACAGGTGGTAGATTCGTCCTGGCGAAATACAATCAGATACCAAACAATGAAACAATCATAATACTGAAATACAAAATTTTAATACATTGTGTATGAAAACACGATTTGTGAATGTTGAGGAAGTGAGAAAAGTATGGCAGTCTATTCTTTCTGCCTACCTCTTCAGAGAGATGTCGTGATGGTTAGTTATAACAATCATTACAAATAATTATGTAAGTTCAAATTAAACGGTGTTCTTGTGCCGACCCTTATGTATGGAAGTGAAGCATGTTACTGGCAAAAGAAGGATGAAAGTAGAATAATTGCAATAGAAATGAGATCTCTAAGACGAATGTGTGTCAAATCTGTATATGATAGAGTGTCAAATGCAAGTATAAGAAGTGAATGTGGTGCTAATGAAAGTGTTATGAACAAAATAATGAATGGGGTCATTAAGATGGTTTGGACACGTGGAAAGAATGAGTGAAGACATAATGGTGAAGAAGGTAAATGTAAACGGCGTGAACGGAGCTAGTAATAGAGGAAGGCCGAGGAAAACGTGGCACGATCAAATCAATCAAATATTAAATGTCAGTCACACGAGGAGTCGGAGAAACGTGCGTGCATGATAAGATGTATGAATGTAGAGAAATCGAGAGAAGGATGTCAGGACAGAACAGTGTAGCGTTCCATTCTTTTTGCCTTCCCCTACGGGGAGACGGCGTGATGGTTAGTTAGTTAGTTAGTCAGTCAAATTAAATCAAATCAGTTTATTATCTGAACAGAAATTATGAATTAGTAGTTATGACTCCTGAAACGGAAGTAGTGTGAACCTCATCGAACGCAGAGGTTTTCCTGGAATCGAGCTGTCCCGGGATCGGGGTCAGCCTGTCCCTAAAATAGCCCTGCAGTGCCTCTCGCTCGCACCCTATCCCTGCACCCCTCCTGCACCCCCACTGCCACCCTGTCACTGCACACACAGTCAGCGCATCAAAAGCCGTGCCCGGTTTGCGTTGGCGGTGCGTGGTGATTTATTGTACCGTATTGATTAATTACCATAATAAAAATATTAATTAAAAAAAAAAAAAAACTCTTTTGTCCTGTTGCACTTTTGCCCATTTCGCATCAGTGCATCTGCATTTTTGCGCTTTCGTTCTCCTACAGTATTTTTCAATTGTGTATTTTTTGTTGCACTTTTGTACAATTATATAATTATATCAGTCTGCACTTTATACATTAATAGTTAGTTTTTTTTATGTCGGTAAATTTTTTCCACTCATTTTTGTCCACCTTCACACTTTGTCCGTCTGTACTTTTGTCTATTTTCACTTTTAACAATCTGCACTTTTGTCCATCTTCACATTTATCCTTCTGCACTTTTGTCCATTTCCACATTTGTACGTTTGCACTTTTGTCCGTTCGCACTTGTATCTATCTGCACTTTTGTCCTTCTTTTGGTGACACCGGTGGGAAGAGCAATTATTCTGCTGAACGCGGTCTCCTCGAAGATCGACGTCTTTCATATTAGTGAAGGTACGTTCAGGGGACAAATACTCTTGACTCTAGAAAATATATTGTCTTCCTAATGTCGAACCATCTCTAATGCGTTCCTGGTATTATGTTGTATTTTTATAATATTTTACCTGTACTCAAAACACTATGATACCTCAACATTTTTAAATGTTAAAATTTGAAACACTGCTATTTGTACGTATCACAATTTATTTACATTATTATTATTATTTTAGATTATTACACCATCTAAAAGAACATTATGTGTTAAATTATTTTTATGTGTTATTTTATTTTATATCATTGTATTTTATATTATTTGTTTTAGATTTATTATGTAGACGTTGAATGATCGAAGGCGATGAGGTTCGCAACCCATCACACCGCGTCTCTCGCGTTGGCGAAAAGAGAAGGATGGAGTGCAGCATCGATTAAAGTGTAGCAGTCCATTCTTTCTGTCTACCCTTTCGGGGAAACGGCGTGATAGTTAGTTAGTTAGTTAGTTAGTTACTCAATAGATGCCTTAAACATTTTGCTGTTTATAATGTCTTTTGAGTTAATAAACTGATTTGATTTGATTTGATTCTTCACATCTGTTCGTCTGTACTTTTGTCCACTTTCATATTTGTCCATTTGCACTTTTATCCTACTTCACATTTGCCCGTTTGCACTTTTGTCCATCTACACTTTTGTCCTTCACCATCATACATATTAGTTTTTTTTTATAATTATAAACTCACTTTGATACACCCCGTCTTCTCAAAAATTTAAATTTGAATATGCCCACCCGATATCAAAGGCAAATTCACGAAAATCGGCATAAAACAAACTATGGATATAATGCACCCTATACCCAGAATGACTAGACTTGCAAACTCTTGTCAAGACTTAGATTAGATTTTAGAATAAATCTAAATACTTTTCTGTCTAAACATAAAAAGCATCGAAATCCACCCAGCCCATAATTTCTGCAAATTTTTACTATTTTTTGTCACAACTAATACATTGTATATTAAAACTCTACCACAATACTAATAACTAACCATCATGCCGTCTCGCCGAAGGGGTAGGCAGAAAGAATGGACTGCCACACTTTTCTTTCCTGACATATTTCTCTCGGTTCCTCAACATTCATACATCGTGTCATGCACGTGCGTCGATTTCTCTGACTCCTCACGTGGCCGTTATTCAATAATAGATTTATTTGATCGTGTCACGTTTTCCTCGGTCTTCCTCTATTTCTAGTTCCATTTACACCATTGTGCACTGCCATTTTAGCTCCCCTTGGTGGGTGTGTTCTGATCTACTTTTCTCTTTATAATGTGTCTTTTATAAATACTGTTTTTTTTTTTTAATTCATTTCTGCTCTTTCTAAAACCTGTCCTCCATCCATCCCATCCCAATTTATTCATTCTTACTTAACATCTTCCCGCCTCTCTCATACACCATCTTCTTCTTGTTTTAAAATTTAGTTTGTTATATATTTGTCCTATTGTGTATTGTGAATTAATGTGTGTTTTATATCATTTTAATGTGTTTTTTTTCTTCTTTTTACTAATTTAAGGTGTGCTTTATGTAATATTTACTTCTGATTTTATTTCATAATAAAGAGATGTGAGGCCGCGCGGGAGATATATAAGGTTAAAAGAATAGATTAAATGTGGTCTGTCACCCTTTTGATTGATGACAAGAAAAGGCTAAATTAAATTAACGTAAGTCCCGGATGGACAAGGAACGGGCCTAGATAGTGCAGCGAGACTGACGAAAGGGCGTCGCTGCGTCCTATAACAGTCTCGGGTGGTGGTGGGAACCTTATATGTCTGCCATTTTAGCTTTTTTGGATAGGTTTTGTTTATGTTTGCGATGACAACTTTAAGTGCACCATTCACTTTGTTGCCTGCCCCAACCCTTCTTTCAATATCCCTCTCCACTCGCCCATCTTTTGTAATCATACTACCCAAATCCACGAACTCATCTACTTGCTTCAAATTTTCACCATTCATGTTAATGTTGCAGAATGTCATGATTTCTTCTTTTTCAAAAATCATTACCTTGAACTTATCAACCATTATCATCTCCCAGCATGCAGAACCAACCTGCCTCTGGTAATGCCGGTGGGGAGAGCAATCAAACTGCTGAACATGATCGCTTCGGAGATCGACGTCTTTCGTATTCGTGAAAGTAAATTTAGAAGTCAAATACTCTTGACTTTGGAGAGTATCATGTATTCCTAATGTCGAATCATCTCTCATGCGTTTTACCTGTTCTCAAAAGATGCCTCAAACTACGAGTATAATTGTTGTTTGTAATATCTTTTGAGAAAATAAACTGATTTGATTGATTTGATTAATAGTAATAAGTGGTAATAAGTCTGTTTTATTGTACGGGTGTGAATTTTGGACCCTGAAAGTTAACTCAATGAACAGACTGGAAGCATTTGAAATGTGTCTCCATCGCCGAATGCTCAGAGTTTCCTGGACAGACATGGTTACCCATACCGAAGTCCTGACGCAAGCTAGAGTTGACAGGGAATTGTTGTCAACTATCAAGGTTCGAAAGATCTCACTTCTGGGTCATATGCTGCGTGGGGAAAAGTACCACCTTCTCCAACTGATGTTGGAGTGAAAATTAAGGGACGCCGAGGGCCCAGAAGGAGACAAATGCCCTGGCTGCGAAACGTGAGGGAGTGGACCGGCATCCGAAGTGTAGAGGAGTTGTTCCGAGCGGCGCAGGACAGGGACAGGTTCGCCGAGGTGATCGCCAACGTTGGGGGACCCGACAGGGCACTTGAAGAAGAAGAATATAGTAATAAGTAGGCCCTGATGTTATGGCCTATCCAGTTCCCTCGTTGCTGGGCAATCCTTTTGAGCATTTGACTTGTTTCAGGCTCTTTTCATTACCTCGTTGTTTTTGACGTGCTCCGACCAATGGAACCCCATCACCATTCTATGCCACCCTTACCATTTTACACAATTCTTGTTTTTAGGGGTTGCTAGGCAGCAAATCATATTCTTTGATTGCTCCCTCACTCTAATTTGCAAGCAGACAAGTGATTCAGGATTAATCTAATGATATTGTCTCTAAATATATATTTTTTATCAATATCCTTATCATAATATAACTAACTAACTAACCATCATGCCGTCTCCCCGAAGGGGTATGCAGAAAAAATGCACTGCCACAATTTTCTTTACTGACATATTTCTCTCGCTTCCTCAATATTCATACATCGTGTCATGCACGAGGCCGACGTTCAATATTTGATTAATTTGATCGTGCAACGTTTTTCTCGGTCTTCCTCTTTTTCTGGTTCCATTTACATCGTTAACATATATTATTTTACCATTCTTTCTTCATTCATTCTTTCATATGTCCAAACCATCTTAATGATCCTTTCAATATTCGATATATTTGATCGTGTCACGTTTTCCTCGGTCTTCCTCTATTTCTAGTTCAATTCACATCGTTAACATAAAAATGGACTGCCACAATTTTCTTTACTGACATATTTCTCTCGCTTCCTCAACATTCATACATCGTGTTTTCATACACGCGCGTCGATTTCTCTGACTCCTCACGTGGCATTCAACATTTGATTTATTTGATCGTACCTCGTTTTCCTCGGTCTTACTCTATTTCTGGTTCCATTTACATCGTTAACATATACTCGTATATTTTTTTACCATTTTTTCTTCATTCATTCTTTCCATATGTCCTATCCATCTTAGTGATCCTTTCATTATTTTGTTCATTACACTATCATTCGCACCGCATTCACTTATTATATTTTCATTCGACACTCTATCATACACAGAGTATCCACACATTCGTCTCATTTCTACTGCATTTATTCTACTTTCATCCTATTTTTGCCAATTCCATGCTTCGCTTCCATATATAAGGGTCGGTAGAAGAACACCATTGTGCACTACCATTCTAGCTTTTTTTTCGTATAATGAATCTTAACAATATTTAGAAAAAATCATTTGTGATTATTGTTGAAATGTTTTTCGCAATCATATTTGGTTTTGATTGCATAAGATTTAATAATAATAATTTATTAGGCTGGTCACCCTTAATATCACTACATTTCCTACATAATTTATTCACGTTCTCATGAGTCATGACCGATCTTGAATATTATAAGTACTCCTCACACATACGTATACAGACACCCTTCAGGTGAAGTTTTGCATGAGAATAGTTTGCCATAGGAATACGAGTAAGCCAACCGTGTTTTTAGGGTTTAGTAGGGTGACCATAAAACATATAATTTTTTTATTAATTATAAAAAACATATTCATTTGGTTATTGTACGTAATGTTTTTTGTTAACTAAACATTAAGTAGACCACAAAAAATAATTAACCACAAAAAATATTCATATTTTTATTATACCTTATGTTAAACAAAAACAACTAAACATTGTAAACTAAACTAAACATTAGTAGGGTGACCACAAAACAAGTTAATTTTTTTATTAATCAAAATGTAAAAAAAATTAACTTAACATTTATTAGAGCAACTACAAAACAAATTAATTTTGTTATTATACAATGCGTTAAAAAATCAACTAAACATTTAGTAGGGTGACCAAAAAACATATTCATTTAGTTATTATACAACATTTTTTTAAACTATTATAAATATTTAGTAGGGTGAGCACAAAAAACATTCATTTTTTTATTATACAAAATGTTTAAAAAAATTAACTCAATATTTAGTAGGGTGACCACAAACCATATTCATTTTGTTACTGTATTTTACAAAATGAAAAAAAAAAACTTAAAATCATACCGTCTCCCCGAAGCGGTAGGCATACATAATTGACCGTCACAATGTTCGATCTTC
The DNA here is from genome assembly GCA_022606425.2 of Lepidostoma basale. Classification (NCBI taxonomy): domain Eukaryota; kingdom Metazoa; phylum Arthropoda; class Insecta; order Trichoptera; family Lepidostomatidae; genus Lepidostoma; species Lepidostoma basale. Next base: position 830,734 of record JAHDVF020001163.1, read on the forward strand.
GTGGGAGAGAGGCTGCCGCTATGACTGCCACACTAAAGGTTCCGGGTTCCGGGTTAAAAACAAATTCCGCCCTCTCTTTGGTCTGGTAGAATTCACGTGATAGTAATAATGTCGATAGACCAGCTACCTATCACATGTCATGAGATACAATAGATAAAAAAAGGAAAACTGTAATTGAATTCAAATAAACTATTGTATAAAAAAGTGGAAAGCGTCGGGAAACTACCACATTAAAAAAAACATTTGGTATCCCACGAACCAAAAATGAAGTTAATTAACTTTGATGCAAACTGATCCTTTGGATGCGCCTTCTTCCTCAGTATATTCTCATCCACTCCTGGACAATGGCCTCTTACATTAGCTTCCATGTCACTCTGTCCTGTGCAGACTGCATCCAGGTTATTCCGACGTGTCTGTTCAGATCATTTTTCCACCGTAGTTGCGGTCGCCCTGCAACTTTTTTTTGCCGTCCACGGTTTCCAAGTCAGCAGTTTTCTTGTCGATTTTTCATCTGAGCTTCTGGCTACGTGACCTGCCCATTGTCATTTTAGAGTCGCCTACCGGTGGATGATGTCGGTGATCTTTGTTTTTTTCTCTCACCGTATCGTTTCTGACTCTGTCTCTTAGGCTTATTGTTAACATGACTCTGTCCATGGCTCTTTGGGTCACTCGTAGTTTCTCGGCACTTTGTTTGGACAAGGTTACAGTTTCAAGACCATAATTACCAACTGGCGAACACAGGTTTTATAGAATTTTCGTTTACGCGACTTTATATTTTATACAACTAGAAAACTTACTTCTTCTTCTTCTTTTTGTCCTGTCACACCCCCGTGGTACATAGGGCTTCAAGGAACCTTCTCCACCCGACTCTATCGCATGCCTGATGCCTAACATCATCCCAAGTGAGGCCTGCCGCCTTAACCTCGTCCTGCAGGGTTCTTCTCCAGGTGGCTCTAGGTCTGCCTCGCTTTCTCTTTCCCCCCATAGGGGACCAGTCTGGTGCACCCTGAGCGATGCAGGCTGGGTTCCGTCTCAGAGTGTGACCGATCCACTGACATTTGCGTCCAGCGACTAGTTATCTAATTGGCTTTTCGCCTGCCATAGTCCAGAGAGCGGCATTTGACACTGTTTGGGGCCAATAGACTTTGAATATTGAGCGAAGACACCTATTTATAAACACCTGGAGTTTACCAATAACGTCCGCGGTAGACTTCCAAGTCCCACATCCGTACAGCAGTACGCTTTTAACGCTACTGCTGAATATTTGGAGCTTGAGCTTTCTCGAAATGAAAAAAAAAATTACACTCTCAAATTATTCTATTTCTAACTGGAATCCAACTGGAATCGGATAACAAAAATCAATCTTCTCGTATGGATTCTTCAGATCTTCAATGTCTCATCTGGAAACCAGATCCTCAATGAGATGATTGATCTTATATCAGGATTAATAACAATAACGCCATAATTAACATATACGAGTAAGTGCTATCCTTTTTTGTATTTCTCACAGAAATGTTCGATTCACTTTTACCTCCATTTTTTGTATGCAACAGGTCTTTTGAACCCAATTACTGTATATGATTTATTTTTAGCTATTATATTGATTCTCATGACATGTGTAGTTCTGAGTCGTGAACAATGACTCTAAAAGAACAACAAAGAATCTACTGGTTTGAGAATAGAATACTTCAGCGGGAACGTGGAGGCATAGGACCAACCATGAGATCCGTACGATGACCCAGCAGCCCCTTATAACGAGCACCGTGAGAGCCGGTCGCCTAGCATGGATTGGGCACGTATGCCGAGCCGACGAGACCAGAGCAATCAAAACCTTGTACGCGTCTAGACCGACTGGAGTAAGACCTCTTGGAAGGCCTAGACAGCGCCTAATGGACAATGTTCTGGCTGATCTGGCTAGGTTGGGCGAATTGGACTGCTGGGAGCAAAAGGCGCAGGATAGAGAAGCTTGGCGAAAAATTATCAAGGAGGCTAAAACTCTGCAAGAGTTGTATGGCCATAGGAAGTAAGTAAGTCATGACATGTGATGGGTAGCTAATCTATCGCCATTTGTCACGTGAATTCCACAACAGACCGATGACGGTGTGACAATCAAACTGCCATCCCCAGGAATCACTTTAATACTCAGCCTCATAGGTTGGTCTGTGTCTCGGTCTAAAGTCAGAGCTCATGCCAATCTGCCTCTTTAAATACGTCGAATGATCTTTCTAGGTGAGTTTCTTCTTTAATTCTTAGTGTAGAATGCAGATAATTGGCCCCGAGCATTCCCAGAAAGAAATTCCGTGGGATATAATCAAGGATAACTACCATAATCCCTCATGTTGAGATACCTCAGAAACCCCTGAACCCCCTCTAGCATAACGGAATATCTTGCCTCGTGAGGACTCCATATCACAGAACCACTTTCGAGTCTGCTCAGAACCAATGCGTTGTATAGGACTCTGATCACATTAAGATCTCTGGGTCTTCTAAGTCTTCAGGTCCAAACGATAAAGCCCAACATCCTCAGTGCAATGTCACAAATCCTCTCGATATTTGCACGAAAAGTTCGGGTACTCTCATAGATGATTCCGAGATCTCTCAACGTAGATACATGTGCTAGTTGCTGGTTGTTCATTGCGTATCTACGATACACAGTTCTCAATGCTCTAGTAAAAGAAGGCAATGCTCTAGTGAAATATAGCAAAATAATAATTAATTTAAAAAATAAGACTGATTCCAACGATTTAAATCAATGATATTAGAATTTATTTTTACAATCTTCAATGTGAGCAGAAAATAACTCATTATAATGAAGAAGGAATCTGGTCGTGTCAAGGCTTGAACCCAAATCCCCTGGATCAGGAGCCAAGCGTTCTATCCCCTAGACCACCACCCGATTAAATGATAAAAATATAAAGCTGAATGAAAAAAAAATTACCATTATTAATTGCTATATTGATGAAAACGCAGATTTTCTATAATATTGATATTTATTTTATAGAAATGACATTTTTCTCGTTGCTAGGGCATTTAAATGTTCGATAATAACATGGCGAAGTTGGTCATTAAGATGGTTTGGACACACGGAAAGAATGATAGAAGAAAGAGTGGTAAACAAAGTATATGTTAAAGATTTGTAGGAATCAAACAATATATAAGCAGAAGAAGGATGAGAGCATATAAAGGAACATAGAAGTTCCCGCCACATACCCGAGGCTGTTATAGGGCGTAGCGGCGCCCTTTTATCAGCCTCGCTCGTACACTCCCTGGGCCTGTCCCCGGTCCATCCGGGACTTACATTTAAATACGGCAACGACAAGGGGGTGCCAGACCACATTTAATCTACTCAATCTCACTTCTATGCTCCGCTGTACTTTATTGAATAAATAAATAATCTAAATTTTTAATTGTATCTCAATAGAGACGAAGAAACAAACTGGAAACTGAATATGGATGATCAAGGTGTTTACAGGACTTATGACCTGTCATTGGTTGGGTTAAGCGCACGCTTTATGTAATTACAACATTCCCCATTCCACCATTGTTATTATGATCATGTATGATACATTTTTGGAAGTTGTATATATACTCCAAATCCATACATATCTTCACGTGGCAGTTCCAGTTAGCCATCTATGTAGATTTGATTGTACTAATTATTTTTTTAAGATTAATCTATACAATCCATCCTCAATAAATAAATAATCGTAATATATAATACATGAACATTTGAGGAACATTATATAAAAGATAAAATATACACCACAGGAATATACAGCGGGAAGAACAGGAGAGGCAGAGAAGATGAGAGCAGAATAAATGCGGATATATGCGGTATATGTGTGGTAGAACGATGTACGACAGAATTTCAAATGCTGATATAAGAAAGGAATGTAGAGCGGAAGAAGGTATTATGAAAAAAAAAATAAAGAAGGTATAATGAAAGGATAGCTGCGTTGGTTGGGACATATGGAGCGCGCGGAGGAATCGACGTGCGTGTCAGGACAGAGTAGTGTGGCGGTCCATTCTCTCTGCCTACCCCTGCGGAGGAACGGCGTGATGGTTGGTTGTTGTTGTAAGAAATATATAAAAACCGAGGGAAACGTGGCACGATCAAATCAACAAAATAAGAAGTGTCGGCTACGCGAGGGGTCGGAGAAATCCATGTGCGTGCATGACATGATGTATGAATGTTAAGAAAACGAGATAAGTATGTTAGGAAATAAAAATGTGTCGGTCCATTATTTCTGCCTACCCCTTCGGAGTTTTTAGCTCCGTTTACATCGTTAACATGTTTTTTTTTACCATTCTTTATTCATTATTTCAATGTGTCCAAACCATCTTTAGGATCCTTTCATTATTTTGTTCATAACACTTTCACTCGCACCGCATTCACTTCTTATATTTTCATTCGACACTCTCATTTTTATTTTAAAACAAACAAACAAACAAGCAAACCATCACGCCGTTTCCCCGTAGGGGTAGGCAGAGAGAATGGACCGCCACACTACTCTATTCTGACACACCTCTCTAGCTTCATACAACCACATTCATATAATTTATTTATTTTAGGAATGCTTGGAACCAATTCTTTACAGCTTCGAAGAGATGGGCATCTCATTACCCATTTCTTTAAATTAATCAGGGGATATTTCGAGAACTCGGCCGTGCTAGAAGGTGTTTGTCTTTTTGTCCCTGATAGATTTCCCCGACAGCGACAGCACAGATTGTTTTACCTACCGGCCACCAGAAATAATCTGCCTCTGGTGACACCGGTGGGAAGAGCAATTATTCTGCTGAACGCGGTCTCCTCGAAGATCGACGTCTTTTATATTAGTGAAGGTACGTTTAAGAGACAGATACTCTTGACTTTAGAAAGTATCTTGTCTTCCTAATGTCGAACCATCTCTAATGCGTTCCTGGTACTATGTTGTATTTTTATAATATTTTACCTGTACTCAATAGATGCCTTAAACATTTTCCTGTTTGTAATGTCTTTTGAGTTAATAAACTGATTTCATTTGATTTGATATATACTCTATATATATTTTTTAAGAACTGGTTCCACTTTGCCTTTATTTCGTCATGCTTTTTTTATCGAAAGACTGATCCTTTGCTAGCCAGTCTGGCGAAACCTGTCACTGTCAAAAATAAATTGAAAAGTGGAAGTAGTTCTTAAAAATGTGTCGTTTTATTTAATAATTAATTAAAATGTTATTCTCGATTGATGCAATATCCCCTGCGCCACTGTTTGCACTCAATAATTTGATATCCGTCTTTGTATTAGTGTTTAGTTCTATGAACATATATATTTATTGTGATGTATTTCGCAACCACCCTTCGTATCTCCCATTTAAGGGGGCCGGACACGACGCGTCACAGACAACGGCGTCGTTAATATAAAATCAACCGATTTCAGTAAGATGGAAGGGATGTTTCACACGCCTAAACACGAATTATGTGTGTCATTTAAAAATAATTACATACAACGTTTTATTACTCGCCCAATTGTACATGCCATACATGGGATATCGAAACACAGCGAACAGAATTTTAAATCTACGCCACGCTTCAACGCAAGTGATTAGCGCATGCTTATTTATTTATTTATTTACTTGAAATAGTACACATGTACATAACACATGTTCGAATAAAAACAATTTAACATTCAATTATTATAATCCACATACACATCAATATAAGGTTACATTTTGCTTACGTATTTATTTAATTCTAACTAACTAACTAACTAACCATCACGCCGTCTCCCCGAAGGGGTAGGCAGAAAGAATGGACTGCCACATACATCGTGTCATGCACGCGCGTCGATTTCTCTGACTCCTCACGTGGCATTGATTTATTTGATCGTGCCACGTTTTCCTCGGTCTTCCTCTATTTCTAGTTCCATTTACATCATTAACATATCATTTTTTACCATTCTTTCCTCATTCATTCTTTCCATATGTCCAAACAATCTTAATGATCCTTTCATTATTTTGTTCATGACACCATCATTCGCACCGCATTCACTTCTTATATTTTCATTCGACACTCTATCATACACAGAGTATCCACACATTCGTCTAAGAGATCTCATTTCTACTGCATTTATTCTACTTTCATCCTTCTTTTGCCAGTTCCATGCTTCGCTTCCATACATAAGGGTCGGTAGAAGAACACCATTCGACGTTTTATTACTATTACACAAAATTGTTAATGGGCACACCTCCCAAGAATTTTTAAGGAAGATAAAAAGTAACTAACATAAACAAAGGCTCCCATTAAAAAAAAACATATCTAAGAATACCCTTATGTGCAAAGCATTTAAAATGTATGAAGATATACCGGAGGATGTCAAAAGTGTGCAGAGCATATTTTTTTTTAGAATATAATCAAATAAATATGTGAAAAAAATGTAACCTTATATTGATGTGTATGTGGATTATAATAATTGAATGTTTAATTGTTTTTGTTCGAACGTGTGTTATGTACATGTATACTATTTCAAGTAAATAAATAAATAAATAAGCATGCGCTAATCACTTGCGTTGTAGCGTGGCGTAGATTTAAAATTCTGTTCGCTGTGTTTCGATATTCCATGTATGGCATGTATCACAATTGCGTGCGTATTGAGAGTTTGCACAGAACAACGTCTGTCGGGTCCGCTAGTATAATATATAATACCAGGAACGCATGAGAAATGGTTCGACTTTAATAAGAAAAGATACTCTCTAAAGTCAAGAGGATTTGTCTCCTGAACGTTTTTTCACTAATGTGAAAGACGTCGATCTCCAAGGTTATCTTGTTCAGCAGACTTATTGCTCTTCCCACCGGCATCATTAGAGGAAGGTTGGTTCTTGCGGCCGGCAGAAAGAACAGTCTATGCTGGCGCTGTCGGATATATCTGTCGGGGACAAAGAGACCCACACCCTCCAACAGGGCTGAGTTCTCAAAATATCCCCTAAATAATCTAAAGAAATGGGTTATGAGATACCTATATCTTCAAAGCTGCAGTAAATTGAACCCCAACATTCCCAAAAGAAACGCTGTGGGGCTAAGAGGGAAAGAATTTAACTAATATTTATTGTAGGGTTACATATAGCGATTGTTACTCGTACATATACAAATGAACAAACATACAGTTAAATAAAGAAATAGAATGTCAACCCACCGCTTACCCGAAGCTGTTATAGAACGCAGTGGCGCACTTTCGTTTCCCGCCCTTCGTCCACGCGGGAATTACGTTAACTTGGGAAGGATATCCTGGCCATATTTAATTTAGTTTAATTTCTATTCACTTCTATGTCCCAATCTCACAAAACAGAGCAAAATATTGTTCATGATTTTATGGCTTATCAGGAAGGGAAACCTATTTAAAAAATGGGACTATTGATGGCCGATGATGATTGTTTTAAAAATAGCTTCTTATAGGGGTATTCTAGTGTAGAAAAATGACTAATCGTTTTTGTGCATATTTTTAAAGTTTAGACCTTTAAGAATATGACTCTAAGAGGATTGTCTTAAATTTTGAATATTTTCGAAGTTACAGCTATTTTTGTGACGCACCGACGAAATCGGTCCGGCCGGGCGAATGAACAAAACAGGCAGGCAAACTAACTACCTTGGAAAAGCCCAGATTATCTTTTTGAATTTTAGATTCTTTCACGAATGTACTTTTTTATATAGTTAATCGTAAAAATATTTATGTTTTTTTTATTGCGCCCGAAACAACACTTAAAATTCGGGCGACTAGTTGGTGGACGTGCGCTGCTCATCATATGCAGATTTCAAAAGAGCCGCACAAGACAGGGAAGAATGGAAGAGAAGAATAGAGGAAATTGCTGCAAACCAATCGCAAGATTGAAACCAGAGAGAGAGAGACTAGAAAACCCCCTTAAAATGTTTACTCGAGCAGTCGCCATCTTGCGGCATTTTTGTAACCCCCGCCGCGGCGAGTCGCGTCGTGAGAGCGCTCCTTAATTCGCCCCCGTCCGGGTACCTACCTCAACTGAAAAACCTTTGCATATACGTACGTACGTAGAGCGCGGCGCGCCACCAGCCATCGGTTGCACCGCTTTCCCGGCAGTCGAGCCGATGACGCCGTGCCGTTCGGACGCGTCGCGCCTCTGCTGCGTATAGTTCTTCCCCCCACTTCACCCGGGAAAAACAGTGCATATATTTGCATATAAAAACAATAAGATTTATTAGTGCTGCTTTTTTTTTATTAGTAAAGAGTGCTTTTTTTTATATTTTTTCTGCTGTATTTCGCAGTGATTTTCAACGGATCGCGCATTTTCAGGTAATTTTCTTTGTTCGATTGATGATTATGCATATGTATAGGAGATGCAATACATTGTATATACACACATATGTAAATTTATCTTAACATGCGTTGGTGATGGCTTTTATATAACAACTTACTTATTCCAACATTGCATTTGATTATATTTATGTATATAAAAAAATGTTAATACATTAGCGTATATATACCAATCAAGCCACCTGTAGCGTTCCTTCTTCGTTTTTTTCAGCCTTCCTTCTTCGCCTTCCTCAGCCTATTCCCGTCTACTCCTGGACAAAGGCCTCCTCCATTCGCTTCCATGCCACTCTGTCCTGTGCGGACTGCATCCAGGTTATTCCGACGTGACTGTTCAGATCATCCTTCCACCGTAGTTGCGGTCGCCCTGCACTTCTCTTTGCCGTCCACGGTCTCCAAGTCAGCAGTCTTCTTGTCCATTTTCAATCTGAGATTCTGGCTACGTGACCTGCCCATTACCATTTGTTTTTTCTCTCACCGTATCGTTTCTGACTCTGTCTCTTAGGCTTATTCCTAACATGGCTCTTTCCATGGTTTTTTGGGTCACTCGTAGTTTCTCGGCACTTGGTTTAGACAGTGTTACAGTTTCAAGACAATAGGTACCAACTGCCAGAACACAAGCTTTTCAGCATCTTCTTCTTATTCTTCGTGTAGGCCTAGTGGCCTGTTTCTTAAGAGGAATTGGCCTCCTGCGAAGTCGACTCCCAGCTGTCGATCCATCTCTTTGGTGGTCTGCCCGGGGGTCGTCTACCTTGGGGCTGGCCGTGCAATACAATGAAGGGGAGTCTGGATGGATCCATTCTCTTCACTTGTGCATACCAGTATCTTCTTCTTTGCCTTCCCCACCTAACGACATCCTCGACCTCGCATATCTCCCTTATCCTCTCTTGCGGTGTCTGCAGACACTTTTCAGCATAATTCAACGTAATGATTTTACTGAAATCTTTTGATGGAAGCTCATTTTAAATAATAATTAAATAAAACGATATGTATTTTGGGATCTTGGGAAAAATAGTAGTATTTTAGAATCTTGGGATAGATTACCAAGATTCTAAAATACATATTGCAACCAACGCTGAAAATCTACGCAATTATTTTAATAAAACGATGTTTTCTTTAAGAACTACTGAAGGTTTCGCCAGGCTCGCTGGCGTTGACAGACTGGTCAAACCGTTTGCTGTTAAAATAAATACAAGTGGAAGCAAAAAAACATCGTTTTATTTGATTTTTTAATTCAACATTGCTGAAAATAAAAGCGAAAATGGATTTATACAATACGAATGAAAACGTCTGTTTTCTAGAAGTTTTATTATATTTTATGAGGATGATTCGCCTAGCTAAGGCATCATCCGGCCATAGAAATCCTGGCAGACCACAAGCCAGATGGTCTGATGACACCAAGAGAGTGGCTCCATGGCACAGAGCGGCGAGAGATAGAGAGTTGTGGATGCCTGGAAGGGAGGTCTATGTCCAACACTGGACGACTAAGGGCTGATGATGATGTGATGAAGGCATCATCAAATGTTTAGCCATTTAAAATTGCCTTAGTTAAGCGAAATATATCATTCCCATAAAATATAATAGAACTTCTTGAAAACGTATTTGTTCGAATTAATTATTTAATATGGAGTTTTATATCATTATTAAGGAAACAATAAAAATGGAATTATATGTATTTTTAAAGTGCGTATTAAGAGAGGATACTGCGCATATCGGAAGATTGGCTTTCACCTGTTGAAGGGGTCGCATGCAATGCTTAGCTTTTGTTAATATACTAACCCCTGGTTTATTAGCTTGTTTAAAAATAAATATATTTTTTAAAATTTCCTGATGAAGCTTGGGTCCAAGCGAAACTATTTGGCATACATTATAACAACCATACCATGGTTAAATACAAAGTGTTGTATTATTTTATGTATCATATATAATTTAAATAATTTAATTTAAGTAAGAAAGAAATCTAAGGCAGATGCATGCCCGCTAAATAAAATTAAGAAAGGGTCACTGAGATGGTTTGGACATATGGAACGAATGGATGAGGTAAGAATGGTTAAAAATATATTTACAAGTAGTGTGAATGGAAATAGAAGACGAGGAAGGCCAAAGGAAGACATGGCATGACCAAATGAATCAATTAGGAACAATCGACGAGCGTGCGTATCACGGTGTGGTGAATGTGGAGGAGGCAGTTTGGCGGTCCATCCTCTTTGCCTACCCCTTCGTGTAAACGGCTGACATGGTTAGTTAATTTATAAATTTAATATTTCTTTTTTATTTCGTATAATTTTTAGGGTGATAATTTTTTTTTGTGTAATTTCCTCCCCTTATGATTTTTGTATCCCTTTTAAACTTTCTGTATGTATCTTTAGTTGATTGTATAACACCTGACGATGCTATCATTGGTTAGCGAAACAGCTGTCGCGAAAATTCATAAAAATTAAATCAATTGTGATATTATATAACAGTGTTTCAATTAAACAGTTAATAATGATGATTATCAAATGATTTTACTGAAATCTCTTGATGGCAGTTAATTTTAAATAATAATTAAATAAAACCATGTTTTATTTTAACTACTTCCACTTTTGACTTCATTTTGACAGCGAGCCTGGCGAAACCGGTCGCTGTCGAAATAAAGACAAAAGTGGAAGTAGTTAAAAAACATCGTTTTATTTAATTATTATTTACGAGTATATGACATGGCATGACCAAATTAATCAAATTTTAAAGGTTGGTCATGTTAGAAGTCGGAGGAATCGACGTGCGTGTATGACTCGTTGTATGAATGTGGAGGAATCTAGAGAGGTTTGCCAGGATAGAGTAGTGTGGCGGTCCATTCTCTCTGCCTACCCATGCGGGGAAACGGCGTGATGGTTTGTTTAATAATGATGACATTTTGATAAGACTTTTTATAAGTTTATTATTATATGTGATTGTTTTAATTATTTTATACCATTGAAATAATGTTTATTTTGAGTAAATCGTACGAATGTGTGATACCGACCTTAATGTCGTAGCGCCAGGTCAAAGGGTCATTACACCCTCGCCCTCATGCGCCACCCTGTCGTCCAGATCGCGTCTGTCGGTTGGTAGCGCTGTATTCACTCCAACCCCCTGGATGCATTTTGTGATGATGGCCGAATCGAAAGGTTGCCAGCAAATTGTTGCGTTTTTCCGAAAGGTTTTACACCTGTTAGATGGGGGGGTGGGGGGAATCCGCTACCCACACACACACAGACACACACACATACTCTCGTTTCTGTCTCTCTGCGCACACTAATACGCTTACGCTTCTCTCACTCGCACACTTTCATCATCCTTCCCTTCAACGCATATGATTTGTCTCGCATGCTAACCAGTACACACGTAATTATTTTATCATAATCAACTGCTTATACACAACGCGTATGTACACACACACATATATTTATCTTCTTCTTCTTCCTCAGTCTATTCCCGTCCACTCATGGACAAAGGCCTCCTCCATTCGCTTCCATGTCACTCTGTCTTGCTGACTGCATCCAGGTTATTCCTACGTGTCTGTTCAAATCATCTTTCCACCGTAGTTGCGGTCGCTCTGCACTTTTCTTTGCCGTCTACACGACAGTCTTCTTGTCCATTTTTCATCTGAGCTTCTGGCTACGTGACCCGCCCATTGCCATTTTAGAGTCGCCACCTGGTGGATGATGTCAGTGACCTTTGTTTTTTCTCTCACCGTAACGCAGGCTTCATAGACTTTTCGTTTCAGGTTGATTGGTATTTTCCGGTTTTTAAGGTTTCTGGTCCGTCCGGTCCATCCTGTCCAATACGGTCCAATACGGTCTAATACGGTCCAATACGGTCCAATACTGTCCAATACGGTCCAATACGGTCCAATACGGTCCAGTACGGTCCAATACGGTCCAAAACGGTCCAATACGCTCCAATACGGTCCAATATGGTCCAATACATACACACACACATACACACACACTTACACACACACACTTACACACACACACACCTATATGTATTTTCTTTCATTCTATCTCTCATATTCGTCGCGTTTGATTTTCTATTTTGCAAAACAAAATTATTCCGTTAACGGGTTCAAAATTATAATGAATATTGGGCATGGCTGGCGGAATATCATTTTAAAGTTAATATCAAAATACTCCGAAGACAGTATTTTATCATTTATATCTTAAATATGTGCGCTACGCCCGCCCCACTAACGCCTCCGCCCTACCGCCCTCCTAGACGCCTCCGCCCTGACGCCCACTTGGAAGGCTCCAGCGCCCATCGGGAGGCGCTCCCTTTGGAAATCTATGCATTAGTGTGTGATTAATACTCGCCACACGGTGATGGATACTGAGTGACCAGTGACGCGCGAGATCATGACTGCCGCGCGGGCAAGACGTGCGTGTGTACATATCTTGCACTTAGTGTATACAATATTATAAGATGTTTAAGAAGGGGCAGGCAGAAAAAATTGACTGCCACACTTTTAGTGGTTTTAAACAGTCGCCTACAAAAACTTATTTTATAGTTATACTCGTAGATGAATTTGTACAGAAATATATATTAGGAAAGCAGGGGGCCTACACAAGATAGAAGAAATCGGCAAGGGGTCTACGGGACAAAAAGTTTGGAACTTGGATCTTCTGGCTTACAGAGGTTCAGCTCTAATGGCTATTCCTCTTACGTCTGTAGGAAACATTGTTGGAATGTAATTTGGTAGTTGTTTTATGATGGGGCTAAATGTGTGGCCCGGAGTGTCCCTCCGAAAGAGGGTGGGGGGATTTAGGTTTTATGATAAAGTCTAACATTATTGCCAAAGAATGGAAGACCAGTTAGGGTTGGGATTGCATTTATAAAAAAAAGTCTGTGGAACCTCTGATTTACACGAATAATATCTAATACACGTGTTACCTCTACTGTATACGGGTTACTGGACTATGCGAACATTAGAGAGGTCCAAAATTTATGCTTTCGAGATGTGATGCTGGCGTCGAATGCTGCGTATAACCTGGACGGCAAGAATAACAAACCAGTCAATCATTGACCAGCTGGGTATAAAGGCAAGACTCTCGCGGATGTGCTCTCAGAGAGTGCTGAAATATTTTGGACACATAGCCCGGAGAGATCAGGACAACATTGAAAAGCTCACCATGATGGGCAAAGTGGAGGGAAGGCGACCACAGGGACGATACAGCCGCTATTCCGATCAAATGGGGGATCTGATTGGTCTCTCATTAGCAGCAGCCTGGAGACTGACGGGTCACAGGAGCGCATGGCGTGCCATGGTCAATGGTTTACAGGATGGACACGACCTTCAATCAAGAGGAATACGACTAAGAAGAAGATACGGGGACAAACTGGTTCGAATCTCACCGTTTCAAAATAATTGCTAAATTATTCTTGGTCCTTACTTACTTACTTACTTAGACAGCCGTTGTCGTCCACTGCTGGACATAGGCCTCCCCCATACTTCTCCACGTATCCCTGTCTTGTGCCTATTGCATCCAATCGTCAGCAATTCTTCTAATGTCATCGGACCATCGTGCGGGGCCCTCCCTCTGTTTCGTTTGTCTTCCCTGGATCTCCACTTTACCACCCTTCTGGTCCATCTATCGTCTGCCAATCTGGCAACATGTCCCGCAAATGACCATTTAAGCTTCGCTACCCTTGCGACGACATCTGTTACTCCCGACCTTCTACGTATTTCAGTATTTCTTATCCGGTCTGAGAGTCTTACGTGTAGCATGGCTCTTTCGTGTTTTCTCTGTGCTACACGGAGTCTCCTTATGGTCGACTTGGTGAGGGTTAGCGTTTCTGCTCCATATGTCAGTACTGTAAGTACGCATTGATCATACGTTTTGCGTTTCAGACACTGGGGAATCTTACTATTAAAGAACTTCTTCAGATTGCCATATGCCGCCCACCCAAGACCGATTCTTTTTCATTTAATTTAATTTAATTTATTTTAATAAAAAGTACAAACATTACAGACATATAATTCCAGGTCGTTTGCAATTACATTATAAGAATTTAAAAGAGAAGCATTAAAAAAAGCTTAAGAATTAGAAAGAAGTCGACCTCCGAGGCGACCCGATTAAGCAATAATATTACCCACAGGCATAACCATTGGCAGGTTGTTTCTGCAGTGCGGCAAATAAAACAATCTGTGCTGTCTTTGACGAAGGTAATTATCAGGCACAAATAGACCTACATCACTCAGGACATCCGAGTTTTGTATACGGCCGCCAATCAGCTGAAGGAAGTGAACTCCCAAGTGAATATCCCTCCTTCTCTCCAATGATTGGTAGCTTAGCATACCTAGCAAGAATTCAGTCGGGAAGAGCCACGGGTAATAACCGCGCTCCCTGAGGTAAAGAAAGCGCAGAAATTTTTTCTGCACTCGCTCCACCATCAGAGAATATCGGATCCCAGGCGGTGACCAAATAACGGAACTATATTCCAGCCGACTTCTTACCAGGGAAATATACAACACCCGAAGCACCTTCTTCTCTGATGCTCAGCAGTCTGATTATTCCTGGTCCACCTAATATTAATTTATCGCCCTAAAGCGAGTGTTAAGAGTGTTAATTAAGCCATATGCCAATGAGATGAAAATTTTAACGGATTAATGTGACCTTTAGTAGATATAACATAGGTACTAATAAGAAATATGTATTGATAATTTTAGCACTCGTCTGAGTATCGAAATTCCCATAACATATAATTTATTTGTTTTAATTCCATCATGTAGGAGGTGGTACAGTTGGATGAAATAATGTATGAGCTGATAATATACACATGTTACTATTTTAAAGTTCCATACCTAGGCATTGGTTTGTAGCAAAGCCTTCTTCTTCTTCTATGTTCGTTGTACTTTGTGTTGTAGATCTTTTATTTGTCTTTTTCTTTTTTATATGCTTTGTATACACAACACTAACTTTAAAAAAAATTAAAATTCAATATCAGACAAGTTTCGGACAACCGGCCCTCAGTGATATTATTGTATAAAGATACATATTCAAAATATTTTAAAATGGTTTACAAATATGATCAGTTTTGACAGGTGTTATAAAGATTTATGATTTTTGTCTTACTCGTCGATTTTTACGACTTCGATTGTGACCGCCTTTCAGTATTTGATTATTTGGTCATGCCATGCTTTCCTTGGTATTCCACGGCTTCTCTTTCCACTCATACTGATTGTATACAATATTTTAACCATTATTCTCGTCCATTCGTTCCACATGTCCAAACCATGTTATATTTTACCTGTACTCAATAGATGCCTTATACATTAATATTGTTTTTAATGTCTGTTGAGATAGTAAACTTATTTGATTTGATGTGATAACTTTGCTGGTTTTCCACTTGGGTCTTTAATGTGGTAGTGTCCCGTTGCTTTTTCTTCAATTCTTCTTCTTCAGCCTATTCTCGTCCACTCCTGGACAAAGGCCTCCTCCATTCGCTTCCATGTCACTCTGTCTTGTGCAGACTGCATCCAGGTTATTCCGACGTGTCTGTTCAGATCATCCTTCCACCGTAGTTGCAGTCGCCCTGCACTTTTCTTTGCCGTCCTCAATCTCCGAGTCAGCAGTCTTCTTGTTCATTTTTCATCTGAGCTTCTGGGTACGTGACCTGCCCATTGCCATTTTAGAATTGCCAGCCGGTGGATGATGTCAGTGACCATTGTTTTTTCTCTCACCATATCGTTTCTGACTGTGTCTCTTAGGCTTATTCCTAACATGGCTCTTTCCATGGCTCTTTGGGTCACTCGTAGTTTCACCCAATTACTGAATACAATTTTTTTGACTATTGATTCTCATGGCATGTGATTGGTATCCCCATTTTTATTGTTACGTAATTTCTACGCCTGACCAAATACAGTGTGACAATCGCAATCAAGTAGAATAATATGTTGCCTTTGATGTTATATTTGGTTCATATTTTTACGTAGCCGATTGTGAAGAAAATTTCGAAATGGATATCGCGTTTCTATTGTTTTATTTGTTTACGATATAGGTACGATCGAAATCTTATGATCCGAATAAGAAAATTCGCTCCAGCATCTCACCCTCCTTAAATAATTGACACGTGTATTATTTTACCTGATTAATTAAATCATTTGGGATCTCGGCACGTGTTGCATTGTGCCACCGAGCAACGATTTTCAAAAATAGATTATCTTTATGTATTTATTTAATTATTTATCAAGGGTAAAATAACAGCTATCGAAGAGAAAATATAAAATAATAATATTCGAAAGAAGTTGATCGGGTTAGAAGTGAGTGGTAGTCCATCCTATCTGGCTACCCCTTCGAGGAAACAGCGTGATGGTTATTTGGTATGTGAAATCTGGCATAGGACTTTAACATACTCGTATATACAACTTCCAAAAATTTGTCATACATGGTCATAAAGAAAGGTGGAATGGGGAATGTTGTAATTACATAAAGGGTGCGCTTAACCCAACCAATGACAGGTCATAAGTCCTGTAAACACCTTGATCAACCATATTCAGTTTCCAATTTGCATCTTCGTCTCTATTGAGATACAATTAAATCATGAATTTATTAAACGGTCAGAATCTCAAATGCTGATATAAGAAAGGTATGTAAAGCGGAAGAAGGTATTGTGAACAAAAATTATGAAAGAATCGCTGCGCTGCGCTGGTTCGGACATATGGAGTCCATGCATGGAGAAAAAATGGTTAAGAAAGTATACGTAAACGATGTAAATGGAGTACGAAATCGAGGTAGACAGAGGAAAACATGACATAATCAAATTAATCAAATTTTAAATTTTGGTCATGCTAGAAGTCAGAGGAATCGACTTGCTAGTATGATTCGTTGTATGAATGTAGAGGAAACTAAAGTGGTGTGTCAGGATTGAATAGTGAGGCGGTCCATTCTCTGTGCCTACCCCTGCGTGGAAACGGCGTGATGGCTAGTTATTTAGTTATACAAAAACAAACAAACCATCACGCCGTTTCCCTACAGGGGTAGGCAGACAGAATGGACCGCCACACTTCTCTACCCTGACACACCTTTCTAGTTTCCTCCACATTCATACAACGAGTCATACAAGCAAGTCCATTCCTCCGACTTCTAACATGACCAAACTTTAAAATTTGATTTATTTGATATAGCCATATTTTCTTCGGGCTACATCGACTCCGTACTCCATTTACATCGTTAACGTATACTTTCTCAACCATTCTTTCTCCATCCATGCGCTCCATATGTCCGAACCAATGTAGTGATCCTTTCATAATTTTGTTCATAATACATTCTTCCGCTCTACATTCCTTTCTTATATCAGCATTTACAGTTATACGTATATTAATTTTTTTCTGGGTCACCCCTATTTCGTTTTTGCATGTCGTTTTGAGTCACCCGGTATGAATATAAAATTCTGCCTTTATGTTGTAATAATTTCAACGCCCCTTAATATTTTGATATCATTTGTAATATATCGTATTTACCATTAACCTATTTTCGTTTAAATATTACCATTTACTAATTTTCGACATTTTATTTTGTCTTTGGTGAAGATATATTTTTTTTTTAACATTCTTTCATCATAAATTCTTTCCAACTTAAAGTTGTCATCGCAAACAAAAGCCTATCCAAAAAAGCTAAGATGGCAGTGCATAATGGTATTCTTGTGCCCACCCTTATGTATGGAAGTGAAGCATGGAAATGGCCAAAGAAGGATGAAAGTAGAATAAATGCATAAGAAATGAGATATCTAAGAAGAATGTGTGGTAAATCTGTATATAATAGAATGTCAAATGCAAGTATAAGAAGTGAATGCGGTGCGAATGAAAGTGTTATGAACAAATAATGAAAGGGACATAAGGATGGTTTGGACACATGGAAAGAATGAGTGAAGACAGAATGGTATAAAAAGTATATGTTAACGATGTAAATGAAACTAGAAATGGAGGAAGGCCGAAGTAAACGTGGCATGATCAAATCAATCAAATATTGAATGACGGTCACGTGAGGAGTCGGAGAAATCGACGTGCGTGCATGGCAAGATGTATGAATGTAGAGGAAGTGAGAGATGTATGTCAGGACAGAACAGTGTGGCATTCCATTCTTTCTGCCTACCCCTACGGGAGACGGCGTGATGGCTAGTTAGTTAGTTAGTTAATTCTTCTCATGTGTCCAAACCATCTTAAAGATCCTTTCGTTATTTTGTTCATAACACTTTTATACGCACCGCATTCAATTCTTATATTTTCATTCGACACTATCTATCATACACAGTTTTTCAACACATTCGTCTAAGAGATCTCATTTCTACTGCATTTATTCTACTTTCATCCTTCTTTTGCCAGTTCCATGCTTCGCTTCCATACATAATGGTCGGTACAATAACACCATTGTGCACTGCCATTTTAGCTTACATACTGCCATTCTGAGCGGCGCAGGACAGGGTCAGGTTCGCCGAGGTGATCGCCAACGCTGGGGGGATTCGACAGGGCACTTGAAGAAGAGGTGTCAGTAGATCGCTTGAAGGTTAGGAAATCCTAATTAGTCACCTTCTCGACTGGGTCCTTGGTCTGGGCCATAATGTCACACATTCTTCTTCACCCACCCCACCAGGGAATGTAAGCGAATCTCGTCGTAAATTACATAGCTCAAGGTACATCATAAAGGTCGCTATGGCGCGGCCTTCCGCTGCAGGGGTTTTCAACATTTTATATCATACCACGTGATGATTTTGATAGAAATTGTGCTATTTTTTGTATTTTATTTTAGTCCTATCGTGATGTATAGTTTGATTTTTATTATTTTTTATTATTTTTTTATTTATTTATATAAAAAATACATTACAAAGCATGTATTCCCCATGAGTTACAAACAACTCATTTTAGGCCTTAAAATAATTACATTGATTATAATATACTAACTAACTAACTAACCATCTTTCCGAAGGGGTAGGCAGAAAAAATGGACTGCCACACTTTTCTTTCCTGACATATTTCTCTCGCTTCCTCAGCATTAATACATCGTGTCATGCACGCGCGTCGATTTCTCTGACTCCTCACATGGCCGAGATTCAATATTTGATTTATTTGATCGTGCCACGTTTTCCTCGGCCGTCCTCTAATTCTGGTTCCATTTACATCATTAACATAATTTTTTTTTACCATTCTTTCTTCATTCATTCTTTCCATATGTCCAAACTATCTTAATGATCCTTTCATTATTTTGTTCATGACACCATCATTCGCACCGCATTCGCTTCTTATATTTTCATTCGACACTCTATCATACACAGAGTATCCACACATTCGTCTAAGAGATCTCATTTCTACTGCATTTATTCTACTTTCATCCTTCTTTTGCCAGTTCCATGCTTCGCTTCCATACATAAGGGTCGGTAGAAGAACACCATTGTGCACTGCCATTTTAGCTTTTTTGGATAGGTTTTTGTTTGCGATGACAACTTTAAGTGCACCAGTCACTTTGTTGTCTGCCCCAACCCTTCTTTCAATATCCCTCTCCACTCGCCCATCTCTACGTTATATTCATGATTATATTCATGACAGAACACACAATTATTATAAACAAAAATATTATAACAAGCAGAATAAAAATCAATGTACACTAATATACTAATAATTACCACTTTCCACATACTGCCTGAGGTAATACAGCTTTAGGCTGTTAGCTACATTATTAGACCCTCGAATACCCTCAGGAAGCCTGTTATATTCCCTACAAGCCAGGTACTGTACGTTTTCATAGCTCAATGCCACGTTTTCATAGCTCTTCGTCTATTTCCTCTTCATTCTCACTCTTCTTCTTTTACCACTCTCCATTCATTATTTCTATGCGTCCAAACCATCTTAATAAACTATTCATTATTTTGTTCATAACGCTTTAGTTATTTTATATTATATAAACGGCTACGTGTTTGAATCTTACCACAGCTGATAATGTCCCAACAAGGTGAATCATGTCACTCCTATATAATAAAATAAAGTTCCTAGAAAACGAACGTTTTCATTCGTATTGATTACAATTTTTAATGATTTTAAAATTAGAATATGTATATTAATGAAAATCGGAGACATATTACTAATACAATATCAAATTAGAATCCTTATGTATGGAAGCGAAGCATGGAACTGGCAAAGGAAGGATGAAAGTAGAATAAATGCAGTAGAAATGAGATCTCTTAGACGAATTTGTGGATATTCTATGTATGATAGAGTGTCGAATGAAAATATAAGAAGTGAATGTGGTGCGAATGATGGTGTCATGTGTTTGGACATATGGAAAGAATGAATGAAAAAAGAATGGTAAAAAAATTATATGTTAATGATGTAAATGGTACCAGAAATAGAGGAAGACCGAGGAAAACGTGACACGATGCATGACACGATGTATGAATGTTCGTGTAATGAAGTTTTTATTCATATTAATTATATATTGTGTAAACAAAACGAAATAGTGTTTTAATTAATATGGTGGATTTAGTTGTGCGGAAAATTCATAGATGTCGTTTTGTTCCGTACCCCTGATTAACGGACGTGACGTCACCGTACCCCGGTACCGATTCGGATCACGCGATTTTGATTCCTCCGTCCCTCTCGTTCAAAGGTCATAATCGATTGGCCCGGCGGCATCGCGTGCCGTTCCCAAACGGCTGCAAATAAGGTTTTGCAAATTGCTTTTTTTTTTAAATATATTTCGAGCTTCCATTATCGGTTTCGGGAAATTGTGTTCGGATGATTTCGGAAATTAATTATCTCTTAAATAAGCAAAGATGAAAACATGGCTGTCTGGATCGTGAATGGTTAAATGCTTGAATTAATACAAATAAAAATGTCAGGAAAGAAAAGTGTGGCAACCAATTCTTTCTGCCTACCCCTTCTTCTGAAATTATTCTTAGAAATTAACAATCCAGACGAATGTCTTCGCTTTCAGTCGGACATTAATAATATTATTTATTGTTCCTTGAACAATGATGTAAAACTCCATATTAAATAAAACTAACTAACCATCACGCCGTCTCCCCGAAAGGGTAGGCAGAAAGAATGGACTGTCACACTTTTACTGATGCGGCACTCCATCCATCTCTCTTCGCCCCGCGGGAGACGCGGTGTGATGGGTTTCGAACCTCATCGCCACCAATAGGCATCTCCCGTGCACACTTCGATCGTCCAACACCCACAAAATAAATCTAAAACAAATAATATAAAATACAATGATATAAAATAAAATAAAATAACAAAATAAAAATAATTTAACACAAAATGTTCTTTTTAGATGGTGCACATATTGTCTATTTAATTTATGTTCCACGTATCCACCGTTTTTTTAATTTAGCACACAATGTAATAACACATATTTTTCGGTGTTGCACATGTTGACATGGACGATCCGGACTTTTGTGTTTATTTAATTTATGTTACACGTATCCACCGTTTTTTAAATTAGCTGTAATTAGGCACTTAACCAGCAAGAACTTAAAAATAATATTGAAGAAATTATTCAAATTGAAATAATATTGAAGAAATTATTCAATTTATTAAATAAATAAATACAGGCATACGATGTATGCACGTAGAGGAAGCCTCTCTGCCTACCCCTCCGGAGAAACTACGTGATGGTTAATTTACTAGTTATATACCTTTCGTTCTTGGATAACCTCACCCTGCCTTATATTTATGATAGTTTTCTGTGAACATTATCAACATCATAAATCTATTTAGACGTCTCTGTTGACTTTGGGCGGCTCTCACCCTCCCCGCCTAGCGTTCCCCGCCCTTCGCGGCTGGGAGTTAGGGCTGCAAATCTCGCCAAGCCGTGATATGTATTAAATCGTGACGACCTTCGTGGCAGAGTGGTAAGAGCTCTGACTGCCATTCCGAAGGAGAGTCTCATGCTCTACCGACTGAGTAACTTATGCCAATTTTCATGTCTTTTTTGGAGGGCGTTTTTTTGTAGGAAAATAAAAATGAATCGTTTTGGATACATAGGATTTTTTTATTTACATATTAAAGATACAGAAAAGAGGAAGACCGAAGAAAACATGGCATGACCAGATTAATCAAATTTTAAAGGTTTAAACATAAAGCGATCGCTTAACCCAACCAATCACAGGACATAAGTCATGTAAGCACCTTGACCACCATATTCTGTTTAAAAAAAAACAATTTGTATCTTCGTCTCCATTGAGATACAATTAATCCTTAAATTTTTTAAATGTTGGCCATGTTAGAATTCGGAAGGATCGACGTGCGTGTATGTCTCGTTGTATGAATGTGGAGGAAGCTAGCGAGGTGAGTCAGTATACACTAATTGGGATCTAATGAAATGGGTTATAAAAAACTCGCCTCTTCGAAGATATTCGTCATATTTTTGTGAACCAATCAGATAGCTTTTTGTTACCAATACCACTATAAAAGCTGTGTACTTTATAGGAGGTCTTACTCACACTATTGCAAAGATTGTTGCTAAGAAGGACGGACTCTACCCATAGAGACTCCGTCGTCACCACCCTGGGCGATCGCGTGTCCCGGAGTGGGCCGCTAGCATTCCGAGAAGGCGCCATTAACACCAGATCCGCCCCTGATACCGTCCAAGGGCTGGGGGGTGGGTTTTTCTACGAAAATTCAAAGGGGTGACTGCGATGGGTACAACTGGGGATGACATAAACACGTTGTTACGAAATTTTACGGCATATTCTAGAGCTTCGGATGTGGTTGGGTCGGAGTGATTTTGGTTAGGTTCAAAATAAAATCATTTTATTGAATATTGAGGTTAGGTTAGGTTCAAAATTAAATAGTTCTAATTGTATATACATTATTTTTTAATTAACCTTTGGTTAGGTTAAGTTAAAAAGGGAATCATTAGGAATGTATATTGTTTTTATTATTATTATTATCTAATCGTAGGGTAGGTTCAAGGTGAATTCACTTCGATTTACTTATTGATAATTTTTTAAGTAATCGTAGGTTAGGTTCAGAGTAAATTATTTTCGATTTGCATATTATTTTTGACATGATTGCAGGTTATATTCAATACAAGTTCCTTTCGATTTGTATATTGATTCATTTTTTAACTAATCGTAGATTTAGTTCAAATTTAATTAGCTTCAATTTGTAAATTGATTATTTATTTAATTAAACGTAGGTTAGGTTCAAAGTTCGTACGTTTCGATCTGCTCATCGATTAATAAAATAATCTTTGATTGAAATAGCAAATCGAATCTAATTTATTTTGAACCTAACCTACGATTAGTTAAAAAAAAACAATATATTGTACATTCATGACGATTTTATTTTTAACCTTACCTAAACGATGGCCAGTTAAAAAAAATCAACACTAATCTTAGGTTAGGTTCAAAATTAATATCGGTTTTCATATAGATTATTTTTTAATTAATCGTAGGTTAGGTTCAAAGTTCGTTTCGTTTCGATCTGCTCATCGATTTAAAAAAAAATCTTTGTAATATACGTTAGGAATGTACAATAAATATATTGTACATTCCTAACGATTTTATTTTTAACCTTATCTAACGATGGTTAGTAATAAAAAAAATCAATACTAATCTTAGGTTAGGTACAAAATTAGTTTCGATTTGGATATTTTATTAATCGTAGGTTAGGTTCAAAGATCCTTTCGTTTCGATCTGCTTATCGATTTAAAAATAAATAATCTTTGAATGAAATTGCAAATCGAATCGAATTTATTTTGAACCTAACCTACGATAAGTTAAAAAACATTCAATGTATTATACATTTCTAACGATTTTATTTTTAACCTCACCTAACCGGTGGTTAGTTAAAAAAAATTATCGTATCAAGAAACAATAAATAACATTTCTTTCCATCATAATTAATCCACCGATTCAATCCATGGTGTTAGGTTAGGTTAGTTTCGACCTGGGCGAGAGGCGATCGGTCCGAAATAGCATATCGGAGTCACTAATTGTGCCCCCACCCTCGGCGCGGGCACTCCACTTCCGGCCGATCCGCCCGAGATAGGGCTCCGAGGATCGATCCACGGCACCCGAAAACCAATTGCGCAACATTGACCTTTATAGTCATCAATGGAATTTCAACGTTTTCCTTGTTATGTTTCAATTTTATAATTTTTTATTTTGATACTGAAAAAATGTTTCAGAGGGGTGAAAATAAAATACATGGTGCGTTTTATGTTCCGGGCCGTTTTTATATACATGTAAATTATATAATACATGGAACTGGCAAAAGAAGGATGAAAGTAGAATAAATGCAGTAGAAATGAGATACGTTAATAGTTGTGGAAAATATTGTCTGAATATGGAATAAGTACAAAACTGATCACGGCAATTAAGTCGCTATACACGGAAAGCACTGCTAGTGTCAGAGTAAATAGAAATCTTGCAGCCTGGTTTGATATCAATAAAGGTGTCAAACAGGGTTGCGTAATGTCGCCATGGTTATTTAATTTATATATGGACAAGTGTACGAAAGAGATGAAAGGGTTGGATGTAGGTGCCAAAATGAGCAGAGTGTCAGTATGCTGTCTCTTGTATGCGGATGACGCTGTCCTACTTGCAGACAACGAGCATGAACTACAAGTCCTGGTGAATAGTGTGTATGAGGTATGCATGCGAAATGATCTGATGATGAATGTTAATAAGTCCAAGTTAATACTAACTAACTAACTAACCATCACGCCGTCTCACCAAAGGGGTAGGCAGAAATAATGGACTGCCACACTTTTCTTTCCTGACATATTTCTCTCGCTTCCTCGATTTTTCTGACTCCTCACATGGCCGACATTCAATATTTGATTTATTTGACTGTGCCACGTTTTCCTCGGTCTTCCTCTATTTCTGGTTCCATTTACATCGTTAACATATAATTTTTTTATCATTCTTTCTTCATTCATTCTTTCCATGTGTCCAAACCAACTTAGTGATCCTTTCATTATTTTGTTCATAACACCATCATTCGCACCGCATTCACTCCTTATATTTTCATTTCATAATATAATGTTTCAAAGGGTGAAAATAAAATACATGGTGCGTTTTATGTTCCAAGCTGTTTTTAAACACGATTGTAAATTATAAAATGCAAGGAACTGGCAAAAGAAGGTTCTCTTAAGAAGAACTCCCTTATATTCCGAAGCCAGGACAACTGCCTTCTGCCAACTTCTGCCCTTCTGTCTTGCTCATAATTATAAATACGGAATAAACATAATATTTAAAATAAAAGTGCACAATGGTGTTCTTCTACCGACCCTTATGTATGGAAGCGAAGCATGGAACTGACAAAAGAAGTATGAAAGTAGAATAAATTCAGTAGAAATGAGATCTCTTAGACGAATGTGTGGATACTCTGCGTATGATAGAGTGTCGAATGAAAATATAAGAAGTGAATGCGGTGCGAATGATGGTGTTATGAACAAAATAATGAAATAATTAATATAAATGAAAGAAAGTATGAAAGAGCTGAAAGGGTTGATGAGTGATTACATTTCTAGCATTTATCCTACTTTTATCCATTTTTTGCCAACTCCAATCTTCACTTCCATACAGCATGTCTACAACAAGGAAGAAGAAGAAAATATAGTGTTTCCAAAAAACATATTTTAACAATTATTTACAAAATAATTATGATAAGGATTTTACATATTTAAAATTTAATATTGATTCTATGTAAGTTTATTGCTCTTCTGGGTTGGGTAGATTCAATCGGTGTTTTCTTTCCATGCAGACGCAGACGAGAATATAACAATACTTGTCGACCTTCGTGGCTGAGTGGTAAGAGCTCCGACTTCCATTCTCAAGGTCCCGGATTCGATTCCCGGCGATGGCAGTGTGATTGTCACACTGTCATTGGTCTGGTGTAGAATTCACGTGACAATAAAATGGCGATAGATTGGCTACCTATCACATGTCATGAGAATCAATATAATAGCTAAAATAAATTGTATACAGCAATTGATTCAAGCGACCTTTTGTATACAGTATACAAGGAGAAAAAAAAAATACTTATAGAAAACGGACATTTAGAATTGATTAGTTTTTTCTTTTGTTTTCAGATTTTTACCCATCCCATCGACTGATTCTTCCCATCATCACCACCACCGTCGTCTTCTTCACTCCGTTTCAACCAAGAAGTAAATTCACCAACGACTGCAACAACCAAACGTCCACAACCGTCCAAGATAAAAATCTGCATTTGGATTCGGAACGCATTTGAAAATCGGAACGTCGGAGATTCGGACCAGAACACCGGAAGAAAGTCAGAGATCGCCGGGGGGAAGTCGTAGGATGGGCGAGAAAATCTGCCGGCGGTACTGGAAGCACTGGTACAAGAACAGGGAGAATGAACTCCTGCTGTCCAGACTCCTCGCTGCCTGCTGAAGAGTTCCACGGAGCAACGGAGCCTAGTGATAAGACTCAGCTTTAACTCTTGACTCCTCCGATGCCTTCACTTTTTAACATCCACACATAAAAAAAAATATATAAAAAAAAAATCAAAATTCATCTGTTTCCGCAGTTTCGAAAAGAGAACACAATAAAAAAGATTGTCTTACTAGTCATTATTACGTTTTAAAATATTTGCATTTACATTTAATAATATATCGGTTTGTTTTTGAATCGATAAAAAAAATCGATGAAAGGAATTGAAATTTTCAATTATTTACTAAAAGTGCGATTATTGTTAGATATTTGAAACATTTCTAATGGTTTCTGACCACCTTTGTAGTTAAGGAAAGAAAAAAAACATTTGACCATCGATCTGACGCTTTCGGATTGACTCCTGGATTAATCGGTTCGAAAACCCGGCTTACGAAGAGGCTCCCGGCTCGTCCGATGTTTCCCCCGGACTATTCCAGCTTCAACGGAGGCTCGCGGAAGAGCCACAACCACGGAAGGGAAGGGTGAGATTTTGGCTATTTTTTATTTAAATTTTCTTTGAATAGTTCATTGTTTTGGCCGAAACACTATGATACTTCAACATTATTAATTATAACACTTGTTTTTTTTGTATACAAATACTGGATTTTTACCCATTGCGGGTTAATCATGTTTTAAGGATTAATTGTATCTCAATAGAGACGAAGATGTAAATTATTTGCAAACAGAATATTGTGGTCGAGGCGTTTACAGGACTTATGACCTGTCATTGGTTGGGTTAAGCGATCACTTTATGTTTAACAACAATCACTTTATGTTTAACAACAATCACTTTATGTTTACAAATTATCTTAATAGATGTTAACAAATTATTGTTTACAAAAAACTAACTAACTAACCATCACGCCATTTCCCCGGAGGGTTAGTCAGAGAGGATGGATCGCTACATTGGCCTGTCCTGGCATACCTCTCGGGATTCCTCTACATTCATACATCGTACCATGCACGCACGTCGATTATTCCGACATCGAATGTGGCCGCCTTTTAGTAATTGATTAATTTGGTCATGCCATGTTTTCCTCGGTCGTCCTCGGCTTCTTTTCCCACTCACGCTGCTTGTGTACAACTTTTTAACCATTCTAGTCTCATCCATTCGTTCCATATGTCCAAACCATCTCAGGGATCCTTTTTTAATTTTATTCATGATGCAGTCATCTGCCTTACATTTCTTTCTTATTTCATCGTTCGGTATCCTATCATACAACGTTTTCCCGCACATTTTTCTTAGTGATCTCATTTCTACGGCGTTTATCCTTCTTTTGCCAGCTCCAAGCTTCACTTCCATACCTATTGTGTACAAATTATCTTAATAGATCTTAATAGATCACTTTATGTTTACAAATTATCTTAATAGATGGCGCTAGTTTAGATATCCCTACCAACAGTGAAGTTATTAAAAATAATTAACATATATACAAGTTCCAAAAATTTGTCAGACGTGGTGTTGTAAGAAGGGCGGAATGGTGAATGTTGTTTAACATAAAGTGATCGCTTAACCCAACCAATGACAGGTCATAAGTCGTGTAAACGCCTCGACTACCATATTCTGTTTCCAAATAATTTACATCTTCGTCTTTATTGAGATACAATTAATCCTTAAAAAATTATATCACTGTATGATGAAGGTATAAATGCTGTCAAATGTACAATATGATGAAGATATAAATGCTGGTGCTAAGATGAGTGATTTGTCTGTAAATTGTCTGCTTTACCCTGACGATGCTGTTGTCGTTGCGGATAGTGCGGACGAATTACAAGTCTTGGTGTCGAGAATGTATGAGGTATGCAAGTCAAACGATTTAATGATGAATGTCGGAAAGTCAAAGGTGTTAGTTTTTGAAAGGGAAGAGCAAATGACAGTTTGTAATATAAGTGTGAACGAAGAGAACTTGGAACAGGTGAGAGAATTTGTGTATTTAGGTAGCATGTTCACAGCGGATGGCCGAACGGACAGTGATGTTGAATGAAGGGTTGGTGCGGGTAACAAAGCGAATGGAGCTTTAAAAATAGTTATTGGAAACAATAATTTATCAATGCAAGCAAAAATGGCCGTTCACAGTGGAGTTCTGGTGCCAACCCTCATGTATGGAAGCAAAGCATAGAACTGGCAGAAGAAAGATGAGAGCAGAATAAATGTGGTAGAGATGAGGTCCCTTAGACGTATGTGTGGTAGAACGATGTACGACAGAATCTCAAATGCTGATATTAGAAAGGAATTTAGAGCGAAAGAAGGCATTATGAAGACAATTATGATAGGATCGCTGTGTTGGTTCGGACATATGGAGCGCATGGGTGAAGAAAGAATGGTTATAAAAGTATACGTTAACGATGTAAATGGAGTACGGAGTCGAGGTAGACCAAAGAAAACATGGGGTGACCGAATTAATAAAAATTTTAATGTTGGTCATGTTAGATGCTGGAAGAATCGAAGGGGTAGACAGAAAGAATGGACTGCCACACTTTTCTTTCCTGACGTATTTCTCTCGCTTCCTCAACATTCATACATCGTGTCATGCAAGCGCGTTGATTTTTCTGACTCCTCACATGGCCGACATTCAATATTTGATTTATTTGATCGTGCCACGTTTTCCTCGGTCTTCCTCTATTTCTGGTTCCATTTATAATACATCATTAACATATAATTTTTTTACGATTGTTAGTTTTTGTTATATAAAAAAAAAGAAGAAGAAGAAGAAGCATCCATCATAAAGGTCTATGAAGCAAGGAAAATGATGAAGAAGCTACTCATATCACCTTATTTGCTTCCAGATCCATGATCCTCTTAGTTGCATTCTGTATGTTAAGGTGTTGCTTGAACAGCGGTGGTTTTATTCTTTTTTCCAGTTGGCACCACGGCCGGCCAGGTATGATGAACGACCGAGGAGGTGGTGGTGGAGGAGGTGGACCTGGTGGGAGCGGAGGCGGGGGACGGAGACTCAGCGACGCGGGACCTCCATTCCACAGGAACAGAGTAAGTCTATTATACTAATATTCGCCTTCGCTTTATGTTGTGAATTCTTATTTTTATTAGCCATCTGTTGTCCACTGCTGAACGTAGGCCTCTTCCAAAGCACTCCATTCTCCCTCTATCTATTGTCACTCATCCATCCATGCCCAGCATAAGAGCAGTGGATGTACTTCCATACAAGTCGAAAAGACGGGCTTGCCTTAAAAAAATCTATAGTAAAACAATGTTTTTTGCATGTTTGAGCCGTCTACGAATAAAATATTATAATCTTCAAGCGATTTAATTCGTTGCATTGTAAATGACTCTGCTGACATGCGCAGAAATGACCTAAGTGTATGTTTTGTTCCACTCATACGTACGTAAGCCTAAGAGACAGAGTCTTAAACGATACGGTGAGAGAAAAAACAAAGGTCACTGACATCATCCACCGGGTGGCGACTCTAAAATGGCAATGGGCAGGTAACGTGGCCAGAAGCTCAGATGAAAAATGGACAAGAAGACTGCTGACTTGGAGACCGTGGACGCCAAAGAGAAGTGCAGGGCAACCGCAACTACGAATGGAGGAGGCCTTTGTCCAGAAGTGGACGGGAATAGGCTGAGGAAGAAGAACGACGATTGACGACCTTCGTGGCAGAGTGGTTACGAGCTCTGACTTCCATGCCGAAGGTCCTGGGTTCGATTCCCGGCGATGGCAGTGTGATTGTCACACTGTCTTTGGTCTGGCGTAGAATTCATGTGACAATAAAATGGCGATAATGGCTATCTATCACATGACACGAGAATCAATATAATAGCTGTAAAATAAAAATTGTATGCAGTAATTGGGTCCAAACGACCTGTTGTGTACATAAAAAAAAAAAAAAAAAAAAAAAAGAAGAAGAAAGGGTATTGAAGCTCATATTAAAATTAGGGTTATGGGTTTAAAAAAAATACAAATATTCTAAAACTAAGAATAAAGTAAAAAACAATATGTGAATGAAATAATAAATAATAATGGTGAAAATTTGGAGCCAGTGGATGAATTCGTGTATTTGGGTAGTATGTTTAAAATAGATGGGCGAGTGGAGAGGGATATTGAAAGAAGGGTTGGGGCAGGCAACAAAGTGAATGGTGCACAAGTTGTCATCGCAAACAAAAACCTATCCAAAAAAACTAGAATTGCAGTGCACAATGGTGTTCTTGTACCGACCCTTATGTATGGAAGCGAAGCATGGAACTGGCAAAAGAAGGATGAAAGTAGAATAAATGCAGTAGAAATGAGATCTCTTAGACGAATGTGTAGATACTCTGTGTATGATAGAGTGTTGAATGAAAATATAAGAAGTGAATGCAGTGCGAATGATGGTGTTATGAACAAAATAATGAAAGGATCATTAAGATGGTTTGAACATATGGAAAGAATGAATGAAGAAAGAATGGTAAAAAAATATATGTTAATGATGTAAATGGAACCAGAAATAGAGAAAGACCGAGGAAAACGTGGCAAGATCAAATAAATCAAATATTGAATGTCGGCCATGTGAGGAGTCAGAGAAATCGACGCACGTGCATGACACAATGTATGAATGTTGAGGAAGCGAGAGAAATATGTCAGGAAAGAAAAGTGTGGCAGTCCATTCTTTCTGCCTACCCCTTCGGAGAGACGGCGTGATGGTTATTTAGTTAGTTTAGTTAAGAAAAAAGTAAAAAAATTCATGAATGAAATAATTTTTCTAAAATTATATTTTTCTAATTTTTAATGGGGTGCAGAGACCTATTTTCAGATTTAAAGGGGTGCGGAGACCTATTTTCAGATTCGAGGGGGTGTGGCTCACTTAAAAGGTTAAGAAACACTGTCCTAGATGGTTTGATGTTGTTGAATTATATGTTCATTATTCAATTACAGAATTTCAAGACCAAGCAGCTTGTTCGCAGCCAGGCCATCAGGGAGTCACAGTCCCCGCCTAGGATCCCGTCTCCCCGTCTGCCCGGCCCCTCGGATCCGTCGTCGGACAGAGGCCGTCCGCAGTCGTCTTTCGCCAGGAAGTCGGCCAGCGTCGACCTGGACGACCGGATGACGCAGGCCGAGAGAGACCAGCCGAGGGCGCCTGTCCTGCTCGTCAACAGGAGGAACGACAGGAAGAGCAGCGGCCACAGGGGCGAATCGGATCCGTGCAAGAGCGCCGTCGAGTCGAACGACGCGGCCATCGCAGTCACGAAGAGCGCGTGGGTCTTGAACAACAACAAGCGCGACGTGAAATGCGAACCGGAATGCGGCGACGGCGAGAATCGAAACAGGGGTGATGCCGTTGTTAATACCAGTGATATTGTTAACAATGTTGAAACAAATGACAATTGTGATAAAACAATGGATTGTGTCAAACACGATTCGTCTAGTGTGTGTAGCTCTAGTAATATGTGTGTTAGTTTAGATGTTAGGGAAGCCGCAGGCGACGTAGGCCGCTCGAGCCCCGCAAGAGGAAACGTCAGAGTCGAAATTCAGGTATGTACGAAACAATAATACTCTCGGTTACATTCTTTACGGTTGACGCGGTGGCGGTTCTTCCATACAAGCCAAAAAGCCAGGCTTGTAGATCATTATGGCTCATCCACAGGTAGTTTTGGAAGAGTGTGATAAGCTTTAAAGCATTCTGGCATGTGGAGAGCCACCAAACATTTCTCACATTCCCATCGAGATTCACAATCATTAGAATCAAGTCACTAGAATCACTAGAATATTCATCAACTTCATTCTCACTGTCACTTTCCAAAAGGATTCGCTGTATTTCATTCTCTTTGCGCGTCTTCATCGGCTTTGTGAATCAGTGACAAATTGACCTTGGCCGACGATTAGCCGGCTTTGTGTTGCAATGGGTTAACAGGTCCTCGCACATCTGTTTCAGATAATCCCGTCGAGGGCCATCCACTCTAATTTGTTTCCTCAACTATCCCCTCTATTTTAACGTGCAGGAGACCCTTATAGTGGAAAATGTGGTAGATCGATTGGGTTTGCCACTTTGCGTGGGTTTTGATAAGTTATCTCACTCCTTCGATTCTACTGAGAACCTCGTTGTTGTCTCTCCCCGAAATCATCATATAAACTTGGGTTTCAGGTGACCTCGGGTGACGATAATGCACAACAGGGCGCACAAGAAATCACGGACAAGGCATCTGGCGTTCAAATTCAAGAACTGGGTGACAAGGTGGGTGTTTTGTGTTGGCGTGTCACTCTTTCATTCTACAAGTTTGGCTATATATGGGAACTCTTTCATCCTACTAGTTTGGCCTATGTGACATTCCTTCATCTTACCAGCTTTACCTACGTGTTACTCTTTCATTCTACCAGTTTGGCTTTATGCAGAACTTTTTCATTCTATCGGTTTGGCCTTGTGGTTCTTTTCTGCTTTCGTTTGACCTGTGGTGTAATATTAAATGTCTATCTGTTGTCTCCAGGTAGAGGATGATCCTCAAATATCGTACGGAGGGCGCCGGGCCATGTGCCCCTCCAAGCAGGACTCCGGGGTCTGTTGCTCCGAGTCCTGTTCATGCTGCGGAGACACGTTGCTGGACCAGAGCTCTCAGAGTTAGTTGGCATTACAATATTGCTATATTTTTAAATATTAATTTGTGTCATTTTAATGCATGGAATTGACGGCGTACAAGGAAATAATAAAGAAAGGATGAAAGTAGGATAAAAGCAGTAGAATTGGGATCGCTGAGAACCATATATGATAGAATACGGAATGACAAAATAAGGAAGAAATGTAAGGCAGATGATTGCATCATAAGTAACGGTAAAAAAGGATCCCTGAGATGGTTTGGACATATGGATCAAGTGGATGAGAGAAGAACGGTAAAATTGTTGTATACAAGCAGTGTGAATAAAAAGAGAGGCCGCGGAAGACCAAGAAAAGCATTCTTCTTTCGGTGCCGTGTCAGGTCCCCCCAACGTTGGCGATCACTTCAGCAAAGGCATCTCTGTCCTGCGCCACTTGGAACAGATACTGAACTCTTGTAATTCCTGTCCACTCTTTGATGTTTCGCAGTCAGGACAGCTGCCTTCTACTAACTCCCCGATTTTCCTCCACTTTACCCATTAATATCAGTCGAAGAAAAGCATGGCATGACCAAATCAATAAAATACTGAAGGGTGGCCACATTCGAAGTCGCAAAAATCGATGAGCGTGCATGTTATGATGTATGGATGTAGAGGAAGCTAGATAAATATGTCAAGAAAGAAAAGTGTGGCAGTCCACTGCTTACCAATTAGGTATACATAAGCGCATATAGTGCAGTTTCTTCTTCTTCCCTTTGTCCTGTCACACCTCCTTGATGCATAGGGCCTCAAGGAGCCTTCTCCACCCGACTCTATCGCATGCCTGATGCCTAACATCATCCCAAGTGAGGCCTGCTGCTTTAACCTCCTCCTGCAGGGCTCTTCTCCAGGTGGCTCTAGGTCTGCCTCGCTTCCTCTCATATCCGTACAGCAGTACGCTTTTAACGCTACTGCTGAATATTTGGAGCTTGAGCTTTCTCGAAATGATACTGGAACACCATACAGGGCGAAGCAAAGCGAAAGCTCCCTTTGCCTTGTTGAGTCTGCTGGCTACTGATTCCGTACCTCCCGAGCCTGCTATCATACTACCGAGGTAGCAAAAGCTAGCCGTGGTCACAAGGAGGACACCGTGGATCAAGATTGGGGTGAAGTCATTTGCGGACGCTCGTAGATCTACTCTGCCACACTTAAGATAAACGCATTAACTAGGGTTTGACGCTTTTCGAGAAAAACGCGTTTAAAGTTTTTATTTTGCTTGTATCTCAGGAACTAGATAAGATACCAACATGAAAGTTGTACCAAAACAAAGAGAAAAGAGTTAAGAATACTAAAAAATACAAACATATATAAAAATAAAATACAGTGTGCATTTAATTTAAAAAAAATACTTATCGCTAGCAGCCTGTAATACTTTTAGGCCATAATAACTAGTCATAAACGTATCAACTACCCTACTTGATGCATTTAACTAACTAACTAACTAACCATCACGCCGTCTCCCCGAAGGGGTAGGCAGAAAGAATGGACTGCCACACCTTTCTTTCCTGACATATTTCTCTCGCTTCCTCAACATTCATACATCGTGTCATGCACGCAAGTCGATTTCTCTGACTCCTCACATGGCCGACATTCAATATTTGATTTATTTGATCGTGATACGTTTTCCTCGGTCTTCCTCTATTTCTGGTTCCATTTATATCATTAACATATAATTTTTTTACCATTCTTTCTTCATTCATTCTTTCCATATGTCCAAAACCATCTTAATGATCCTTTCATTATTTTGTTCATGACACCATCATTCGCACCGCATTCACTTCTTATATTTTCATTCGACACTCTATCATACACAGAATATCCACACATTCGTCTAAGAGATCTCATTTCTACTGCATTTATTCTACTTTCATCCTTCCTTTGCCAGTTCCATGCTTCGCTTCCATACATAAGGGTCGGTAGAAGAACACCATTGTGCACTGCCATTCTAGATTTTTTGAATTGATGCATTTATGCTTAGTAAATCAATTTAATGCATTTTATATAGTAAGCTTATACCTCAATTCTTAAACAACACATATGATAAGTGCAACTACATCACATAATGCATTTATGTTAAGGAAAATAGCTATTTGAATACAAATATTGTAAAATTAGTGCGATTCCTCAAACATAGTGCATTTATGACTAAGAAGCTATTGAATGCTAGAAAACAAGTCTGTACTAACTACAGCTAGTGTGTTCTTGATAAGTAAAACTGCACTCCAAGTCTTAGGTAATGCGTTTATGAGAAAAACCGAGAAAATGAAGAAATCATGAAATGTCACTTTGAGAAAGTTGTAGATCTCGTTTTCCTGATACCAGATAATGTAATAACTCAATTTCGACAAAAACCTTAGTTGATGCGTTTATCGTAAGTGCGGCAGTACTCTCTTGGACATGTTAATTTTGAGACCAACTTTTGCCGCTTCCTCATCCGAACAGTAGTGACCTATGGGTGTGAGGCGTGGACAATGACAGCGAAATCTGCAGAGCGACTGGATACTTTTGAGAGAAGGGTGCTGCGCAGAATTCTGGGGCCTGTGAATGACGGTGAAGGCTGGAGAGTGCGGCATAATGACGAGCTGTACAATATTTACAAAGCTCCCAGTCTCTCCACACAGGTCAGACTGAATAGACTGAGATGGGCCGGTCACGTGCAGAGGATGCCGTCATCGCGAACCCCAAAAAGATTGCTGGAGTGGCACCCAGGTGGTAGAAGACCAATTGGACGACCAAGGCTGCGATGGGAGGATGAAGTTGGGAGAGATGGAGCAAGATTGCTAAGAGTGTCAGATTGGAGGGTCGAAGCGGAGGACAGGAGGAGTTGGAGGCGAAGAATACTGGAGGCTAAGGCTCAATATGGGCTGTAGGGCCATCGAAGAAGAAGAAGAAAGAAGACTTTTGCCGCTTCCTCGTGAAGTCTACACAGCTTCTGCTCTGCATCTACCCGGTTTATCGAAAGCAAACGTGTTTTCGGGAAATCAATTATAAGTGATTTTTTTTCACCATCCATCTCCGAAATTCAGGAGTCTACAGTAGATTCGTCAGGATGAAGTAGTGTAGCAGTCCATTTTCTCTGTTTACCCATGCATGGAAACGGCACATTGATTTCTTCGTGTTAATGTATTTTTTATCATTTTTTTTCAGCTTTGGGAGCAAACGCAGATGAAGAAATTCAAATACTCAAAAAGCCCACATCAATCTCGGACCAAGAATCTTATCAAAACTTAGATATGTCCAGGTACACCTTCTTCCATATTTTGTTTATTGACCCTTATAGGACACTACATTTTGTACAGGGTGCGGCAAAACAGACAGTGCAGTTTTGAAAGGCCGGTACATCCCGTGTGGTGGGGTAGGAACCTGGGAGTGGTCTCATTGTGTAAGGAGGGTCTTGCCGTTTTCAGTCGTTGCCATGGTTTGGTCCAGACAACACCGGGGCTTTTCCGTTCGCACGTACTTGAAAATGGCCGTTCTGTCATCGC
Source organism: Lepidostoma basale (assembly GCA_022606425.2). Classification (NCBI taxonomy): domain Eukaryota; kingdom Metazoa; phylum Arthropoda; class Insecta; order Trichoptera; family Lepidostomatidae; genus Lepidostoma; species Lepidostoma basale. Next base: position 867,516 of record JAHDVF020001163.1, read on the forward strand.
CACCCAGCGTACAAAATAATGCAAGGCACATTTAGATGGTTTGGACACATATAAATAATGAATGACATACTTATGTGCTAAAAGGATGCATGACAATAATTGAAATGCTAATGTCAGAAAGTAATGTAGAACGGAAGTAAATATCTTCTTCTTCTTCTTCTTCCTTGCTGCAGACCTATGTGGTCTGTTATCCAGAGTGTTGCTCCTCCTGTGAGGTTGATTCCCAGCTGTCCTTCCATCTTTTAGGAGGTCTTCCACGAGGATGAGTCCCATGAGGCTGATTATGTAATGCAATATAGGGGAGTCTGGTGGTGTCCATTCTTTGAACATGACTGTACCAGTCCCTTTTTCACTGTCTGTTCCATCTTATAATATCCTCAACCTCATATATCTCTCTTATTCCGGTGTTCCTCACGCGATCTCTCAGTGTCTTGCCTGTAATCGTTCTCAGTGTCTTCATTTTTGAAGTCCTCGAAACTTGTTTGGTCCTTACTGTGTCTGCCCTTGCTTCGACGCCATATGTTATTATTGGACTTACGCATGGTTTATAGATTCTCATCTTACTCTTAATGGCCATGTCTTTGTTTTTCCGTATTGTGGATTTTAGAGCGCCAGAGATTGCAGCTGCCTTGTTTGCTTGGGCTTGTATTTCTTCCCGCAGATCAGCTCCTCCCACCAGGTCTATGCCTATATACTCAAAGGTCCTGACCTGTTCTATGGGTTGATTTTCTATAACCAGGTTACATGTTTCGGAAAAGGTTAAAATATAATGATATAAAATAATATATCATAACAAATAATGTTCTTTTCTATAGTGCACATGTCAGCTGGATGATCAGGACTTTTGTGTTTATTAGAGATGCTTTCTTCAAAGTAATAGTCAACGTCAGAGGGTTTTGACGTAATGAAAAATAAGATTGCTGATTTAATAATTACATATATCGTCTTTCAGAATTCAAGACCGGACGCCCAAGAAGACGGGCAGTACTCTCACCGTTCAACGGGTTGGCTCTGGTATGTTTTATTTATCTATTATTCGTACACCGAGAGTTGGGATTTTACGATTCGACGTGGGATTTCTTCGGTATTTATTTATCATCGAGAGATCGTGAAGTGTTATTCTTTAAGAGATTCGATCTGGAATGAGTTTGTAATTTGTCAAAATAGATTGCACGTTTTATTCCGTTGGTTATTCACACTTCTCGTTTATTTTTGTTGATTTTTCAAAGATATCACATTCGTTGACATTTAAAATATTTTGAAATGATCGTTAAAGTTTCTCACGTTTACCACTTTTTTATAGATTGTTTAATCTTATTGCACTTTCACCCCTTTATTCATATATTATAGATTCTCGCCATTCCGTTTTTTTCGATATTTCAAACTTTTTGCATTTTTCCTGTTTTTAAATGATTTTTCCAAATTATTATTATCATTATTATTATTATTTTATAAATATACTAGCGGACCCAACAGACGTTGTCCTGCCCAAACGTTGGCTTGCCTACTATTAGTTGGTTCAGCAAACGTTTTTTCGATAAACTATTTACTCAATACGCACGCAATTGTGATACATACCCTACATGGAATGAACTTCCCAGAAAGTTTTAACAGTCACCTACCGGGTCTATTTGTCAATCTGAACCATCCTGGGACCCACTTAAACACATTTCATCAAAATCGGTCCAACTACATACGCCAGTACATAAGAATTATATATATGTAAAGATTGTAACAATTGCCTTTTAAATATAATTTTTTATCGTATAACAATTGCTCCCTGGTAATTTTAACCATTGTAACTTCTCAAAATTCGCCCCCTTTTAATTAAATTGTTCAAAATCATCACAACAGTCCCCTGTTTTTCATTAATTTGTTCTAACTTATCACAATTTTCCCCTCATTAAATATTTTTTATTAAACTTATCACAATTCCCCTTTTTTTAAAAGATTGTTCTAAGTCATCTCAATCAAACCTTTTAAAATAGATTATCACTATTCCTCTTTAATTGATTTTCAAACCTACGCAATCTGCATTTAAAATAAAGAGTAGTTTTAACCTTTTGCAATTTTCCATTTTGAATCGATTATGCATTTGCAATTCTCTATTTTGAATCGATTGTCCATTTGCAATTCTCTGTTTTGAATCGATCAACCATTTGCAATTCTCCATTTTGAATTGATTATCCATTTGCAATTCTCTGTTTTGAATCGATCGTCCATTTGCAATTCTCTATTTTGAATCGATCATCCAATTGCAATTCTCCACTTTGAATCGATTATCTATTTGCAATTCTCCATTTTGAATCGATTTTCCATTTGCAATTCTCTATTTTAAATCGATCGTCCATTTGCTATTTTCTATTTTGAATCGATTGTCCATTTGCAATTCTCTATTTTAAATCGATCATTCATATGCAATTCTCTAATTTAAATCAATCGTCCATTTGTAATTCTCCATTTTGAATCGATTATCCATTTGCAATTCTCTATATTGAATCGATTGTCCATTTGCAATTCTCTATTTTGAATCGGTTATCCATTTGCAATTATCCATTTTGAATCGATTATCCATTTGCAATTCTCCATTTAGAATCGATTGCCATTTGCAATTCTCCGTTTTAAATCGATCGTCCTTTTACAAATCTCCGTTTTGAAAAAATTATCCATTTAGAAACGATTGCCATTTGCAATTCTCCAATTTAAATCAATCGTCCATTTGGAAATCTCATTTTTAAATCAATTATCCATTTGCAATTTTCTGTTTTGAATCGATCGTCCATTTGCAATTCTCCAATTTTGAATCGATTGTCCATTTGCAATTCTTTGTTTTGAATCGATCGTCCATTTGCAATTCTCCATTTTGAATCAATCGTCCATTCGCAATTCTCCAATTTAGAATCTATTATCCATTTAGAAACGATTGCCATTTGCAATTCTCCATTTTGAATCAATTATCCATTTGCAATTCTCTATTTTAAATCGATCGTCCATTTGCATTTCTCTATTTTAAATCAATCGTCCATTTGCAATTCTCTATTTTGAATCGATTGTCCATTTGTAATTCTTTGTTTTGAATCGATCGTCCATTTGCAATTCTCGATCGTCCAAACTTATAGCCACGGCACCCGCATTCGTCCGCCATCCCCATTCATCACCGTCATCTCGCCTCCACCTTCCGCACTCCATCTCACGTAGCCCACTCTGGTCACCCCTCGATCCGAGGGGGAATGATGAACTCACGCGGCTGTGAACATTGCAGGTGGCAACCCCAGGTTATTGAGGAAACAATCCTCGGGCGGCAGCGTGGATAGTGGTCGACATTCCATTGCGAGTCCCTTTCTGAGTAGAGGTGAGTTATCCGAGATTCAATCTCGCCGATAGATTGCACGCCATCCTACCCTTCTCTTCATATCTCTTCTAGAGACACCTTTTCTTCATTTAGACATCAATCAAACTCAATATTTAATAATAAATTAGCCTTTATAAGGCTTCGTTAACCCCTACAGTGCGGCTTACTACATTTGCAGTAAAAAATAACATATTTTTTTTATACAATGATATAAAACTCCGTATTAAATAATTAATACGAATGAAAATATCTTTGACGACGACCTTCTTGGCCGAGTGGTAAGTGCATTGTCCTCCATCCCGAAGGTTCCGGGTTCGATTCCCGGCGAGGGCAGCGTGATTGTCACACTGTATTTGGTCTGGTGTAGAATTTACGTGATAATAAAATGGCGATAGATTAGCTACCTATCACATGTCACGAGAATCATTATGATAGCTATAATACCCTTTACATCGATTTGGCTCATGCTGTCATGATGTAAACAGCGATTCAACAAAATAATAATAATGGGTAAAGTGGAGGAACATCAGGTAGTTGGTAGAATGCATTTGTCCTGGCTGCGGAACATAAAAGAATGGACAGAAATGATAAGAATACAGAACCTGTTCCAAGTGGCGCAGGACAGAGATGCCTTTGCTGCAGTGATCGCCTACGATAGGGGAACCTGACACGGCACCAAAAGAAGAAGTTTCTTTGTACTAAATTGTATGTAGTATTATTTTGATCTGGGACTATATCTGTGAGCTGTAAATACAGCCTAATTCATCCCTTTTTTTTTACTGCAAATGAAGCAAGCCGCACGACGGAGGTTAAACTACAATATGTATGTTAACCGTTTGAGTACTTTGCGAATTTTTGTAACCTGTCCTAGACCGGCGTAAATATTAGAATTCGAAATGGTTTTGTATAATAATGAATTATGGTTAAAATTAGATTTTTTTTAAACCCTTTTCGCTCCGGAATTTTGCGTACAGATCAGCAGTAAATTTAATTTTATTATCAAAGTTGGCATTGCAATAACATAAAAGGTAAGAGGCAGTGCATAATTCTTGTCAACCCTTGTGTATGGAAGTGAAACAAGGAACTGGCAAAAGAAGTATGAAAGTAGAATAAATGCAGTAGAAATTAGTTCTCTTAGACAAATCTGTATATCAAATATTTGTGAATGTATACTTATACCTGTATACGAAATCCTGGATTTACACCAAAGGGCGGTTAATTCAATTTTTTTTTAATTGTATCTCAATAGAGACGAAGACGTAAACTGGAAACTGAACATGGATGATCAAGGTGTTTACAGGACTTATGACCTGTCATTGGTTGGGTTAAGCGCACGCTTTATGTAATTACAACATTCCCCATTCCACCTTTGTTATTTGTGATCATGCATGACAAATTTTGGAAGATGTATATATACTTCAAAATCCATATTTATCTTCACGTGTCAGTTTCAGTCAGCCATCTATGTAGATTTGGTTGCACTTGTGAATTTTTCACGTGAAGATAGATATGGATTTTGAAGTATATATACATCTTCCAAAAATTTGTCATGCATGATTACAATAACAAAGATGGAATGGGGAATGTTGTAATTACATAAAGCGTGCGCTTAACCCAACCAATGACAGGTCATAAGTCCTGTAAACACCTTGATCATCCATGTTCAGTTTCCAGTTTACGTCTTCGTCTCTATTGAGATACAATTAAAAAAAAAAAATCTGTATATGACTAGATGTTCAAAACTAATGGAGATATTATAAGATAGAGATAATTGCATACAAACCTGACACTGCGATTGCAGTTAACAGTACCACAAGTTTGATTTTCGGCCAATGGAAAATCAGTGTCCCGTTCACCAGAAAATATATTACTAGATGATACAAACTGACACTACAATTGCAGTTTACAGTAACGCACGTCTGATTTTTACCACTGAAAAGGCAGTGTCTCGTTCACTAGAAAATATATTACTAGATGATACAAACTGACACTGCAATTGCAGTTTAGAGAACCACATTTTTTTAATACTGAAAAAGCAGTGTCCCGTTCACCAGAAAATATATTACTAGATGATAAAAACTGACACTGCAATTGCAGTTTATAGAACTACATACTTGATTTTTTACCACTGAAAAAGCAGTGTCCCGTTAATTGAAAATATATTACTTGATTATACAAACGGACACTGCAATTTTAGTTTACGGAACTGCAGAACTTTTTTTTTACCACTTAAAAAGCAGTGTTCCATTCACCAGAAAAGATATTATTAGATGATACAAATTGGCACTGCAATTGCAGTTTACAGTAACGCACGTCTGATTTTTACCACTGAAAAAGCAGTGTCCTGTTCACTAGAAAAGATTACTAGATGATACAAACTGGCACTGAAATTGCAGTTTACAGTACCGCATGTCTGATTTTTAGCACTGCAAAATCAGTGTCCCGTTCACTAGCAGATATATTACTCTATACTACACACATTTTTGACACTGCAATAGCAGTTTCCTGTTTCCACGAGAGATATAAATCATATAACAATATTTCTGGAAAATTCCTATTTAAAAAAAAATACTAATTCGTCTTCTACAATAAATATATGTCTATAAGTAGTGTATGATAGAGTGTCAAATAAAAATATAAGATATGAATGCTGTGCGAATGAAAGTGTTATGAACAAAATAACGAAAGGTCCATTAACCCTTAACGTACCGTGTTCAAAACAAAACGCTCGCTCCCATGTGGTCAATTCAGTTTACCGCTAACTTTATCTAAATATCAAGCATATGACTCGATGAATCAAAATTTAATTTATGTCATCTTGTAGGGAATTTCATTAGAATAGATCGATATCTATAACATACATGGATTATTTGAAAAACATATCATTATTAATTTTTTTCTGGAACCATGCGATTTCTGATATGGAATGCCACAGCATATGAGCAACTGACACCAAGTATGAACTTGTCTCGCCCCGCCGCGCCGTGGCGCTATAATTTTACGTATGATAAAGGCACCTAGGCAAAATGTATAGTACGTTCAAGACAACGAGTACGTATTAATATTTGTCCCTTTTGGTAAAGTGTTAATATTTTCACAGTTCTGATATTATTAAGTTGCGTGCTGCGTTTCCGTCCACAGTCGGTATTATTACGTACCTATGAGAAAAGGCCAAACATATAATTTATAATACGTTCAAAACAGCGAGTAAGTATTTGTCACTTTTGATAAAGTTGTAAATATTAGCAAAACAAATTCTATCTTAACACGAATGAAGGTGAGGGCAGTCTTAGAAAATATTTTTTTTTGGGATGAAGGAAGTAATTTTTTGCTTTTTTTTTTATTACGAAATATTGAGAACACTTCAATGGAGGATTACAATTTTTTTAATAATATTAGGGTCCATAGGTTTTAAGAAAATCAACTTTAAATTGGCAGTGGAAACTCAATTGACCACATGGCAACGCGACGGTTAAGATGGTTTGAAGACACGGAAAGAATGAATGAAGAAAGAATGATAAAGGAAGTGTATGTTAATAATAACAGAACAAGAAATAGGGAAAGATCGAGGAAAACGTGACACAAACAAATATTAAATGTCGGCCACGAGGAGTCAGAGAAATCGACGTGCTTACACGGCGTATGAAATAGAGGAATCAAGTGAAGTATGTCAGGAAAGACTGGTGCATTCTTTCTGTCTATCTCTTTGGAGAGACACAGTAATTGACACATGGAAATAACAAATGAGTTGGATAACTGAAGGGTGAACGCATGATGAAGATAGTCTAAGATAATACTGCAAATTTAGTACGAAATCGGATGTTTAAAATGTTAGGATTTGAAAGATTAATACGAGGATATATGTGATACACTGTATGATACCCCGTTCGACTGCCATTTTCATCCATCGACGTCTAGCAATCCTTACAATATCATCAGTCAAGCGGGCTAGAGAGGATGTCCAACTCTACAGAATCCTGTACGTGGTCTCCACTCCTCATTCTCTAACAAATCTGGCCAGCCCACTGCCACTTCAGCCCGACTATCCGCAGAGCTACCTCAGTAAACTTTGTTACGTTGAATAAATTCTAAGAATTATAGCATATAGATTGGAGTGACATCTCCAGGCGGTTTCTAGCAATGCGGTAAATGGCGGTAGCCTTTCACATTGCGTTAAAAATATCTTCTGCTTAATGCTTAAAATACAATCTTCATAGATGGCGTTAGTGTGTAGATTGAATATCATCATCATCATCATCCTAAGCTCGACAGCTCTGGGTGGGCCTTGGCTGAATCCAGGAGCTGGCTCCTTGGATTTTTCGTAACAAGTTTGTTTTTCTAGGATAAGGTTGTTAGCCTTACGCCAAACCCCCTACCAGGAGGACCAGGGTTTTTCTGTAGGGGTTTTCCTTCCCTTAGCTGGGGGGTTCCAGTTTTATGGCGCTGGAAACCCGCCATTCATCCTCTCCTATCTGCTATGGCTGATGGTATTGCCAGTGGCCACATTGCCCAGGGCTCGCGGGGCCTATGAGACCACTCGTGGACGCTAGGAGTAGGACTATTGGTAGTGTTGCTGATGGTATGCAACTGTGGCGTTACACGGTATTTAGGTGACACATATTTGCCAGCAAAATATGTATCTCCGTGACCCTACCAAAATTTGAGCCCCGTAGATTGAATATACTACCATCTAAAGGGTGGTGTTGGAGATTAACATATATACAACTTCCAAAAATTTGTCAGACATGGTGGTCATAAGAAAAAATAAGGTGGAATGGGGAATGTTGTATTACATAAAGCGTGCGCTTAACCCAACCAATGACAGGTCATAAGTCCTGTAAACACCTTGATCAACCATATTCTGTTTCCGATTTGCATCTTCGTCTCTATTGAGATACAATTGATTCTTGAATAAATTCATTTCTAATTCTGATTTAAGATTAATCATGCATCGCTCTTTCTATGGCGTGTTGGATAACCCTGAACTTATACACTAGACTAGTCAACGTCCACTTGTTATAAGATTTCAAATAGAGGAAAATGATGTTTACGTACAAGATGATGTTGTCGCAGATAACAGCGCAGAGGTGGTGAATGACCCCCTGGACCCAGCGGAGTTGAACTCCTTCATCAAGGAGGGCCTCAACAAGAACCACAGGTATCGCGTCGCGCTGCTCAGGCTGGAAGAGGAGATCATGAACTTCATAAGGGACACCAAGTGAGTTCGCCTTCGCCCCTTTCCACCCGACGGCTGCGACGCTTCTTTCAACTAATCCATCCGCACGCCCCCTCGATACGATGGGGCATCTATCTACCATCATCTAGACAACTCTCCGCTAGCAAGGAATCAGTGAAATGAAGATTCCTTGCTAAAAGGGTACCGACCGCTTACCAGAGGCTGTTATAGGATGCAGCGGCGCTTATTCGTCATCCTCGCACTTTCATATCTTGGATGGGGAACAAGCCTAGGAATTGAATGAGCGAGTTTGATGAAAGGGTGCACTATAACAGCCTCGGGTAAGTGGTGTGTACCCTTCTAGCAAGCGATGTATTACACTTCTTGGTCTTCTCTTGCAAGTATTTACTCAGTGAAAAGAACTTGAATGGTTGAAGTAAAAATAGTCATAAATTCAAACTAAGTATGCAGTTTCATTCTATATGTAATATAGAATGATGCAGCTTAATTCTATATACAATAAAGAATGATGCAGTTTCATTCTATATGCAATATAGAATGTTGCAGTTTCATTCTATACACAATATAGAATAATGCAGCTTCATTCTATATGCAATCTAGAATGATGCAGTTTCATTCTATATGCAATATAGAATGAAACTCCATGCTTGCAAGGGGAGGGCACGATCTAGAAAATTGATTTTAGGGTGGGATTTTACAGGATTGTAGCACCCCCTAACAGTCATCCATAGTCAAAGTAAGAAAGAAAGGTCAAATCAAATCAAATCAGTTTATTAACTCAAAAGACATTACAAACAGGAAAATGTTTAAAGCATTTATTAAGTACAGGTAAAATATTATAAAAATAGAACATAGTACCAGGTACGCATTAGAGATGGTTCGACATTAGGAAGACAAGATACTTTCTAAAGTCAAGAGTATTTGTCCCCTGAACGTACCTTCACTAATATGAAAGACGTCGATCTCCGAGGAGACCGCGTTCAGCAGACTAATTGCTCTTCCCACTGGTGTCACCAGAGGCAGATTGGTTCTGGTGGCCGGTTGGTAAAACAATCTGTGCTGTCGCTGTCGGAGAAATCTATCAGGGACAGAAAGCACAATAGCTATCCGATTTCTAGCTTATATATTGTAAATATTGCCCCTAGTATCAATAGCTAGGTGGCTGAGCCGATAGCGCTTGCCTTCTCTATATCGCTGGACGCATGGTCTCTGGTTCAAATCCCGCGTCATGCATATTTTTTAAGAACGGTGAAAAGTATGAAGGCTTTTTTTTCTTTCTACAAATTAGATAGCTATTGTGCGTCTTACTTTGACTATGGACAACTCTTAGGGAGTACTGCTATTCTGAAAAATCACATTCCAAAATTGATTTCTTATTTTTTCTTCTTCATATTTTGTGTCTATTTTACTTCAACCATTCGCTTGTGGAAGCTGTCTCGCTAGAGGACTTCGATCAGTAGATTATTTAGAAAATAACATTTTTAGCTAACCCTATAGATCACCCATATGCTGTTTTTTCATAATATTTTTTTTATTTACATTTTAACTCTAATATTTTTTTTATCTAATATAAAATCTAACGCTTGGATATACTCACTATTATCTATACAAATATATTTAAATAATGGTTTCACGAACAATGTGAACAGAACAGAATTCGGAAGCATAGAAGGTCTTACGACGGTTCAGATCTTTCATTTTATTTGCACGGGTACTTCGCTGTCACAAAGTACTTTTGAAAGGGCATACCATTAAAGCCATCCCACATTGATTCTATGCTCTACGTCGTTTTTGATCATGCCATCATTGGTAAGAACGGAACCGAGATGTCTGAAGTGGTCCACCTTTGTGACCGTCCTCTCCTGGAACTAGGCCTCCACTCTTATTTTCCATTCCCTTTTATCCTGAGCCATCCGCATCCAGGCACTTCTCGCACTCTTCCGGATATTGTTGCGCCAACTTTGCAACTTTGGGCGCCTAACCCCACGGTTTGCCGCTTTCGGGCATCAGCACAGCAGTCGCCTTGTCCACTTTTCATCTGGGTTACCAGCGAGATGTCCCCCTAAAGCCAATTAAAGGTTGTGACCAACTCGATGACATCAGAGACCGTATGTCCTTATTTCTGACTGTTCTTGTTGTTACTTTTTAGTGACATTATCACTATGGCTTAAACAGCTTTTGAACATTCTTGGGACTGTGATGGTCACCGAGTGACCAGTTCCAGTTTAGGGTTATTCGGTTTTAAATTGAATTTTGCACATAGATACTAGACTAAACCATCGATGCATGTGATCTGTAGCCAAGTAGTTTAACAGTCGTGTATATAGAATGCTATAAATGACTTCACACTTAACATTCTCAATGGTGTCCCCCTTGTGGCCATGGCGAGCTTTGGTTTTTCTTTTTCTTCTCCTTTTGCTTCTTCTTCTTAATCTTCTTTATCTTTTTCTACTACCTTTTCTTTTACTTCTTTTTCCGCTTCTTTTTATTCTTCTTTTTCTTCTTTTTCTTCTTCTTTTTTTCTTCTGTTCTTCTTTTTCTTTTCTTCTTCTTTTCTCTTTCTTTATTTCTTTTTCTTCTTTTCTTCTTCTTCTCTTCTTCTTCTCTTCTTCTTCTTTTCTTCTTCTTTCTTCTTCTTTTCTTCTTCTTCTTTTCACACCCCCATGGTGCATAGGGCCTCAAAGATTCCCCTCCATCCGACTCTATTGCACGCCGGATGATTCTTTTTGAGATAATTTTTTCCCTTCTTCTTCTTCCTTTTCTTCTTCTTTTTCTTCTTCTTTTTCTTTTTCTGTTTCTTCTTCTTTTTCTTCTTCTTTTTCTTCTCCTTTTATTCTTCATTTTGATTTCTTCATATTGTTTTCTTCTTTCTTCTTCTTCTTTCTTCTTCTTTCTTCTTCTTTCTTCTTCTTCTTTCTTCTTCTTTCTTCTTCTTCTTTCTTCTTCTTCTTTTCTTTTTCTTCTCTTCTTCTTCTTTTCTTCTTCTTTTCCTATCACACTCCCATGGTGCATAGAGCCTCAAAGATTCCCTTCCATCCGACTATTACACGCCTGATGCATAATAGCCCTGCAGGATTCTTCTCCAAATGTCTCTAGCTCTACCTTGCTTCCACTTTCCACCCATAGGAGACCAGTCTAGTGCGTCTTGAGCGATGCCGGCTGGGTTCCGTCTCAGGGTGTGACCGATCCATAGCCATTTGCGCCTAGCGACTTGTTCTTTGATCCGCCTTTCGCCTGCCATGGCCCACAAAAAGGCATTTGACATACCCCTATTTATAAACACCGAAAGTTTTCCAATAACGTCCGTGGTAGATTTTCAAGTCTTGGGCTTTGGCTACCTTTGGTAATATGACAGTGAATGCTGGAATCTGTAAATATTGCATTGATTGGTAAATAACCGAGTCTAGAATTTATTATTTGTTTTTGAAAATGGTCTCATAGTGTCACGGTAGTTTTTATTTATTCACTTTCACCATTTCATCTATCACTATCTTTTAACCGTGTGCTCAATACTGTAACTATGTAACTAAAAATGATCTATTCTGAGAGATTGTCATTTTAGTTTTGAGGTCAAATGATTACCATGTCTACTAAGGTTCTAAGCTAGAGAAGTGTAGTTTTCTGTTACTCAAATCGGACAGAAGCTTAGGGTGAAATCAAAACTCTTTTGTAATTGCAGATATCTGCTTTAAGCATTATTTTCATTCAAGATACCTTTTTATAGCACTTTATAGCGAGCAATTCGCTCTTCGATGAGAAATTTTCCCTTTGATGAGCAATTCGCTCTTCGATGACCAATTCAACATTCGATGAGCAATTCGTCCTTGGACTCAAATCAGTTTATTAACTCAAAAGACATTACAAACAGCAAAATGTTTAAGGGATTAATTGGACGAGCAGTACCCCCTTCCATTAGCAATTCGCGCTTGGCCAAGCAATTCGTCCTTCAATGGGCAATTTGCCTTCTGATTAGCAATTCGTCCTTCAATGAGCAATTCGCCCTTCGATGAGCAATTTGTCCTCATATGAGCAGTACCCCTTTCCATGAGTAATTCGCTCTTGGGCAAGCAATTCGTCGTTCAATGGGCAATTTACCTTTTAGTTAGCAATTCGTCCTTCAATGAGCAATTCGCCCTTCAATGAGCAATTTGCTTTTTGATGAGAAATTTATCCTTCGATATGCAATTTGCCTTTTGATGAGCAATTCACCCTTCTATGAGCAATTTATTCTTATATTAACAATTTATCCTTCGATGACCAATATAACCTTCGATTAGTTATTCACCCTTCGATGACCAATTCACGCTTCGATGAGCAATTTGTCCTTCGATGACCAATTCACCCTTCGATTAGCATTTTCCTCACAAATTACCAATTTTCCCTTCTAGGAGCAATTCGCCTTTGGACGAGCAATTCGCCCTAGGACGAGCAATTTGATCTTCGACATTAAAATTGTGTAATTACGAGTACCTAGTTTAAGTATTGAGCTCACGATATATATAATACTTTTAGTAGTGTATTGATTAGAAAGATTCATTCTTCAAGCCGTGTGTGGGGGGTATTTAATTTGAGTGCTGTGATTGCAGACGTAACGAAATAAAGTTTGCACGTATCTCGTCGACCGGGGACCTCCTGGTCCAACGCTGCGCCGAGCTCTTCAGCCTGAGATTCGGCCTCGAAGCCAGCCCCGGGAGGCCCATCTGTGTCGCCAAACCGAATCCGGGTAACGATCATTTCAATAAAATAAAAAAGGTTTTTCCACTAACCTTACCTAACCTTTTAAATATTGTTTAATCTAACCTAACCTACTAACAAATATACTTTACTAGTTGCAACCCGTGAAATTTTCACAGAAGTAAAGATTTTCTACCCTTTAAAAATTAATTTTGGCTCATAAAATCTGATTTTGAAAATTTGGTTTGGTTCATATGGTGCTCCCCTCAATTTGGAGATATTTCGTGTATAAGTGAATTGTTTTGGTCAATTTGATTATTGCCGCACTTTATGATAGTTATTTGTGACAAAAAATACGTTTTTACTGTTTTGGCGTTAAAATTATATAAGTTTTTTCGTTTATAAAAAGAATTTTGACAGGTGTAAAAATAAATTTTTCATTTGTTCCAATGACAATTTGAATAAATTCTTCAATAATATTTTTAAGTTCTTGCTGGTGTTGGATTGTTTTAAGTGCCTAATTACAGTAAAATAAAAAATCAGTGGATAACGTGGAATAAAAATTAAATAAACAAATATCCGGATCGTCCAGCTGACGACAGGTGCACCATCTTAAAGAAAATTATGTGTTAAATTATTTTTCTTTGTTATTTTATTTTGTATCATTGTATTTCAGATAATTTGTTTTAGATTTATTATGAAGACGTTGAACGATCGAAGTGTGCGCGGGAGATGCCTTTTGGTGGCGATGAGGTTCGCAACCCATCACACCGCGTCTCTCGCGATGGGGAAAAGAGAAGGATGGAGTGCCGCATCGATTAAAGTGTGGCAGTCCATTCTTTCTGCCTACCCTTTCGGGAAGACGGCGTGATGGTTAGTTAGTTAGTTAGTAAGAATTCCTGTTCTGCTTTTGTTTTCTACACTTCTGTCATGCAACAATAATCAGAATAAAATTCAAGAGAATTATTTATTAAGTATTTCTCTCTCGCTCTCTTGTATTCTAAATATTCTCAGGACGGACAGTCAGTCTCCCGCCTTGTTCGAGTTTGGACGTATCATCTCGTTAGTTTGAACCTGTCATTGTTTATTCGAGATTATCCGGAACACCACCGGTCCCAATTAGTACGGATAAATGTAGTTCTAATGTGTTATCATATTAAATTATTTAAAAAGGTTCTAACTTAACGCATTGAAATATTTTTTAAATTTCTTATTTTAAATATCTTCTTCTTCCCTTTTGGTAGACTCAGGAGTCTGTTATTTCAGGCGGGTCCTCTTGAGATGCTGAACTCCAGCTTTCTCTCCACCGTTTCGGGGGTCTTCCTGGTCGGCGTTGTCCGTATAGCGTTCCATGGAGAGCTATGTGTGGTATTCTATTTGAGCTCATCCTTTCTACGTGTTGATGCCAGTATCGCCGTCTTTGACGTCCCCATCTGACCACATCTTCGACCTCGCAGATTTCTCGGATTGCTGTATTCCTAACTCGATCGCGTAGGGTCTTGCCAGTTATAGCGCGGAGCGTTTTCATCTCGGTTGTCCTGAGCATGCTCTTTGTCTTGACAGTGTCTGCCCTCGATTCAATGCCATATGTGAGGATTGGTCACACACAGGTCTTATAGATGCGTACCTTGCTGTCAGTCCTCATGTCCTTGTTTCTCCATATGACATCTTTCAGGCAGCCTGCAACTGCTGCAGCCCTATCCACCTGTGACCTTACTTCTCTGGGGAGGTCATTAGAGCTGGTTACTTCGCTTCCGAGATATCTGAATAGGTCCACCTGTTCGATTTCCTCCTGTTTTTAAATATTTTAATTATATATACCTAATAGATTTTAAACTAACTTAACTTCACTAACTTCATTTCACTAACTTAACCTAACCTAACCTAATTTAACCGTTATATGATTTTATTAATACCTTCTATTAAAAAAATAATGCAAATATAACAAGTGAATGCGGTGCAAATGGTTTTGAACAAAATTATGAAAGAGTCATTATGATGGTTTGGACACGTGGAGAGAATAAATGAAGAAAGAATGGTAGAGAAAGTATGTATCGAGGATGTGAATGGAATAAGAAATCGCTTAAGACAGAGGAAAATGTGGCCGGATCAAATCAATCAATTTTAAAAAGTTGTGTGAAGTCGTAGAAATCGATATGCGTGCATGACAGGATGTATAAATTCAGAGGAATCGAGAGAAGTATGTCAGGAAAGAAAAGTGTGGCAGTCCATTCTTTCAACCTGACCTTCGGTGAGATGGCATTTTATTTAAATATATACTGTATTAATTGAAAATTACCAGTTTTGTCAAGTCACTGACTTAATCTAACCTAACATAACACTTTAAAATATTGTTTAATTACTTCTTTTAACTAACATATTTTATTATTATAAAAATTCCGGTTTTATTAAAATCTTTGTGATGTCTGGAGTGACACTATCAAATGTCTGTGATATCTTTGATGTCTGGAGTGACATCAAATGTCTGTGATATCTTTGATGTCTGTAGTGACATTATTAAATGTCTGTGATATCTTTGATGTCTGGAGTGAGATTACCAAATGTCTGTGATATCTTATATCCGGAGTTACATTATCAAATGTCTGTGATATCTTTGATGTCTGGAGTGACGTCAAATGTCGGTAATATCTTTGATGTCTGGATTGACATTATTATATGTTTGTGATATCTTTGATGTTTGGAGTGACATTATCAAATGTCTGTGATATCTTTATTGTCTGGAGTGACATTACCAAATGCCTTTGATATCTTTAATGTCTGGAGTGGCATTAAATGTCTATTTTTGATGTCTGGAGTGACATTATCAAATGTCTGTGATATCTTTGATGTCTGGAGTGACATCAAATGTCTGTAATATCTTTAATGTCTGGAGTGACCTCAAATGTGACATTACCAAATGTCTGTGATATCTTTGATGTCTGGAGTAACATTGGGGTTCGGATGGGTAGTAGGGCTACAATGGAGTATGCTTCGCTGGAAAGTATGGCCCTAAAAATATTGCTATCCAGCTTCCTCGAGTAGTCTCTTAGGCCCTGCGAACCCCGGGCAATGTGACCACTGTCATAGCAGATAGAGAGAGCGAAAATCCTCCAGAAAAGGCAAGGGGAAACCATTCTGGGCAAACTTCCCAGGACATCACTCTGAAACATCTGGACATCACTATGAATCACAGGACAGAGAGACCTATGCCAGGATGGATAGCTGACGTTGGAGGGACCTGACAGGGCACTCCAAGAAGAAGAAATAACATCAATATCTGTTATACAGGTATCTTTGATGTCTGGAGTGACTCACCAAATGTCTGTGATATCTTTGATGTCTGGATGACATCACCAAATGTCTGTGACATCTTTGATGTCTGGAGTGATATTATCAATTGTTATGTTAGGCACAATTGAACAATCAAACTATACTAATAAACTTCTGGCAGTAATGAAATGTTTGTGAGTTGAATGCCCTTTTTAAAAAAAAAAGCATTTAGTTTATAACGTGGGTTTGAATCCAATGGAAGATTTATTTTTATGAATGGATGAAGGGAAAAGGTTATAAAACATATGTATGAGTAGTGTGAATTGAGAAAGGCTGAGGGAACCATGGTATGATCAAATTAATCAACCACCAAAAGGTGGCCGTGTTTGAAGTCGGAAATATCGAAGATCGTTTGTGCAGCGATGTGAATGTGTAGGAATTTCGAGAGGTTATGTCAGGATTGAAAATTGTGGTAGTCAATCCTTGAATCAGAAACGTCACATTGGTAACTTGGTTAATAAAGAATGTTTTTCTCCTGTTTCAGGTGCTTACCTAAGGATTCCTTCGATATGTCCCTTCCAACAGTGGTGTAAGGTCAACTTCAACAATGTACGGGACCCTTCGCCCCCAGCCAAGTGAGTTATCAACTTTTATGGTTTTATGATATCTAAAAATAAACACTGCATAAAACGCTGATTAGTGCAGTTCTAACATATGCCTCGGAGACTTGGACACTCACTAAACGTGATGAAATGTCCGACTCTATCCCACGGCATTTCTTTTAGGAATGCTCGGAACCAATTATTTACAGCTTCGAAGAGATGGGCATCTCATAACCCATTTCTTTAAATTAATCAGGGGATATTTCGAGAACTCGGCCGTGCTAGAGGGTGTTGGTCTTTTTGTCCCTGATAGATTTCTCCGATAGCGACAGCACAGATTGTTTTACCAACCGGCCACCAGAACCAATCTGCCTCTGGTGACACCGGTGGGAAGAGCAATTAGTCTGCTGAACGCGGTCTCCTCGGAGATCGACGTCTTTTATATTAGTGAAGGTACGTTCAGGGGACAAACACTCTTGACTTTAGAAAGTATCTTGTCTTCCTAATGTCGAACCATCTCTAATGCGTTCCTGGTACTTTGTTGTATTTTTATAATATTTTACCTCTACTTAAAAGATGCCTTAAACATTTTCCTGTTTGTAATGTCTTTTGAGTTAATAAACTGATTTGATTTGATTTGATTTGATTTGATTTGAAATAAAGATTAACTGCACGAAAGGAAGATCCTCCGCAGAATCTCCGGACCCATTAACTCGTAAGCTGCGGATCACATGCATAGTCGTTTTTCACTTTTATGTACTAGTAATTTGGTTTTAGGCAGACATAAAAAAAACTTGCGAAATATAGAATATCGTTCGGTGGAGTAGATTCAAGAGAAGATAATGGAGGGATCATGTAGCCAGAATGGATAGTGACAGACTTGCATATTCAGTCACCGTCCGCCTGGAAGACCACCTAAGAGATGGAGGGAGAGCTAGACCTCATCATTCGATGGAGACGTGCATCTCTGCTACAGATCGTCAGATCTATTAAAAAATAAAGAGGAAGACTCCATTCACAGGTGAAAACTTGGAGCAAGTAGTTGAGTTTGTGTATTTAGGTAGTATGTTTACAAGAGATGGGAGAGTGGAGAGGGATATTGAAAGAAGGGTTGGAGCAGGCAACAAAGTGAATGGTGCACTTAAAGTTGTCATCGCAAACAAAAACCTATCCAAAAAAGCTAGAATGGCAGTGCACAATGGTGTTCTTCTACCGACCCTTATGTATGGAAGCGAAGCATGGAACTGGCAAAAAGAAGGATGAAAGTAGAATAAATGCAGTAGAAATGAGATCTCTTAGACGAATGTGTGGATACTCTGTGTATGATAGAGTGTCGAATGAAAATATAAGAAGTGAATGCGGTGCGAATGATGGTGTCATGAACAAAATAATGAAAGGATCATTAAGATGGTTTGGACATATGGAAAGAATGAATGAAGAAAGAATGGTAAAAAAATTATATGTTAATGATGTAAATGGTACCAGAAATAGAGGAAGACCGAGGAAAACGTGGCACGATCAAATAAATCAAATATTGAATGTCGGCCATGTGAGGAGTCAGAGAAATCGACGCGCGTGCATGACACGATGTATGAATGTTGAGGAAGCGAGAGAAATATGTCAGGAAAGAAAGGTGTGGCAGTCCATTCTTTCTGCCTACCCCTTTGGGGAGACGGCGTGATGGTTAGTTAGTTAGTTAGTTAAGACTCCATTCTCCTTGAATACCCTTTCCACATTTATCATCATAACTAACTAACTAACCATCACGCCATTTCCCCGGAGGGGTAGGCAGTTTATCATCATTCTTTTTAATATTCAAATCAAATCAGTTTATTTTATCAACTGACATTACAAACAAAATTAATGTTTAGGGCATCTATTGAGAACAGGTAAAATATTGCATGAGAGATGGTTCAACTTTAGAAAGACGAGATACTTTCTAAAGTCAAGTAATACAGGGTGCGGCAGTGCAGACAGTGCAGTTTTGAAAGGCCGGTACATCCCGTGTGGCGGGGGTAGGAACCTGGGAGTGGTCTCATTATATCGGGAGGGTCTTGCCGTTTTCACCCGCGCCTCGTCTCTCTGAGGGGTGACGTGGGATGGCCCGCGCGCTCACCTGATTTAAGCATTTGCAACTTTTTCCTGTAGGGTTATCTGAAGGAAAACGTTTTTAAACATCGACCTCAAACCTTGGAAGAACTTAAGGATCGAATTCTGGAGGAAATCACCGCTATGCCCTTCGAGATGTGCCAAAATGCAGCCGAAAACTTCAGAAATCGCCTTCATCAATGTATCACTGCTGGTGGCCATCATCTTTCTGATGTCATCTTCAAGACTTGATGCGTAAAACGGGCACGATGTACCAAATAAAAAAATTAATCTCATTTCTGTAAGTTGCGCCGTTTTTTTTATTTTAAAGCCCTTCAAAACTGCACTGTTTCCTCTGCCGCACCCTGTATGAAAGACGCTGATCTCCGAGGAGACTGATTGCTCTTCCCATAGGTGTCACCAATATGGCATATTTAAGACACATTCTCCACAACGAAAAATACGATTTCCTGCGCTTCATCATGAGAAGAAAGACTGATGGTATTTGTGATATCGGAAGTCGGCCGATGTCCTGACTAAGAAACATCAGAGAGTAGACCGAAATCCAGAGGGTCAGAGAATTGTTCCGGTTAGCAGAATTTTTATGTATTTTTGTTGCCAGGTCGATCCTGAAGCGTGAGGCACACTCGCTGGACGAAGAAGCCGCCGCTCTGGTGCAGCCACGGCCCACGCTTCGCTCCAAGAGCTACGAGGAACGCGAGGAGGACTACTGCAAGGCAAGGAAGAGGATATTCGATGGTGTGAGTTGGGTTAGGTTGGGTTATTTCGATATAGTGTGGCGTGGTTCATTATTCAATACTGTATGTTGGGACATCTTCGAAATCCGCGTATTTTGGTGAAACTAAGTCATCATTGCTGCAAATAGAAATATATCCATCGAAGAAACGATGGCAATATGTTTTTTTAAGACTTTGTAAAAATACGTGTGACTCGTCTTTCCTTAAGGACGTTTCGAAGATCGTTGCAGTTTCCATCTTTAAGATAGTTAATACTATAACTACCCTGAAGATGGAGATTGTAACGATCTCCGAAATGTCAGTCGGGAAATATGAGTAACACGTATTTTTCCAAGGTCCTAAAAAACATGACTATCAACCGTGAAAATCTGCGCAATTATTTTACACATAGCATTACATATTCGAGTTCTAGTGCCAACCCTCATGTGTGGAAGTGAAGCTTAAAGCAGAGTAAGAATGAAAGTAGGATTATTACGGTAGAAATGAGAGAACTATAAATGATAGATTACCGAATTACATAATAAGGAAGGAATATATCGTCGGTTCAAAGGTAAAATTCATTAAGTGACATTTAAATTATTTTTTTTTGCAATTTCTGTATCAGACTTGTGAATTCTACGTCAGACAATAACCACCAAGTGTTTACCCACTTTAATAAATACACTTGGTGATTATTTTCTGACGTAAAATTCACAAGTCTGATACATAAATTACAATTTTTTTTTTTTTTTAATGTCACTTAATGAGTTTTACCTTTGAACCGACGATATAAGGGTCATAAATATGAAGGAAAAAGTTCATTTTATATAAATTTTGATAATGACGTGTTTAGCCTTTCTGAATGGCATTATCAAATGTTGACATTTGATAATGCCTTAGATACGTGAAACACGTCATTCCCATAAAATATAATAAAACTTCTAGAAAACAGAAACATGAAACAATAAATAAAAAATGATCACTTTGACGGTTTGGATATATAGAACGAATGGATGAGAGAAGAATGGTTAAAAAGTTGTATACAAGCAGTGTGAATGTCAAAATAAGCCGAGGAAAACACGGCATAACCAAATTAATCCGTTACTAAAAGGTGCATGTTACGATGTATGAATGAAGAAGAACCTAGAAAGGTGTGTCAAGATAGAGCAGCGTGGTAGTCCGTCCTCTGCCTATCCATTTGGAGAAATGGCGTGATTGTTAGTTAGTCAGTTTCAATGCTGTAGCATAACCTTACCTTACCTGATCCAACTTAACCGCGTTATAACGTGAATTGGATTATGTACGGTTAGGTTAGGTCTCGGCGATTGATAACTTCGCTTCTGTGTGGTTAAATAACCTAACCCAACGTGTGGTATTGAATAATTTTAACCCAACCTTGCTTACGGTATCAGAAAACCTCACTTTTGGTATTTAATAACCCAACGAGTGTTATTGAATAACCCAACCTAACCCCACTTGCAGTGTTTAAGAGCCCAACCTAACAGAACTAACGCTATTTAAATACCCAAACCTAACCTGACCTACGTTATCGAATAATCCAAGTTATTTGATGCCGTAAGTTGGGTTAGATTGGGTTTAGTACTGTATGTTAGGTTAGGTCGGATTTTTTTGGAAATTAATTACGATATATGTTCATTTGTTAGGTTGGGCTTTTTAAAATCGTAATTTGGGTTAGGTTATGTTATTTAAACAGCCGAGATGATGACGTGAATGTATATAGTGCCAATTTTATATTCCACGGGCGCTATGTTAATCGATTTGGTTGGGTTATTTGACTCCGTAAGTTAGGTTGGATCTCTCGGTTGGGTTTTGATTCAAAAAGCCACGATGGTAGTGCACAATGGTGTTCTTGTACCGACATTTATGTATGGAAGTGAAGCATTTATCTGGCATAATACAGATGAAAGTATATTAAATGATTCCTTTGGTACATCAGAATACTGCAAATCCAGCTCTATTCTTCCTTGCACTACTCAAACTTCATCTCTTTCATTTCCAGACCACGACCTAAATTATTACCATCTATTTGGTCTTCCATTCCTTGACAATAATGTAAGACTTTATCATTAACCTTAAATCCCCCCTCGCCCTCATTCGGGGGGACACTCCGGGCCATACATTTAGCCCCATCATAAAACATCTACCAAATCACATTCCAACAATGTTTCCTACAGACATAAGAAGAATAGCCATTAGAGCTGAACCTCTGTAAGCCAGAAGATCCAAGTCCAAGTCCAATGTAGAAATGTGATTCAAATTAAATAAACATGTATCAGAAGTTTATGCAATTCTCGGATAAAACTAATCAAAATGCAAATACAGTCTTCTTCTTCTTGTCCTGTCACATCTCCGTGGTGCAAAGGGCCTCAATGAACCTTTTCTACCCGACTCTTTCGCATGCCTGATGCCTAACATCATCCCTAGTGAGGCCTGCTGTTTCAACTTCGTCCTGCAGGGCTCTTCTCCAGGTGGCTCTAGGTCTGCTTCGCTTCCTCTTTCCCCCATAGGGAATCAGTCTAGTGTGTCCTGAGCGATGCACGTTGGATTCCGTCTCAAAGTGTGACCGATCCACAGCCATTTGCGTCTAGCGACATGTTCTTTAATTGGCGTTTCGTCTGCCATGGTCCAGAGAACGGCATTTGACACTGTTTGGGGCCAATAGATCTTGAATGTTGAGCGAAGGCAGCTATCTATAATATAGACACCTAGAGTTTTCCAATAACGTCCGCGGTAGATTTCCAAGTCTCACACAACTACTGAGCTTTTCTCGAAATGATACTGGAACGCCATACAGGGCGAAGCGTCTGCTGGCTACATCTTCCTCCGTACCTCCCGAGCCTGCTATCGTACTTCCGAGGTAGCGAAAGCTAGTCGTGCATGGTTACAAGGGGGACACCGTGGAGCAAGATTGGGGTGGAGTCATTTGTGGACACTCGTAGGTCTACTGTCTTGGATGGCAAATACAGAAGAACTCCAATTATCCGAATCAATCGGGACCGGACCCCATTCGGAAAATTGGATTTTTTGAGAAAAAAACGGGGTTTATTTTGATTAATTACTGTTTGTACTGTGATGGTTTTAGACGGAGCTTTTCAAACAATTGGAGTTTTACTGTATAAGAAGTGAATGCGGTGCGGATGAAAGTGTTATGAACAAAATTATGAAAGGAACATTAAGATGTTTTGAACACATTGAAAGAAATAACTGTTTAAAAAGTATATGTTAACGATGTAAGTGGAATTAGAAATAGATTATTCTTTTTTCGAATTTAAATCCCATCATTCCATTGTTACCTATACATATACCAAAAAAATGTTTTTTTTTAAGCTTGAATCTTTTTTTATAAATGGAATAACGTTTCCTGATCCGAGAGACGTGAATAGATTCTCTGTGTCATGACTTTTTAGATGGCCGTATACAATGGAGATCTATTTCCAACCCCTGTGTGACAAATCTGTATATGATAGAGTGACAAATGCAAGTATAAGAAGTGAATGTGGTGCGAATGAAAGTGTTATGATCAAAATAAGGAAAGCGTCATTAAGATGGTTTGGACACATGGAAAGAATGAGTGAAGACAGAATGGTAAAGAAGGTATATGTAAACTGCGTAAACGGAGCTAGAAATAGAGGAAGATCGAGGAAAACATGGCACGATCAAATGAATCAAATATTGAATGTCGGCCATGTGAGGAGTCAGAGAAATCCACGTGCGTGCATGACACGATGTATGAATATTGAGGAAATGAGAGAAGTATGTCGGATAAGAAAAGTGTGTCAGTCCATTCTTTCTGCCTACTCTTTTGGAGAGACGGCGCGATGAAGTTCTCAGAATAATTGTAACAGAGATATAGCACATTTAAAATATCAGAAATATAAGAGTCTAATTGTTACGATGGTGGTCCAGGTGTTGGAGAAACCGGCTTTACAGTCAGCGGATGTCGGATCTATCGTGGTTCTAAATCCCGAGTCACCGGAAGTGACTGCAGCTGCCGGGAGCAGCGATTGGGAAAGCACACGAGCCATCGAACCTGCCAAGAACCCTATCAAAATCATGTCAAACAGCAGCCAAAAATCCAGCCGCATGCTGAAGGTAAGTCCGTCTTGACTAGCCTAACCTCTCGAGGAGCTAGATATTAAAGGCAACCACCATGGCCGAGTGGTGAGTGTTTTGACCGCCATACTGAAGGTCCCGGGTTCGATTCCCGGCGATGGTAGTGTGATTGTCACGCTGTCTTTGGTTTGGTGTAGAATTCACGTGACAATAAAATGGCGATAGATTGGCTACCTATCATGTGTCACGAGAATCAATATGATAGCTATACCCTTTTACATCGATTTGGCTTGCGCTGTAATGATGTAAAATGCGATTTATGACATTTACGAAACATAATTTTATTGTTTGTAAAATATGTAACTTGTTGATACCTAATTTAATTTTGTGTACACCAATAGATGTCGCCGGTAGTCAAATTTCGTCATAATCTGGTAATATTGGAGAAATTATAAATGAGCCCCAAGCATGGGGCCATATGCTATCAGACCATGTATTCAATGGCCCCGCGGTCGGGGCGGTGCGCACAAACGTGGTTACCAAAACCTGATATATTGGCTTTTGTTACACTAGCAAGAATTGCCAGATCTGACGAAGAAATGTAAGGCAGATGATTGTATCATAAGTAAAATTAAAAATGAATCCCTGAGATGGTTTGGACATGTGGAACGAATGCATGAGAGAAGAATGGTGGAAAAAGTTGTATAAATGCATCGTGAGTGGAAAGACAAGCCGTGGAAGACAAAGGAAAGCATGGCACAATTAAATTAATAGATTATTACAACAACCACATTTGAAGTCAGAAAAATCTTTGAGTGTGCATTTTATGGTGTCTAGAAACTACGAGTTACCCAAAGAGCCATATTAGGAATAAGTCTAAGAGACAGAGTCAGAAAAGATACAGTGAGAGAGAAAACAAAGGTCTCGCATGAAAAATGGACAAGAAGACTGCTGACTTGGAGACCGTGGACGGCAAAGAGAAGTGCAGAGCGACTGCAACTACCGTTGAAGAATGACCTGAACAGACATGTTGGAATAACCTGGATGCAATCTGCACAAGACAGAGTGACATGGAAGCGAATGGAGGAGGCCTTTGTCCAGGAGTGGACGGGAATAGGCTGAAGAAGAAGATTAAGACTGTAGAGGAAGCTCGAGAGTATGTCAGGACAGAGGATTATGCTGCTTATCTCTCTGGTAAAATGGCGTGATAGTTAGTTAGTTAATAAATTTGTTTGTCGTTTGTAGGTGCAATCTCTGGAGTCCAGTGAACCAGTTCCCGTAATCAGGGGCATCGTGTCCAAGGCCCATTCTTTCGGGGGCTACGGGGACAGGCATGCCCCAAGAAAGGACGATTCATCATCGCATGAGACAACAACAATTCAACCCACAAGGATTCTGAGTCACAAAGGTTAGTTTGTCCTTTCATACTTCTATTCCTAATGTAAACTTTGTACGAAGGTTGAATTTGATTACAGTAAAATCTGTCTTAAATGGCCTTGGATTAACCGGTCCTCGGATTAACCGGACTATCATACAATGCTTAAATCTTCAGCTCGAAAGAGCCGTGACGTCCATGGATCTGGGGGTGTTGTTTGACGCTTGCTTGTCGTTTAGTCTTCACATAACTTCATAATGTATAGGTCCCTCAAAAATTTTGGGTTTGTCATCAGAAATGTCAAGATCTTCTGTAATATTCAGGTGCTGAAGTTACTGTATAATTCTCTGATGAGAAGTCGGTTGGAATTTAGTTCCATTATCTGGGCGCCGCATGAGGTTCGATATTCCCTGATGGTGGAGAGGGTGCGGAAGAAATTTCTGCGATACCTCTATCTTAGGGAGTATGGATAATATCCATACTCCCTAAGATGGAGATCCCTGTGGCTCTTTCCGATTGTCACTAGGCTACCAGTCACTCGGGAGAAGACAAGACATTCACTTGGGTGTTCATTCCTTTTGGCGGTTGTATACACAACTCAGAAATCCTGAGTGATGTAGGTCTGTTCAATGTACAAATGTTTATTTATTTACAAATGTTCCACCCTGATAATTATCTTTAACACTTACGTCTTTTGAATTTCAGGAGAGCTTGCCAGCAACAACTGGCGTCTCTCCCCGAAGAACAGCTCCGGCTACAAGACCCTCAGTCTCCGCAGTGAATCCATCACGCCTTCACCCACATCCAACGGTGAGTCCTTTTTTTTTCTTCACATAATCCATCACTAATAATCTTATTATTGAAGTGAAGAATATAACTGGTAAAAGAAGGATGAAAGTACAGTAGAACATCGTTTATCCGGACGTCAGATAACCGGAACGTTAATTATCCAGACAAGCCGAGATGATGAAGCGTTCTGTACCGTGACCTACGCATAACTAACTTACCCCATCACACCTACACAATGTCGGGTGTGGGTTGGATCATCCTTCTCCTCCCTCCTCTCGTTCTCCCCCGCACCCTACGGACAGTCAGTCTCCCGCTGTGTTTGAGTTTTACCTGTCATTATATATTCAAGATTACGTGTGTCCCAATTAGTCCTGATAAACCACGTTCTACTGTAGAATAAATGCAATGGAATTGGGCGGCCTCTGCGATTTCTACCCTCAACCACATTCCCTCTGCGATAGTAATAAGCAGGCCCTTATGTTATGGCCTATCCAATTTACTTGTTGCTGGGTAATCCTTTTGATCATTTGACTAGTTCCGGCTCTTCTCATTACCTCGCTGTTTTGGGTGTGTTCCGACCAATGGACACCCATCATGCGTCTGTAGCACCAAATTTCAAAAGCAGCTAGATGTCTGGACTCACTTCTGCCAATGGTCCATGTCTTGCAGCTATATAGCAGCACACTCCAGACAAAAGTCTTTATCAGATTTTTTCTAGTGCTCATATTAATGTTATCCGATTAATATCTTTGCCTTTTTATTGAAAGCTATTCTGGCTTGTTGTACCCTGCTTAAGATTTCTGCCTTTGAGCATCCATCTTGAGTTGTTCTGCTGCCCAAATAAATAAACTTAACAACAGTTGTGTTTTCAAAAAGAACAGTAATTCCTAGTGTTGTTGTACACCAGTCTGTGAGACAGGAAACGAAATGAATGGATCAGAGATAGGACCAAAGTTGTCAACATAGCGTGCAAAATAGCCTCGTTGAGGTGGAATTGGTGGAATGAGGTGTAATGGAAGGTGTTGGGTATCAGTTTACGGGACAGACTCAGAAATGAGGACATAAGAGTCAGGACAAAGGTTTCCGATGTTGTCAAGATGGCCGCAACCCTCAAGTGGCGATGGGCGGGACATGTCGCTCGCGATCCGGAAGAAAAGTGGACAAGGCGACTGCTGTGCTGGTGGCCAAGGACGGCAAAGCGTGGAGTTGGGCGCCCACAGTTGCGTTGGCGCGACGATATCCGGAGAAGTGCGGGAAGTGCCTGGATGCGGATCGCTCAGAATAGAAGAGAATGGAAAATGCGAGAGGAGGCCTACGTCCAGGAGTGGACAGTCAATACGGGCTGAAGAAGAAGAAGAGGTGGAATTGGGCCGGCCATATAGCGAGGACAACGGATGATCTGTGGACCATGATGGATCATGATGTAAAGAGCGATTCAACAAAATAAAAATAATAATGTGCGTGCATGACACGATGCATGAATGTTGAGAAAGCTAGAGAAGTTTCCCTTAAATGAGATGGTGTGGTACTTAATTAGTTAGTTAAAAACTAACTAACTAACTAACCATCACGCCGTCTCCCCGAAGGGGTAGGCAGAAAGAATGGACTGCCACACCTTTCTTTCCTGACATATTTCTCTCGCTTCCTCAACATTCATACATCGTGTCATGCACGCGCGTCGATTTCTCTGACTCCTCACATGGCCGACATTCAATATTTGATTTATTTGATCGTGCCACGTTTTCCTCGGTCTTCCTCTATTTCTGGTACCATTTACATCATTAACATATAATTTTTTTACCATTCTTTCTTCATTCATTCTTTCCATATGTCCAAACCATCTCAATGATCCTTTCATTATTTTGTTCATGACACCATCATTCGCACCGCATTCACTTCTTATATTTTCATTCGACACTCTATCATACACAGAATATCCACACATTCGTCTAAGAGATCTCATTTCTACTGCATTTATTCTACTTTCATCCTTCCTATGCCAGTTCCATGCTTCGCTTCCATACATAAGGGTCGGTAGAAGAACACCATTGTGCACTGCCATTCTAGCTTTTTTGGATAGGTTTTTGTTTGCGATGACAACTTTAAGTGCACCATTCACTTTGTTGCCTGCCCCAACCCTTCTTTCAATATCCCTCTCCACTCGCCCATCTCTTGTAAACATACTACCTAAATACACGAACTCAACTACTTGCTCCAAATTTTCACCATTCACGCTAATGTTGCAGACTGTCGTGGTTTCTTCCTTTTCAAAAATCATTACCTTGACTTATTAACATTCATCATCAGATCATTTCGCATGCATACCTCATACATACAATTCACCAGGACTTGTAGTTCATGCTCGTTGTCAGCAAGTAGGACAGCGTCATCCGCATACAAGAGACAGCTTACTGACACTCCGCTCATTTTGGCACCTACATCCAACCCTTTCAGCTCTCTCATACAATTGTCCATATACAGATTAAATAACCACGGGGACATTACGCAACCTTGTTTGACACCTTTATTGATATCAAACCAGGCTGTAAGATCTCCATTTACTCTGACACTAGCAGTGCTTTCCGTGTATAGTGACTTAATGGCCGTGATCAGTTTTGTACTTATTCCATATTCAGACAATATTTTCCACAACTTTTCTCTATTAACGTAATCATATGCTTTTTGTAAGTCGACAAATGCACAGAAAAGTTTGCGATTTTTGGCCAGAAACTTCTCTGTCAATGTACGAAGTCCAAAAATTTGATCCATACATCCTCTGCCATTCATAAAGGCACCTTGCACATCCCAAACTTTGTCACTCGTCAATTTTCTTACTCTTTCTATTAAAATTCTGCCATAGACTTTACCAACGACACTCAAAAGACTAATAGCTCTGTGGTTTCCACATTCCATACGCGATCCTTTTCCTTTGTACAGGGGCATAATTACTGCTCTCCTCCAGTCTAGCGGCGTATATCCCTCCTCCAAGCACTGGTTAAATAACTTACATAACCATGTAGAAACCACTTCGCCACCGCTTTTAATAAAGTCTATGGCAATACAATCAAACCCAACAGCTTTTCCACTTTTCATTGCACTCACGGATCTTTTCATCTCATTCGTACTTATTTTTTCAATATTATCATTCATAGGTCCCGCACTCGCACTAGCTGTCATATTTTCGATCACGCTTGTATCACCACCATACATCTCCTTAAAATATTCCATCCATCTTTCTTGTATGATCTTACTCTCCGTTAACATTCTTCCCTCGTTGTCTAAAATTGCTTTCACACATCCACTATCAGGAGGATTTCGGGCTTTTTTAACTTCTTTCCAAAACATTTTTAAATTTGCTTGGAAGTTGTTTGTCATTTTGAGCCCTTCTTCCTCCTTCAGCTTTTCTTTCCGCGCTTTCACTACCGACTTCACTCTCTTCTTGCATACCTTATACAAATCTTTTGCTCTTTCATACTTAACTCTGTCATTCTTATTTATCGACAACATATTCAACCAAGCATCTTTCTTCTCTTTAACAGCAATCTTTACGTCATCATTCCACCATGCATCCCCTTTCCTTCTTCCTTGTACACACACACCACACGATTCTTTCGCTGATTCACACAAACTCTCCTTCAAGTATTTCCAGGTCTCGTCAATACTCAACTCACTTACATCCCGCTCACTCAATCTATCTTCCTTAACATATAAGTTTCCTTAACACATTCAATGCGGATCACCAAAAAAACAAAACATTAGTTAGTTAAATATTTTGTGAATTTATAAAAATATCCGCTGCATGCAGCACTCGAACCCGTGATTTTTCACTTTTCCGTTCTGAAATTGTAGCATTTCGGTGTTCATAGTGAGGCTTACTAGAATTCACTAGAATTGTATGTTAACACTGTTGTATTGTGACGATGTTTCAGTATTAGTATTTTGTGTTTCAGGCGATACGAATAGCATCCTCTGGGCCATCACTGACATGGCTGAGGTCCCGCCTGGGGCCATCATCATACACCCGCAGGTCTGTGATACTCTTATTTGTTTTTGTTTTTCCTGTTACAATATCGGTCCAGTGCGTTTTGGACGATGCAGCATGGATCAAGTTTCCATAACACATTCAATGCGGATCACCAAAACATTTTCACAGTACGTATAGTGACATCTATGGTAATATTATTAAAGTTCTTTTAATTTAATTATATCGCACCGTGAGTGTAAAACTGACGTAAGTGCAAATATACAGTTTGGAGATATGGGAGTTTAAAGATTTCATATTGCTTGTGTAACGGACCGGATCATAATCTTAATCGAAATATACTTTTTTTAATAATAAATTATTGCTTTTAATTGTAAGACTTCTATGTCCTAAAGATAATTTAAAATTGTATAATATTACTTAAGTTTATTTGATGTTTATACTATTATTCTTAGTGTGTGATTAATTATTGTGTATTGTTTATAAAAATATTGGAAATAAATTAATGTAGCAGCGTATGAAGTCTCGCAGGAATCAAATTTCAAACTAATTACGGATTTGACCGAGGAAACATTTTGAGTACATCTGGCAGACGGAGAGTATAGAAAGCAAACAGAGCTGGGCGGCCGGCCAACGTAAATAGTGTCCCGCGGCCGCGAGGTCACAAGCGGCGACCATTACACTGATCGTCGACAACACGGTATCGCTGGCAGATACTTAAGCGTTTCGGTTTTCTCGGTCAAATTACCTCTTTGCTGCACTACAACCTGAAGACTTCAAACCTGCTACTACTACGAAACGTATCTCTGCCTTTCTCTACAAACGTATCTCTGCATACAAACGTATCTCTACATACAAACGTATCTCTACATATATAACGTATCACTACGCTCCGGAGCCTGCAGGGACCTGCGATCTACAGAAATTTAATACAGTACGCAACAGCTTGGAAAAACTTTTTTTTGTTTTTTTAAATAAACCAATGATTTTCGGTTTATAGTAATATACTTATAAACCGAAAATCATTGGTTTATTTAAAAAAAAAAAACAGTTTTTCCAAGCAATATGAAATCTTTAAACTCCCATATCTCCCAACTGTATATTTGCACTTACGTCGGTTTTACACTCACGGTGCGATATGCAATGTATATTTTTGACACTTGATGAAGTGAAATGTGCCAATATTAGATATAAAATTATCGATAAAAATGCAATTTTTTTTTTAAAAGTTACCTACTTAAAGGATCCCTGAGATGGTTTGGACATATGGAACAAATGGATGAGAGTAGAATGGTTTAAAAGTTGTACACAAGCAGCGTGAGTGGAAAAAGAAGCCGAGGACGACCGAGGAAAACATGGCATGACCAAATTAATCAATTGCTAAAAGGCGGTCACATTCGAAGTCGGAATAATCGACGTGCGTGCATGGTATGCCAGGACAGAGCATTGTGGTGATCCATCCTCTCTGCCTACCACTCCGGAGAAATGGCGTGATGGTTAGTTAGTTAGTTACCTACTTAATGGTGCGAATGATGGTGTTATGAACAAAATAATGAAAGGATCATTAAGATGGTTTGGGCAAATGGAAAGAATGAATGAAGAAAGAATTGTAAAAAAAGTATATGTTAACGATGTAAATGGAACCAGAAATAGAGGAAGACTGAGGAAAAAGTGGCACGAGCAGCCTTGATAGTCCTCTAAAGTTCGAGACGACGGTTGCAGCCTCCTGGACTGCCTCCACACTGCCATGATGGGTTCCTTTGAGGTGACTTTCATTTTAGGGAACAATAAGAAGTCACAGGAGGCCAAGTCGTGGCGGTGGTAACGTTAGGATACTTTTTTCGTCAAATATTCCCTCAAATCAAGGAGGAATGAGCCGGCGCATTATCATGGTGCAAGAGCCAGCCGTTCGGGTCGTTTACGGAAAACACGCTGTCGTAGCCGCTCCAAAACTTCAACATAGAACTTTCCAGTCACTGTCTGGCCCTCAGGAACGTATTCACGGTGAATAATGTCACGAATATCGAAGAAAATGATCAGCATTGCCTTCAGCCGTGATTTTGACATCCTAGCTTTCGTTGGGCGCTCCCCACCCACTGTAGGCTTTGTCTACGGGTCTACAGACACTCATTTCCATACACCTGCCGTAATTTTCGTAGGATTTCTGCAGGTTTTACACCAGTTACGACCAAAAATCTGATCACAGCACGTTGCTTAAAAACTGAGTCAGTCATTTCTGCGACCGAGTTAAAAAACTTGTATCCGTAAAAAACGAACCAGACGCCCGATTACCGTGAAATCTTCACTGCGATTGAGTGGATGGCGCCAGTCATGCAGTGTTGTCGGTTTGCACGCCACAACTAAATTCTCGGAATTTAATTGTCACATCTCATATGATCTAAGCCTCGATTTAAAGAAGACTAAAGTAACAACTAACAGTAAACTCCAAGTGCTAAGTTGAATATTGCCGTAAACGGTACAAGACTAGAGTGTGTACACTCATATCAATATCTAGGATGCAGGCTGAATGAGAAATGAATGAGAAAAGTAGGCTGACTTTACGTGCACATGTTGAGAGGATTTGTGGCACCGCACTGAAGATATTGGGCTTCATCGTCCGGACCGGCAGAGTTTTCAGGGATCCCAATGTGCTCAGAGTCCTATACAACGCGTTAGATCGGGGCAGACTCGAAAGTGGTTCTGTGATATGGAGTCCTCACGAGGCGAGATATTCCGTTATGCTGGAGAGGGTTCAGAAAAAATTTCTGAGGTATCTCTACATGGGGGAGTATGGTAGCTATCCTTGGCTCTATCCCACGGCATTTCTTTTGGGAATGCTCGGAACCAATTCTCTACAGCTTCGAAGAGATGGACATCTAATTACCAATTCCTTTAGATTAATTAGGGGATACTTCGAGAACTCGGCCGTACTGGAGGGTGTTCGGCTTTTTGTCCCCGATAGATATCTCCGACAGCGACGACATAGATTGTTTTACCTACCGGCCGCCAGAACCATCTGCCTCTGGTGACACCGGTGGGAAGAGCAATTAGTCTGCTGAACGCGGTCTCCTCGGAGATCGACGTCTTTCATATTAGTGAAAGTACGTTCAGAAGGCAAATACTCTTAATTCTGGAGAGTATCCTGTCTTCCTAATGTTGAACCATCTCTTATGCGTCTCTGGTAGTATACTATATAATATATTATTTTACCTGTTCTCAATAGATGCCTTAAAAATAATTTTTGTAATGTCTGTTGATGAAATAAACTGATTTGATTTGATTGAAATAAAATGCCGCATTGAGCAAGCATGTGGAGTCTTCGTGAAGCAGACAATTTACAGACAAATCGCTCATCTTAGCACCAGCATTTATTCCTTTCAGTTCTTTCATACACTTGTCCATATACAGATAGAACAACCATGGAGATATCACGCAGCCCTGCTTAACATCCTTCGTGATATCAAACCATGGCGTGAAGTCCCCATTTAACTTAATATATCAAAATTACTTAAAATATCAATCATAAATAATAATTATTTATAGGTTAAAAAAATACATGGATGGGTTTATAATTTATTACTAGAAAGTCGGTGGTTGGAAAGACAGGTACACAAATTTTTTCTTGGTGTTTTCAGACTGGTCAACCTCTGACCAACACCGACGGATCTGTTTACTATTACAATCCTGAGTTTCCTCTGCCTGTCGCGTTGGGCAAGTCACAGGTAATTTTTTCATTCAAACCCAAGCTTAGCTAACATAACCTAACATTTGACCGATTGCTTATAGTTTTCACATTGGAATTGAATAATAACGCTGTTTATTTTCCACTTTAATATTATAATAAATATCATGACATGTTTCGGAGGAGACTTCCATCTTCAGGTGTAAATATATAACAAAAACTAAACAAAAACTAACAACACTAACCATCACGCCGTCTCCCCGAAGGGGTAGGCAGAAAGAATGGACTGCCACACTTTTCTTTCCTGACATATTTCTCTCGCTTCCTCAACATTCATACATCGTGTCATGCACGCGCGTCGATTTCTCTGACTCCTCACATGGCCGACATTCAATATTTGATTTATTTGATCGTGCCACGTTTTCCTCGGTCTTCCTCTATATCTGGTTCCATTTACATCATTAACATATAATTTTTTTACCATTCTTTCTTCATTCATTCTTTCCATATGTCCAAACCATCTTACTGATTCTTTCATTATTTTGTTCATGACCCCATCATTCGCACCGCATTCACTTCACTCTATCATACACAGAGTATCCACACATTCGTCTAAGAGATCTCATTTCTACTGCATTTATTCTACTTTCATCCTTCTTTTGCCAGTTACATGCTTCGCTTCCATACATAAGGGTCGGTAGAAGAACACCATTCTCGGGTAGAAGAACATATTCTTAAATTTATAATAAATATCAAAACACGTTTCGGAGGAGATCTCCATCTTCAGGTGTACATATATAACAAAAAACTAAACAATGAAGGACACATTAACCCTTACCACTCCATTATTTTTTTATATTGTTTGTCAGCCAACTCTAATTTAAATAATGTCAAAATAGTGTCAGAGTAAATGGAGATCTTACAGCCTGGTTTTATATCAATAAAGGTGTCAAACAGGGTTGCGTAATGTCCCCGTGGTTATTTAATCTGTATATGGACAAATGTATGAAAGAGCTGAAAGGGTTGGATGTAGGTGCCAAAATGAGTGGAGTATCTAAAGCTGTCTATTGTATGTGGATGACGCTGTCCTACTTGCAGACAACGAGCATGAATTACAAGTCCTGGTGAATAGTATGTATGAGGTATGTTATGCATGCGAAATGATCTGATGATGAATGTTAATAAGTCCAAGGTAATGATTTTTGAAAAGGAAGAAACCATGACAGTCTGCAACATTAGCGTGAATGGTGAAAATTTGGAGCAAGTAGTTGAGTTTGTGTATTTAGGAAGTATGTTTACAGTGGAGAGGGATATTGAAAGAAGGGTTGGGGCAGGCAACAGAGTGAATGGTGCACTTAAAGTTGTCATTGCAAACAAAAACCTATCCAAAAAAGCTAGAATGGCAGTGCACAATGGTGTTCTTCTACCGACCCTTATGTATGGAAGTGAAGCATGGAACTGGCAAAGGAAGGATGAAAGTAGAATAAATGCAGTAGAAATGAGATCTCTTAGACGAATGTGTCGATATTCTGTGTATGATAGAGTGTCGAATGAAAATATAAGAAGTGAATGCGGTGCGAATGATGGTGTCATGAACAAAATAATGAAAGGATCATTAAGATGGTTTGGACATATGGAAAGAATGGTAAAAAAATTATATGTTAATGATGTAAATGGAACCAGAAATAGAGGAAGACCGAGGAAAACGTGGCACGATAAAATAAATCAAATATTGAATGTTGGCCATGTGAGGAGTCAGAGAAATCGACACGCGTGCATGACACGATGTATGAATGTTGAGGAAGCGAGAGAAATATGTCAGGAAAGAAAGTTGTGGCAGTCCATTCTTTCTGCCTACCCCTTCGGTGAGACGGCGTGATGGTTAGTCAGTTAGTTAGTTTAAAAATATATTATTTTAAAACTTATGATAATCTTTTGTTAATAAATATAAATATGTATATTGCATTTTACGTGGCATCAGATTTATCAAATCGGCTAAGAATTGACCCGAAGTTGAAAATATCGTCATCTAATTTTCCATTTTAATATTGGGACTGAATAATTTAATATATTTTGGCACACGACAAGACGGTCAGATAGATACTTGAAGACAGCTCCGCTAACCGATTGGGCTGCGAGATCGTAACGGGGGGAGAGGAATGCGCAGTAGGAACCAAATTTCGTCTTTTCACAGGGTATTCTTATGATGGATCAACAAAATGTTGAATCTTGAAATGATTTTGGGTCCACATGATGTATCTACATTATAAAGTTAAAAATAACTTCAAATATGTTCCCAAAGACTCCTTAAAAGTTTGAAAGTGTCTATCTTGGTCATCCGCAATGAATGGGTCCAATACGTTCTAACATAACCTAACATTTAACAAAAGCAATGTTATATTCTGTAAATAAATATTTTAAACAGATGGCGTTGGAGGGTGTTCGAGTCCTGACCAATCCAGAGAGACGCAGAAGCCGGCTGGAGAAGCAGAGAGCCACCATCAGTCCCGGCACGGAACATGATTTAAATAAGTGAGTACTGTTCTCATTTTGAATTGCTTTAACCCTTAAGGCAGAAACATACTATTAACACGCGACGTGGCGTGTTTACTCCCACCATCGGCAACACGTCGATCTAGCTCGTCTGGATCGGGTGGCGTGTGCGGGCATGGCGTCGCTTCGGGTGTTCGTAGTGTGATTCTGTCCATAGAAAACAATACAATTTGATTCGACTCAACACGCATCACGTGGCATCGGGTGGCGTGGCGTGTTATCTCTACATGAGGAGTATGGTATCCGTGGCTCTATCCCACGGCATTTCTTCTGGGAATGCTCGGAACCAATTCTTTACAGCTTCGAAGAGATGGACATCTAATAACCTATGTCTTCAGATTAATTAGGGGATACTTTGAGAACTCGGCCGTACTGGAGGATGTTGGTCTTTTTGTCCCCGATAGATATCTCCGACAGCGACAGCACAGATTGTTTTACCTACCGGCCGCCAGAACCAATCTGCCTCTGGTGACACCGGTGGGAAGAGCAATTAGTCTGCTGAATGCGGTCTCCTCGGAGATCGACGTCTTTCATGTTAGTGAAAGTACGTTCAGGGGGCAAATACTATTGACTTTAGAAAGTGTCTTGTCTTCCTAATGTCGAATCATCTCTAATGCGTTCCTGGTACTTTGTTGTATTTTTATAATATTTTACCTGTACTTAATAGATGCCTTAAACATTTTCCTGTTTGTAATGTCTATTGAGTTAATAAACTGATTTGATTTGATTTGATTTGATTTAATAGTATGTTTCTGCCTTTATAGTCCGGCTGGCTACAATAGCAGTCCGCATATATTCTCCGTGTTTAATGTGTAATATCTCATAAATTTACTATGACGGATCAAAAGTAAAAATGTGTATTATATGCTATTATGTATTCTCTGTGATTTAGAGTTAAACTTTCTTCCTTTTTGTACAAAGATTTTATTTTATTTTATTTTCTTGTAATGTGTGTCCCATACGGATCACGGCTCGCGGCCAATCATCACACACACACAATTGCGTAACCTCTGAACTACGAAGTGATGGTTTCTCGTACTGTGTCGGAATCATTGATTTGAGTGTGTGTTTACCTAGGGGGACTCTTATATCATTATATCAGTTATCAACAGAGCAGTGTTTTGGTTTCATTTATAAATAATATTTTCAATGTAATATATTTTTATTTGTTTTCTTAAACTCAAAATGAAACAAAAAAGTCTGATTATTTTTATAAGATAAAAATGGTTAAGATTTGACTACGAAATACAATTTATTTGATATTTTAATGTATTTTGTGTGAAGAGTAATTTAATTGTTTACAAGAGCGTTCTGATGTTTCAAATTCTCGACGGCCTTTAAGGGTTAATTTAAAATTTAAACTTAGCAGGACCTTGTCCTTCCTGCTCATGGTCATACCACCGCAGATGACGTTCCCTAGCCTTTTCCGCTATGGGAGCGATTTTTAGGCCACCCCTAATGTGCTTATTTTTAATGTTTAATTATATATATTTTTTAATTATTTTCAGTGACAAATCAAAGCCCCCTGATCTTCGAGAGATACTCGAATCGTCTGATAATAAGATTTTACCAGGTAAGTCAATTGCAGATTTCTTCTTTATCATATGGAAGAATGAATGACGAATAAGTGTGAAAGCTTTGCCGGATATCGATAGAAACATCGGTGTGAGAAACAAAAGTGAAAGATTGTCGGTAGATATTATTATTATTTTGTTGAATCGCTATTTACATCATTACAGCGTGAGCCAAATCCATGTAAAGGGTATAGCTATCATATTGATTCTCGTGACGTGTGATAGGTAGCTGATCTATCGCCATTTTATTGTCATGTGAATTCAGTCACCAGATCATAGACATTGCGACAATCACACTGCCATCACCAAACCACTTACCACTCGGCCACGCAGGTTATCAGGAGCACATAAGTACATAATGAAGTTCTAGTGGTGATCCTTATTTAAATTTATTTATATTTTAAAAATCATAAACATTACAGTATATAAACCAAAGCGCTTATAGACATAAACACAAAAAACACGAGATAATTAAAAAATTAAGATCAATTAAGTAAAAAGAAACAATAAGAAGATAAAATATAAATTTTATACATTATATAAGAGATAGATGTTTTCTGAGGGTAGCCTCACTATCGTGGAAGATGTCCACATCCGAAGAGATGCGGTTTAGAAAGATTATTGCCCTGCCCACAGGCATTACCTCAGGGACAAACAAAGTCAAGTCATTCAAAATATCCGAGTTATGTATTCGACCATGAATCAGTTGAAAAAAATGAACACCCAGGTGGATAGTTGGTCTAATTTCCAATGATTGGTAGTCCAGCATACCCAGCAAGAAATCAGTTGGGTACAGCCAGGGGTAATAACCATATTGATTTAAAATTTACGCAAGCCGGGCTTCTGGGCTTCTATGGGAGTTCCGCTGCTGATGTCAATGTGTGAATGTAGAGAAATTTTGAGAGGTACATTGAGTTGGAAGAGTGTAACAGTCCTTATTCTCTGTTTATTTTATACGTTTTCATTACAGACCAATCAAAAATGACGAAAGAATCTCCACAAAATAGCAGCTACCAGAAGCTGGACAGCGATAGACCGAACTGCGCATGCCCTGAGTGCCAGCAGGTGACCGCTAACGTGGTGGCATCCGTCAACCAGACCATCGAGATCAACATTCCCCCGAACTACGTCCAGACACAGGGCACACCGGCCGCGGAGACATACAGCCACCGCGAAGTGGAAGAACCCCCGACGATGCAGATCATCAACTCCGCCAAAGCCGAAGAAATGATCAAGATAGCCGAGAGCAGGATTAAAAAGATGTCCGTCAACGAGGACGGGTATTTTAAAAAGGATAATTTCGGCTTCGATAACACCGTGGGGCAGTACACAAAGATCAATGAAATGGATGTGAAGGCATCAATAGAGCCACTCCTCGATCGGCACGATCTTATGGCCGTGGAGACCTATGATTATGGGATACCCCTGGAGGAAGGGAAGTCAATCGGCTGCATGAGAGACGAGACCTACGAGATGCAAGAACGGAGAGAAAATTACATGATAGCGTACTCCGAGCAGTATTACGGAGTGCAACCCTTGGATTCTTACTACAGTGGGGCTGCGTACGAAGAACCAAATCCGGAGGTGAGTCATTTCAAATGCGAAATTTTAGTTTAGTCTTCTGAATAAAATGATTTTTTTACTATAAAAAGGATCCGTCTTCCCAAAAAAATATATCGTCGATATTTTGACGAATGAATATCAATCACAAATTGCGTGTCGTCGATATATCGACGATATGACGCGCAGTATATCTC
Organism: Lepidostoma basale; assembly: GCA_022606425.2. Classification (NCBI taxonomy): domain Eukaryota; kingdom Metazoa; phylum Arthropoda; class Insecta; order Trichoptera; family Lepidostomatidae; genus Lepidostoma; species Lepidostoma basale. The sequence goes on from JAHDVF020001163.1 coordinate 907,222, forward strand.
TGGTATTCGGATGGTGCACTGCGTCCGCTAGTTATAATTTTTCGTTTTTTTTCCCTGTCTTTAAAAAGCAATTTTAGTACATATTATGAAAAAGGCCCAGCACGCAAACGGTTAAATTAATGATTTGAATGTGGTTGAAAAAAATTGGTCTTTTGAAAAAAAGGATTCGTCTTCCAAAATAAATATTTGTCTTCTAAGAAAGGGTGGGTACATTTGTAGTCTAAAAACTATGGTTTTGAACCTTTTTACTTTACTTCCTTACCACTAAATTGTATGTTATATTATGATGAACTGGACTATCTGTCTGAACTGCAATTGTAACCAACAACAGTTTGAGAACTTAATAAAGTATAATATTTGTGTCCCAATGATTCGTCTTTTTAAAATAATGGACCAGTCTTCCGAAAATAAAAGTTTGCGTGCCATAATAACATGGTTTTATGTGCCATGTTTTTGTCACAAGTACGTGTTACTTTCACAGCTACAGGCATACCAGGCGGGGGCCATGGCCCTCCGGCCTCACGGGGGCCCCATGATGCCTGCCACGGCCATCCCCGTCTACCAGCATCACGTCATGCAGAGTCCCATACATCCGTCTTCGTATACCGTACCCGTGAGTACCTGTAATGTAGTCTATTTCATATTAAGGAAAATTACGCCCTTTTAATGAAATAAAATATTACACAATTTTTAAGAACCAATAAATTAGGCTATTTTGTGAATTAAGAAATTAGCCATTGTAGAGAATTATGCTATGTTAATTAAAATATTACGCCATTTTTGTAAAATAAAATAATTCCGCCATGTTTGTGAATAGAATAATTATGCTATTTTAGTGAATAAAAAAATTACGCCATTTTTGTGATTAAAATAATAACGCCACAATAGGGAATTGAATAATTTCTCTATTTTTGAGAAATGAAAAATTACGCCATTTTTGTGAATTAAATAATAACACCAAATTTGTAAAATGAATAATTACGCTATTTTTGTGATTTAAAAAATGACGCCATTTTTGTGAATTAAATAATAACACCACTTTTGTAAAATTAATAATTACGCTATTTTTGTGATTTAAAAAATGACGCCATTTTTGTGAATTAAATAATAACACCACTTTTGTAAAATGAAGAATTACGCTATTTTTGTGATTTAAAAAATGACGCCATTTTTGTTTATTAAATAATAACGCCACTTTTGTGAAATTAATAATGACACTACTTTTGTGAATTAAAAAAAAAACGTAATATTTGTGGATTTAATAATTACGCCTTTTTTGTGAATTGAAAAATTATGGCACTTTAGTAAAGTAATAAAATATCCAATGTTTTGTAAACAAATAAATATTTACTCAATGTTAGTAAAATAAAGAAAATACCAAATTTTTATAAACTAAGAAAAGATGCATTTTTGTAAATTTAATATTATTTACAATTTTTATGAATTAAAAAATATCTTCATTAAGTAAAATAAAACAAAATAATTTTATAATATAAAGAGTATTTATTTGTAATGGATTAATGCCTTTAATTTCAGTCTGATGAGATCGCGCCGTACCAGGTCACTCCGTCTCCCGGCCTCGCTGCCCCCCCGGGCATGGTGCCGCAGCACGCTCAGCATCTCTATCAGGTCCGTCCATTTCCATGATGCAGAATCCGGTGAAAATATTAAATCCTTTTAGTGATCGATAAATTTGGTCATGCCATGTTTTCCCTGGGTTTCTGAGACTTCATTTTTCTATTCGCACAGCATGTTTAAAAAACTAACAAATTTAGTAACTATCACGCCGTCTCTCCGTAGGGGTAGGCAGAAAGAATAGAATTCCTGACATATTTCTCTCGCTTCCTCAACATTAATACATAATGTCATGCACGCGCGTTGATTTCTCTGACTCATCACGTGGCTGAATTCAATATTTGATTTATTTGATCATGCCACGGTTTCCTCTGTCTTCCTCTATTTCTAGTTCCATTTACACCATTAACATTCTTACCATTCTTTCCACGTGTCAAAACCATCTTAACCCTAACCATTCCTTTGTCGAATGCCAGCTGACATCGCTAAATGTACGCTACAACTCAGTTGTCAGCTGGCGGCCGTCAAGATAAGACTTGGCGCGCGGTGTATTTTCACGCGCAAAATTTGACACGTGTCGTTGTTTCTTGTAATTATTTGTTAAAAAAACATTTAATTTCACGTTTTAATAAGATTTTGACTGTTTTCCCTTTATATTTTACTATAAAATAATCCTTGCAAATTCACATAACGTAAAATGGCGGGAACTTCGCGTGATACGTCATGCAGATGAGCGATTAGAGTACAAGCCCCACTTCATTGCGAAACTGGACAAAGGTTCTAAAGACTGTACTGTGTGCAGTAACAGAAAGATTCCAGGGGGAAGACGGGAAACAGTGTGGTTTTGTGGGACCTGTTCCAGAAAACCTGGTCTCCATCCTGGAGTTTGTTTTAAAAAGTACCATAAGTAGTCCATAATGTTTTTTGTGAATTGTTTTTTATTTGAAGAATAAATCATTACAAATGAATTTTTAACAATTTTTTTTGTAACTACCTATCAATAAAAATATTTTGATTTTTTAAAATTAGAGTTGGCTGACAAACAATATAAAAAAATTATGGAGTGGTAAGGGTTAATGATCCTTTCATTATTTTGTTATTAAAACTGTCATTCGCACCTTATATTTTCATTCCACTCTATCATACAGAGTTTCCACACATTCATATAGCATTTCACCATTCGCTTGTCCGAGTTTCAGATATAGATTATCGTTGCTATCACTTTTGTATCTATTTGGGGGTTTTATGCTTCTAGGGTGTGGTAATGCCTTCGCAAGTGCCGGGAGCGGCTGCTAGCGTGGGGATGAACACGTGGGGGTGGCCGCACGTGGTGTACGGCCCGCCCCCGATGCATCCCCAGGTGCAGCAGCCCCATCCTCAGCAAACTCCGGAGCCGCACAAGATGCCACAGCACGGTGGGTTATATATCATATTTTGTTATATTGCTACGTGTGTACGGCGGGACATCGAGGGAGAGTAGCGTAGTTTAAATGTGGTCTGGGTCCCCCTTGGTTGCAAATATACATATATTATTATTATTTTTTAACGTAAGTCCCGCATGGACGGGGGACGAACCTAGGGAGTGCACGAGTGAAGCTGACGAAAGGCGCTGCTGCGCCTATAACAGCTTTGAGTAAGCGGAAGGAGCCCTCTATGGCTCGGTCATATAATTACAGTACTCTAAAAACAATTGTAGACTTTTTTTTAAGAAGATTTCCTAGTCTTTTTTTTGCCCTTCATCATCTCGGCTTGTCCGAATAATTGACGTTCCGGTTAACTGACGTCTGGATAAACGAAGTTCTACTGTAGTACAATATTTTGAATATTAGTAATACAAATCACAGTTTGAGAAGTGACATGATAATGTTAAAACAAAATATGTTATTATTTTTAAAATTTAATTATTGTGCACAAATCAAGTTAAAAGTGTATTTTTTTTTGTAAATTCTAGGTCCCTACATGTCCCAGCCTGCCGAGCCGGCTCTAAATCCGCAGATCCCCGCGATGCAGCCGGCGTACTATCCTCAGCACATACTGATGCAGCAGCCCTACTACCACTACCAACCGCAGCCAATTCCGACGCAGGCTCCGCAGCCCATATCCATCTACCAGTACCAGCCAGCCAGGCAGCTGAGCCAGGAGCAGTACTCCCAATACGAACAGTCGCAAATAACCACTTCGGGCTATGTTAAAATCCGGGAGACGGAGACCCCGAAAACGAGGGCTAAATCTCCCCCGAAGAACAGCTCTTGTATCCCGTCTGATCCGAATTCAGCCCGCGGGACTCCGATGAACTATCAGAACTTTGCCGCCCCCGTCGACATGTCGTTTCAAAGTCTAGACCAAAATTTGATGATGCATTACAACCAGCAACCGGTTAGTTACAGCATGGTGCCTTACGGGTATGCCCAAAACGAAATCATGATGCAGAACATTCAATTCAACAACCGTGTATTCGACAATAAATCAAACGATTACCACAGAAACAACGCTTACAATGATCGCAGGGAAGCCACCAATCAAATGGAAAGAAACATGGACGCCATACAGAAGGTGGAAGCGTCGATGAACGATAACAAGAACGAACGTTTCAATAATCTTAAAGACAAGAGAAAATTCTATCAGAACTCGTCCAATCCCGGATCGCTGACGCGGCAGGACAGCTTCGATCTGGGAGGCATCGCGCAAGCTTTGGACAGCCGTCAAATCAACGAAATCTACCACAGGCCCGTCGAGAGCCGTTACGTCGCCGGTTTCGAAATGCGCGTCAACGATAACAAACCTATCGACGTCAAAGATAATTCTTTCAACGAGCAGAAGCCTCGGTTCGTTCCTATCTCTAAAGAGCTGGCTGAACGTGTGGCCGCTAGCAACTTGAGCAACGAGGCAAAGGCCTTCGTTCCAAAGGTGACAGATAATAAAGCCAACGCAGCTTGCGAAGAAATCGTTGCCGAGGCAAAAGTTGTTAGTCAAGCCGTGGTCGTTTCTGATAAGAAACCGTGGATCAACAACAACAATAACATCGTTGCTCCAAACGTGGCTTCCAACATAACTCCTAACGTAGCTCACAACATGGTTCCCAATGTAGCTTCAAACATGGCTCCAAATATAGCTTCTAACATGGTTGCCAACGTAGCTACTAACATGGCTACGAACGTGGTTACCAACGTGGCTCCTAACGTTAACGTTAGGCCTAGCATCCCCGGGAGTGGAAAGCCGTTCTATTATCAGAAGAGTTTCAGTCGTTTGAACATTCGCAATCCGAATCCGGGCCCGGTGTACGACAGGGCTCCGATCAGAGTCCCGGAACGAGACAGAGTCAGCATGGACGAGAAAAACTTCAGGGCATACGTCAACAAGGATATGCCATCTTCGCCCATCATACAGGTAAACACCCTCGCTGTTTCATAACATGTTACCAGCCAATCTAACAGGTGTAGAAGATTAAATCAGCTGTTTGCTCATAAAGGTGAGGATTTCAAACATCCATACCGACACATTAACGCAACTGTTTTTTTATGAGTTCGACATCTGTCAACATTAATCAGTGCATATATTCAGCAAATCTCATACAACATGCATTTTGTGCCCAATGTGCTCAGAGTCCTATACAACGCATTGGTTCGGAACAGACTCGAAAGTGGTTCTGTGATATGGAGTCCTCACGTAGCGAGATATTCCGTTATGCTGGAGAGGGTTCAGAAATTATCTAAGGTATCTCTAAACGAGTTGTCGTTCTCCATTGCAGCACCGGCCCGGACCCTCGGGACCTTGGCAGCATAGGAGCGTGGACAGTCCCGGCAGCCAGCGCTGCAGCAACCCAAGGTATACTTTATTCACTTCACTTAGAATCAAGGATTAATTGTATCTCAATAGAGACGAAGATGCAAATTGGAAACAGAATATGGTGATCGAGGTGTACTTATGACTTGTAATTGGTTGGGTTAAGCGCACGCTTTATGTAATACAAACAATCGAAGAAATAATACGAAAGTGTCACAATTTACATTCTTCTTTTGCGATTTCCCAACAATATGATTTTTCGAGTTGAGTCGTTTTCGTCCTAACTAACTAACTAACTAACCATCACGCCATTTCCCCGGAGGGGTAGGCAGAGAGGATGGATCGCCACACTGGCCTGTCCTGGCACACCTCTCGGGCTTCCTCCACATTCATACATCGCACCATGCACACACGTCGATTATTCCGACTTCGAATTTGGCCGCCTTTTAGTAATTGGTTAATTTGGTCATGCCATGTTTTCCTCGGTCGTCCTCGGCTTCTTTTCCCACTCACACTGCTTGTGCTTGTGTTTTCGTCCTGAACTATGAAGTACATTGGACAAGGAGGAGAAAGGAGAAACCATCGGGAGATAGTGACGGCTCCACACCCATCGCCTTCCCCTGGCCTAGATGCCCTAAAGTGTGTGGGTCCAGGATCGGGCTCTTCAGTCACATGGGGACCCACAACCATGAAGGACAGTCTTCCTCGGACACGAGGGACAGCTAAAGATAATGACTGGAGTAGTTTTTCATTCAAGAATTAATTGTATCTCAATAGAGACGAAGATGCAAATTTGAAACAGAATATGGTTGATCAAGGTGTTTACAGGACTTATGACCTGTCATTGGTTGGGTTAAGCGTACGCTTTATGTAATACAAGAATCCCCATTCCACCCTTCTTACGACCACCATGTCTGACAAATTTTTGGATGTTGTATATATGTTAATCTGTAACACCACTTTTTACATGGTAGTTTTTCAATCTACACACTAACGCCATCTATGAAGATTGTGTTTTTTTAAGCATTAAGCATTGTTATTGTCATTTTTGTATTGTTTTTCTAGCAGTGCAAATGCGAGTCCGGCTCCGAACTTGCCATCCAGCACCTACAATGCGATGGTCAGCAGACCACCGCCAGTCCAGACGCAGACACAGACCCAAAATGCAGCCTCCTATGTCCGTTCCAGCAGCTTCAACCCTCGATTTGGCCGAGACGGATACCAGAATCGCGCCGGTCCCAGCGGAATGGGGCCCAACAGGGACTTCAGCCAGGGTATCTCCTTCGGCGGGGGCAAACCTGGCTACAGGGGAGCAGGGGCATCTCCTTCCAACGTGAAGGAGGGCGTGGGATTGGTCCAGCAGGTTCACCTCGGACCGCAGAGATACCCGGAGCAGTTCCTGCAGAGGAATCCGATCCTTCATGGATTCGGGGGTCCCGGATTGATACAGACTCCGCCCCCACAGGGCGCCTTGGTGTACAGACCAGCCGTGAGTTGTCTATTCAATTTTTATCTTCTTCTTGTAATAGATCTGACGATCTGTGACACAGGAATCATGTCTCGTCGGATGATGAGATCCAGCTGTCCCTCCATCTCTTAGGCGGTCTTACAGGTGGGCGGTGTCCGGAGGGGATTTCATAAGCGGCTGTATATGCAAGTCTGTCACCATCCATTCGGGCTACATGGTCCCTCCAGTATCTTCTTCTGGATCTACTCCACTGAACGATATCCTCTATTTTGCAAGTTTTTCTTATGTCTACGTTGCGGACACGATCTCGGAGGGTTTTTCCAGTAATTGATCTTAGGACCTTCATCTCTGATGTTCTTAGTAGTCCCTTGGTTCGCACAGTGTCGGCCCCCGTCTCTACAGCGTACGTCATGATAGGTCGCACGCATGTTTTATAGATTCTGATCTTGCTGTCGACACGCATGTGCTTGTTCTTCCAGACCAGATACTTCAGGCATCCTGACATGGCAGAGGCTTTACTGACTTGTTCACGTACTTCGGTATAAAGGTCATTTTGGCTGCAATTTTTATCATAAAGGTATAACTGCTTTGAAGGTCTCGGGTTTGATTCCCGGCGATGGCAGTGTGATTTTCACACTGTCGTTGGTCTGGCGTAAAATTCTCTGACATTAAAATGGCGATAGATTAGCTATCTATCACATGTCATGAGAATCACTATGATAGCTATAATATCCTTTACATTGATTTGGCTCATGCTGTCATGATGTAAAGAGCGATTCAACAAAATAATAATAATGGATAGGACAATCCCTTGTTTTGGTCGAAAGACTATATTAACATTGGGTAATAAATATATTAATTTTGTTGACCCCCTGCTTTCCTTAAATTGATTTTTTTCAGGGCAAAAAAAATCAGAAATAAAAAAGTCGGAATTCGTTGTCGACCTTTTATTTCTTTTTAGCTCATTTGGGAAAATTGAATGTCCAATCTTTGCCGTGCCGCGAAGTACGTGAACAAGTCAGTAAAGCCTCTGCCGTGTCAGGATGCCGGAAGAATCTGGTCTGGAAAAACAGGCACATGCGTATCGACAGCAAGATCAGAATCTACAAAACATGCGTGCGACCTATCATGACGTACGCTGTAGAGACGCGGGCTGACACTGTGCGAACCATGGAACTACTAAGAACATCGGAGATGAAGGTCCTAAGATCAATCACTGGAAAAACCCTCCGAGATCGTGTCCGCAACGCAGACATAAGAAAAACTTGCGAAATAGAGGATATCGTTCAGTGGAGTAGATCCAGAAGAAGATAATGGAGGGACCATGTAGCCCGAATGGATGGTGACAGACTTGCATATACAGCCGCTAATGAAATCCCCTCCGGACACCGCCCACCTGGAAGACCGCCTAAGAGATGGAGGGACAGCTGGATCTCATCATCCGACGAGATATGATTTCTGTGTCACAGATCGTCAGATCTATCAAAAGAAGAAGAAGAAGAAGAATCTTTGCCGAATGAGCTAAGGAAAAAAAACAGCTGAAGAGTTCAATCGTCCAGTTTTCCCAAATGAGCTAAAAAAAAAGGTCACCAATGATTTCAATATTCGTTTTGCGTTTCAATATTCGGCTTCAGTTTAGTTAAACCATCTCATGGACCCCCAATTTTTTTTTACTCTGTTCTAACTTTCTGGAGATCATTGCAGTCTCCATCCTCAGTTATTAATCCTTGTCATTTCGGAAACGTGGGTCCAGAAAGATGAGTTACACGGATTTTTCGAAGATCCCAAAAAACATATCATTTTTAGTTTTTTCATCACTTTAGTTTATAAACTAACTAACTAACTAACCATCACGCCATTTCTCCGGAGGGGTAGGCAGAGAGGATAGATCGCCACACTGGCCTGTCCTGGCACACGTCTCGGGCTTCCTCCACATTCATACATCGCACCATGCACGCACGTCGATTATTCCGACTTCGAATGTGGCCGCCTTTTAGTAATTGGTTAATTTGGTCATGCCATGTTTTCCTCGGTCGTCCTCGGCTTCTTTTCACACTTACGCTACTGCTTGTGTACAACTTTTTAATCATTCTACTCTCATCCATTCGTTCCATATGTCCGAACCATCTCAGGGATCCTTTTTTAATTTTATTCATGATGCAGTCATCTGTCTTACATTTCTTTCTTATTTCATCGTTCGGTATTCTATCATACAACGTTTTCCCGCACATTCTTCTTAGTGATCTCATTTCTACGGCATTTATCCTTAGTTTATGATAAAATGTTTGATTGTTTTTCAGGCTCTCTCGCACTGGTTTCGCCGGACCCAGGGGCCGAGCCTCTTCGGACCTCCACCTCCATGTATGTATCCATTTTTAACTCTATTCCGTCATTTATATCTTCGTTAGTCAACTGTCATACCTGCTTGCCTATTTGTGGTAGAACGAAATACGACAGAATCCCAAATGCTGATATAAGAAAGGAATGTAGAGCGGAAGAAGGTATTATGAACAAAATTATGAAAGGATTGCTGCGTTGGTTCGGGCATATGGAGCGCATGGATGGAGAAAAAATGGTTAAGAAAGTATACGTTAATGATGTAAATGGACTACGGAGTCGAGGCAGACCGAGGAAAATATGGCATGATTAACTAACTAACTAACTAACCATCACGCCGTCTCCCCGAAAGGGTAGGCCGAAAGAATGAACTGTCACACTTTTACTGAAGCGGCACTCCATCCTTCTCTTTTCGCCCCGCGGGAGACGCGGTGTGATGGGTTGCGAACCTTATCGCCACCAATAGGCATCTTCCGCGCACATTTCGATCGTCCAACACCCACAAAATAAATCTAAAACAAATAAAATAAAATATGGCATGACCAAATTAATAAATTATGGCATGACCAAATTAATAAAATTTTAAAGGTTGGTCATGTTAGATGTCGGAGGAATCGACGTGCGTGTATGACTCGTATGAATGTGGAGGAAGCTAGAGAGGTGTGCCAGGATAGAGTAGTGTGGCGGTCCATTCTCTCTGCCTACCCCTGCGGAGAAACGGCGTGATGGTTTGTTTGTTTTACGTTAATGATGTTAATGGAGTACGGAGTCGAGGCAGACCGAGGAAAACATGGCATGACCAAATTAATCAAATTTTAAAGGTTGGTCATGTTAGAAGCCGGAAGAATTGACGTGCGTGTATTAATGTGGAGGAAGCTAGAGGGGTGTGTCAGGATAGAGTAGTGTGGCGGTCCATTCTCTCTGTCTACCCCTGTGGATAACGGCGTGATGGTTTGTCGTTGCTTTTGTAAATTACTTACCATCACGCCATCTCCCCGAAGGGGTAGCCCGAAAGAATGGATTGTCGCTTCCTCAACATTCATACATCGTGTCATGCACGCGCGTCAATCTCTGACTCCTCACACAGCCGACATTCGATATTTGATTTATTTGATTGTGCCAAGTTCTTCTCGGTCTTCCTCTGTTTCTAGTTCCATTTACGTCGTTAACATATACTTTTTTTTTTACCATTCATTCATTCTATCCATGTGTCCAAACCATCTTAAAAGTAATCATCAAATGAAACATATGCATTTTTAATAACAATTAAACATTTGCAAACAACTCTCAGTTTATTGTAATACCTGATGATGCCAACACCGGTTGGCGAAACAGCTGTCGCGACACTCTCAGTGAATAAAAATAAATTGTGATATTAAAACAGTGTTTTAAATTTTAACAGTAATAATGTTGAAGTATCCTTAACTCCCATCCTTTGTAAACATACTTCCTAAATAAACAAATTCATCCACTTGTTCCAGATTTTCACCGTTTACACTAATGTTGCAGACTGTCATGCTTCCTTTTTTTTCGAAAATCATTACCTTGGACTTATTCACATTCATCATCAAATCGTATCGCTTGCATACCTCATACAGGGAGTATAGCGATGCTAACTTGTCTGTTAGGTTGTCTTTGTGTTTAGTTATATTAAAATATATTATTTTTTCCAGACGCAGGACGTCACCCCCGGCCGCCGGGGCCCCCGCACAGATAATGCCCTCCTCGAGGGCCATCCGCGTCCTGGAACCATGCCGTCAGGATCGCATTCTCCTCTCTGATGGACCCTCGTGCCCCTTCTCCCCGCGCCCAACCCGACCCCACGCAACCCTAGACAGGCATCATCGCTCTCGATCCGGAAGATTCCCCCGTGCGACTGAACTTCTAAGATCCGTAGAGGACATCGAGCATCGCGGATCAATGACTGTATTCTTTCTTCAGCACTGAATTGAAAGATGCTGTCAACATTTTGTTTTTTGGTGTCCTCTTACCTATCGAAACCTAAAAAAAAATACCCCTCTTTTTCCAATCTAACCAAAAAGTCCCACAACCTAATCTCTGTTTTTTCTTTAATTAACCTGAGTTCTCTGATTATATAGTGTTTTTTTTAGAGGTTTGATTTTTAAACTGCCAACATTATTTCTACAGACTGTCGATTTGACAGTTGACAGTTGATTTGTAGTCGGTACGTTTTGCCATTTCACCATGAATAGACTGACGTCAGAACAGCGCTTGCAAATTGTGCAAATTTATTTTTGAAAATCATGGTTCGGTTCGCCAAACTTATCGTGCGCTACGTTCATTTTACGGTCGACATAATCGTCCATCTGAGCAAGTTATTCGGAAAACCATCAGTGGATAATACGTATCCACAAAGACGACAATTGTCGAAAATTGGACTTCACGATTGCGCTTCATTCGAGCTAGCCGTGGCGCTCATATGCCCGAAATCATATTTAAACAATAAAGGCATAAAATTATCTATAAATAAAGCCAATATCATAGACATTAACATATTTTGAATATGTATTGTATACCTCTAAAAAAAGCATCCTCTGTAATTCTTCTCATTTACCCCTAAATCCCATATGTAATCTCTATAAAACCATTTACCCTCCTAAGCATTCTAAAGATTCCCACAAACCTAAAAATATTTTCTTTCTAACCAATTCCCTCAAATCCGCAACCTAACTTGAAATCCTTGTAATTCAGTCGAAAATTCTCTCACGCCATCCGAATTGTTCCCCTAACCTGAATTTATATCCCTTATGTAACCTAAAAAGTTTGAAATTTATCCTAAAATACCCCAAACTCAATATATAATCTCTCACTACATTCCCTGAGTTTTTCCAACCTTACCTATTATATCCCAAATCCAACATGATCTCCTATTTATCCTTGAATTCCTCCAACCTAATCTAATTGGGTTTGAGGCCCAACATCAAATCCCTACCGAACCCTAAATTATCCCAATTTATCCTAAAATGCCCCAAACCCAACATGGAATCTCTCTATTTATCCCCGAATTATTCCAACCTAATCTAAAATGAATCCCCAAACCCAATATTATTTAAATGACATATTCCTCTTTATCCCTGAATTCCCCTTACCTTATCTAAAGTATTCTATACCATGAAATCTCCCTATCTAACCCAAAATTCTCAAAATTAATCCTAAAATGCCTCAAACTTGGGTGATGTTGGCATCAAATCCCTACCTAACCTCAAATCTATCCTAAATTGCGAAATACCCATCATGGAATCTCTCTACTTATCCCCGAATAATCCTAACCTACATTAAAATAAATCCCCAAACCCAATCTAATCTAAAACTGCAGAACAATATGTCTCTTTTTATCCCTGAATTCCCCCAGCCTTATCTAAAATACTCTGTACCCAACATCAAATCTCTACCTTACCCCAAATTCTCCTTATCCCAAACCCAATGTGGTATCTCTCTAATATCCCCGAATTCTCCCAACCTACTCTCAAATATATCCCTAAACCTAATCAAAATTTTCCCTGAATTCCTTTTTCTAATAAAATACATGAAATATCCCTATTTATCCCCGAATATTCGTCCTAAAACACCGCGCGGATGGCCGATTTTGGAGACTCCCTCGCCGGTAGAAGCCGGTTTTCTCATTACGAATTACGTGTGAATCTCTGTCAATTGTTATAGAAGCATAAAATACGATTTATATGTCAATACTCCCCCGAGATATTACTACCCTTATAATATTAACCGATAACATTACGAATATACAAATAGTATTTATGTATGTGTAACCTATCCTAACATAACCTAACCTAACCGTACCTTCCTTAACCATTTATGTGTGACAAATATAATCAATGTACTTTAATTAATAATTGGTGTCCCGGATGTCTGACGTAATGACGAATGAAAAAAAACTGTCCTTTTGCATTCGGATGACTATAGTTTTGAGGTTATGTGTATTATTGTAGTAATGTTGCAGAAGAACTTTGAATTCTGTCCGCATACAGACAGTCGAAGAGAAAAATACTGTATCCTCATAAACAGATTATTTGTCCAGTGCAAAAAGTTTATAATTTAAAATGATTCCACATTGTTTTCATATTATATTATTAAGTTCTTTGGTTTAAACACGTACTTGTTAGCAACTCTTAACCCGGCGATCGCCGTAAGCACACATGTGCGCTCTACGTAGACGATCGCCATAAGCGCAGCTGTGCGCGCTTCGCAATATTCGAAAGATGTATTTCAAAATTAAATCCGATTTTCTCACAACGACATCTATGAATATTTTAAAATATTAAAAAACCAAAAAGGATCGATATTTTTCGATAGTTTGGGAGAAAATACGTGGCGTACCGGCGCGCTGTTTCTACAAACATGTGGCGATGAATGGGTTAAGTACGCCCGTTGCTACGTCACGTACCCAGAAGCTCGGACGAAAAATGGACAAGAAGACTGCCGACTTGGAGACCGTGGACGGCAAAGAGAAGTGCAGGGCGACCGCAACTACGATAGAAGGATGACCTGAACATACATGTCGGAATAACCTGGATGCAGTCTGCACGAGACAAAGTCGCGTAGAAGCGAATGAAGGAGGCTTTTGTCCAGGAGTGGACGGGATTAGGCTGAAGAATAAGAAGTTATTACTTGTTGTTTCTTATAACAATGATGCAAAACTCTTTATTAAATAATTAACTCGTTAATTATGGTTTGATTCCCGGCGATGGCAGTGCGATTCTCACGCTGTCTTTGGTCTGGTGTAGAATTCACGTTACAATAAAATGGCGGTAGATTAGCTACAGGTCATAATAATAGCTAAAAAAAAACAAATTGTTTACAGTAATTGGGTTCAAATGATCTGTTGTATAAAAATAAAAACTTGAGCATGGTACGATAGAAAGTCTGTCTCTCTCTCTTTGATGCGTGAATTATATTTAGTTTAGACTTCGTTTTTAACAAGTACCGTTTGTTTTTAACGAGAAATGTTTGTTTATATGTCTTTAACAAATGACATTAGTTTGTTTTCAACGAATGACGTTAATTTATTTTAACATATAATGTTACTTTGTTTTGAACTAATGGTGTTCATTTGTTTTTAACGAGAAACGTTTGTTTGTTTTTAACAAATAATATTCATATGTCTTTAACAAATGACATTAGTTTGTTATTCGACGACATTAGTTTGTTTTCAACGAATGACGTTAATTTATTTTAACATATTATGTTACTTTGTTTAGAACTAATGATGTTCATTTGTTTTTTACAAATACCGTTGTGAATACTGAGCATATATATATAAATACCGAGAAGTGGTCAAACTGACATAATTTTATCTGTTTCTTAAATATATGAGCATTACATCAGCTGTGAGTTCTTTTCAAATTATTTGTATTCAAATTCATAATATTGAATCTATGTTGATTAATATTTTTCACAATCTCCATAGATTTTTCTGAATCTTCAGCTTAAGATTGAACAAACAACGTGGTTAAACCAAAGAATGAGGAAAGTAATAATTCATATTAAATCTCTCGTTGGACTAATTGCACGTGGAATCGGATAACAGACCTAAATTTGTATTTTTCCTTCGTCATTGCTAGGAATATCGAATAAATATAATAAACTCGATGTTGAAATTTTGTAAATCACGATGACTTGAATATCGGTCAAAATATGACGCAAAGTTACGATGAATATCGTAACGAACAAAGAAATTATGCATTCTAATAACGATTTCACATTCTATATATAAGTGGTCTTGACTTTCGTTTGTTTAATTTATGTGCAATCTTAAATTTATTCGGAAATAATTATAACGATCAATTTGTCAAACCATCTCGGCGAATGTTTAATTGTTATTAAAAATGCATACGTTTCATTTGATGATGACTTTTTGGTGCCGTTCAAATGTGTATTTTTTTTATAATATAATTTTTTTAATGTGAATTTTTTGTTTACTATGTGAAAACAACATCTTCAAATTGTTTATTTATTAATTATTTTAAAATATAAACGATACACTCGTAGTATTGAGTAAGATATGTGCCATTCATTAACTGATCGCGTTACATGTTTGAGAGTACACTGACAACACAATGTTACACTGACAACATTCTGTCACACTGACGACATTTTGTTAAGCTGGCAACATTATGTTACACTGGCAACATTATGTTACACTGGCAGCAATTTGTTACACTGACAACATTATGTTACACTGGCAGCATTATGTTACACTGGCAGCAATTTGTTACACTGACAGAAATTTGTTACACAGGCAACATTTTGAAATATAATCTACTCACAAGTTGATACTTCAAATGTATTTATTTAAAATACCACCCTTGTGCCATGAGTATGTAGATTGAATCTTGGGTGTGTCCAATTCCTCTTCAATTGATGATTCAGAGATTGTTACAGCCTCCATCATCAGGGTAATTGTCTCCGAAGCATCGGATGATATGTGGACATATTCAAGGTCCTGCGAAATTCATAGGACACTTTTTAATATCGGTATTCTACAAGTGTATTGTTCATATTTTTCACGCGGTCAGGTCGGCGCTAGCGCCGCGCGGCTTGTTTTCAAAGAGCGACCAAAGAAGCACGGCGGTGGAACAGTACTAGTCAACGCCCGACGCGACGGCGGGCGGTAAAATGATCTCTCATTGTGACAACGAAATCACTAACCACTGAAACCTAAAGTATTTCACGCCACCAAGTTCGTAGTCCTCACTATTTTATAATTAATTTTAAAATGTTACATTAGTTATGTGTTAAGAGTATTCTGGATATTGCAATATTTCAAATTTAATATTTATTTCTTTAGATTTTAACTCACTTTCGCACAATAGCACACTCTTAAACAATTTAATTTTCATTTTGTTTTTTTGAATGTATAAAAATACTGGATTTTACACATTACGGGTTAATCATTAAAAATTAATTGTATCTCAATAGAGACAAAGATGTAAATTATTTGGAAACAGAATATGGTGGTCGAGGCGTTTACAGGACTTATGATCTGTCATTGGTTGGGTTAAGCGATCGCTTTATGTAATACAACATTCCCCATTCCACCCTTCTTACGAACACAACGAATGACAATTATTTTTTAAAGTTGTATATATCGCACCGTGAGTGTAAAACCGAAACAAGTGCAAATATACAGTTTGGAGATATGGGAGTTTAAAGACTTCATATTGCTTGGAAAAACTGTTTTTTTATAAATAAACCAATGAATTTCGGTTTATAGGTATATTACTTTAAACTGAAAATCATTGGTTTATTAAAAAAAACAGTTTTTCCAAGCAATATGAAGTCTTTAAACTCCCATATTTCCAAACTGTATATTTGCACTTGTTTCGGTTTTACACTCACGGTGCGATATTCTACCATGTTGAGGAACATTTCACATATTTTAATTCAATCTACACTAGCGCCATCTATTGAGACTAGATGTAAGCATTAAGCAGAAAATCTTTATTAATGTAATGTGAAAGGCTATCAACCCAATTATCACACATTACTAGACAACGCCTGGACACCTTAACCTGACCAATGACAGGTCATAAGTACTGTAAACGCCTCGACCACCATATTCTGTTTCCAAATAATTTACATCTTCGTCTCTATTGAGATACAATTAATGTAATTTTCTTTCGTTGTTTCCTTATTGCTGAGCGTTGAGATTAATGGAGCTGCCTCTGCAATCCTCTGTTCTCCGCAGCCCGAACTGCCAAGTAGAGGTCTCCTCCAAGTCATCTCTTTAATCTTGTCACAACATTGCACAGGAAACCTGCCTCTACTTCTTTTGGAACACTTCCTGTTACCCAGTATGGCAATGTGACCAAAGAAACTCATTAAGGAACGAGTCGTTCGTCCTTTTTGCGGTTCACGGTATCCCCAGCATTTCAAAGGCGTCAATCTTGATGCGGTCACGGGATTTCACTGTCCAAGTTTCAGCAGCATAAAGAAATATTGCGAATAAGGATGTGCACATCTTCTTCTCTTCTTCCTAAGCCTATTCCCGTCCACTCCTAGACAAAGGCTTCCTCCATTCGCTTCCATGTAACTCTGTCCTGTGCAGACTGTATCCAGGTTATTCCAACGTGTCTGTTCAGATCATCCTTCCACCGTAGTTGCGGTCGCCCTGGACTTCTCTTGGCTGTCCACGGTCTCCAAGCAGTCTTCTTGTCCACTTTTCGTCTGAGCTTCTGGCTACGTGCCATTTTAGAGTCGCCACCCGGTGGATGATGTCAGTGACCTTTGTTTTTTCTCTCACTGTATCGTTTCTGACTCTGTCTCTTAGGCTTATTCCTAACATGGCTCTTTGGGTCACTTGTAGTTTCTCGGCACTTTGTTTGGACAATGCAACAGTTTCAAGACCATAAGTACCAACTGGCAGACGCAGGCTTCATAGACTTTTCGTTTCAGGTTGATCGGTATTTTCCGGATTTTAAGGATGTAACTCATGTTTCCGAAAGCTGCCCAGCTAAGTCTACATAAGTCCATCAATTCTTCTTCTATCATTCGGCAAAAATAGGAGACATTGATTTGGCTATCTTGGAGTCTTTTGTATTGCCTTGAAGCAACTTTCAATGGGCTCGTAGTAGGGCTTGAAACATCGAGCAAGTTTCTCGCACATATCTCGAGACGTACAACAATTAAACCTTTTTTTTCTTCTTTTATTTCTAGAACCGGTGTGTTTATTAATAAAAATATATATATTTAAATTTGGAATACTGCAATATAAAAAAAAATAGTGATTTATAATTTATTTTTTTATTCAAAGACGAACTTGAATGAATTTGAGACAGGAACCAATTCTATATACAATGAATGTGACAAATTGTTCATATGAATTATTTAACTATGTTTTACCTTTGTATATAATATTTTTATATTATTAATTTATTTTTATTTGAAAATTATTAATTATGAAATCGTTAACAATAATTGAAATTGAAATAATGAATACAAATGGAAACGTCTATTTTTCTAGAAGTTTTATTAATTTTCGCCTATCCAAAAAAGCTAAGATGCCAGTGCATAATGGTGTTCTTGTGCCGACGCTTATGTATGGAAGTGAAGCATGGAACTGGCTGAAGAAGGATGAAAGTAGAATAAATGCAGTAGAAATGAGATCTCTAAGACGAATGTGTGTTAAATCTGTATATGGAGTGTCAAATGCAAGTATAAGAAGTGAATGCGTTGCGAATGAAAGTGTTATGAACAATATAATGTTAAGATGGTTTGGTTACATGGAAAGAATGAGTGAAGAGAGAATGGTGAAGAAGGTATATGTAAATGACGTGAACGGAGCTAGAAATAGAGGAAAGCCGAGGAAAACGTGGCACAATCAAATCAATCAATTATTGAATGTCGGTCACGTGAGGAGTCGGAGAAATCGACGTGCGCATGACAAGATGTATGAATGTAGATGAAGCGAGATAAGTATGTCAGGACGGAACAGTGGGGCGTTCCATTCTTTCTGTCTACTCCTTCGGGGGAGACGGCATGATGGTTAGTTAGTTTTTTATTAATTTTATATAAATGACATATTTCACCTTGCTAAGACATTACTTAATGTGATTTGATAATGAATTAGCAAAGTGAAACATGTCATTCCCATAAAATATAATAAAAACTTCTATAAAACATGTTTTCATTTGTATAAATTATTTTAAACGGAGTTTAATATCGCTGTTTGAGAAAAAAAAAAAAAAGTATATTGAATGAATGAAAGATGACAGTAAATCATAGATTTCTAGTGCCAACACTTACTCGTATATATGGAATTGAAGCCTGGTAAACAAAAGGGAGAAAAATGACGTAAACTAGGGGTCTCCAAACTTTCCAGACTTAGGGCCATACTGATGACTCCAGTAAGTTCCAAGCAATTTAAACCGAGTTACTATCATTCTGTGTTTTTTATCCAACCATCACAACAACAATAAGCTATTAGCTATCACGGCCCTGATTGTTGACACTGGTCATTAGCGGTCGCGGGCCGGATTGATGACACTTGCGGGGCGGAGTTTTGAGACCCCTGTCGTAAATTATAAATCACTCAGAGGAATGTGTGAAAGGTGATGTATGATAGAAAACCAAATAATGAAACGTGGAAGGTATGTAAGAAAGATGTATACGTCCTAAATTAAAGAAAGCAGTTCTTAATTTGAATTTTGTTCCAAATATAATTTATTTGAATGAATATCACGTTTATAAACTAGATAAGATGGTTTGGACATACGAAAAGAAATAAATGTTAACCGTGCGAACAGAACAGGAAATAGAGGAGAGGACATGAAAATGTTTCGAACACATGGAAAGAATGAACGAAGAAATAATCTTAATAATGTTGGTCACTAAGACGGTTTGGATAAGTGGCAAGAATTAATGAAGAAAGAAAGTATATGTTAACAACGTGAACGGAATTAATAAAACCGAGTGAAAACGTGGCAGGATCAAATCAATCAAATTGCTGTCATGCCACGAGTCGGAGAAATTGACGTGTGTGCACGACGCGATGTATGAATGTTGAGGAACCGAGAAAAATATGATACTTCAACATTATCACTGTTAAAATTTAAAACACTGTTATAATATCACAATTTCTTTTTATTCACCGAGAGTGTCGTGACAGCTGTTTCGCCAACCGATGTTGCCATCATCAGGTGTTACAAAAAAACTAAGTTTAGGAGTTACAATAAGCTAGTTTATTGTAACACCTGATGATGCCAACATCGGTTGGCAAAACAGCTGTCGCGACACTCGGTGAATAAAAAGAAATTGTGATATTATAACAGTGTTTTAAATTTTAACAGTAAAAATATATCAGGTAAGAAAGGTGTGTAAATTTTTTTTTTTTTGGTTACTCTTTCAGAGAAACGGTGTGATGGTGAGTTAATTTTATAAAGGAGATATGAACGTGGATTTGCGTTGAAATTAACGTTCGTTGCTGGTAACGAAGCATATGACGCACAAAAGCTTAAATTGTGGGCTTATATATAAGATATATATGTGTCTCGGATGGAACGGAAATGAACGTTTTATAACGATTAATGTCTACCGTGTGAATATCGATAAATAATTTGCATAAGCTATCAAGACGGCTTAAGAAATGCTGGTAGATCATGTATTGGATAGCTGAATGGAGTTGTGAGGAAATTCATGTTTATACAACGTGACATGCGCCGAAAACATGTTAGCATGATATAACGTGAAAATTCCAACAAAAATTTCTTTTTTTGGAAAGGTTTCCTGTTTCATTTTCATTCAAACTTCGTTCACATTCGTTTACGAGATGTAGCACAAAAATAAAGTCACTTTTTTTTATATATCTTCGTCGGACCGCTACGGCCGTTTGAAAGTCGTAAACGTGAACTTTCTTGCGGCCGTTTCGGTCCCGTAAATAATTTATTTTATATATTTAAAAATATAAAGAGTACAAAATACATTATCAAAAGTAAAAAAAAATATTATAACGGCAATATCTGTCCTTCAAACGAATGCTTTGGTACCCGTTTAAATGCGTAAGATAAACTTATTAAAACTGCGTATCTACGGTGATATATTTGATGGCTTAATGATCATGCTATCAGTGTTGCGGATCTATTCGTATGGAATAATCTCGATGTTGACTATCACCGAAAGATATTTACCCGAGGCTGTTATAGGGCGCAGCGGTGCCCTTTCGTCAGTCTCGCTCGTTCATTTCGTAGGCTTCCTCTTCTTCATCGACTATGACTTGAGAGTGCATCTTCTTGTCTTGCGCAGTTCTAAATAGTGCCTCAACTGTTAAAATCGATTTCCAGTCACGAATGTTCCGGAGCCAAGAGATCCGTCTTCTCCCTACCCCTCGGCGATCCTTTATTTTGCCCTTATCATTAAGAAGCAGCAGCTCGTACTTTTCTCTGAGCACATGGCCCAGGTAGGACACCTTCCGGACCTTGATATCAGTCAACAATGTCTATCTATTCTTGCTCTTTGTAGCACAAACAATATTGCTAACCATATCGGTCCATGGAATGCGTAGCATTCTACAATGAATCCACATCTTGAATGGCTCTAGCCTGTTCATAGTGTAGGTTTTAAGGGTCCATGACTCCATTCCGTACAAAAGCATTTCTTCTTCTTCTTCAAGTGCCCTGTCGGGTCCCACCAACGTTGGCGATCACCTCGGCGAACCTGTCCCTGTCCTGCGCGGCTCGGAACAGCTCCTCCACACTTCGGATGTCGGTCCACTCTCACGTTTCGCAGCCAGGACATCTGTCTCCTACCGGGCCCTCGGCGTCCCTCAATTTTCCCCTCCAGTATCAGTTAGAGAAGGTGGTACTTTTCCCCACGCAGTATATGACCCAGATGTGAGATCTTTCGAACCTTGATAGTTGATAACAGCTCTCTGTCAACTCTAGCTCGCCCCAGGACTTCAGTATTGGTAACCATGTCTGTCCAGGGAATTCTGAGCATTCGGCGATAGAGCCACATTTCAAATACTTCCAGTCTGTTCATTGAGTTGACTTTTAAGGTCCACGTTTCACATCCTTACAATAAAACAGACCCCACATAGCATTTGATCATTCTCTGGCGGAGTTTCAAGTTTATGTTATCATTGCAGAAGAGTGATTTCATTTTATTAAACGTAGCTCTTGCTGCCTCAATTCTACAAAAGCACTGACCGAACATATTACACTTAACCGTCTTTTGCCGGAGCTTCAAATTAATATTATCGTCGCAGAAGATTTTTCTCATTTTATCGAATGACCATAGATACGCAGTTCGATTAAGTCTATATAGAATTAATGCAGAGCAAAATGTGTTGCCGTATACAAAGTAGACATTCATAAATCAATCATTTTCTATTTTAATACCGCCATTTTGATTTTTAAATGTATTTATTTAAACTTTTGTATGAAACAATTACTTTATGTAATAAACCTATGAAAATATCTCTGTATGTTAGGTTTTGATAAATGTGTTAAGATAAGGTTATGTTTATATCTGTTTAGGTAATATAAGAACGGTATTGCAGAGATATTTTCATTCTAATATTATATTATTTTGACGAAGTTATGAATGTTTGCGTACGAAAGCTCTTTTGAACGGACGGATATTGTTTTTACTTTCTGGGGTGCTAATTGAGTTGTTTTTACTTTTATGACCCGACAAACTATAAATATAAAGGAAATATGATATCGTAGAATATTTTACTGTACAGATTATCCGTAGAGAAATCGGAGATCAGTATGTGTTCTTCTGGTCTATTGGAAATATGTGTTTTATGTATTGACGAATAAAATATATCTTAATACATATAATAAAAATTGTTGTAAACAAAAACGTGTCTTATTTCATTATGTTAACCCTTATTTTTTTATTCATTAACCCATTGCACCACTAATAAGGAGACATCATTTGTTCATACAACACAGTAATTAATTTTGACCCATTTTTTTATAAAATTAACATTAAGATTAAATTACACACAAAATAATAATGGTAAAAGATAAAAGCATATATATTTTTTTGTTCGTAAGCTGTATCATTATGGCTCATCCCCAGGTAGTTTTGGAAGGATGTGATAGGCTTTAAAGCATTCTGGCATGTGGAGAGCAACCAAACATTGCACACATTCCCGCTGAGATTCGCTCTTCTTTTTCTTCAAGGAACACATTTTAAATAATCTCGATGGGTTTTGTTTGACTGGATTTGGTGGAATTTGCCTAGCAAAGTGTGCCCATTGCAATGCTTGTAGCCGCAAAGGGCATACTTCTCCTGAAATTCTTCCACGGCGCTTGTATGATGGCAGGGTAATGTGCTCAAAAATTCCCCCAGCTACATCAATCCTATAGTCACCGTATGAAACTCTCTTTACATCGGAGATAATTTTATGCAACGCATATGTATTGAATAATGCCATGTCTGCAGTAAAAAAATATCTTCTTGTAACCCTTGGAATATCTCCACAAAATTGGAAAGGAAGCTAAGCATTGGTCATTTCTATCAACTCCACGAAGGCGTAAAATCACTAGAATCACTAATATATTCATCAACTTCATTCTCACTGCCATATTCCAAAAGTATTGGCCGTATTTCATCCTCATTTGATGTAATATTATACAAGTGAGACGAGTTTGTTTACGAGCGCGTTCTGCCATTTTGTAGGTATTGACAAATGTTAAAATATCGTAATATTTTAAAATAAATAATGTGAAATTTACTTATTGATTCACTGTACTTTCTCTAAAATCGGCATATTAATCCCAAAAGTGCCGGCAACCAAAGGGGTAAAGTACTCATACCTACTGTTCCAGACATGGTTTGTGATGGTTAGTTTTGTTTGTTTCAGTATTAGTTGTTTTGTGGTCCACAGACAATGTGTAAAGAAAAAAATGTGTTTATTTTATACATATATTTTTACTTATTTAATAACCACGGAGCTTATTCACAAAAAATTAAGATTAAACACTGACGATGAACAGAGTGGAAAGTCTTATCGAGAGTGTCGAGAGAGGTGGTCCGTGCCATCCTGAGGAGTTTCTAGCCGACGTTCCCTTGGCCCGCCCCTTCGGGAGGGTCTGGTCCCTCCGCCGGTGGTCACTAGGGGCACTTGCGCTCCACCTGCCCCTTGCCCGCCTCGTCGTACTCCTGCGAGGATATCCACATCTGCTGGAAGGATCCGATGGACGCCAGAATCGAACCACCTAAAAATTCAAAACATTCATTAATAAAATTCAAATTAAATCGGGTGGTGGTCTAGGGGATAGAACGCTTGGCTCCTGATCCAGAGGACATGGGTTCAAGCCTGGACACGACCAGATTCCTTCTTCATAATAAACATTGATTAAATCGGGTGGTGGTCTAGGGGATAGAACGCTTGGCTCCTGATCCAGGGGACTTGGGTTCAAGCCTGGACACGACCAGATTCCTTCTTCATAATAATGAGCTATTTTCTGCTCACATTGAAGATTGTAAAATAAATTCTAATATCATTGATTAAAATCCTTGGTATTTTAAAAAAAAATTAAAAATTTATATTTTATAAACTAATTGCCTTACCAAATTTATTTATCTGGGAAGCATGCTTACAAGCACTTAATTCAAAGATGGCAGTACACAATGGAGTTCTAGTGCCAACGCTTATGTAAGGAAGTGAAGCTTGAAGCTGGCGAAAATTGGATGAAAGTAGGATAAATGGCGTAGAAATGAGATCACTTATAAGAATGTGTGGGAAAACGATATATGATAGAATACCGAACGACGAAATAAGTAAGAAATGCAAGTCAGATGTTTGCATCAAAAGTAAAATTAAAAAAGGATCCCCGAGATGGTTTGGACATATGGAACGAATGGACGAGAGATTGGTTAAAATGTTTATACAAGCAGTGTGAGTGGAAAGAGAAGCCGTGAAAGACCAAATTAATCAAATACTGAATAGCGGCCACATTCGAAGTCAGAAAAATCAACGAGCGTGCATGTTACAATGAATGAATGTAGAGGAAGCTAGAGAGGTATGTCAGGATCAGAGCACTATGGTGGTCCATCTGCTCTGCCTACCCCTCTGGAGAAACGGCGTGATGGTTTGTTAGTTAGTGATACACTTGATGTATTTTTAGTAGTCAGAGATATGTTGGATATATATCCATGAGATAATGGGTTCTTTATACATGACTTTCGTCTTGTCCAAATTTATCCCGAGACCCACTCGTCTGGATGCAGTGTTCAGTTCATCTAGCATGCCTTCAAGTTCCCCCACAGATTCTGCCAGAATGACACTGTCATCTGCAAAGCGAAGGTGGGAAATGCACTCGCCATTTATGTTGAGGCCACGTTTAAACCAGTCCAGAGTTTTAAATATATCTTCCAAAGCACAGGTGAACAGCTCGTCGATGTCGAGGTCGATGGGTCGGCTCTCGAAGTAAGAAAAGAATACACATATCTTGGCCAAATCATTCAATTAGGTAGAAACAATTTCGAGAAAGAAGCCGACCGAAGAATTGGGTTGGGCAGCCTTTGGAAAATTACGTCATGTTCTCACCTCTAAAAAACCACAATGCCTCAAGACTAAAGTCTTCAACCAGTGCATCTTGCCAGTCATGACGTACGGAGCCGAGAAATGACAAAAGGTCTAGTCTACAGATCCAAGGTCGCCCAACGCGCCATGGAAAGAGCCATGCTTGGAATAACTTTGAGGGACAGATTTAGAAACGAATTTATTCGTCAAAAAACCAAAGGTGACTGAGGTGGCTCTGAGGATGGGCGGGCTGAAGTGGCAATGGGCTGGCCATATCTGACGGAAGACCGACGGCCCGATGAGGGAGACAGGTTCTGGAGTGGAGACCGCGTACAGGATTCCACAGAGTTGGAGGTTCCCCTGCCCGCTGGACTGACGATCTGAAGAGGATTGCTGGACATAGATGAATGGGAGCGGCAATGGATAGGGGGCGGTGGCTTGCTATGGGAGAGGTCTACGTTCAGCAGTGGATGACAAACGGCTGATGATGATGATGATACCATGAGATAAAAAAAAACATCTAATATATTCCCAAAGTTGCCACTAATAGACCTTAAGGTTTGTGATCTGTAGTGATTGTGTCTAATTTAAGGTGTGCTTTATATAATATTGACTTCTGATTTTATTTAATAATAAAGAGATGTGAGGCCGCGCGGGAGATATATAAGGTTAAAAGAATAGATTAAATGTGGTCTGTCACCCTTTTGATTGATGACAAGAAAAGGCTAAATTAAATTAACGTAAGTCCCGGATGGACAAGGAACAGGCCTAGATAGTGCAGCGAGACTGACGAAAGGGCGTCGCTGCGTCCTATAACAGTCTCGGGTGGTGGTGGGAACCTTATATGTAGTGATTGAGTAATAGAAAGGGGTGTGTCTTACCGATCCAGGCTCCGAAGCGTCTCTCAGCGCTGCCGTTGGCTGCGATGGTCTTGAGGCGTACGGAGGAGGGGGTCCGCGAGGAGAGGTCTCGCGCCAGGCGCTCCGCCCAGCCGCTGGCCAGCGTGCCCCCGCCCGTGACAACCACGGAGCCCCACATGGCCGGCCGCATGTCCATGTCGCACATACCCACCGCCGTTTGAACTGAATAACAAACATTGCATTCATTAAGTATATACAATTAATATGAACGAAACTGGGTTTTCTAGAAGTGTTATAAAATTCTATAAGAATGGCATGTTTCTCCTTTTCTTCTCCTTTTTGTGGAGTTGTCTGTGCTGTGCTTCGAAGTCTTGCATGTCTTTATGCACTGTTATTTTCTATGTAGGTCTATCCTTTGGAGGTTCACTTTTAGAGAGTCTTTGAAGTGTTTCATTTGAATACAATCTAAATAACCCTGGTTAAGAACTCACCGAGTTGCGAGGCGCCCACCATCTGGTGCTCGAAGAGGGTTTCCGCAAGGCGAAATCGCTCAGGACCGAACTCCTGGTGGTATCCGCAGGGCAGCTCATAATGGATGGCAGGAACACCGGCTGCCACACGCTCGTCGTACGGAGCTTCCGATACCTTCAAATAAATAATATCATAATATAAATAGGCAAAAACCCGGATGTAATCAAAAAGAGAATATTTAGAATACAAGAGAGTGAAAGAGAAATTCTTGGAATGTGCATGTCCAGTTATAATGCGCACGCTCAGTAACGTTATTTTAAAATTTGTCATTTGAAGTTGATTGTCAGAAAAGCCAGCTGCAGCTTGCAGTAGCCAGCAGACTCAACAAGGCAAAAGGAGCTTTCGCAATGCTTCGCCCTGTATGGTGTTCCGGTATCATTTCGAGAAAGCTCAAGCTCCAAATATTCAGCAGTAGCGTTAAAAGTGTACTGCTGTACGGATGTGAGACTTGTTATTGGAAAACTCCAGGTATTTATAGATCAAATCAAATCAAATCAGTTTATTTTCTCAAAAGACATTACAAACATTTTTTATAGTTTAAGGCATCTATTGAGAACAGGTAAAACATAAGGAATATATAATACCAGGAACGCATGAGAGATGGTTCGACATTAGGAATACAAAATACTCTCCAAAGTCAAGAGTATTTGTCTTCTGAATGTACTTTCACGAATATGAAAGACATCGATCTCCGAAGCGATCATGTTCAGCAGTTTGATTGCTCTCCCCACCGGCATCACCAGAGGCAGGTTGGTTCTGCATGCTGGGAGATAAAACAGTCTGTGCTGACGCTGTCGAAGATAGCCATCCGGAACATAAAGATGGATAGCCTCCAAGATGATGGAGTTCTCAAAGAATCCCCTGATAAGTCTGAAGAAATGGGTAAGTGTGCACCCATCCCTTCTTATCTGTAAACTATTGGTCCCCAGCATGCCCAAGAGGAATGCAGTGGGATAAAGCCACGGATAGCTACCAAACTCCCTCATGTAGAGATATCTCAGAAATCTTTTCTGAACCCTCTCTAACATGAGCGAGTATCTCGCCTCGTGGGGACTCCATATCACCGAGCCACACTCGAGCCGGCTCCGGACCAATGAGTTATACAAAATTCGCAAAACATAGGGATTCTTGAAAACTCTACCAGTTCGGAGAATAAATCCCAACATTTTCAGTGCAACTCCACATATTTTCTCGATGTGAGCATGGAAAGTCAGCCTACTTTCATAAACGATACCAAGATAGGTGTCTTCGCTCAATATTCAAGATCAGTTGGCCCCAAACAGTGTCAAATGTCGTTCTCTGGACCATGGCAGGCGAAAAGCCAATTAGAGAACAAGTCGCTAGACGCAAATGGCTGTGGATCGGTCACACTCTGAGATGGAACCCAGCCTGCATGGAGGAGGAACAAAGAAGCGAGACAGACTTAGAGCCACCTGGAGAAGAGCCCTACAGGACGAGGTCAAAGAAGCAGGCCTCACTCGGGATGATGTTAGGCATCAGGCATGGGATAGTCGGGTGGAGAAGGTTCCTTGAGGCCCTATGCACCACGGAGGTGTGACAGGACAAAAAGAATTATTGAAGAAGTTTTATAAACCATGCATACCTGTACGACAGTTTGTGTGAAGTCGTTGAGCACCTGCCTCGTCATGTACTCCTGCCAGGATGCCGTGAGCCCCTCGGGCATGGGACGCGGTGTGAAGCGCGGCTTCTCTTTTTCCCTCACTATCTCTTTGTTCTGGGGACAAAAACACTCGCACCTCAATCTCAAATGGATCGTAATGAAACACATCTCTTAAACATTAACCTTTTTATACAGTTTATAAGACATGAAAGAAGAAGAAGTTCCTAAGTAAAAATGTATTGTAATTTCGTATTCTATGGCTAATTTCGTATTTGGGATTTAATTATCCCAAACAAGATATTAAATTAAAAGAACTCACTTCCAGACAGGTTAAATGTCTGAATGGGATAAAAGCTTTATAAGATATTGTTTAATTACATACCTGTATATGCGTGGCCGGTGTGAGGGGGATTGTGAGACCGTTGAGAAGTGCGCGGGCCTGCTGTGCAAGGTGGTCTCCGCCCAGGGAGCTGCGGACGGAGGCAGCTCCGAGGGCGTATCCATCCAGCACGGGCACGGCAGATGTGTGCGTAGCACCCGAGTCCACCACCAGTGCTGTTGACTTCCCTGTAATAATAAAAAAATACATAAATAAGCAATTAAACCTATTTTTTTGGATTATAAGTATTACTTATATTCATCTAGTTCCACAGTATTATCATTTAGCATTGGTGACATTTTTGTTTGTCGTTGCAAACAAAAACTTATCCAAAAAAGATAAAATGGCAATGCACAATGATGTTCTTGTACCGACCCTTATGTATGGAAGCAAAGCATGGAACTGGCAAAAGAAGGATGAAAATAGAATAAATGCGGTAAAAAAGAGATCTCTTAGACGAATGTGTGCATACTCTGCGTATGATAGAATGTCGAATGAAAATATAAGAAGTGAATGCGGTGCGTTATGAACAGAATAATGAAATGATCATTAAGATGGTTTGGACATACGGAAAGAATGAATGAGG
The DNA here is from genome assembly GCA_022606425.2 of Lepidostoma basale. Classification (NCBI taxonomy): domain Eukaryota; kingdom Metazoa; phylum Arthropoda; class Insecta; order Trichoptera; family Lepidostomatidae; genus Lepidostoma; species Lepidostoma basale. Next base: position 936,377 of record JAHDVF020001163.1, read on the forward strand.
AAAGAATGGTAAAAAAAGTATAAAAACAAACAAACAATCATGCCGTTTCTCCGCAGGGGTAGGCAGAGAGAATGGACCGCCACACTACTCTATCCTGGCAAACCTCTCTAGCTTCGATGTATGACGATTCTTCCGACTTCTAACATGACCAACCTTTAAAATTTGATTAATTTGGTCATGCCATGTTTCTCTCGGTCTGCCTCGACTCCGTACTCCATTTACATCATTAACGTATACTTTCTTAACCATTCTTTCTCCATCCATGCGTTCCATGTGTCCGAACCAACGCAGCGATGCTTTCATAATTTTGTTCATAATACCTTCTTCCGCTTTACACTCCTTTCTTATATCAGCATTTGAGATTCTGTCGTATATCGTTCTACCACACATACGTCTTAGGGACCTCATCTCTCGCATTTATTCTGCTCTCATCCTTCTTCTGCCAGTTCCATGCTTCGCTTCCATACATTAGGGATGGGACCAGAACTCCATTGTGAACGGCCGTTTTCGCTTTCATTGATAGATTCTTGTTTCCAATAACTATTCTTAAAATTATATGTTAATGATGCAAATGGAACTAGAAAAAGAGGAAGACCTTGAAAACGTGGCATGATCAAATAAATCAAATATTGAATGTCTGCCATGTGAGAAGTCAGAGAAATTGACGCGCGTGCATGACACGATGTATGAATGTTGAGGAAGCGAGAGAAATATGCCAGGAAAGAAAAGTGTGGCAGAGTCCATGGTTAGTTAGTTACTTATTTTTAAAAAGCATAAATTACATTTAAGACGGCCTTTTTTTAGTGTCTCTGAAGTAACATGTTTTTTGTAATTATGAAATGTCATTTTTTATGGGTCAGTTATAGTTTTGTTTATTATATTGTATTATACATGGACCTCGACATAAGCTGGATACCTTTGATATGTGGATATATTGTAGAATATTTAAAATCATATATAATGAATAGAAGATTATACCATTGGCGAATGCAGCCAGAACGGCGTTCTTGACGAGGAAGAATGCCGGCACGTTGTACTTCTCAAACATAAGCTCGGCCAGCTTCTCCCTAGCGGGGCGCGAGGCCCACGGCGCCTCGGAGAACAGGGTCGGGTGGTATTCACTCGACGATTTTATAACCTAAAACAATTTCAATATTTATTGTTTCTTGAGCAATGATGTAAAACTCCACATTAAATAATCAATACAAATGAAAACATCTATTTCATACAAGTTTTATTATATTTTATGGAAATGGCATATTTTGTTTGAACATTTATTTATTTACTTGAAATAGTACACATGTTCTTTTTCTTAAAGTGCCCTGTCAGGTCCCACCGACGTTGGTGATCACTCTGGTAAACTCTTCCCTATCCTGCGCTGTCCGGAATAGCTCCTCCACAGTTCCGATTCCCGTCCATTCCCTCACATTGCGCAGTCAAGAGATCTGCCTTCTCCCTGCCCCCCTCTATTTTTCCTTTCAATATTAGATGCAGCAGGCGATACTTCTCTCCTCGCAGAACGTGACCCAGATATGAAATCTTGCGGACTTTAATTAATGTCAACAGCTCTCTATTTACTCCTGCACGATTCAGGACTTCTGTGTTCGTCACTCTGTCTGTCCATGGGATCCTGAACATTCTTCGGTGAAGGCACATTTCAAATGCCTCTAACCGGTTCATTGTATTTACTTTTAATGTCTCACACCCATATAACAGAACAGTCTGTCTTAGTTTTAAGTTCTACACATGTTCTAATAAAAACAATTAAACATCCAATTATAATAATCCACATACACATCAATAAAAGGTTACATTTTGTTTACATATCTATTTAATTATATTCTAAAATAAATTATGTTCTGCACACTTCTAACATCCTCCGGTATATCTTCATAAATTTTAAATGCTTTATACTCGTACATAAGGGAATTCTGAGATTTGTTTTTATTTCTGAATGGGAGCCTTTTTATCTTCGTTAAAAATTCTTGGGAGTTGTGCCCATTAACAATTTTGTGAATTAGTAATAAAACGTTGTACTTAATTATTTTTTTAAATAACATAGATTTTAGTTGTTTCAGCAACACTTTAATCCTGGCATAACTGCTTCTCCTTACAATTATTCTCATTGCCTTATTCTGGAGAATGGTTAATCTTCGCATGTCTTCTTCATTTGCTAAAAATAGTATGCTGCTCCATGGAAAGACATATGCTCGGCGTCAGTCTCCGAGATAAAATCAGAAATGAGGAGATTAGACGCCGAACAAAAATAACAGATATCATGGAACGAGTAGCGAGACTGAAGTGGCAATGGGCGGGTCATGTGGCGAGACAGAGTGAGGATAGATGGACCCAGAAAATAATAAGGTGGAGACCATGGGAGAATAGGAGAAGCGTCGGCAGGCCGCAAAAAAGGTGGGCCGACAACATTGCTGCCGTGGGGGGGAAAATGTGGCTACGGCTGGCAGGAGATAAAGACGAGTGGAAGGGAAGGGAAGAGGCCTATGTCCAGCAGTGGACCGATAAAGGCTGACGAAGAAGAAGAAGAAGAATATGCTGTTACAATAATTTATATGAGGGAGAATGATTGCATTATACAGGGTGTCCCAGATCTCGACGTCAACCCGGAAACAGATGATAGGGCGATGACTTTTAGTCTCTCAGAATTTTGTTTTTGAAACTGGATTTTATTACAAAAAAATTGTCCACACCTAATTTAAGAAATAATCAAGCAAGTGTCATACCATTTTGGAATCCTCAATAAATGCGCCAACTTTTAAAGTTACTTGCCAAAATAGCGTAGTACATTTTATTTTCAGTACAGTCAGTTAAAATCGGGCATAGTTTTAATTTAAAATACTTGGCTGGGCAAAAAGTAACATTTTCTTCCAAGCTGGAGTAGTAAGCTATAAATTATAGGCAACAATTTATAGAAACATTATTCAGGATTACATAATAAAAATAAAAATTATAAAAAGTAAAGATTTGTAGAAACGGGAGTTAAAAGACCATCACAGGGTGTTGATTTTCTCGATATTTTTTAAATGCCTATAATTTCAAAAATACAAAACTTAGATTTTTTTTACATTTTTCTCATAACCAGCGTGACTTGCCCTATCATCTGTTTCCGGGTTGACGTCGAGATCTGGGACACCCTGTATACAGTCTTGCATGTTTCTGCGCTGATATATCGTCTAATCCTGGCCAGAAGTGATATTTTTTAGTCATCTTCTTAGTAACATATTTTATGAAAAAGTTAGTTTCTTATATATTAAGACACCTAAATATTCTAATTCATACACGAATTCAAATGGTAATGCTGACCTTGGCATAGGAATAGTCAAGGACCTTCTCGAAGAGGTCCCAGTTGTCCACGCTGCCGTCCTTCATGTAAGACACCACCTCCATGCTGGGCCGAGGCACATTGAGGAAGGTTGTGTCCACGTAATACCGCATTTTGCTGCCTGGAAACACATTATTAAACATGATTAGAAAGATTTTAAAATTATGTCTATTATACAGCAAAATTATAACACCTTCCAAGGGCATGTCTTCTTCTTTCCCTTTACCATATCCCATCATCTGGGAATGGCCCTCCTTGTACAGAGACACCAAACTATTCTGTCCTAGCCCAGATATAGAGATAATAGATAGAATATATGGAAAAGATAATTAGATTCAAAGAACTCTTGATTCTGCACTATATTTATTTCACATTTCAGATGCAGAAGAGAAGAATACATCAATTGAGTCTACACACGCAGGATGGCGATTTTATTTTATATATAATACTTAGAACCATTAGTCATTTTGAAGTATATATACATCTTCCAAAAATTTGTCATGCATGATCATAATACCAAAGGTGGAATGGGGAATGTTGTAATTACATAAAGCGTGTGCTTAACCCAACCAATGACAGGTCATAAGTCCTGTAAACACCTTGATCATCCATGTTCAGTTTCCAGTTTGCGTCTTCGTCTCTATTGAGATACAACTAAAAATTTGAATTAACCACCCTTTGGTGTAAATCTAGGATTTCGTATACAGGTATAAGTATACATTCACAAATATTTGTTCTTCAAATATTCTGGTCAAATTCTTTAGCATATAGAATGGAATAATACTCCTGGCGGCTTCTAACAATATGTTAGGCAACAGCCTTCGCATTGTGTTAATAAGGTAGTTTGCTAAATGCCGAAAATCATTCTCCATAGATGGCGTTAGTGGGTCGGTTGTATAGGTTAATCTTGAAAAATTTACAAGTGCAACCAAATCTATGGATCTGGATTTTGAAGTATATATTCATCTTCCAAAAATTTGTCATGCATGATCATAATACCAAAGGTGGAATGGGGAATGTTGTAATTACATAAAGCGTGCGGTTAACCCAACCAATGACAGGTCATAAGTCCTGTAAACACCTTGATCATCCATGTTCAGTTTCCAGTTTGCGTCTTCGTCTCTATTGAGATACAACTAAAAAAAACATTAGTCACCTTGAAATATGTAAAATCATTTGTAAAAAAATGTTTTTCTTAGAAACACTTTATTTCGTCCTACCTCAAATAACTTATTTTTGATTTATATAATATCATTTAGTATCCCCTAACTATGTAACCATTGTCATAACATTTCTTAAAGAGTTCCAAGAAACACTTTCCAAAATTTCTGGACCTACCCAAACAATTATTTTTAAAAATGTATAAAGTCACATCAATTTTCGTTAATAACCATATTCTGCTCCATTCACTAGTGTATATAAACTGCAACGAGTTGAAGTTTCGTCACATTTAATAATGCCTTAGAAGGGCGAAACATGTCATTCCCATAAAATATATTAAGACTTCTAGAAAACTGACGTTTTCATTCGTATTCATTATTTGATATGGAGTTTTACATCATTGTTCAAGAAACAATAAATACTTGAAGATAGAATAACATTTGTTTAGAGGGGTAAGGGTTAATTCTTCTTCTTCCCCTGTCATATCAGGTTTCTTTGGCAGGTCTATTGTAGATCTACTTTTCCCCAGAAATTTACAGGAAGATGTTATCAGGCTATCGTCCCTGCAATCTATTTCATTTATTTGTTTTTTTTTTCTTCATATTATTAGCATAACAGAATTAAGTTCCAATTCACTAAAGATACAGATATTAGAGTTTTAAATATTACTAACTAGCTGACCCTGCGAACTTCGTACTGCCTCAGAATCAATAAATGTTGTGTTAACTTATTAGTTGAATTAAATTCAGTTATTTATTAAGTTAAAATGAATACTCAAAATGAATTAAGTTCAATAAATGTGCAAAAATCAAAAAGTATTTGAATTACATTGATATGAATGTAATTCACATGGCAGCAAGGGATTTGCTTTATTGAAGCGAATCGAAATGATATGCGTAGCATTGTTGCACTACTTTCTGTTAAACTATTATATTTGCTGGACGGGATGCACTCGGGTTGATTTTTTCTGATGTTTTAATAGTTATTCTGCTATTCGGGACGGAGACAAATCTAACAAATCAAAGATCATCAAAATCAGTCCAGCCGTTTTTGAGTTATAAATGGTGTAACTAACACGACTTTGTTTTATATGTATACCAGTAGATGTAATGAACTAAGTGAAAAAAACTGTATGTCTGTATTACTGACCCTATCGGTCCACGGTATACGGAGCATTCTGCGGTATATCCACATCTCATACCAACCGGTTCAAAACATTCACTTTCAGAGTCCACGTTTCACAGCCATATATACTCGAGAAACTCGCATAAATCACAAGATTATCAATTTCCAAAAAATATTCTAATGCGATAGGAATATTATAAATTAATATTTATATTTTCGAAATTGTTTTCTGTCCAGTGTAAACATTACTTACATTCCGTGACAGTTGAAAGCGGTCAGGTTATGTAGGATTGAAGGAAGTGAATAAAATTGGCCATTGTACCTGCTTGTGTGATGTTGCCATCGGGGGCTTTCTGCTCCGGATCGGGCACTACGGGTGTGGACTCCGGTCCCACGCCAACAACAGCGGGAATTTCTGCCTTAGGAGTGTCTTCCTGCGCGTAGCCGACCCGCAGAGTGTGGTGGCCGGGATCGAAAACCAGCGCTCCGATCTCGTCCCCGCCGTAAAGCATCCCGTTAGGGCCACTCATCTTGTATTAAAACACGAAAACCGCCGTTTTTATTTACGTTTTCGCTGTATTTCAACGGCAAACTCGGGACGCGGCATCACACAAAAGACGCGGTATTTTGACAAGTTATTGACGTTTTTTCTATGGTGCTGACGCTCCATAGACAAAATGGCGTCATATTATGTACCGTTCACACATGACTTCACTTTTAATTTAATATTGGGTAAGTACGCGTTGATAAATATTAAAATTACGAGAATAATTTGTTTATTATTCATAGTACCCTTCGAAAAAGGAATTTTAATTAATTTGCTCTTCATTAATTTTGATTAAATTATCTTAATTGAATAAGATCTATGTTCTTTTTTATTTTGTTATTTTATTTTATATCATTTTATTTATTTTAGATATATTTTGTGGACGTTTTAGTTACTAACTGTGCGCGGCAGATGCCTATTGGTGGCGATGAGGTTCGCAACCCATTACACGGCGTCTTCCGCGGGAGTGAAAAGCGAAGGATGGAGTGCCGCATCGGTTAAAGTGTGACAGTCCATTCTTTCTGCCTACCCCTTCGGGGAGACGGCGTGATGATGAGTTAGTTAGTTTTTTTTAATAAGATCTAGTTTTTTTTGACAACTAGGGAACGTCGTCTGCGGTGGTACGGTCATGTGAGTAGGAGGGACAATGAGTACATCGTTCACAAGACCCTGCAACTGGAAGACGGGAGGAGGAGACCAGGTCGGCCTCCTGCAACGTTGATGTCCAGAGTTGAGAACGATCTGAAGGGGCGGGGACTAGACAGCCAGATGACCCTGGATCGTGAGACTCGCCGTATTAGGAGAGCCGATCCCCAAAAACAGGAAATAGCTAGAAGAGAAAGAAGCTTTGAGAAATTCTTTATAATAGTGGAATGAAGAAATATTCATTTATTATCCTTCTGGATTCTGGGAAAATGAATGACATGAATGTATAAATTATAAATTAAAATGTTTTATTTAATATTTTTTTTGTAAAATAACTTATATAATATTTGTTATAATTTTTTATAATTGTATTATAATTTCCAAGTCAAAATATTTATATTTCGGAGCGTACACTAGTTTAATGACTCCCATGATGCTAGCTATAAGGGGTTGCTTAATTATTGAACCTATTATTATTATTATTTTGTTGAAAAAACTCCTTACATAATTACAGCGCGAGCCAAATCGATGTAAAGGGTGATAAAAAAGAATATCAAAGGAAATATACATGGAACCTTATGAATAGGAATATGCCAGTTATTTCCTTGCTACCTTTATCGTAAGGGTATTCACGAATTCGCCATAAATGCATTCAAAGAGGTCTATCTCTTTTGCAACCTCATTTAAAAGACGAATAGCTTTCAATACTGAAGAACTTCGAAGGGCCTCTGTGCGGCAATTTGGGTTATAAAATAATATACGCCCCCTTGCTCTGCTAGATCTCCATCCGTCATGTTCCTTTGTGTTCTAGCTGTTTCAACAGGTCTGGTTTTGCAAGAAGTTTAACTATGTTATTTAAATATTATTTTTCCATGATAAAAAGCTAATTTGATTTGAAATTGTGGATGCTAAAGTATTTCCAAATACTAACTAACTAACTAACCATCACGCCGTTTCTACGGAGGGGTAGGCAGAGAGGATGGATCGCTACATTATTCTATCCTGACATAACTCTCGTTCTCGTTCACGCTCGTCGATTGTTCCTACTTCGAACAAGGCCGCCTTTCAGCAATTGATTCATTTGGTCATGCCATGTCATTCTTGGCCTTCCTCGACTTCTTTTTCCATTCACGCTATATTTTTAACCATTTTTCCCTCATCCATTCGTTCCAGATGTCCAAACCATCTTAATGACCCTTTCTTGATTTTATTTAACACGCATTCATTCATTATTTTCTTACTTCATCATTAGGTATTCTATCATACGAGTACATTGTTTTTTCTGTACATTCTTCTTAGTGATTTCATTTCTACGGCGTTTATCCTACTTTCACCCTTCTTATGCCAACTCCAAGCTTCGCTTCCATGCTTAAGCTATTACACATTTTTGAAATTAACATGCAAGTCGATTCCTCGTATAAAATAGAGATATTAAAGTTTTTAAAAACATTGTGTACTAGGTACACTTCACCGGTAATGGAAGGTTGAGATATTTTCATATGAAATTTATTAATATAGTTAAACAAACAGATAGCGCTGCTAACAATCATTTCATTATTGATATTAAATATTAAAAATCAAATAGGTATAATAACATTTTTGCAATAATTAGTTCGCTCTTGTGACGAATTATATAAGCTTCACGATCATGACGTAATAATTACATATAGCGAGTGCGCTAGTTGTCAAATACAGCCAAATCAAATGTAATCATGTATAAGTCTAGCTTGTATTGTAAATGTATGTTAACTAGACTCAAAACAAATTTAGTTCGTAATTCAGCCGCGCGCAAATCGCAGATTTCTTCACTGTTGCAGCAATCAAGCTTGAGTAATGTAGAAAAAACAGTATATTGTCGGCGACGGTGCTGGCTGGATGCGTTTGTGGTTAGGGCTTATGCCGCTTTAGTAAATCGTGAGTTAAGTGACACTTTACAACATATATAAACAAAATGCATAGGTGAAAATTTATTCTACGGATTGCATCATCGATTGGCTGGTTGGTTTTTTCTTAATATATTGTTTAACTGTTATTTTTGAAAAGCAAATTTACATATATTATTGGTTGTAGCACAGCGAATGCATTGGAGTGACTTTGTACACTTATGTAGGCATGTATTCACTGTCTTAGAATATGTATGTACTAATACATTTATAACTCTTTGACGTTTGTGGTTATTTTCTGCTTGGGGAACCTTCGAACTAATAAGGCGTCTGTCCTTCAAACAATCCAATAAGACTTTATATTTTTTATCTCCTTCTTCTTCTTCTTTCTTGTTGTAGACTTATGTGGTCTGTTCTCCAGAGTGTTGCTCCTCCTGTGAGGTAGATTCACAGCTGTCCTACCATCTTTTAGGAGGATCTAATATAAGGGAGTCTGGTGGTGTCCATTCTTTGAACATGCCCGTACCAGTCCATCTTATAATATCCTCAACCTCACATATCTCTCTTATTCTGGTGTTCCTCACGCGATCTCTCAGTGTCTTGCCTGCTATCGTCCTCAGTGTCTTCATTTCGGAAGTCCTTGTTTGGTCCTTACTGTGTCTGCCCTTGCTTCGACGCCATATGTTATTATTTGTCTTACGCATGCTTTATAGATTAATTTTTTTATAAGTAAACTATTACATCATAATGTTTCTTACGTAAAATATATCATTTATCAAAGACATTACATCAAAAACACACTAATATAAAAACAACAAGCCATCACGCAGTTTCTCCGAAGTAGGCAGAGGTAATGGACCGCCACACTACTCGATCTTGTCACACGTCTCTAGTTTCCTCCACATTCATACACGCACGTCGATTCTTCCGACTTCTAACATGGCTGACCTTAAAAAATGGATTAATCTGGTCATGCCAAGTTTTCTTCGGTATCCCGCGACTCCGTGATCCATTCACACCGTCAATGTATACTTTCTTAACAAATGCTGGGTTAATCGCTGACAGTAGAGAAAATTTGCAAGTCTTGGTGTCAAGGATGTATGAGGCATGCAAAAATAGTGAACTGGTGATGAAAGTGTCTAAATCTAAAGCGATGGTTTTCGAGAAAGAACAATGTAGGACGATTTGTGATATAAGTGCGATGGGCGAGAACTTGGAGCGAGTTACCGAATTTACGTATCTAGGAAGCATGTTTACAAGAGACGGAATAATGGAGAAAGATATCGAAAGAAGGGTTGGTGCTGGGAACAAAATTAATGGCGTTCTCAAAGTCATTGCAAATATAAATATTTCAACTAAAGCAAAGATGGTAGTACATAATGGAGTTCTAGTGCCAACCCTTATGTATGGAAGTGAAGCTTGGAGCTGGCAAAATAAGGATGAAAGCAGGATAAACGCAGTAAAAATGAGATCACTAAGAAGAATGTGCGGGAAAACGATATATGATAGAATACCGAATGACGAAATAAGAAAGAAATGTAGGACGAAATAAGGCAGATGATTGCATCATAAGTCAAATTAAAAAAGGATCCCTCAGATGGTTTGGACATATGGAACGCATGGACGAGAGAAGAATGGTTTAAATTTTGTATACAAGCAGTGTGAGTGGAAAGAGAAGTCGTGAAAGACCAAGGAAATCATGGCATGACCAAATTAATCAAATACTGAAAGGCGGCCACATTCGAAGTCGGAAAAATCGACGAACGTGCATATGTATGAATGTGGAAGAAAGTTAAGAGGTATGTCTGGACAGAACGGTATGGTAGTCCATCCTCTCTGCCTACCCCTCTGGGGAAGCGGCGTGATGGTTAGTTAGTTAAATTTTATTATGTCGGCCATGTCGGAGGAAGGTAAATAAATAAATGCTAAGATGGTAGTGCACGATGGTGTTCTTGTACCGACCTTTATGTGAGAAAGTGAAGCATGAAACTGCCAAAACAAGAATAAAAATAGAATAAACTGGGTATAAATGAGATCTCTCAGACGAATGTGTGTATACTCTGTGTATGATAGAGTGTCGAATGAAAATATAAGAAGTGAATGCGGTGCGAATGATGGTGTTATGAACAAAATAATGAAATGATCATTAAGATGGTTTCGACACACGGAAATAATATATGAAGAAAGATTGGTAAATAAAGTATATGTTAACGATGTAAACGGAACTAGAAATAGAGGAAGTCCGTAGAAAAACATGGCAAGGTCTAATAAATCAAATATTAAATGTCGGGCAAGATACGATTTATAAATGTCGAAGAAGCGAGAGAAGTATGTCAGGAAAGAACAGTGTGGCGGTCTATTCTTTCTGTCTACACATTTGGGAAGATGGCGTGATGGTTAGTTAGTAAAATTTTAATATTTTCTTTGCTTGTAACGTAGTTTCTAACCAGATTCAAATTAGAATTAAATCAATGAACATAAAAATTAGCATCACGCTATTTCGCCTGATAAATTGTAAAATAGGATTAATATAATTATATACCTACTTCTCTTGATTCCTATACATCAGTGTTTCTTTACCTTTTAAGCGACCTTTCTGCACCCCTTTGAATCTGAAAATAGGTCTCCGCACCCCCTTGTTCCAAAAAACTCGCATATTTCACAACATCTAAAAGATCTTCACTGGCTCAAGTGTCCTGAAAGAATCCAGTATAAACTATGCTGGACGGTTTTTAAAGCACTTCACGGAATGGCACCAGCCTATATATCTGAACTTTGTGTTGCTGATAGCCCTAACTTGCGGCAATCTACGCTTCGGTCAGCAAACTGCTCGGCAATTTCGGGGATCGGACTTTCGCAGTGGCAGGTCCGTCCGCCTGGAATATGCTTCCTGCACGCCTCAGATGCATTGACAATCCGACAGATTTTAAATCTCACCTAAAAACCCACCTTTTCAAAATATTGCATAAAATATAAACAACGGTTATCTGATTGCTGGTGTCACATGCAGCTCTCATGACTAAAAACATTGTCAAAGCGTCCTTGAGGTGAGCTATTCACGAAAACGGCGCTTTACAAATTAACTTAATTATTATTATATTTTTTAGAAAAATAATTTTTTCGAAAAAATTTTAGTTTAGAAAAATTATTTCGTTTGCGTTTTTTTTTAAACTTTATTCTTAGTTTTGGCATATTTAATTTTTTTTTGCGAAAAACCCATAACCCTAATTTTTGTATGCGCTTCTAAATCCCAATAACGCGTTCATTGGGGAGATAATCTGTGTATGATAGAGTGTCGAATGAAAATATAAGAAGTGAATGCGGTGCGAATGATGGTGTTATGAATAAAATAATGAAAGGATCATTAAGATGGTTTGGACACATGGAAAGAATGAATGTAGAGAGAATGGTAAAAAAGCATATGTTAACGATGTAAACGGAACTAGAAATAAAGGAAGACCTAGGAAAACGTAGCACGATAAAATAAATCAAATATTGAATGTCGGCCATGTGAGGAGTCAGAGAAATCGACGCGCGTGCATGACACGATGTATGAATGTTGAGGAAGCGAGAGAAATATGTCAGGAAAGAAAAGTGTGGCAGTCCATTCTTTCTGCCTACCACTTCGGAGAGACGGCGTGAGTGTTAGTTAAGTCTATTTATTATACCTATATAGGTTCTAAAAACCGGCCAATTTCCAAGTCGGATAAATAGACGAGCGTTTGTTTTGCGATGTATGAATGTAGAAGAATCTAGAGAGGTATGTCGGGATGGAGTAGTGTGGCATCCATCCGCTCTGCTTACCCTTTCGGCAACGGCGTGATGGTGTTGGCTATAGATCAACTTTCCATTGAAGAGATATGAATGCACGGTAAAAAATGAAACCTCTATTTTTAACCTCTAGTAACGTAAATTCTACGAAGCGGTAGGCAGAAAAATGAGAAACGCCTCATTATTTTATAATGACGTATTTTTCTAGGTTCCTCAACATTCAAACAACGATAATGTACTCACTAAATTTTCTAATCTTCACATTGTAGATATTTTACTGAAGATAGTTAAAAACACTTACATAATTTGTTTTAAAACAAACAAACCATCACGCCGTTGGCAGAGAGAATGGACCGCTACACTACTCTATCCTGACACACCTCTCTAGCTTCCTCCACATTCATACAACGAGTCAAACACGCACGTCGATTCTTCCGACTTCTTACATGACCAACATTTAAATTTTGATTAATTTGGTTATGCCATGTTTTCCTCGATCTGCCTCGACTCCGTACTCCATTTACATCATTTACGTATACTTTCTTAACCATTCTTTCTCCATCCATGCGCTCCATATGTCCGAACCAACGCAGCGATCTTTTCATAATTTTGTTTATAATACCTTCTTCTGCTCTACATTCCTTTCTTATATCAGCATTTGAGATTCTGTTGTATATCGTTCTATCACATATACGTCTTGGGATCTCATCTCTACCGTATTTATCTTGCTCTCATCTTTCTTCTGTCAGTTCTATGCTTCGCTTCCGGTAGGACGATTAGGGTTGGGACCAGAAATCCACTGTGGACGGCCGTTTTCGCTTTCAATGATAAATTTTTGTTTCCAATAACTTTTTTTAGAGCTCCAATCACTTTGTCGCCCGCACCAACCCTTCTTTTTATGTCACTATCCGTTCGGCCATCCGCTGTGAACATGCTACCTAAATACACAAATTTACTCACGTGTTCCAAGTTCTCTTCGTTCACCCTTATATTACAAACTGTCATTTGCTCTTCCCTTTCAAAAACCATCACCTTTGACTTTCCGACATTCATCATTAAATCATTAGACTTGCATACCTCATATGGCGGTTCGCCAGGTCAGCTAGTTCACATTATACTTCTATCAAGAAATTTCAAATAATAACGTTAATTATTTATAACTAACTAACTAACTTACCATCACGCCGTCTCCCCGGAGGGGTAGGCAGGAAGAATGGAACGCCACACTGTTCTGTCCTGACATACTTCTCTCGATTCCTCCACATTCATACATCTTGTCATGCGTGCACGTCGATTTTTCCGACTCCTCGCGTGATCGACATTCAATATTTGATTGATTTGATCGTGCCTCGTTTTCCTCGGCCTTCCTCTATTTCTAGCTCCGTTCACGCCGTTTACATATACCTTCTTTACCATTCTGTCTTCACTCATTCTTTGCATGTGTCCAAACCATCTTAATGACCCTTTCCTTATTTTGTTCATAACACTTTCATTCGCACCACATTCACTTCTTATACTTGCATTTGTCATTCTATCATATACAGATTTGCCATACATTCGCCTTAGAGATCTCATTTCTACTGCATTTGAAGACTACAGGGAAAAACAAGGTATGTCAGTAGAAGATTAATTAGAATAAATTGGGAAAAAAGCTAATCAAAGTCTATATATTTCTTAGCAATTAGCAATCGTTTATCTGATCATAGTCGATAACACACATGATTTTTGAATATGAAAAATTTACTGTGGATAGATAAGTACAAATGCCGCTAGATGGCATTATTACATTTATTTTGAATTTTAACTGACATTCCTTGTTTTTCCCCTGTAGTCTTCATTTATTTTGCTATCATCCTTCTTTTGCCAGTTCCATGCTTCACCTCCATACATAAGGGTCGGCACAAGAACATATTAATTATTGATGGTAGATGTTGTTGGTAGATGGTAGTTGTCATCGCAAACAAAAGCCTATCCAAAAAAGCTAAGATGGCAGTGCACAATGGTGTTTTTGTGCCGACCCTTATGTATGGAAGTGAAGCATGGAACTGGCAAAAGAAGGATGAAAGTAGAATAAATGCAGTAGAAATGAGATCTCTAAGACGAATGTGTGGCAAATCTGTTTATGATAGAGTGACAAATGCAAGTATAAGAAGTGAATGTGGTGCAAATGAAAGTGTTATGAACAAAATAAGGAAAGGGTCATTAAGATGGTTTGGACACATGGAAAGAATGAGTGAAGACAGAATGGTAAAGAAGGTATATGTAAACGGCGTGAACGGAGCTAGAAATAGAGGAAGGCCGAGGAAAACGAGGCACGAACAAATCAATCAAATATTGAATGTCGGTCACGCGAGGAGTCGGAAAAATCGACGTATATGCATGACAAGATGTATGAATGTGGAGGAAGCGAGAGAAGTATGTCAGGACAGAGCAGTGTGGCGTTCCATTCTTTCTGCCTACCCCTCGGGGGAGACGGCGTGATGGCAAGTTAGTTTTTTAGATGGTAGATGATATTTGAGAGATATGCCAAGGCAGTGTAGTTCGGCGGTATCCTTTTTACCTACGTCTCCAGAGAAACGTGACGGTTAGTTGGTTTTTAATTGCTTGAAGGAGGGTCCTTAAGAGAATTCTTTTGTCTTTCTATATTGTCGCTGGTCTGGAGCGCGCATGCTCAGAGCCCTCGGCCAGTACGTCGAACTAAAACTTTTTATAATGGTAATAAATTGTCAACTCGCCGCAAACCGGTCATCTTTATATGGCGCGGCGGGAACCCAGCCGTGGCGGGCTGTCAGCCGATCAAGAACGCAGAGAAAATGCCGCCAAATCAATATTTTCACAAACAACCAAACCAACACACTGTTTCCACGAAGCAGCAGCCAGAGAGAATGTAGTGCGATCATGACACCTCTCTAGCTTCCTTCAGATTCACACAGCAAGTCATACACGCACGTCGATTCTTCCGAATTCTTACATGGCCGACCTTCAAAATTTGATTAATTTGCTCATGCCAAATTTTTTTTGTTCTTTCAAATCAAATCAATAACTCGAAAGACATTACAAACCGCAAAATGTTTAAGGCATCTATTGAGTACAGGTCAAATATTATAAAAATACAACATAATACCAGGAACGCATTAGAGATCGTTCGATATTAGGAAGACAATATACTTTCTAAAGTCAAGAGTATTTGTCCCCTGAACGTATCTTCACTAATATGAAAGACGTCGATCTCTGAGGAGACCGCGTTCAGCAAACTAATTGCTCTTCCCACCGGTGTCACCAGAGGCAGATTGGTTCTGGTGGCCGGTAGGTAAAACAATCTGTGCTGTCGCTGTCGGAGAAATCTATCAGGGACAAAAAGCTGAACACCCTCAAGCTTTTCGATACTCGGTACCTTTATAATAATTAGCCTATAATTTTAAGACCGTGTTTCATACAAAATACTTAAATAAAAAATATTAGCAGTAATTAAGAATATGGATTTGTTCATTTTTCTTTCTAAAGAGCACATTTAAAAATCTGTAAATTGGCATTTCTGTGGCAGTTCCGCTGTGCTTATTTTTTCGCAATATTATGTGTAGAACGTCCGCGCATGCGCCAATGGGCCCGTGACGTCACCGGGATACGGCGGCGGCGCGAGGCGTTTTATTCGCGGCCAGGTACACCGGCCCGACGCGTGGGCAGCGCCGCGTGGGGGCCGCCGCCCCCTCCTCGGCCGCGACCGCGCGTAGGCAGGCCCTGCCGGTCTGCTGGGCATGCAGAGAGCGGCCACACTCTTGTAATGTCAAGTACTTCTATAGAAATATGTCCACTGAAGTACGACTATAGAAATATGTCCACTGAAGTACGACTATAGAAATGGGTATATCCACTGAAGTACTTTTGTAGAAATAGGTATATCCACTAAAGTACTTCTATAGAAATAGGTATGTCCACTGAAGTACTTTAATAGAAATAGGTGTATCCACTGAAGTACTTCAATAGAAATTTATATCCACTGTAGTACTTCTACAGAAATATCAGTTTATCAGTTTAGTTTATCAGTTTATTTATTCACTCAAAAGATATTACAAACATAAAAACAGTTTAAGGCATCTATTTGAGAAAGGCAATCTTGTCAATCTTCCGGTCAATCTTTTAGTCCATCGTTTGGTCAATCTTCTGATCGGTCATCCGTTCCGACCAGTTCTCCTGGTTCGACCAGGTCTTCTGGTCTATCTGTTTGTCAATCTTCTGGTCGATCATCTGTTCTGACCAGGTCTTCTAGTCAATCTTCTGGTTCAACCAGGTCTCCTGGTCAATCTTTTTGTCAATATTCTGTTTGATCATTTGTTCTAACCTTAACTCTTCTAGTCAATCTTCAGGATCGACCAGGTCTTCTGGTCTATCTGTTTGTCAATCTTTTGGTCGATCATCTGTTCTGACCAGGTCTTCTAGTCAATCTTCTGGTTCAACCAGGTCTCCTGGTCAATATTTTTGTCAATCTTTTGGTCTCTCATCTGTTCTGACCACGTCTTGCAGTCAATCTTCTGGTTCTATCAAGTCTTGTGGTAAATCTATCTGTCTATCTTCTGGTCGATCATCTGTTATGACCAGGTCTTCTTGTCAATCTTCTGGTTCGACCAGGTCCTCTGGTGAATCTTCTGGTTCGACCAGGTCTTCTGGTGAATCTTTTTGTAAATCTTTTGGTTGATCATCTGTTCTAACCATGTCTTCTAGTCAATCTTCTGGTTCGATCAGGTCTTCTGGTAAACCGAACTGCCGAAGCCGACTAAAACAAAAAGCAGGTGTAATAAAACGAAACAAGGCGTCTGTAGTCGACACTAGAATTATGGAAGGTTGTCCAACTTCTTCTCTGGCCACTCCACGTATGTACGGCACGATGGCTGGCCAGTTGAGTCAACAAGGCACCATTGTGTTCCTTTAAAAATGTTTTGTTTTTTATAATTTGCGGCTGTTGGGAATATTTTATTTGCGGTCGGGTACAACGCAGAACCCTTTCGCAATCCTACCTGATATAGGCACGTGAAGTGGCTACCTATCATTAACCCTTTATGTGCCTACTCAACAAAGAAAATATTTTAAAAAATCCTTATAATATTGTACATATTTTATTTCACTTGTTCTTCTCGATTCAACTGGCTTTGACAGCTTTCTGGCATCTGGTCTCATCAAAAGATGACAGCGAATTGCCGAAAACGGTCGAAAACAAGTGGAATAAATATAAATTTACCAACTATCTATCAAGCCGTCTCTCTGAAGAAGTATGCAGAAATAATGGACTGCCACACTGTTTATTTTCCAACATACTTCTTTAGCTTTCTTAACGTCGATTTTTTTCACTCCTGACATGGCCGAAATTCACTATTTGAATTATTTGATTGTGCCACGTTTTTCTCGGTCTTCCATTATTTTTAGTTGAAGACATGGCATGACCAAATTAATCAATTACTGAAAGGCGGCCATGTTAGAAGTAGGAACAATCGACGAGCGTGCATGTAGAAGAGGCGCGAGAGTTGTGCCAGGATAGAAGAATCTGGTGATCCATCTTCTCTGCCTACCTCTCCGGAGAAACGGCGTGATGGTTAGTTAGTTAGTTAGTTACTCGAATATAGCAATAGCGAAGCGTTGTCGGGTCCGATTGTAATAAATATTAAAAAATATATATTTATTAAGTTCGTGTTTTTTCAAAACCGTATGTGAAGGGGTTAAATTCTTAGACTGGGGGCAATTTGATTCATCCCAGACCCTAATGACTGTGGTCTGGTGGCCGTCCTTATAAATTGGGTAAGCAACTGCGATGGAAGCATTCTTGTGAAGTGTCAGGAACTGCAATGTGGTATACCTACTTTATTCACTCCAGGGAGAATATTTGCAATTGTGTGAGTAATACCTCCTAAATTGGTTATAGAAAGCTATTTGATTGGTTCCTCGGTTTAAGTATAAGTGGGTCATGTGCTAAGGGGAGAAAAATACCACATCCTACAACAACAACAAACCATCACGCCGTTTCCCCGCAGGGGTAGGCAGAGAGAATGCACCGCCACACTACTCTATCCTGGCACACCTCTCTAGCTTCCTCCACATTCATACATCGAGTCATACACGCACGTCGATTCTTCCGGCTTCTGACATGACCAACCTTAAGTATTTGATTAATTTGGTCATGCCATGTTTTCCTCGGTCTGCCTCGACTCCTTACTCCATTCACATCGTTAACGTATACTTTTTTAACCATTCTTTCTTCACCCATGCGCTCCATATGTCCGAACCAACGCAACGAACCTTTCATAATTTTGTTCATTATACCTTCTTTCGCTCTACACTCCTTCCTAATATCAGCATTTGAGATTCTGTCGTACATCGTTCGACCACACATACGTCTTAGGGACCTCATCTCTACCGCATTTATTCTGCTCTCATCTTTCTTCTGCCAGTTCCATGCTTCGCTTCCATACATAAGGGTTGGGACCAGAACTCCATTTTGAACGGCCATTCGCTTTCATTGATAAATTCTTCTTTCCAATAACTACTTTTAAAGCTCCATTCACTTTGTTACCCGCACCAACCCTTCTTTCAACATCACTCCCATTCGGCCATCCGCTGTGAACATGCTACCTAAATACACAAATTCCCTAACCTGTTCCAAGTTCTCTTCATTTATGTTCCAAGTTCTCTTCATACCACATCCTTTGACTGATATTAACGGGTAAAGTTGAAGGACGTCGGGGAGTTGGTAGAAGGCTTGTCCTGGATGCGATACATAAAAAATTGGACAGGAATGACAAGAGACCAAAACCTGTTCCAAGTTGTGCAGGACAGAGATGCTTTTGCAGCGGAAGAAGAAGAAGTAATTTTCTATTCACCTAGTATTTTAGGATCTAATTCCATGAGCTCCGCATACTTATACCGAGGAACCGATCAAATAGCTTTCTATAATCAATTTACGAGGTATTATTTATTAGTTCTTACTGATAAAAAATAATTATTAGTACTTATAACAAATATCCCAGGTTAATTTTTTCATTTAAATTATTGTCTTCTTCTTCTTTTTGTCCTGTCACACCTCCGTGGTGCAAAGGGCCTCAAGGAACCTTCTCCACCCGACTCTATCGCATGCCTGATGCCTAACATCATCTCAAGTGAGGCCTGCCGCCTTAACCTCGTCTTGCAGGGCTCTTCTCCAGGTGGCTCTAGGTCTGCCTCGCTTTCTCTTTCCCCCCATAGGAGACCAGTCTAGTGCACCCTGAACGATGCAGGATGGGTTCCGTCTCAGAGTATGACCGATCCACTGCCATTTGCGTCTAGCGACCTGTTCTCTAATTGGCTTTTCGCCTGCCATAGTCCAGAGAGCGGCATTTGACACTGTTTGGGGCCAATAGATTTTGAATATTTTTTTTTTTTTTTTTTTTTTATGTACACAACAGGTCGTTTCGACCCAATTACTGTATACATTTTTTTATATTTTGGCTATTATATTGATTCTTGTGACATGTGATAGGTAGCCAATCTATCGCCATTTTTTATTGTCACGTGAATTCTACACCAGACCAAAGACAGTGTGACAATCACACTGCCATCGCCGGGAATCGAACCCAGGACCTTCGGCATGGAAGTCAGAGATCGTAACCACTCTGCCACGAAGGTCGTCACCTATTTATAAACACCTGGAGTTTACCAATAACGTCCGCGGTAGACTTCCAAGTCTCACTCAATTATTGTATCGAATTTTAAATAGGTTTTTTCAATTATTTTTTATTATTAGTATTTCATTGTTTAGTTTTTATTAATTTTTTACACTTGAATATTCCTCCGAAACATGTTGTGTTTTTTAAATATCAACTAACTAACTAACTAACCATCACGCCGTCTCCCCGAAGGGGTAGGCAGAAAGAATGGACTGCCACACCTTTCTTTCCTGACATATTTCTCTCGCTTCCTCAACATTCATACATCGTGTCATGCACGCGCGTCGATTTCTCTGACTCCTCACGTGGCCGACATAAATATTTAGTGGATGAAACAAAGTCATTCTCAATTTCCCAAGCATATTATTAAAATATATTTTTGGTTTGATATTAATTTATGTTTTTCTTTCTTTTCAGGAAGTGGAAATAAGTGAAATTTGTTATAAGTGGTCAGTGTTTTGTTTGGTGTCGTGGTGCTGTGACGTCAGGCAGTTGTGACGTGACATTCGGATATCTCCGGCAGTCTTCGACGATAACTATTTCGCCATGGCTCTCTCTAGGATCTCCTTATTGGCTCTGGCCCTTTGCTTATTCTGCATCTCGCCTTCATCAATCGAATGCAAAGGTAAGTTTCTTTAACTCTTATATAGAGAATCTGACGAAAGGACGCCGCTGCGTCCTGTGACAGTTTCTGGTGTGTGGTGGATACCTCTTAGGGTTTATCCTCTTTAAAAAATACTTATATTAATAATACTAGACTCTCTGAGTGATATACTAGACTCGAGAGGGCCGTTGGTCACCAGGGCGACCACCAAAGAGATGGAAAGAAAGCTGGAAGTCTTCATCACAAAACTAACATTGATATCCTGTATGAACCGATTGCAAGATGTACAGAAAGAAGAAGTCAAGTCGGGTAGTTTGATCTGATCCCAATTATCTTCTTGTAGATTGTAAAATAAATCCTAATTCATTTGGATGACGAAAATGGAAAATGTTTGGAAGAAGCCTACATCCAGATATGGATATATTAATGATCAATTTGTTGTTTAGTATCGTAACAGACACTTTCATTAACACCGCTACCAACTCCGACCCCAACACTGACCCCAACATCGACCCCAACACCGACCCCAACATCGACCCCAACAAATACACCATCGCCTATCAACATTAATTATAATTTTTGTCACCTATGCCTCAAGTTGAGTAAAATATGATTGTTTGTAGTTTTATAAGAAAAATATGTAAATGGAGTAAGGAGTAGAGGTAGACCGAGGAATACATGCACGACCAAATTAATAAAATTTTAAAGGGTGGTCATGTTGGAAGAATCGATGTGCGTGTATGACTCGTTGTATGAATGTGAAGGAATCTAGAGAGGTGTGTCAGGATAGAGAAGTTTGGGGGTCCATTCATTCTGCATACCTCTGCGGAGAAACGGTTGGTTGATTGTTTGTTTAATATAATATAAAGAAATCTTTTTGATGTCTTTCGAAATTTCAACTAATTATATTCGCAAATATATGTACCGTTTCACAATCGATTTGGAAGCGGCAGAACAAACACGCAAGAATGCAAATGAAGAATGAATCACGGGTGGGTTGCTGGTTCGATTCTAGAGGTCACTGAATGCGCCCACGGGTACTGCTTATTTTTTTTGTCTTTCTTAAGTCTCAATGTTTCACATAAGCCGCGCGATTCAAGTTTAAAAACGTGAAGCTTTCTGAAATATCAAAGTGACCCACTCATTCATAAGGTCCATTTACACTGGACAGTTACCGTAACATCACCGAATCTCAGACTCGTAATACTATTATAATATCGCCGTCGGGAGAGGTGATAAGAGACGCGCAGACCTAAAACTGTCTCTAATCAACTCTCACTCTGCGATTTTATTATAGCATTTGAGATAACGAGTCGGTGAGATTCAGGTTCACGTCGGTGACGTTACGGTGCCGTTATGGTCACTGTCCAGTGTAAATGGACCTTTAAAGTCTATCTAACTGTACTACTACCAACGTAGCCTTGAATTTCATAGACTCGTTATCTCAAATGCTACAATAAAATCGCCGTCTGGAGAGTTGATAAGAGACGCGCAGACGTAAAATTGACTCTTATTAATTCTAACGACGGCGATTTTATTACAGCATTTGAGATAACGAGTCGGTGAGAAAGGGTAACTTAGATGGTTTGGACATCTGGAACGAATGGATGAGGGAAGGAATCGTAGGCAGAAACGAATGTCTTTTAGACTTTCTAAGAGACAGACAGACTCTATTTCTTCTTATTCGACTCTCTATCATACACAGAGTATCCACACATTCGTCCAAAGATCTAATTTCTACTGCATTTATTCCATTTTATTCTTCTTCTTCAGCCCGTATTGACCGTCCACTCCTGGACGTAGGCCTCCTCTCGCATTTTCCATTCTCTTCTATTCTGAGCGATCCGCATCCAGGCACTTCCCGCACTTCTCCGGATATCGTCGCGCCAACGCAACTGTGGGCGCCCAACTCCACGCTTTGCCGTCCTTGGCCACCAGCACAGCAGTCGCCTTGTCCACTTTTCTTCTGGATCGCGAGCGACATGTCCCGCCCATCGCCACTTGAGGGTTGCGGCCATCTTGAAAACATCGGAAACCTTTATCCTGACTCTTATGTCCTCATTTCTGAGTCTGTCCCGTAAACTGATACCCAACATGGCTCTCTCCATTGCTCTCTGAGTGACCCTATTTATATCTAAATTAATAAGTAGTTTTTTAAATACTCTTTCCATATGTATCTTTCTTCCACTATACAAGTTTCTTTAGTCAGATCAGTAGTCTAAAAATTGAACCCACGTGCAATGTGCCCATGAAATCATTTTATATGTGACGTTATGATCATGTGAAAGGAGTAAGCAAAGGCGAAGAATTCTTGATAATGAGGTCATTCCACCATAACAGAACTGAAAAAATAAGGATTTGCTAGCCGCTGACAGTATGGAAAATCTGCAAGTCTTGGATTTGGATTTAGACAGCATAGATTGTTTTACCTACCGGCCGCCAGTTTACTAGTTTTCAGGGATCCCAATGTGCTCAAAGTCCTATACAACGCATTGGTTCGGAGCAGACTCGACAGTGGTTCTGTGATATGGAGTCCTCACGAAGCGAGATATTCCGTTATGCTGGAGAGGGTTCAGAAAAAAATTCTGAGGTATCTCTACATGAGGGAGTATGGTAGCTATCCGTGGCTCTATCCCACGGCATTTCTCTTAAGAATGCTCGGAACCAATTCTCTACAGCTTCGAAGAAATGGACATCTAATTACCCATTTCTTTAGATTAATTAGGGGATACTTCGAGAACTCGGCCGTACTGGAGGGTGTTCGGCTTTTTGTCCCCGATAGATATCTCCGACAGCGACAGCACAGATTGTTTTACCTACCGGCCGCCAGAACCAACCTGCCTCTGGTGGCACCGGTGAGAAGAGCAATTAATCTGCTGAACGCGGTCTCCTCGGAGATCGACGTCTTTCATATTAGTGAAAGTACGTTCAGAAGGCAAATACTCTTAATTCTGGAGAGTATCCTGTCTTCCTATTGTCGAACCATCTCTAATGCGTTTCTGGTAGTATACTATACACAATATATTATTTTACCTGTTCTCAATACCTTAAAAATTAATTTTGTAATGTCTGTTGATGAAATAAACTGATTTGATTTGATTTGATCTTCTGGCTTACAGAGGTTCAGCTCATGTGGCTATTCTTCTTATGTCTGATGTGAAGATTGTTTGGTTTGTTGTTGGTTTATACGGGGGCATGAATGATCGATTTTGGGCGCTTGTGGCGAATGGAGATGTTTGGGTCGTAATTTGAGAGGTCTTTTATTGTGGGGTTAGGATGTAAAGGGAATCCTTTGTAAAAACGTTCGGCAAGTTTCTGAATGAATTGATGAATTGATTCAACGATGTAAATGGAACCAGAAATAGAGGAAGACCGAGGAAAACGTGGCACGATCAAATAAATCAAATATTGAATGTCGGCCATGTGATGAGTCAGTGAAATCGACGTACGTGCATGACACGATGTATGAATGTTGAGGAAGCGAGAGAAATATGTCAGGAAAAAAAGTGTGTCAGTCCATTCTTTCTGCCGACCCCTTCGGAAAGACGGCGTGATGGTTAGTTAGTTAGTTAGTTAGAGAACCAGTTCCAAGTGGCGCAGGACAGAGAAGCTTTCGCTGCAGTGATCGCCATCGTTGGGAGACCTGACACGCCACCCGAAGAAGAAATATCAATTCACCCACTCTGTGCTTATCGATATATAGAGTATTTTTTGTTCCATTCACATCTGCTTGTAAAATGCAATGAACAAGAAAATCATCGTGCCGAAATATAGGCCACGAGAACAAAAAACTAAAAACCCAACTGAAAAACGATAATAAAAACTCAATTCCGCAGACTCCCATATTAATAAAAACACAAAAAATCAATAGTAACATCTAAGCTGGTTCCTTAGTTCGATCGCGGTTTGGTAGAAAGAGAAAACGCCATAAGAATCGGAATGCAAAAGAGCGAGACGCGGATATCTGTTAGTGGTCTCGCTATAAATGTTTTTCATTGTAGATTATGTCTGTGGTGATAAGAGAAACAGAGCCAAGTCAGAAAATATACAAAATTAAGTATTTAATAACTAATTACCTAACGGAAGGGGTAGGCAGAGAGAATGGACCGCCATACCGTTCTGTCCTGACATACCTCTCTAGATTCCTCCACATTCATACATCATAACTTGCACGTTCATCGATTTTTCCGACTTTGAATGTGGCCGCCTTTCAGTATTTGATTAATTTGGTCATGCCATTTTTCCTTGGTATTCCACGACTTCTCTTTCCACTCACACTGCTTGTATATAACATTTTAACCATTCTTCTCTCGTCCATTCGTTCCATATGTCCAAACCATCTGAGGGATCATTTTTTAATTTTACTTACTTACTCCTCTGGAGTTCAGGATCTCAAGCGGACCCGCCTGAAATAACAGACTCCTGAGTCTACCAAAAGGGAAGAAGAAGAAGAAGACTTATGATGCAATCATCTGTCTAACATTTCTTCCTTATTTCGTCTTTCGGTATTCTATCACATATCGTTTTCCTGGACGTTCTTCTCAGTGATCTCATTTCTACGGCATTTATCCTTCTCACGACAAGAACGTTTATGCTTTTGTTATAACAAATATTATGATTCAATTTAAATTTTTAAGTACTAAATAAATAATCAAATAAATTAAATGTCAAGCCAAATCTTTGATTTATTTCCTTTGTTGTAAGTAATTACCTGAACCCCAATATGACCTTTAAATTATTATTTAAAATTTTAAAACTAACTTACCATCACGCCGTCTCCCCGGAGGGGTAGGCAGAAAGAATGGAACGCCACACTGTTCTGTCCTGACATACGTCTCTCGCTTCCTCTACATTCATACATCTTGTCATGCACGCACGTCGATTTTTCCGAATCCTCACGTGACCGACATTCAATATATTGATTTGATCGTGCCACGTTTTCCTCGGCCTTCCTCTATTTCTAGCTCCGTTCACGCCATTTACATATACCTTCTTTACCATTCTGTCTTCACTCATTCTTTCCATGTGTCCAAACCATCTTATTGACCCTTTCCTTATTTTGTTCATAACACTTTCATTCGAACCACATTCACTTCTTATACTTGCATTTGTCACTCTATCATGTACAGATTTGGCACACATTCGTCTTAGAGATCTCATTTCTACTGCATTTATTCTACTTTCATCCTTCTTTTGCCAGTTCCATGCTTCACTTCCATACATAAGGGTCGGCACAAGAACACCATTGTGCACTGCCATCTTGGCTTTTTTGGATAGGCTTTTGTTTGCGATGACAACTTTATGTGCACCATTTATTCTGTTGCCTGCCCTAACCCTTCTTTCAATATCCTTCTCCACCCTCCCATCCTTTGTAAACATACTTCCTAAATAAACAAATTCATCCACTTGTTCCAGATTTTCACCGTTTACACTAATGTTGCAGACTGTCATGCTTCCTTCTTTTTCGAAAATCATTACCTTGGACTTATTCACATTCATCATCAAATCGTATCGCTTGCATACCTCATACATACTAGACACCAGGGCTTGCAGTTCATGCTTTAAAGCGTTTAAAATTTTAAATTGATTCATAATATTTGTTATAACAAAAGCATAAACGTTCCAAAATAAATCTTTATAACATCTGTCAGATCACGTAAACAACAACAATTTTATAATATTTTTATAAATATGTATCTTTACTGAAGAAGGACTGTTTGTCCGAAACATGTCTATATAATTTTATTTTTTTAATGTCAGTGTTGTATATACAAAGTGTATAAAAAAGAAAAATAGAAATAGAACATCGTTTTATTTAATTATTATTAAAATAATATTTTTAACTTATCTCTTTCCTACATTTCACGACGGTATAAGAACGTAATGGTACAATTAGGTAAGAGGCAGCGTTAGTTTTGCATTGGAAAGTTTTAAAGGTCCATATTGTTAAAAACGTGCCGCTTTGTGGTACATAAAGAGGTTAGAGCGACATAAAGCACGCTTTTGGACCGAGTCAAAACATGGATTTGTGGGCGAAGATCGTGATGCTCACGTAGATTAAAAAAAATGTCAATTGGATCGCTTTTTTGATTTTGGGTTTATCCGCGTTCAGAAATAACTTATTTTATTTATTTATTTTCCAAATTTACGAGCGGTTAACGGTTTTACGAGGGTCGTTTGACACAAAACTGGCCTTCGATTGATGGCGTTACGTGATATTGGCTTTGACATCTGCCATACATTACATCATGCCTGTCAAAATTTGGAGCAAAAATAGGGGTATGTTTTTCTGCTAATTTTTCTTCTTCTTCAAGTGCCCTGTCGGGTCCCCTAACGTTGGCGATCACCTCGGCGAACAGCTCCTCCACACTTCGGATGCCAGTCCACTCCCTCACAGACAGGACATTTGTCTCCTACCGGGCCCTCGGCGTCCCTCAATTTTCCCCTCCAATATCAGTTGGAGAAGGTGGTACTTTTCCCTACGCAGTATATGACCCAGATGTGAAATCTTCCGAACCTTGATAATTGATAACAGTTCCCTGTCAACTCTAGCTCGCCTCAGGACTTCGGTATTGGTAACCATGTCTGTCCAGGGAATTCTGAGCATTCGTTGATGGAGCTACATTTCAAATGCTTCCAGTCTGTTCATTGAGTTGACTTTCAAGGTCCACGTTTCACATCCATACAATAAAACAGACCACACATCATAGCATTTGATCATTCTCTGGCAGAGTTTCAAGTTTATGTTATCATTGCAGAAGAGTGATTTAATTTTATTAAACGTAGCTCTTGCTGCCTCAATTCTGCATTTTATCTCTACATCGGGGTCAAAAGATTGCGTTAGTATGCTGCCGAGGTATTTAAATGTTTCCACCCTTTCAACGTTACGGCCGTTCAAATGCAATACTGACCCACTGTAGTCAAGCCGTCCGAATGTCATCCATTTGGTTTTACTGGCATTTATTGTTAGCCCCAATCTTTCACCGGACTTGTCAACAATTAGGCGGCCAAAATTATATTTAAGGATTAATTGTATATTAATAGAGACGAAGATGTAAATTGTTTTTTTAAACAGAATATGATGGCTGAGCCGTTTACAGGACTTATGACCTGTTATTGGTTGGGTTAAGCGATCGCTTTATGTTAACAACATTCCCCATTCCGCCCTTCTTACGACCACTACGTCTGACAAATTTTTGAAAGATGTATAAATGCTACTCTGTTGATACACACTTCACATTTTTAGGTCAATCTACACTAACGCCATCTATTAATAATATATGTAAGCATCAAGCAGAAAATCTTTATATGCAATGTGAAAGGCTTCGCAACTATCATACTGCTAGACAACGCTTGGAGATCTAATCTCCAATTTTTATGCTTTTAACTTGGACCAGTTTTTATACTCGTACAATTTTTTTTTAAATGTATACAAATACTTGTAGACAAATACTGGTTTTTACCCATTGCGGGTTAATCATTTTTAAGTATTAATTGCATCTCAATAGAGACGAAGATGTAAATTGTTTTTTTGGAAACAGAATATGGTGGCCGAAGCGTTACAGGACTTATGACCTGTCATTGGTTGGGTAAGCGATCGCTTTATGTAATACAACATTCCCCATTCCGTTTGAGATACAAATAATCCTTAAAAATGATTAATGATTAAAAATGTTAGTTAGTTAGTAGTGAAAGTATATTGTAACGATGTAAACGGAACTAGAAATAGTGGAAATCCGTGGATAACGTGGCATAAATTAAATATATCAATTATTGAATTTCGGGCACGTCTGAGAAATCGACGTGCGTGCATGATACATTCATACATCATGTTGATGAAGCGTAAGAAATATGTCAGGAAAGAAGAGTGAGGTGGTTTATACTGTCTGCATCTTCGGTGATGGTCAGTTATTGTAGTTAAACTTATCAGAGGGAATGAATTTTTCCTTGAATATATAATAGGTATATCTCCCATGTCATCTACGTATATACACGTTTCTATCTTACAACGAGTTTTTACAGCCAAGATATGTGGGCGAATATCGAGCTCTCACAAGGACGAACAGGGTTCGATGTGCGGAGAGATGTGAGATGTCTGACACTTAAGAGAAATATTTTCAAAGAACCGCGCTTAAATTATAACGTTAACGGGGGACTAGATATCTTCAGGACATTGCTTGACTCCAAAGACAACAAAATAAAATAATAAAATTAGCTTAAACATTAACATTCTGCCCCCAACCATACAAGTATACAGACAAACAAAACAAATGGACATATTTACTTACTTCTTACTTCCTATGGCCATACAACTCTTGAAGAGTTTTAGCCTACTTGATGATTTTCCGCCAAGCTTCTTGATCCTGTCCCAGCAGTCCGATTCGCATCCCAACCTAGCCAGGTCAGCCAGAACATTGTCCATTAGGTGCTGTCTAGGCCTTCCTTGAGGTCTTACTCCAGTCTGTTTAGACGCGTACAGGGTCTTGATTGCTCTGGTCTCTTCGGCTCGGCATACGTGCCCAATCAATGCTAGGCGACCGGCTCTCACGGTGCTCGTTATGAGGGGTTATTGCGTCATCGTACGGATCTCTTGGTTGGTCCTATGCCTCCGAGTTCCCGCTGCAACACCGGGCCTGGGTCCCAGGATCATTCCAAGTCCAGCATAGTTTATACTGGATTCTTTCAGGACGCTTGAGCCAGTGATATGATAATACTGATGATTTGGCGAAACATTTATTTAGCTTTATACGTAATGATAGTTTATAAGTCCGAAGTGGACATCTTTAGACGTATCTATTGCTGGATTCTTTTTCAAAACATATTCATAAGATCTATTAATAAATGTATTTCTTTATTATATCATAAATATAAACGTTTTAATATTTTTCTGTATTTTCTCTTCCTTATAGGACGCCTTCACCTCTATCTCTATAAAAGGCAATCGTTTTAATAGCAGCATGTGGTATAACGGTCTAGAACAGAGGTTCTCAAAGTGTGTGGTACCCCCATTCTTCTTCCATTTGTTTTAGATCCATATCCACAAACCAAATTTGTGTATTTCGGTAGCACAGCGGATGGCCAAACAGATAGTGACGTCGAAACAAGGGTTGGTACGGGTAACAAAGTGAATGGAGCTTTAAACATTGTTATTGGAAACAATAATTTATCAATTAAAGCGAAAACGGTCGTACACTATGGAGTTATGGTCACAACCCATATGTATGGAAGCGAAGCATGGAACTGGCAAAATAAAGATGATAGCAAAATAAATGCGGTAGAGATGGTCCCTAAGACGTATGTGTGGTAGATCGATATACGACAGAATCTCAAATGCTGATATAAGAAAGAAATAAGGTATTACGAACAAATTTATGAAAGGATCGCTGCATTGGTTCGGACATATGGAGCGCATGGATGTAAAAATAATGGTTAAAAAAGTATACGTTAATGGTGTAAATGGCGTACGGAGTCGAGGTAAACCGAGGAAAACATGGCATGACCAAATTAATCAAATTTTACAGGTTGGTCATGTAAGAAGTCGTAATAATCGATGTGCGTGTATGACTCTTTGTACGAATGTGAAAAAATCTAAAGAGGTGTGTTAGGAAAAAATAGTATGGCTGTCCATTCTCTCTGCCTACCCCTGCGGAGAAACGGTGTCATGGATTATTGTTATTGTATAAACCAACACAGTTATCATTTCATTATTTTGTTTTTAATACATACAATCTTCTGCTCTACATTCCTTCCTGATATCAACATTTGAAATTTTGTCTTACGTCGTTTTACCACACATACGTCTAAGGGATCTCATCTCTATCGCATTTATTTTGCTTTCATCCTTCTTTCTTTGCATTTTGTAATACAATATGAGGGGTTCAAAAGGGTAGTAGGGCTACTATGGGGTATGTTTTGCTGGAAAATATGCCTCTACAAAATGTCGTAAGGGCCATGTTACAGTAGTGTGGCGGTCAATTAACTTTGCCTACTCTTCCTAAGAAACGGCGTGATGGTTTGTTTGTTTGCAAAGTATATTTCTTACAAAATGGACGCTTGTCCAAAAGTGTTTGTGAACCTATGGTTTAAAAGGATATAACGTAATATTACATGAATATATTTATAGTTTGAACTGTCAGAAGGAAAATAATGCACGATCCAGCCGACTCAATATATTATTTGAATGACTACATTTGTTTATATGCAAAAACGAGGTTTTCACGAAATCTTGCGTCACCTTTCAAGAGTGTGACCTTATATTGTATCTGCTTAAAGATATTCATTCCTCAATTTTATTTACTACTAGCTGACCCGGCAACGCTTCGCTATTGCTAAATTCGAGTATATAAATAAATCCAATATATATTCAACAAATACAATTGAAGTTCAATATCAATTAGTTTATTTATTGGATTAAATGACATGTGTATGGATGCAAAAATGTGTGTCTATATCTATAAAACAATGTTTTAATCCAAGCAAACTCGCTTTGAATTTTAAACTTGAATACATACGAGGTCTGTTCAAAAAGTATCGCGAATTTTATATTTTTTCAAAAAGTATTTATTTATTCATGAATATCTATTTTGTCCCCTTCAAAGTAATTCCCCTCGGATATAATACATTTATGCCAACGTTTTTTCCAATCCTCGAAGCACTTAAAAAATCATTTTTTGTGATCTTGTTCAGCTCCTCCTTCGATGCCGTCTTTATCTCCTCAATCGTGGCGTAGCGTCGTCCTTTCATGGGCCTCTTCAGTTTTGGAAACAGGAAAAGGTCACAGGGGGCCAGGTCTGGGGAATACGGTGGCTGCGGCACCATTACTGTGTTGTTTTTGGCCAAATATTCGCGCACAAGCAACGATGTGTGAGCAGGGGCGTTATCATGGTGCAAAAGCCAGTTTTTGTTCTTCCACAAATTCTCGTATTACTAATGTAATTGAAAAACTATTTTTTGAATATTTTATATGAAATTTAATAATCAAATAAACAATATTATACATATCACATTTGCACAAAACATTCATATGTTTAGATATGTTATTACTATGTATTTACTATGTTCTAGTCATTCCCACAAAATATAATAATACTTCTAGAAAACAGACATTTTCATTCATATTAAATCCATTTAGAAAAATAAAGTATCAATGTAAAGTATAATCGGGTGTTAGTCTAGGGGATAGAACGCTTGGCTCCTGATCCAGAGGACTTGGGTTCGAGCCCGGACACGACCTGATTCCTTCTTTAAAAATTCTAAAATAAATTCTAATATCATAAATTTAAATCTTTGGTAGTATATTTAAAAAAAAAACACTTTAAATAAAAATATATCGACTGAAGCAAAGATGGGAGTGCACAATGGGGTTCTAGTGCCGACCCTTATGTATGGAACTAAAGCTTGGAGTTGGCAGAAAAAGGATGAAATTCGGATTAATGCCGTAGAAATGATATCACTTAGAAGCATGTGCGGAAAAACAACGTATGATAGAATACCCAGAATAAGTTAGAAAGAAATATATGGCGGATGAATGCGTCCTAAATACAATTAAGAAAGTGTCACTAAGATGGTTTGGACATATGGAACGAATGGATAAGGGAAGAATGGTTAAAATATATATTCAAGTAGTGTGAATCGAAAAAAAGTCGAGGAAGGCCAAGTAGGAACAATCGACGAGCGTGCGTGTAACGGTGTGTGAATGTAGAAGATGCGCGAGAGTTATGTCAGGATAGAACAATGTGACGGTCCATCCTCTCTGCCTACCCCTTCGAGGAAACGGCGTGATGTTACCTAGTTAGTTAAGTAGTTAAATTTAAATTTTTAGGAAGCAAGTGAAGCTTATCAAGAAAGGTTAGGCTGTTCATCCTTTCTGTCTACCCCTTCAGGGAGTCGGCGTGATGGTTAGATAGTTGTACAGTGTGATCACATTTGCATGACTACTTGCCGAGCTACCGGGTGTGCATAAATTACATTTAAATAGCTGCATTTCTCGCCACACCTCCCAAGAACTGCCATGCATCATGCAGCAAACGTAACGTAACAGAACTTATGTCAGTATCCAGCAGATAACTTCGGTTTCCTCCACAAATAACGTCCGGTTTAGAGATGTCCCCCGCGGTCCCGCGCCGGTTCGCGCGAACCGGTTTATAAAATCTAACAAAACACGAATGCCAGTAATCATTTATGTCTAAATACAACTAGCGGACACTACGAGGCTTCGCTATTTTTATGATATATTTGAATGTATGCATATTTTATATATGAATTAAAAACTAACTAAATAGCTAACCATCACGCCGTCTCCCCGAAGGGGTAGGCAGAAAGAATGGACTGCCACACTTTTCTTTCCTCAATATTCATACATCGTGTCATGCACGCGCGTCGATTTCTCTGACTCCTCAAATGGCCGACATTAAATATTTGATTTATTTGTTCGTACCACGTTTTCCTCGGTCTTCCTCTATTACTGGTTCCATTTACATCGTTAACATATAATTTTTTTACCATTCTTCCTTCATTCATTCTTTCCATGTGTCCATACCATCTTCATGATCCTTTCATTCATATTTTGTTCATAACACCATCTTTCGCACCGCATTCACTTATTATATTTTCATTCGACACTATCATACACTGAGTATCCACGCATTCGTCTAAGAGATTTCATTTCTACTGCATTCATTCTACTTACAGCCTTCTTTTGCCAGTTCCATGCTTCGCTTCCATACATAAGGGTTGGTAGAAGAACACTGCCATTCTAGCTTTTTTGGATAGGTTTTTGTTTGCGATGACAACTTTAAGTGCACCATTCACTTTGTTGCCTGCCCCAACCCTTCTTTCAATATCCCTCTCCACTCGCCCATCTCTTGTAAACATACTTCATAATTCACAAACTCATCTACTTGCTCCAAATTTTCACCATTCACGCTAATGTTGCAGACTGTCATGATTTTTTCTTTTTCAAAAAACATTACCTTGGACTTATTAACATTCATCATCAGATCATTTCGCATGTACTCGTATACCTCATACACACTAATCACCAAGACTTGTAGTTCATGCTCGTTGTCTGCAGTAGGAAAGTGTCATCCACATACAATAGACAGCTTACTGACACTTAAATGATAGCTAGCTGATAACAAGCGCTTTAGTGATAATGCTGCCAAGGTATTTAAATTGGTCGACCATTTCAACAGTTAACAAAGGAAATAAATCAAATATTGGACTTGACGTTAAATTTAATTGATTATTTATAATATTTTCTTTATTTTTAATTGCTTTGATTTGATTTGATATAATGAGTAATACTTATAACGAGCAAATTCAGTCGGTCCCATCATTGACTGTATATATTTTATGTTAAGCGCAATGCCGGTTCGCAACCGGTGCGTTTCACTCACGAGGACATCTCTGGTCCGGCATTATTGCACCGTGACTGATGTTATGCGAAGATTCGCTTCATGGTCAGGGGCATAGCCAAGTTTACGGTTAAATCCGTAATTATTACCCCAAACATAACAACGGACGGAGAAACAACGTAGTTTTACGTAATCGCAGCTATAACGGACTAGTTCCGTAAACACGGACATATTTATCACGTAAAATTAATTCACTCTAACGCAATTCACATGCCGAATTGGAACAAATCAAGAACCGTGTAAAAAATTAGCTTAACATATTAATATTTCAACTAAAGAAAATATTGCAGTACATAATGGAGTTCTGTTCTGTTCAAAGAGTCATGGAACGATCCAAGTTAGGAAAAAGCCTAAGAGACGAAAAGTCGATGAAGCCTTCTACCAGTTGGTACTTATGGCCTTGAAACTGTAACATTGTCCAAACAAAGTGCCGAGAAACTACGAGTGACCCAAAGAGCCATGGAAAGAGCCATGTTAGAAATAAGCCTAAGAGACAGAGTCAGAAACGATACGGTGAGAGAAAAAATAAAGGTCACTGACATCATCCACCGGGTGGTGACTCTAAAATGGCAATGGGCAGGTCACGTAGCCAGATGTAGAAAAATGAACAAGAAGACTGCTGACTTGGAGACCGTGGACGGCAAAGAGAATGGCAGAGCGACCGCAACTACGGTGGAAGGATGATCTGAACAGACACGTCGAAACAACCTGGATGCAGTTTGCACAGGACAGAGTGACATGGAAGCGAATGGAGGAGGCCTTTGTCCAGGAGTGGACGGGAATAGGCTGAGGAAGAAGAAGAAGAAGAATGGAGTTCTAGTGGCAACCCTTACGTATGGACGTTAAGCTTGAAGCTGGCAAAAAGGATAAAAGTAGGATAAATGCCGTAGAAATGATATCACTGAGAAGAATGTGCGGGAAAACGATTTATGTTAGAATACCGAACGACGAAATAAGTAAGAAATGTAAGGCAGATGATTGCATCATAAGTAAAATTTAAAAAGGATCCCTGTGATAGTTTGGACATATGGAACGAATGGACGGGAGAAGAATGCTTAAAATGTTGAATACAAGCAGTGTGAGTGGGAAGAGAAGCCGCGGAAGACCAAAAAAAACATGGCATATACAAATTAATCAAATACTTCAGTATTAATTTGGTCATGCCTTTCAAGGCGGCCACATTCGATAAAATTCGACGAGCGTTCATATTACGATTTATGAATGTGGAGGAAGCTTGAGAGGTATGTCAGGACAGAACGGTATGGCGGTCTATCCTCTTTGCCTACCCATCCGGGGAAACGGCGTGATGGTTAGTTAGTTAGTTAGTTTTTACAAACAAAATTGCTTGAAATCGACGCGCGTGCATAACACGATGTATGAATGTTGAGGAAGCGAGAGAATTATGACAGGAAAGAAAAGTGTGGCAGCCCATTCTTTCTGCCTACCCCTTCGGAGAGACGGCGTGATGGTTAGTTAGTTAGTTTGTTAAATTTTATTATTATTATTTAAAAAAAAAGACTAACATCAAAGATTTTAAATCAATGATATAAGAATTTATTTTTACAATCTTCAATATGAGCAGAAAATAGCTCATTATTATGAAGAAGGAATCTGGTCGTGTCCAGGCTCGAACCCAAGTCCCCTAGATTAGGAGTCAAGCGTTCTATCCCCTAGACCATCACCCGATATTGCTTGAAAGTATTATATAAATTGCTTGAATATATTATATAATAAAATATATTGATTCTCGTGACATGTGATAGGTAGCTAATCTATCGCTTTTTATTGTCACGTGAATTCTACACCAGACCAAAGACAGTGTGACAATCACATTCTTCATTCATTCTTTCATCCTTAAAAATAAATTTTGTAATGTCTGTTGATGAAATAAACTGATTTGATTCATTCTTTCTTCATTCATTCTTTCCATATGTCCAAACCATCTTGATCCTTTCATTATTATGTTCATGACACCATCATTCGCACCGCATTCACTTCTTATATTTTCATTCGACATTCTATCATACACAGAGTATCCACACAAGGAGAATAATAATAATAATAATAATAATAATAAGGATGAAAATATGATAATGACGTCATAATGAGATCACTTAGATGAATGTGTTAAAAGCTATTATTTGTATTTATGCATTCGTGTAATATAAAGAAGGTTCACGTCAATAGGTGTCATAATACGTTGCGCCTGTTGACTTCCTTTATATGGTATTGCAATTGAAAGTGGGCTCTTCTTTGAAACCGTGCCAGGCGATTATCGCACAAGTCCGACTAGATGCTTACATCATAACTTGATTGTAATGAACTCGCAGACGAAACATGTTCTATTATAAAGAAACTACTCTGGTGACACCGGTGGGAAGAGCAATTAGTCTGCTGAACGCGGTCTCCTCGGAGATCGACGTCTTTCATATTAGTGAAGGTACGTTCAGAAAATAAATACTCTCGATTTTTGAAAGTATATTGTCTTCCTAATGTCGAACCATCTCTAATGCGTTCCTGGTATTATGTTGCATGTATATAATATTTTACCTGTTCTCAATAGATGCCTTAAACATGTATGCTGTTTGTAATGTCTTTTGAGTAACTGATTTGAACTAGAAATGAACATGGGTAAAAAACTAGCCTTTGTAACTAAATAACTAACCATCACGCTGTCTCTGCGAAGGGGTAGGCAGAAAAAAGGAATCGTTATGAAAATGTTCTTTCCTGACATACTTTTCTCGCTTCCTCAACATTCATACATAGTGTCATGTACGCACGTCGATTGCTACGACTTCTAAGACTTCTACTTACATATACTTTTTTAACCATTCTTTCTTCATTCATTCTTTTCATATGTCCAAACCATCTAAATGATCCTTTCATTATTTTGTTCATAACACCATCGTTCGCACCGCATTCACTTCTTATATTTTCATTCGACACTCTATCATACACAGAGTATCCGCACATTCGTCTTAGAGTATTCTTTTATCCTTCTTTTGCCAGTTCCATGCTTCGCTTAAATGCATAGGGGTCGGTAGAAGAACACCATTGTGCACTGCCATTCTAGCTTTTTTTGGATAGGTTTATGTTTGCGATGACAACTTTAAGTGCACCATTCACTTTGTTGCCTGCCCCAACCCTTCTTTTAATATCCCTCTCCACTCGCCCATCTTTTGTTAACATACTACCTAAATACACATGTTAACTAACACATGTTATATATAATTCTAGGTTCTTGCACTCAGTTTGTAATAATTTTGGTTAGTGATGAAACATGTCGAGAAAATAAACTCATAAGTGGAAAAAATAGGTGTTTTAATTCGTAAAAATTAGTCAAAAAGTAAATTGTAAAAAAATCAGTTAAAATTTTTAAGTATCATAGTGTTTCGGCCAAAACAATGGACTAACTAACTAACTAACTAACCATCACGCCGTCTCCCCGAAAGGGTAGGCAGAAAGAATGGACTGTCACACTTTTACTGATGCGGCACTCCATTCTTCTCTTTTCGCCCCGCGGGAGACGCGGTGTGATGGGTTGCGAACCTCATCGCCACCAATAGGCATCTCCCGCGCACACTTCGATCGTCCGACACCCACAAAATAAATCTGAAACAAATAATATAAAATACAATTATATGAAATAAAAAAAAAAATTAAATAATTTAACACAAAATGTTCTTTTTAGATGGTGCACATATTGACTATTTAATTTATGTTCCACGAATCCACCGTTTTTTTTAAATTTAGTACATAATGTAATAACACATAATGTTTTTTTCGATGTTGCACATGTTGACATAGATGATCCGGACTTTTTTGTTTATTTAATTTATGTTACACGTTACCACCGTTTTTTAAATTACCCGTAATTAGGCACTTAACCAGCAAGAACTTAAAAATAATATTGAAGAAATTATTCAAATTGTCAACAATGGAGTATTTAATAAAATAATTATCAATATTAACTGACTGACCCAGCTTAGCTGGCGAATGTATAAGGCCATTTAGGAATGCAATTGCCTTCGCAAAAACCCGTTTCCCTAACCGACTTCACTGCCTTTTCTATAGTAGCAGCCGATGGAAGAAGGTTCAGAACTGCCCCCGCGGGTTCATCTCTTTACGACTGCCTACAGTTAGATTGGCGTC
This sequence comes from Lepidostoma basale, assembly GCA_022606425.2. Classification (NCBI taxonomy): domain Eukaryota; kingdom Metazoa; phylum Arthropoda; class Insecta; order Trichoptera; family Lepidostomatidae; genus Lepidostoma; species Lepidostoma basale. Next base: position 974,708 of record JAHDVF020001163.1, read on the forward strand.
GTATCCGCAGAAAGTACATGCCAGTTAATAATTATGGCTATGTGTAATCGATTTGCAGTTAAATCTATTTTGCAGTGGCGGACATGACTAAAACAAAGGCAATATTTCTAAATTAGAATGAAAACGTCTGTTTTCTAGAAGTTTTATCATATTTTATGAGAATGGTGTAGATTGTCAAACTTATGATGGCTCAAAATGAGGGCGCCGTAATGCAATTTAGTGTTGCCAGATCAAAATGTTTTACCGAATTTTAAGGAAAATCAGAATGTTCAGAATGGAAATTTTTATTGAGAACAAATAAAAATGGTACAAAAACGATTTTGTAATAATTTACAATTATTTTAATAGAACAAAACGGCCGTTCACAATGGAGTTGTGGTCCCAGCCCTAATGTATGGAAGCGAAGTATGGAACTGGCAGAAGAAAGATGAGATGATGTAGAAATGAGGTCCCTAAGACATATGTGTGCTAGAACGATATACTACAGAATCTCAAATGTTGATATACGAGAGAATATACGTAAGAAATTAATGTAGAGCGTAAGAAAGTAATGTAGAGCGGAAAAAGGTATTATGAACAAAATTATGAAAGGATCGCTGAGTTGGTTCGGACATATGGAGCGCATGGGTGAAGAAAAATGGTTAAAAAAGTATACGTTATCGATGTAAATGGAGTGCAGAGTCGATGTGACCGAGGAAAACATGGCATGACCAAATTAATCAAAGTTTAAAGGTTGGTCATGATAGAAGTCGGAAGAATCGACGTGCGTGTATGACTCGCTGTATGAATGTGGAGGAATCTAGAGAGGTATGTCGGGTTAAAGTAGTGTGGCGGTTCATTCTCTCTGCCTACCCCTGCGGAGAAACGGCGTGATGGTTTGTTGTTTGTTGTTGTTGCAAATGATTCTCCCTCATATCAATTACTGTAGCAGCATATTTCGGCATTATTGATATCAATTCTATATTGATATCAATTCTGCGTTATTGATTATCTTAACAACATTATTTGAATTCAAAATTAGAACGTTGGTTCGCTACGCCAATGCTGTGATGTTACTAACGTCGACGCTGTTTAAACTAAATCTCACGGTGTGAAGATAAAAATACATGTCAAAAAGGTGATCACAACTTGTGAACCAGCTTTGAAAACAGAACCAGGGAATTAGAACCAAGAACCGTAAAAAAATCTTTCCCTCGTGATCGGTATAACATATACAGCTTCATTGTGTCTACCCATTTTATGATAATCTAGCTGTACCCAGACACGCGTTTTTATTTATTGTAGGGTAACATGCAGTGATTGTTAATACACATACAAATAAACAAACGTACAGCTTCAATTTCAATTTCAATTTATTAAAGAGAAAATCATAAACATCAGAGTAAATCATTAAATCGTATGACAATACAATACAAAAAAAACTATAACAAACCCAAAGAAGATACAATTGTGAAATTTAAAAAATAAAATATAAACAATAAACATACACACAATAAACACAAGATAATTAAAAACTTTAAGAACAATTAAGTAAAAAGAAACAATAAGAAGTACAAGAGAAGCAAATATCAATTTTATACATTATATAATAGAATGGAATAATATAGACCTAAAACTGAGAATACTCCTCATCAAGACCTATCTATGGAATATCTTGATGTACGGCTGCGAGACATGGTGTCTATCCGAAAGAGATAAACGGAGACTAGAGGCTTTTGAGATGTGGTCCTATAGAAGACTATTAGGAATTTCCTGGAGAGGTCACATCACAAATGAGGAGGTTCTCCAAAGAATCGAAGGAGGAAGGCACCTGCTCAGGACCTTGTCCGAAAGGTGTGCAAGATGGATCGGCCATGTAATACGACAAGAAGGCCTCTTGCATGCCATAATGGAGGGTATGACCGAGGGGACAAACTCTAGGAGACGCCCACGCCGAGAGTACCTGGAGGACCTGTTGGTGGACGTGCGCTGCTCATCATATGCAGATTTCAAAAGAGCCGCACAAGACAGGGAAGAATGGAAGAGAAGAATAGAGGAAATTGCTGCAAACCAATCCCAGGATTGAAACCAGAGAAGAAGAATGTAAACAATAAACATAAACACAAAAAACACAAGATAATTAAAAATTAAATAAGAATTAGATAAATAATAAGAACAAGAAAAGCAAATTTTAATTTTATACTTTATATACGAGATAAAAGCTTTCTGAGGGTATCCTCACTATCGCGGAAGATGTCCACATCCGAAGAGATGCGGTTTAGAAGGATTATTGCCCTGCCCACGGGCATTACCTTAGGTAGATTGGTTCTACACAGAGGCAGGTGAAAGAATCTATGTTGCCTTTGTCGTAGGGGACAAACAAATTCAAGTCATTCAAAATATCAGAGTTAAGTATTTGACCACGAATCAGTTGAAATAAATGAACACTGAAATGGATAGTTGGTCTAATTTCCAATGACTGGCAGTCCAGCATACCCAGCAAGAAATCAGTTGGGTACAGCCAGGGGTAGTAACCGTTTTATTTGAGGTATAAAAAACGTAAGAACTTTTTTTGTACCTTTTCAGTTAAATAAAGACATAAAAATTTCTCCACCGCTTACCCCGAAGCAATCCCTAGACCCGCATACACTTGTCCATGTATAGATTAAACAAATCGATTCTCTAAAAGTAATTCGACAATCAATGCACACGATGCGCATACCCGAGGACGTTTCTGGATTATTCTGAAATTTCGTCTGATTATTATTTGTATAACAGTAGTGTCATCATCGGCTGTCCCTCGTGTCCAAGGAAGACTGTCCTTCACGGTTGTGTGTCTGCGTGTGACTGAAGAGCCCGATCCTGGACCCACATATTCTGGGGCATCTGGGGCAGGGGAAGGCGCTTGTAATGGAGCCATCACCGTCTCCCAGTGGTCTCTCCTCCTCATTCTCTCTGCGACGTCGTCTTTGCGCTGTGCTTCAAAGTCTCGTGTGCCTTTTTGTACTGCTGTTCTCCACCCAGGTCTGTCCTCTGCAGTCTTTTCCCAGCAATCACAGTCGATGGCAGTCTTTTGTAGTCCTTAAAGCGTTTACTCTGGCCACCGTGTGAGCGTTTCCCTTGGCTAAGCTGAGAGTACATAATCTTCCTTGGGAGTCTTGTCTCAGGCATTCTGACGACGTGACCAGCCCAGCGCAGTTGTCTCTGAATAATGTCAGCTTCGATACTTGTCATATTGACCTCAGCAAGTATGCTGTCATTTGTCTGCTTGTCCTGCCATTTCACATTTAGGATCCTACGTAGACAGCGTTGGTGGTATCGCTCTAGGGCTTTTATGTGTCTTCTGTATGGGTCCATGTTTCCGAGGCATACAGGAGTGTTGGCAGGACTTGTAAACAAGCACTTTGGTGTCCTTTCTGAGGTCATGGTTGTTATGGAGGTCATGTTGCCAGTAGTGTAGAAAACAAAAGGACAACAATTTGGTCTTGTTAATTGTGAATTCTTTTACGTGTGAGGAAAAAAAATTACATTAAAAGTAAAAAAATATTACTTATTACGATTGTAGTGAACCAAGTATTTAAAGGGTAGAATATCTTTACTTCCGTGAATATTTCACGGGTTGTAACTGGTTCTTCATCCTCGTAGGTAATTACAAGCAATTTTATGTTATTATTACAAAAAAATGTGTCTTTACAAACTTGAGATAATATCTTAAAATGGCGCTTCCTGTGGGAACCGAACCCATGACACTTAGTAATGACATAACAATCCATGTTTGTACAATGTAGCTGAGTGGTTAAAATGGTCGTTAGAAGTGGGGAGAAAGTTCAATGAACGTAAAATCTCAAAAATAACTCAAAATCTCAACAACAAAATAAACATCTTTTCTGAAATGGCCAATCATTGTGTGAATTTTTGCCATCGTTTCAAGACCAAAAACACATTTTTTTACATGTAGCAACCCTTATATATGGAATTTAATCTTGAAGCTGGCAAAATAGGAACAAAGTAGGATGAATTCCGTAGAAATGAGATCACTGCGAAGAATGTGCGGGAAAACGATATATGATAGAATACCGAAAGACGAAATATGGAATAAATTTAAGACAGATGATTGCATCATTGCGTAAAATTATTATTATTTATTTATTTAATAAAGTTATAAAAAATTATAGAAATATTTTACGACTTATAAAACAAAATTTTATATACAATTACTAATATAAAAAAAACACTAATGAAAAAAAAACAAAAACCTTAAAAACATCGGTACTTACAACAAATTTAAACATCGGTACTTATAAAAACAACATTTTATTAACAATTAATATAATAATATAAAAAAACACAAATTGAAAAAAAAACAAAAACCTTAAAAACATCGGTAAATTAAAAAATGATCCTTCAGATGCTTTGGACATATGAAACGAATGGACGAAGAGTGAGTGGAAAGAGAAGCCATGAAAGACGAAAGAAAGTATGGCATAACCAAATTAATCAAATACTGAAAGGCGGCCACATTCGAAGTCGGAAAAATCGACGAACGTGCATGTTACGATGTATTGTGGAGGAAGGAAGAGAGGTATGTCAGGACAGAACAGTAAGGCTGTCCATCTTCTCTGCCTACCCCTCCGGAGAGACGGCGTGATAGTTAGTTAGTTAGTTATTAAATGTCAGAAAAATCAATTTAATTAAAACGAGTGAGTTAGAAAGGAATCGAACTACCGACAGATTGAGCGTATAGCGAGCTATTGATTGGTCCTTGAGTTTTACAAACACAGCTACAAACCTTATTGGAGATTGTTAGAAACGGTGATAAATATTCATTTAAACATATGTTCTCTATAATACTACAAATAATATGTCACATTATATAGAATGTATGCATGCGAAATGATCTGATGATGAATGTTAATAAGTCCAAGGTAATGATTTTTGAAAAAGAAGAAATCATGACAGTCTGCAACATTAGCGTGAATGGTGAAAATTTGGAGTAAAGTAGATGTGTTCGTGTATTTAGGTAGTATGTTTACAAGAGATGGGCGAGTGGAGAGGGATATTGAAAGAAGGGTTGGGGCAGGCAACAAAGTGAATGGTGCACTTAAAGTTGTCGTCGCAAATAAAAATCTATCCAAAAAAGCTTGTATGGCAGCGCACAATGGTGTTCTTCTACCGACCCTTATGTATGGAAGCGAAGCATGGAACTGGCAAAAGAAGGATGAAAGTAGAATAAAAGCAGTAAAAATGAGATCTCTTAGACGAATGTGTGGAAAAACTGTGTATGATAGAGTGTCGAATGAAAATATAAATAGTGAATGCGGTGCTAATGATGGTGTTATGAACAAAATAATGAAAGGATCATTAAGATGGTTAGATTATGGAAGATAGTTTGGTTAACGATGTAAATGGAACCAGAAATAGAGGATGATCGAGGAAAACGTGGCACGATCAAATAAATCAAATATTGAATGTCGGCGATGTGAGGAGTAAAAGAAATTGACGCTCGTGCATAACACAATGTATGAATGTTGAGGAAGCGAGAGAAATGTGTCAGGAAAGTAAAGTGTGACAGTTCATTCTTTCTGGCTACCCCTTCGGGGAGATGGCGTGATGGTTAGTTAGTTAGTTTATAATATGTCCCGAAAAAACAGACACACTGTATTTTCGTGACATAATGTCCTCTTGAAAGTAGGCTGACTTTCCATGCTCACATCGAGAGAATATGTGGAGTTGCACTGAAAATGTTGGGATTTATTCTCCGAACTGGTAGAGTTTTCAAGAATCCCTATGTTTTGCGAATTTTGTATAACTCATTGGTCCGGAGCCGGCTCGAGTGTGGCTCTGTGATATGGAGTCCCCACGAGGCGAGATACTCGCTCATGTTAGAGAGGGTTCAGAAAAGATTTCTGAGATATCTCTACATGAGGGAGTTTGGTAGCTACCCGTGGCTTTATCCCACTGCATTCCTCTTGGGCATGCTGGGGACCAACAGTTTACAGATAAGAAGGGATGGGTGCACACTTACCCATTTCTTTAGATTTATCAGGGGATTCTTTGAGAATTTCGTCATCTTGGACGCTATCCATCTTTATGTTCCGGACGGTTATCTTTAACAGCGTCAGCACAGGCTGTTTTATCTCCCAGCATTCAGAACCAACCTACCTCTGGTAATATCGGTGGGGAGAGCGATCAAATTGCTGAACGTGATCGCTTCGGAGATCGACGTCTTTCATATTCGTGAAAGTACGTTCAGAAGACAAATACTCTTGAATTTGGAGAGTATCTTGTATTCCTAATGTCGAACCATCTATCATGCGTTTCTGGTATTAGGTATATATTTTTTATAAGATACCTGTTCTCAATAGATGCCTAAAATTATAATTGTTCTTTGTAAAATCTTTTGAGAAAATCCATCGTGTCATGCTCGCACGTCGATTTCTCCGACTCATCACGTGGTTGACATTTGATATTTGATTGATTTGATATATAATATAATATAATATGTACATAATATTTCAAATCAAATTAAATCAGTTTATTAACTCAAAAGACATTACAAACAGCAAAATGTTTAAGGCATCTATTGAGTACAGGTAAAATATTATAAAAATACAACATAATACCAGGAACGCATTAGAGATGGTTCGACATTAGGAAGACAAGATCAACAAGCTCGTTTCTAAAGTCAAGCGTATTTGTCTCCTGAATGTACCTTCACTAATATGAAAGACGTCGATCTCCGAGGAGACTGCGTTCAGCAGACTAATTGCTTTTCCCACCGGTGTCACCAGAAGCAGATTGATTTGAAGACACCGATGATGATAGCAGGCAAGAAACTATGAGATTGCGTGAGGAACACCAGCATAAGAGAGATAGGCTGAGGATATTGTAAGATGGAGTAGACATAGTAGGAAGGACTGGTACGCTCATTTCCAAAGAATGGACCCCACTGGACTCCCCTATTTGCACTAAATAGTCAGCTCCAACCTCATAAAAGATGGAAGGACAGCTGGGAATCCACGTCACAGGAGGAGAAACCCTCAGGAGAACAGACCACATAGGTCTATAGTATAGGAAGAATCAGAATACTATTTGTAAGACACGCGTCTGCTCGTTTAAGAATGAATGTGGATCTTCGGATTTGGTTGAAGCTGTAAATACGTAGATGTGAAGATTGTAGGCCCCCGCGTTGCACCAGAGAAGGCAGTGAGCTATGATCATATCGAGTAGGCAGATGAGATTGCCAACAATACATTCTCAAGGTAAAATTACTATTGTCTGAACACTGCAGGGCCGGACTATAGCGGAAGAATATACAAACTGATTTCTTTTTAGAAACACTGTAGAATTCCATAATGAAGAATTTTTACTCGACATGTTTTGAAGGCTTTGATTACACCTTCTTCACCAAAACTTCCATAAAAAAATCCATTTAAAATTTTAACTCTTTAATCTCAATTAATTAAAAGGTCGAAAATAATAGAATCAAATGATATACACCTAAAACTGAGAATACTCCTCATCAAGACCTATGTATGGAGTATCTTGATGTACGGCTGCGAGACATGGTGCCTATCCGAAAGAGATAAGCGGAGACTAGAAGCTTTTGAGATGTGGTCCTATAGAAGACTATTAGGAATTTCCTGGAGAGACCACATCACGAATGAGGAAGTTCTTCAAGGAATCGAAGGAGGAAGGCACCTGCTCAGGACCTTGTCCGAAAGGCGTGTAAGATGGATCGGCCATGTAATACGACAATAAGGTCTCTTGCATGCCATAATGGAGGGTATGACCGAGGGGACGCCCACGCCGAGAGTACCTGGAGGATCTGTTGGTGGACGTGCGCTGCTCATCATATGCAGATTTCAAAAGAGCCGCACAAGACAGGGAAGAATGGAAGAGAAGAATAGAAGAAATTGCTGCAAACCAATCCCAGGATTGAAACTTTCTAACTAACTAATCTCAATTTATGTATTAAACGACGTATTGTGGACAATGAATATTGATTTATTTCTATTTTTCTTTTTTATACACTTTGTATATACATACACGATTTTTATTAAAAATAAAATTATATAGACACGTTTCGGACAAACAGTCCTTCTTCAGTAAAGATACATATTTATTATTATATAAAAATATTTTAAAATTGTTAATTAAATTAAATATCTGTCAGATCATGTAAACTACAACAATTTAAAAATATTTTTAAAAATACTCGATGTATCTTTACTGCAGTCTATATAATTTTATTTTTAATAAAAGTGTTGTATATACAAAGTGTATAAAAAAGAAAAATACAAATAAACCATCATAACAACACAAAGTATACCGTATATCGAAGAAATGAATATTGATTTTGATAATAATTTTTTAACAATTTCAACGCATTGTTGAAGCGTGTAGTGTTCTATGGTCAAATGTCTAGACTAAATTAGTATTCTTTTTAAATTTGAAAGCTAAAGCTGTATTAAAATGGCCGATATACGCTGTCAAAGTTCGAGCGTCCCCGAGATCGAGTTATGTATAATATAAAAGTGAAAGGGGTATAATTAGGATTGAAGAGAAGGGAGATGTAACGGGAACATATCGAGTGGAAGGGATATAATGAGGATTGAGGAGAGGGGAGGTGTAACGGGAACATATCGAGCATGGGATTTAAATTCAATTTAAATTCAATTCCCATGCTCGATATGTTCCCTTACATCTTCCCTCTCCTCAATCCTAATTATACCCCTTTCACTTTTATACATAACTCGATCTCCATTTAGTATATAAGTGACCGCTCTGTTTTATTTGATTGTTAAGATTGTATACATTGATAAATATACATTGGAGCTGGAAAGGATCCAGAAACGATTTTTAAGGTATTTATACCTAGTACTTACCGTGGGGTGGAGGCAGGAGTATAACTGTTATCCTTTTATATACCCCTCACTGTTTCTCTCAGGAGCGTTGGGTTTCAACACTCTTGAAGCTCGTCGAATGATCTTTCTGGGAAGGCTTTTTTTTAAACTGTTATCCGGAGATATTTTCAATCCAGGAATACTGAGAGAGCTAAATCTGTACGTTCCCCACAGTTATAGCAGAGCAAGGGGGCATATATTATTTTATGCCCAAAATTGCCGCACAGAGGCCCTTCGAAGTTCTCCTGTATTGAAAGCGATTCGTCTCTTAAGTGAGGTTGCAGAAGAGATAGACCTCTTTGGATGCAATTATGGCGAATTCATAAATACCCTTATGATAAAGGCAGCAAGCAAATAACTGGCTTTTCCTATTCATAAGGTTCTATGTATATTTCCTTTGATATTCTTTTTTTTCACCCTTTACATCGATTTGGCTTGCGCTGTAATGATGTAAGGAGTTTTTTCAACAAAACAATAATAATAATAATAATAATAAAGGTTACTTGTAACCGAAACATGTCTGAGTTCAGTAAAAATAAAAAGTGTTGTAATTCAAAGTGTAACCACTCGTATATTTATTCAAAAATTGCGATAGGATTACATTAATATATACTAGTCCGGCCCTGTCTATTAAAAATACTCTAGTACTTACCGTGGGATGGAGGCAGTATTTAGACCTCGTTCCTATTCTTCTTCGACACTCTCTCGCTTCCTCGTCGAACATCTCTTTCCCACCATTAGTAAGAGCGCACCTATCTGGGATCTAGGTTTATTGTGGGACCCATTAATGGATATCTTAATTATTATGTTTCGAGTGTAATTACTTTCTTTTGGTCCATACATCTGCTGCTTTGTTCCGCTCTGTGAATAGACCCACCCGTGGATTTAGGAATGTAAAACTTCAATAAGCACCAATAGAAATACATCGACAAGGATCACACAACTGCACCTAGAATCAGGAATCCCAATGATAGATGAATAAATGAACTTGCCGAACGTTTTTACAAAGGACTTCCTTCACATCCTAACCCCAATATAAAAGATCTCTCAAAATAAACGTAACCAAAAAAACCTTCAGCCGCCACAAGCGCCGAAAAACAATCTTCCTTCAAGGAACACTCCGGCCCAAATAAATCAACTAACTAACTAACTAACCATCACGCCGTCTCCCCGAAGGGGTAGGCAGAAAGAATGGACTGCCACACTTTTATTTCCTGACATATTTCTCTCGCTTCCTCAACATTCATACATCGTGTCAGGCACGCGCGTCGATTTCTCTGACTCCTCACATGGCCGACATTCAATATTTGATTTATTTGATCATGCCACGTTTTCCTCGGTCTTCCTCTATTTCTGGTTCCATTTACATCGTTAACATATAATTTTTTTACCATTCTTTCTTCATTCATTCTTTCCATATGTCCAAACCATCTTAGTGATCCTTTCATTATTTTGTTCATGACACCATCATTCGCACCGCATTCACTTCTTATATTTTCATTCGACACTCTATACTTTCATCCTTCTTTTGCCAGTTCCATGCTTCGCTTCCATACATAGGGGTCGGTAGAAGAACACCATTGTGCACTGCCATTATAGCTTTTTTGGATAGGTTTTTGTTTGCGATGACAACTTTAAGTGCACCATTCACTTTGTTGCCTGCCCTAACCCTTCTTTCAATATCCCTCTCCACTCGCCCATCTCTTGTAAACATACTACCTAAATACACGAACTCAACTACTTGCTCCAAATTTTCACCATTCACGCTAATGTTGCAGACTGTCGTGGTTTCTTCCTTTTCAAAAATCATTACCTTGGACTTATTAACATTCATCATCAGATCATTTCGCATAAAATAAATCAAATAAATCAAGCCCTTGCATAAACGAGCAATCCAACAAATCAATTCCAACAATGTCCCCATCAGACGTAAGAGGAATAGCCACAAGAGCCGAACCTTTGTAATCATTTGGGAGAAGACATTCACTTGGGTGTTCATTTCTTTCAACTAATAGGCGGCTTACACAACTCAGAAATCCTGAAGGTTGTAGGTCTATTCGTCCCTGATTATCTTCGACAAAAAAAAACTAACTAACCATCACGCTGTCTCCCCGAAGGGGTAGGCAGAAATAATGGACTGCCACACTTTTCTCTCCTGACATATTTCTCTCGCTTCCTCAACATTCATACATCGTGTCATGCACGCGCGTCGATTTCTCTGACTCCTCACATGGCCGAGATTCATTATCTTCGACAAAGGGGCCACTTATTGTTTTATCTCCCACGATGAAGAACCAACCTACCAATGGTTACGCCTGTAGGCAGAGTAATATCTTTGCTGAATTGTGTCACCTCGAAGGTCGACGTATTTTGTGATAGTGCAGTTGACCCGAGGAAGGCGCTGTCACTGTCATTGTTATAATTGTGAGTTCATCTTAGTATTTCATTTTGTATTATTTACTATTGATTGTCTCAAACTTTTTATTGTGGCGACCGAGAACCAGCAATAGATACCCGGGCAGACCACAAGCAAGATGGTCTGATCAAGACATGTGATGGACTCATAGACAGCGAAGAAGGGATTGGTCATGTTCAAAGCATGGACACCACCAGACAACCCTATATTGCACTACATAATCAGCCTCCGAAAGCAGCCCAGATAAGTCCAATTTTTTTCAAAGTCTATGAAGCCTATGTTCTGCCAGTTGGTATTGAAAACATTGTCCAAACAAAGTGCCGAGAAACTACGAGTGACCCAAAGAGCCATGGAAAGAGCCATGTTAAAAATAAGCTTAAGAGACAGAGTCAGAAAGGGTGAGAGAAAAAACAAAGGTTATTGACATCATCCATCGGGTGGCGACTCTAAAATGGCAATGGGCGGTCACGTAGCCAGAAGCTCGGACGAAAAATGGACAAGAAGACTGCTGACTTGGAGACCGTGGACGGCAAAGAAAAGTGCAGGGCGACCGCAACTACGGTGGAAGGATGATCTGAACGTATGAATAACCTGAATGCAGTCTGCACAAGACAGAGTGACATGGAAGCGAATGGAGGAGGCCTTTGTCCAGGAGTGGACGGGAATAGGCTGAATAAAAAGAAGTAGAATCAGCCTAACAGGACACGTCATCGTGGAAGACCTCCTAAAATATGGAAGGACAGCTGGGAATCTACCTCACAGGAGGAGCAACCCTCTGGAGAAAAGAATACATTGGTCTACAGCAAGGAAAAATAAGAAGTGTGAGATGTTACATTTCTCGGGTAAGGAAGATGATGTTTGAACGGATGGTGAGTGATCCATTTACGATGCAGATGAGCAAAACATAAGTGATGGTGTATCTGTAATGAGATGGCTGACGGCTCAACAATGGCGCCGTCTGTACCAACTGAACAAATACACATTTCAGAATATGCCTAATTCTAATTTAACACGCTAGATGTGTACCAGAATATACCGCTCTGAGTGAAACCGTAGTATCGGAAAGTCGAGGCTTTTCCGACGATATGTTTGTTTTGCATCTAAAGCATAGGAAATAGAGGATTCCCACCGCTTTATTTATTTATTTATTTATTTATATAATACACAAATGAGACTGCTGGACCGTCTTCAAGACATTGCATGGTATGGCACCAGCTTATATATCTGAACTCTGCATCAACGAGAACCTGAATGCCAGACAGTCTACATTGCGATCAGCTAAGACTTCTGCGATCGGTATATTGACTGTGCCAAAACGCTGTCCAAGTACAAACTTTAGTCTTCGCGGTAGCCGGCCCTTCAGCCTGGACCAATCTTCCAGCAGACCTTAAGTGCATTGAGAATCAGTCAGAGTTTAGATCGAGACTCAAAACGCACCTTTTCAAATTATCCTTTCCTGATAAGAAGGGTTGATCGACTGCATTGGGTGCAGTCCTCATTCTAAATATGTTTATTTTTAACTAGTTCATAAAACGGAGCATTTTCTACAGCGTCCTTGAGATGAATAATTCATAATAAATTATCCAATTTATTATGTTATAATATATATAACAAACGAAAAACATTTAGGCGACTCATTTAGACACAAAACGGTGTAACAAAGAAAAAACAACGACATGACACCAAAAAACTACATATCAGAAGGAACCCAACTATTTCGACGTCAGTGAAGCAGTACTCTTTCCAGAATTTGTAATATATTTTTATGAACACCGCCTCACTGCCAAACAATGTTTTAGGCGCATTTTAAATCCATACAAAAAATAATTTTCTGTGTCATCAAACTCATGTTCTTGTATAATATAATAATGTATTTACAAATACAATAAGAAATATAATTAATTAGAAATAAGCTGTAAATAGACAACAATAATACATTTGTTAGCACCGAAACACATTACAAATAAATTTTCATAAAGAAATTACATAATCTTTCTTTTCAAAACATTTCTGCACATAACGTAAATGACAGATAACATTTAGACAATAGAAATGAAGTTAGTGACACATCGAATAGTAACATACTTCAGAGTGATAAAGCCCGCCTTCAAATCCATACACAAAATTGTAGATGCTTCTGGTATATATGCACCTAGCTATATGATTACAAGCTAAAAATACATAAGTGCGACAAAGACCCTTTTACATTTTGCAAGCCCAATATAAAGCCCATCGAAAACATGAAACAAAACGTGTGGACGTAGGCGATTTCGCGAAATAAAATACGGCGCGTATGAGTGGAACAAAACATTAACTTAGGTCAGTTCTGCGCATGTCCGCGGAGTTATTTGCAATGCAACGAATTAAATCTCTTTAACTTGCGAGAAAATTCGAAATATTGCTTTATTCGTAGACGGCTCAAACGCGCAAAAAACATCGTTTTACTATAGATTTTTTAAGGCAAGCCCGGCTTTTTGTCTTGTATTGAAGTACCGTCACTGCTAGTTAGTTATATCGTATTAAAGTGAAACCGTATTGTAGAGTTCTTGTAGTGTTCCTGTACTAAACATCTATTGTGTAAATACCGTCTCACTGAGCGTAGTACATGCTATGATACGCAATTTACATTCATAAGATACATACTGTGTGTGGAATGAATGGATCAAAAGTATTTGAGATGGTTTATAAATTAAAATGCTTTTATTAATTTATTTTATAATAAGTATAAGCTAGGGGAATTTGACCAGCTGGGTATCGGAGCTGTTTTTTATTAAAACGTATTGATAAATTAATAGATTATTGTTATTTTGATTTTGAAAATTTTGGTTTGGTTCATGTGGTGCTCCTGTTAATTTGGAGATATTTCGCGTATAAGTGAATTGTTTTGGTCAATTTAACTGTTGCCGCACTTTATAATAGTTGGTTGTGACACGTAATACGTTTGTATTGTTTTGCTGTTAAAATTATATTAGTTTTATCGTTTTTATAAAGAATTTTGACAGGTGTAAAAATAAATTTTTCATTTGTTCCAATGACAATTTGAATAATTTCTTCGATATTATTTTTAAGTTCTTGCTGGTAAGTGCCTAATTACAGCTAATTTAAAAAACGGTGGATACGTGTAACATAAATTAAATAAACACAAAAGTCCGGATCGTCCATGTCAACATGTGCAACATCGAAAAAAACATTATGTGTTATTACATTATGTGCTAAATTAAAAAAAAAAACGGTGGATTCGTGGAACATATAATAAATTAAATAGACAATATGTGCACCATCTAAAAAGAACATTTTGTGTTAAATTATTTTTATTTTGTTATTTTATTTTATATCATTGTATTTTATATTATTTGTTTTAGATTTATTTTGTGGGTGTTGGACGATCGAAGTGTGCGCGGGAGATGCCTATTGGTGGCGATGAGGTTCGCAACCCATCACACCGCGTCTCCCGCGGAGCGAAAAGAGAAGGATGGAGTGCCGCATCAGTAAAAGTGTGACAGTCCATTCTTTCTACCTACCCTTTCGGGGAGACGGCGTGATGGTTAGTTAGTTAGTTAGTTATAAATTAATATATTTTAGTAGGATGAAAGTAACATTTTTTTTGTATTCAAAATGGTCTTTATTATACTTCCCTGTGTGTCCCCGTATTTTTATCGTTTGTAACTGAAAATAGAGCATTTGTACTTATTAAACGCATCAAAGTTGGCCGTTAATTCCCGTGAAATCAATGTTTTCAGGGCCATTGAATTATCCGAGTGCAAAAGCACCTTATTTCAAGATTAATTTATTTTTCTTTTTAATGAGTTCATATTATATTTCAAAATCTGAAGGTACCTCTGAAACCCAAACAGTAACGCGTGGGCTACTTTTTGATAAAATTCAACAACAAGACTTGCCAAGTTTTGACGAAAAGTTGATATATCTTAAGAGACATATTTTATCGCAAGATGAATTTTCAGACGAGCAAAAAAAAGGGAAGCATAATTTTTCAACCACAAAATAAATCTAAAACAATTCATATAAAATGTAATGATATAAAATAAAATAACAAAATAAAAATATTTTAACACATGTTCTTTTTAGATGGTGCACATGTTGACATGGACGATCCAGACTTTAATTAATTTATGTTTCACGTTTCTATCGTTTTTTAGCTGTAATTAGGCACTTATTTATAGAATTTAACTTAACTTTTAAAACACGTATCAACGAACACAAACAAGCTTTCACCAAACATACTATTTTTTCTGAGATGGCTAACCATTGTATTGAATTTGATCATAGTTTCGATACAAATGACACAATATTTCTACACACAGCTAACAATAGCAATAAATTATACAAACTTGAAAATATAGAAATCCTCAAGTCGGTGAAATTGGGTGAAAACATAATTAATAATCAGATTCCTCCTTTTACACCTTTCTCCTTAAATACTTTGTCTACATTTAATCTCCCAAGCTCCCATTCCATATCTTTTATTAATTTCTATATAAATTATGTCTTTTCAAATGTATGTTTTTTATAAAATACAATTTTATTTATTAGTTCTTACTGATAAAAAAATATTATTAGTACTTATAACAAATAGCCCAGGTTAATTTTTAAATTTAAATTATTGCATCGAATTTTAAATGCATTTTTATATTAGTTTTTCTTTATAAAAAAGAAATGTAAGGCAGATGACTGCATCATGGATAAAATTAAAAAGGATTCCTGAAATGGTTTGTACATATGGAACGAATGGATGAGAGTAGAATGATTAAAAAGTTATGGAATGTAGAGAAAGCCCGAGAGATATGCCAGGACAGAGCATTGTGGCGATCCATGGCCATTTTTATTATTTATTATTTTTTTAATTATTGTATCGAATTTTAAATGCGTTTTTTATATTAGTCTTTCTTTGTTTAGTTTTTGTTATATTTTTACACCTGAAGATGGAGGTGTCCTCCAAAACATGTCGTGTTTTTAAATATATTTTTAATAATTAGTGGATGAAACAAAGTTATTTTTAATTTCCTAAATATATTACTTACTAGCTGACCCGGCAACGCTTCGCTATTGCTATATTAGAGTATATAAATACTCGTACACCCAATATATATTAAAGAAATACAATGAAAGTTCAATATCAATTATTTTATTGGATAAAATGACATGTGTATAGGTGCAAGAATGTGTGTATCCTAATTCAGTTCATATCTTTAAAACATTTGTTTAATCCAAGCAAACTTGCTGTGAACTTGAATAATACTAATGTGAATTGAACAATTGAAGGCTGGGCATTACCAAGGTGGCAAGTTTGCAAAAAGTCTGAAATGAGTTTTTGATGCCAATTGGTCTTAAACATAGCTGTGCAAAAGCGCGTTATGATTTAATAATATAGTGTAGTTCAAACGTTACCCTAAAGATGCCACCCAAAAAAAAGTTTATATATATCTTTTTCAGCTTTATGTTTAAACCATTAAACGTCCAGTCTTAATTTTTTTCCTCAATATTTTAAGTGAAATTAAAAAAACAAATAAATATACTATATCACATTTGCATAAAACATTCATACATATACAATTCATATCCGTTCACTCCTGGGCGTAGGCCTCCTCCATCTGCTTCAATGTCTGTCGATCCTGGGCAACACGCATCCAATGTCGTCCCTCCATCGAAGTTGAGGACGTCCTGGGTTTCGGGTTGCACTTCATCTACGCATATATCGAGGTGTGGGATCCATCCTCTGCACACGCGCATTCCATTATCTTCTGGGTTGTCTGCCTCATCTCATGACATCTTTCAGCTTGCAGATTTCACCGTTTCATGTTACCTAGAAATAAAAGGAAAAATATTAAATTAATATAGTGTAGTTCAAATGTTACCCTAAAGATGCCACCCAAAAAAAAGTTAATATATATCTTTTTCAGCTTAATGTTTAAACCATTAAACGTCCAGTCTTAATTTTTTTCCTTAATATTTTAAGTGAAATTAAAAAAACAAATAAATATACTATATCACATTTGCATGAAACATTCATACATATACCATTCAAGGTCATAATAATGCTCTTAGAAATACAATGTTTAGAGAAACAAAACCCTTGATTTTGATGTCCATTAGATGAAGCTAATAATGCACATTCACTTAACCAATGACGAAATTTGTAAATTTGTGTGATGTCTGGAAATATACATTGAATCAATTCTCCTTTGGAGTGTGATTCTACAGAAATCAGTTGATAATTTAAAGCATTCATTCCATACAATGAACTTTCATTGTTGCAGAATTTTACCCATTCAGAAATATTTAAAATGTTGCATGTAGGTGTTTCAATGTTTTGTATCATCATCATCATGAGCCTATATCCGTTCACTCCTGGGCGTAGGCCTCCTCCATCTGATTCAATGTCTGTCGATCCTGGGCAAAACGCATCCAATGTCGTCCCTCCATCGAAGTTGAGGACGTCCTGGGTTTCGGGTTGCAGTTCATCTATCATCAGGGCTGCGAGCGGCATGCCATTTTAGCGCTGCCACTCTTCCGATGATGTCCGACACTCCTGTTCTGCCTCTAATAGTGGAATTAAACCAATTAATCCAACCTGTACATACCATTTCAAAATTAGTTCATAAATATAACAATCGGGTGTGGGATCCATACATGCCAGTATCTTAGTATCTTGCGTTGCGTGCCCCATCTCACGACATCTTCCACCTTGGAGATATCGTGGATAGCCGTGTTCCTCACCCTATCTCAAAGAGTCTTTCCTGGTATCATCCTTAGCGTCGGCATCTCTGCAAAAATCAAATAATTATATTAAAATGAGCAGTATATTTAAAAAAAAACACTCGATCATTGTAAGATTGGCGTGGGAACATCAGACCATTTGGAAATGTTATATTAGTGGATTTTTCCAACTGAGGCAGCTAATGCTGTATGTAAGGATATGTTTACCTATCACAGCATAACAGAGAAAAACTAAAACAGCTGAAGTAAATCGTCTAATCCAAAAGATATTATAGGTTATCGCCCTGCCAGAACAATTTTACATTAAAATAACTAACTAACTAACTAACCATCACGCCGTTTCCCCGAAAGGGTAGACAGAAAGAATGGACTGCAACATTTTAATCGATGCTGCACTCCATTCTTCTCTTTTCGCCAACGCGAGAGACGCGGTGTGATGGGTTGCGAACCTCATCGCCACCAATAGGCATCTCACGTGCACACTTCAATCATTCAACGTCTACATAATAAATCTAAAACAAATTATACAAAATACAATGATATAAAATTAAATAACACATAAAAATAATTTAACACATAATGTTCTTTTAGATGGTGCACTTGTCGTCAGCTGGACGATCCGGACATTTGTGTTTATTTATTTTTTTATTCCACTGTTTTAATTTTAATTAGGCACTTAAAACAATCCAACACCAGCAAAAACTTGAAAATTTGATTGAAGAATTTATTCAAATTGTCATTGGAACAAATGAAAAAATTATTTTTACACCTGTCAAAATTCTTTTTATAAACGAAAAAACTTGTATTATTTTAACATCAGAAGAGTGAAAACGTATTTCGTGTCACAAATAACTATCACAAAGTGCGGCAACAATCAAATTGACCAAAACAATTCACTTATACAGGAAATATCTCCAAATTGACAGGAGCACCACATGAATCAAATATTTTTTTTTAAATCAGAACCAGAACCAGATTCCTTGCAGGATTTGCGAATTTATTCGTTGGGTATCCTATCTCTAACGGTTCTCCCCACAATAAAATAACATTATTAAAATAGATTATACCAATTCATAGAATTGTTACTTAGAATTTAACGTTTTTCCATGTATTCATAACATAACCTAAAATAATACGTAAGTAAAACGATAGGTATGTAATTTCATTTCTATCTATATAAATTCGATATAATTTAGAACTAAAACTTTGAAATATGTAATGCGGAAATATAATCTGTATTCATTTCAACGGCAAAATAGAATAAACTGAAGATATATATGAATTAGAAATATAAATATTTTACTTACGAAACTAACACGCAATTCAAATTTGACATTTCAGAGATAGGGATGGGCAATCCGCTCACGAGTCGACTCAAAGATTCGAATCTTTTTGGTGAGCGGGTGAGCGATGATCCATAAAAAAAAGAGCGGCAGCTCAATGATCCGCTAGGTCAGGGGGGTCGGCAAAATTATTAGCCAAAGAGCCAAATGCGTACTTTACAACGATTTAAAAAAAAAATTGAGAGCCAAATATGTTTATTGATTTAGATAACCTTTATTATAATTTTTGCACTTCATTCAATTACGGGTACACTGAATAAAACATTATTTCATACTTCTTCCTGTGATGAAGGCGACCAGCCATCTCTCCATCTCTTTGGTGGTCATCCTGGTGGTCGACGGCCCTCTGGAGTCTCTTGCATCACGATATTAGGAATTCTTGCTGGATCCATTCTCTCGATGTCTCTGCCTACTCCATCTCACTATGTCTTCAATGTTGCAGGATTTGCGAATTTATTCGTTGGGTATCCTATCTCTAACGGTTCTCCCACAATAGGTCGCAGTCTGGTTCTGACAGTGTCTGTTCTTGCTTTGATTCCGTATGTTATTATGGACCTGATGCATGTTTGTTTGTTGTTATTCTTAATTTTAGGCACAATTCCATGTTCTCATCAATAAGACGACTTCGTAGTTTACTCTTGTTAAAATTCATGCTTGAATAAAATTGTCCGCATGAATATGTAGAAGCGAAAAGCGAAAGATCAGCAAGAGTCAGTAATACTATTTCAGGCGTTGAAGATGATGACTAAAAATCTTTGAATTGGCGATGATGATTAAGAGTTTTAGCTAAACCGGAATTGATAATCGTAATCACCAATTCCATAACTTTACAAATTTCTTCTGGAAATGTCTGCGGACAGAGCGTTCTTGATGAATGATGCGATGGTAAGCAAGTATCTCGCGATTATTTTTTCTTTCAACAAACCCCTTCGGCTCCGGAGCCGCATTTTGCCGACCTCTGCGCTTTCCGCTCAGTAAAGTGAGCCGATTCTTCTTGATAATTATCGAGCGGCTCCGGAGCCGCATTTTGCCGACCTCTGCGCTCGGTGAATCGTATATTATTGCAAAAGAGTCGACTATTTTTAGTGATCTCTTTAAGGGATCTGAGCTGAATGGTTCCGCTCAGTAAAGTGAGCCGATTCTTCTTGATAATTATCGAGTCGTTTGTCAAAAAAGTTGTTTGTCGTTGTGAATTATTTTTTTAGCTCATCGACAAAAAATTTATCCTGGTGAATTTTTTTTTTTTTACCGGAATCAACTTTTTTGGTCGAGGAGCAAAAAAAAAAGGTCACTAAAATAATTTCAAACTTTGAACGACTCAAAATGGTGAACCGTGGATCGTTAAAAAGAGTCGGCTCACTTTGCTGAGCGGAACCGTTCAGATCAGATCCCTGAGATGAGTCGTTTTGCCCATCCCTATACGTGCGTATATTTTTCAGTTCAAAGGAGCGACTAATTTCATATCTGACCACGCAAAGAGTCAAAAAAGCCACTAATTTGCATCTTATCACGCCAAGCGAATATAGACTCTAAAGATCGATACTCAGGTGATACGAACATGAAGGTCTATACTCGCTCGCACTACGAAAATTTATAAATTTACAAAGTTAATTAGAGCTCGATTAATAACAAAAATATGCCTATGCCCACCTATGTCTATCTATTAAGGAAGTGTATAACTTGGAAAATGATCAGCTCAGGAATAACCTCAGAAATAGTCCACACACACCCGGAAGATCGCCTTTTATTTATATAGATAGATTTATAGGTCTAAATTTTCAAAATATGCAATAGATACGTTAAATTTTCTATTTTTGTGAATGTATACTTATACTTGTATACGAAAATCCTGGATTTTCACCAAAGGGTGGTTAATTCAAATTTAATTGTATCTCAATAGAGACGAAGACGCAAACTGGAAACTGAATATGGATGATCAAGGTGTTTACAGGACTTATGACCTGTCATTGGTTGGGTTAAGCGCACGCTTTGGTGAAAATCCAGGATTTTCGTATACAAGTATAAGTATACATTCACAAAAATATTTGTAATCATTCTGGTAAATTCTCTAGCATATAGAATGGAATAATACTCCTGGCGGCTTCTAACAATGCGTTAATAGGCGACAGCCTTCGCATTGTGTTAATAAGGTAGTTTGCTAAATGCTGAAAATCATTCTCCATAGATGTCGTTAGTGGGTGGATTATATAGGTTAATCTTGAAAAAAGATTCACAAGTGTAATCAAATCTACGTGAAGATAGATATGGATTTGAAGTATATATATATACAGCTTCCAAAATTTATCATGCATGATCATAATAACAAAGGTGGAATGGGGAATGTTAACTTAACCCAACCAATGACAGGTCATAAGTTCTGTAAACACCTTGATCATCCATATTCAGTTTCCAGTTTGCGTCTTCGTCTCTATTGAGATACAATTAAATTTGAATTAACCACCCTTTGGTGAAAATCCAGGATTTTCGTATACAAGTATAAGTATGATCATCCATATTCAGTTTCCAGTTTGCGTCTTCGTCTCTATTGAGATACAATTAAATTTAAATTTTCTACACTAGAATACCCCTTAAATGAAGAAGATGTTATTTCTTACGTATATATCGCTCAGTGTCATTTCACTGTGATACTTTTTTGCATATTGACACGTTCTTTCAAAAGTACATTTATGTTGTTGAGAATATCTTCTAATTCAACCAACACACCCGCTAGCAAGAATGCCGGAAGGTCGCAATATCACTTGTGCAAACACGGCATGTTTGCATTTCGCAAACTTCGACACATTTCCCGAAATAATTCGATTCTAAATAATACGAATTCCATTTCAATAGCAGCATTCAATATATCCACAGTCTAAAATCTACATGATATTAAAGAACCGCCTTGTAGGAATTATAATTAAACTAACTAACTAACATTTCATTTATTTATTTTAAACATATCTAAAGCATTACAGAATTTTTTTCCAATACACTAAAGATACAAGTTAAAGATACACAATAATAAGTAATACATAATAGATTAATAAAAAGAGCGAGAAACATAAGATGCATTAGAAATTAATATAATAAATATACCATACAATTATAATAATGATAGTACTTCCCTCAGATGAGCCAAACTATCACAAAATATGTCAAACTCCGAGGTGATACGATTAAGCAAAGATAATGCTCTATCTACCGGCATAACCATTGGCAGGTTGGTTCTGCATCGTGGGAGATAAAACAATCTATGGCCCCTTTGTCGAAGATAATTATCAGGGACGAACAGACCTACATCACTCAGGATTTCTGAGTTGTGTATACAACCGCCTATCAGTCGAAAGAAATGGACACCCAAGCGAATGTCTCGTCTCCTCTCGAGTGACTGGTAGCCTAGCATCCCTAGCAAGATATCAGTTGGAAAGAGACACGGGTAATATCCATACTCCCTAAGATAGAGGTATCGCAGAAATTTTTCTACACCCTCTCCAAATCAACAAATCTTCCCGAGAGGGTAGGCAGAAAGAATGCAATTAATTCATTCTGCCCTGTCTTCTGCCAACTCCAAGCTTCCCTTCCATACATAAGGGTCGGCACTAGAACTCAATTGGGCACTCCCATAATTACTTCAGTCGATATATTTCTATAAGAATATATTATAATTAAACTAACTAACTAACTAACCATCACGCCGTCTTCCCGAGAGGGGAGGCAGAAAGAATGCAATTCATTCATTCTGTTCTGTCTTCTGCCAACTCCAAGTTTCACTTCCATACATAAGGGTCGGCACTAGAACTCAATTGGGCACTCCCATCATTACTTCAGTCGATATATTTCTATAAGAATATTTATTATAATTAAACTAACTAACTAACTAACTAACCATCACGCCGTCTCCCCGAAGGGGTAGGCAGAAAGAATGGACTGCCACACTTTTCTTTCTTGACATATTTCTCTCGATTCCTCAACATTCATACATCGTGTCATGCACGCGCGTCGTTTTCTCTGACTCCTCACGTGGCCGACATTCAATATTTGATTTATTTGGTCGTGCCACGTTTTCTTCGGTCTCCCTCTATTTCTGGTTCCATTTACATCGTAAACATATAATTTTTTTACCATTGTTTCTTCATTCATTCGTTCCATATGTCCAAACCATCTTAATGATATTTTCATTATTTTGTTCATAACGCTTTCATTCGCACCGCATTCACTTATTATATTTTCATTCGACACTTTATCATACATAGATTTTTCACAAATTCATCTAAGAGATCTCATTTCTAATGCATTTATTCCTCTTTCATCCATCTTTTGCTAGTTCGATACTTCGCTTCCATACTTGAAAACTATAAGTTACATTTAATAACATTTGATAATACACAATGTACCAAAAATATCATTAAGATGGTTTGGACATCGGAACGAATGAATGAAGAAAGAATGGTAAAAAAAATTATATGTTTACGATGTAAATGGAACCAGAAATAGAGGAAGACCGAGGAAAACGTGGCACGATCAAATAAATCAAATATTGAATGTCGGCCACGTGAGGAGTCAGAGAAATCGACGCGCGTGCATGATCAGATGTATGAATGTTGAGGAAGTAAGAGAAATATGTCAGGAAAGATAAGTGTGGCAGTCCATTCTTTCTGCCTACCCCTTCGGGGAGACGGCGTGATGGTTAGTTAGTTAGTTAGTTTGATAATACCTTTTATTATTTTTTTTTGTTTCGACAACTGATCACTTTGTACTGAAAATCAGATTCGATACACTCTTTATCTTCGTTAAATTTAAATTGTTTCATCTTTTGCAAAGAAAAATTAAATCTAAAACAATGGCTTTAGAAATTGCGCTGTGACATCTCAATAATTTATCATGTACGCCAATGCGTGATGTTGCTTTCTTATCTCACGAACGCCGCTGCTTCATACGTTTAGAAATTGTGGGAATTCGGTGTAGAAATCGCTGAGAAACCCGAGAGACAATCAAAGTACATCTCTGGACCACCTCTCATCTGCGCGTGACCTCCCGATCTCTAGAATTTCGATACTTAAAAACAATATTCAATAATGCATTCCTCATAAGATAACAATGCATCAATTTGATAATGTTTCACAATACAACGCGTATACAATTTGAACTTAAACCAACGGTTTCCAAAAATATATAATTTTCATATTATAAAGATCTTCACTGGCTCAAGTGTCCCGAAATAATCCAGTATAAATTATGCTGGACAAGAAAACATCCCACTGCCTATGATCCAACTCATAGCCAGCTTTCTGTCCGATCGCCTTTTCAGCGTCAAAATCAACAAGGTCAAATCCCTTGTACGCCTTATCAGAGCAGGAGTTCCCTAAGGTTCAGTATTGGCTCCTACACTGTTCAACATCTACTGCAGTGACATCCCTCTTCCCCGAGATTAGAACACTCACATTGCCCAATTCCCTGACGATACGGGCATCATCTCCAGTTCTAAAAGGCCGCTTCTCGCGACCCGCAGGGTGCAAAAACAGGCCGATGTGCTAGAGGTGTGGTGCAGAAACTGGCGCATTTCCATCAACCCGAGTAAAAGCGCAGCGACCCTTTTCAGTAAAAGACACATTCCTCCAAACATTCCCAACATAAAAATGTTCGGCCAAGACGTTCCTTGGACAAACACCTTGGGGTTACCTTGGATTCTAAGCTAACATGGAGGCCACACATTACAAATAAAGTCAAAGCCGCGTCAAGAGCAATCTCAGCCTTCTACTCAATGTTAGCTAGAAACAGTAAAATCAGGGACGAACAGACCTACATCACTCAGGATTTCTGAGTTGTGTATACAACCGCCTATCAGTCGAAAGAATATAATACCGAACGACGAAATACGGAAGAAATGTAAGGCAGATGATTGCATCAGAAGTAAAATTAAAAAAGGATCCCTCAGATGGTTTGGACATATGGAACGAATGGACGAGAGAAGAATGATTGAAATGTTGTATACAAGCAGTGTGAGTGGAAGGAGAAGTCGTGGAAGACCAAGGAAAGCATGGCATGACCAAATTAATCAAATACTGAAAGGCAACCACATTCGAAGTCGGAAAAATCGACGAACTTGCATCTTACGATGTATGAATGTGTAGGAATCAAAAGAGGTATGTCAGAAGAACGGTCTATCCTCTCTGCCTACTCTTCCGGGGAGACTGCGCAATGTTTTTTTTTTTCTTATTTAAAAATACTAATACCAAAGATTTAAATCTATGATATTAGAATTTATTTTACAATCTTCAATATGGGCAGAAAATAGCTCATTATTATGAAGAAGGAATCTGGTCGTGTCCAGGCTCGAACCCAAGTCCTTTGGATCAGGAGCCAAGCGTTCTATCCCCTAGATCAGTGTTCCGCAAACGGTGTGCCGTGAGCTGGATCAGGTGTGCCGCGGCCAAATATTTAGTCGGAACGTTGTTGACCTTTTTTTAGGCTATTCCGCTTTTTCGTGAAAAATGTCCGCAGATTTCTACTGGCCGGAAGTTGCTGGCAAAAAAAAAGGTCACCAACGTCTCCCGAGCTGATCGACGCCTACGTCCAGACCGAATTTTAGCTTTTGGTGTGCCGTGGAATTTTAGGAAAAACTTAGGTGTGCCGTAGGTGAGAAAACTTTGCGGAACACTGCCCTAGACCACCACCCGATAGTTAGTTATAATAACTTTAACGTTGAATTTTCGTTTAGTGTCGAAAGGGTTAAAATGACTGCCGCTGTGAATAGGTTAACCGTTGTTCGCAAAGTTTATTTAAATTCAACTGTTTTATGGGTAATTATGCATGTCTGTGTATTCTTTTAAATTTATATTCATACCGGCCACTCATGCTAAGAGGTCCGGACGCCAGACAAATATGACATAAAAACGGACTTCATCTTGTCATCATGTAAACTGGGACAGTCCCAAAATAATAAATTATAATTAAAGGTTACAATGACATATGATTTAAATTTTTAGGAAATTGAAAATGTTTTAACTTTCAAAATCTTTATTTATTCTTCTAAATCTATTTCATCGGCTTCAAATTACTCCTCTCCCGATACAATCCACCAATGCCAACGTTTTTTTACAATTCGGTTTTTAACTCTTCAATCGTGTCAAAACGGTGTCCCCGGAGCGTTCTCTGAAGCTTAGAGAATAGCCAGAAGTCACACGGTGCTAAATCAGGCGAATACGATGGTTGTGAAACGATATGAGTTGATTTTTTGCTGAAATGGTCTGGAAGCACCAATGCAGTGTGAAATTATCGTGGTGAAAAAACCAAGAATTGTCCGTCCATAATTCTGGACTCATTTTGCGAATAGCTTCACGTAAACATTGCATAACTTCTTATTTTTCTTCGAGTGCCATGTCAGGTCTCCCCGACATCGGCTATCACTCTGGCGTAGACCTCTCTGTCCTGTGTCAGACGGAATAATTCCCCCACCCTCCGAACTCTGGTCCATTCCTTGATATTATCGAGCCAGGACATCTGGGGTCTTTTCACACCCCGCTTACCCTCAATCTTCCCTTTTGTGATGAGGTGGAGCAGATCGTATTTCTCGTTGCGTAGAATGTGTCCCAAATATGGCATCTTTCTAGACTTCACATCAGAGCAATTCTCTTCCTACTCTGACTCTATGTAGCACCTCATTGTTGGTGACCATATCAGTCCATGAGATCCGCAACATTCTGCAATGGAGCCACATTTCAAGTGCTTCTATACGGTTTATTGTTATTATTATTGAATAACACTAAAATAATATTCCTTGTTTACAGTTTGGCCCGCCGCAAGAAATTCATAATCAAATCAAATCAAATGAAATCAGTTTATTTCATCAACAGACATTACAAAATTAATTTTTAAGGCATCTATTGAGAACAGGTAAAATAATATATTGTGTATAGTATACTACCAGAAACGCATGAGAGATGGTTCAACATTAGGAAGACAGGATACTCTCCAGAATTAAGAGTATTTGCCTTCTGAACGTACTTTCACTAACATGAAAGACGTCGATTTCCGAGGAGACCGCGTTCAGCAGACTAATTGCTCTTCCCACCGGTGTCACCAGAGGCAGATTGGTTCTGGCGGCCGGTAGGTAAAACAATCTGTGCTGTCGCTGTCGGAGATATCTATCGGGGACAAAAAGTCGAACAGTACGGCCGAGTTCTCGAAATATCCCCTAATTAATCTAAAGAAATGGGTAATTAGATGTCCATCTCTTCGAAGCTGTAGAGAATTGGTTCCGAGCATTCCGAAAATGCTGTGGGATAGAGCCACGGATAACTACCGTACTCCATCATGTAGAGATACCTCAGAATTTTTTTCTGAACCCTCTCCAGCATAACGGAATATCTCGCTTCGTGAGGACTCCATATCACAGAACCACTTTCGAGTCTGCTCTGAACCAATGCGTTGTATAGGACTTTGAGCACATTGGGACCCCTGAAAACTCTGCAAGTCCGGACGATGAAGCATAATGAACTTCGCATGCTCGAATGTAGCAACAGCGAAGCATAGTCTGGTCCGCAATAAAAGGCTTGTCTCTCTTTACCTTGTCGCCACAGATAAAATATCTCAACAGACAAATTGCGTTATTGTACTATTGTGAGCATCAGCTAGTTCTTCCTGTCGGGAAGGTGAGTGAGTGACCTCACACGAGGAAAGATAATTGCAAGACATGCCTTTTGATGTTGTTTATAATTATATTAAGACAATTGTGTTTTTATTAACTAACTAGCTAACCATCATGACATCTCTATGTCATTTCTCCGGTAATTTTATTATATTTTATGAGAATGATATGTCATCGAAATTCTGGCTAGAAAACCTTGGAGAATGGTTCAGTTGCTTCACAATATCCCTGTTAAAATCGGCTGTATCAAAGGTAGAAATAGTCATGGAGTCCAACCTTCGATATGAGAGGAACAAGAATAAGAATAAGACATGTCATTCGCTTAAAATATAATAAAACTTCTGGAAAACAGGCGTTTTCATCCATATTAAAAAATATTATGAATTAATACGTCTGTTTACTAGAAGCTTTTTACATAATATTTTATAAGAATGGCGTGTTATTCGCATAACATGTAATAGAACTTCTAGAAAACGGACGTTTTCATCCATATTAAATAATTATAATAAATGAATACGTCTGTTTACTTGAATCTTTTTACATCATATTTTTTAAGAATGAAATGTCATTCGCATAAATATAATAATACTTCTAGAAAAGAGACGTTTTCATCCATTTTAAATAATTAATATTAATGAATACGTCTGTTTACTTGAAGCTTTTTACATCATTATTTATAAGAATGACGTGTCATCCGCTTAAAATATTGTAGAACTACTAGAAAACGGCCGTTTTCATCCACAGTAAATAATTATTATGAATGAATACGTCTGGTTACTTGAATCTTTTTACATAATATTTTATAATAATGGCGTGTTATTCGCTTAAAATATAATAGAGCTTATGGAAAATGGGCGTTTTCATCCATGTTAAATGACTAAAATTATTGAAAATGTCTGTTTTTAGAAGTTTTATTAAATCG
Source organism: Lepidostoma basale (assembly GCA_022606425.2). Lineage (NCBI taxonomy): Eukaryota > Metazoa > Arthropoda > Insecta > Trichoptera > Lepidostomatidae > Lepidostoma > Lepidostoma basale. Next base: position 1,003,656 of record JAHDVF020001163.1, read on the forward strand.
TATAATATTTTATAAGAATGAGATTTAATTCGCATAAATATAATAAAACTTCTAGAAAACAGACGTTTTCATCCATATCAAATAATTAATATTAATGAAAATGTCTGTTTTTTAGATGTTTTATCACATCATGTTTCCTAAGAATGGCGTGTCATTCGCTTAAAATATAATTGAACTTCTAGAAAACAGACGTTTCCATTAATATCAAATAATTCATATTAATGAAAACGTCAGTTTTTAGAAGTATTATTACATCATATTTAATAAGAATGGCTTGTCATTCGCTTAAAATATGATAAAACTTTTAGAAAACAGACGTTTTCATTCATATCATATACCTAATTAATATTAATGAAAACGTCTGTTTTTTACAAGTTTTATTTTATTAGAATGACATGTCATAATAAATCTGCTAGAAAACAAAGTTTTCATTTATGATTTAATTATATCTCAATAGAGACGAACATGCAAATTGGAAACTGAATATGGTTGATCAAGGTGTTTACAGGACTTATGACCTGTCATTGGTTGGGTTAAGCGCACGCTTTATGTAATTACAACATTCCCCATTCCACCTTTCTTTATGACCATGTATGACAAATTTTTAGTTATTTTTAAAAAAATGATCAAATAATTGTCACAGCGCCTCTGATGTCACGAGTCCATTGTCTTCTGTGGGAACGTCTTACCTCAATGGAACCTGAACTCTGCTGATAGGATATGACTTCCTGGTTGAGGTTCATAGATCATTGTTGCTTCTTATTGCGTGTTTTACTATAATTAAAATCATGTTTTTTTGGTACATAACTAATAAAAATACAATGAAACATAATCTGGAAAATAATAAATTATTTTTATCCATATATCATAGTTAAATTATTCATAGTGATATTAATTGAATAAGCTATGCAAGAATGTATCGCATGCGTTCTTATTAAAATGAAAAAATATTCGCTTAGACCAGCGGTCTAGAACTAAGGCCCGCGGGCCAAATCCGGTCCGCCAGTGTCATCAATCCGGCCCGCGACAGCTAATGACCAAACCATCTCCGGGATCCTTTTTTAAATTTTATTACGATGCAATCATATACCTTACATTTCTTCAAATAATAAAAACAAAAAAAAATGATACAAAATTCCTTTATTATTATGTATTTAGTGTGCTTCCACTTGTGTTTATGTCCGATTGGTTTCAGTAGATGGCAGTAAGCTGCCGAAACCGGTCGAACATAAACACAAGTGGAAGCCCACTAAATACATAATAATAAAGAAATTTTGTATCATTTTATTTTGGTTTCATTTTTTTTTACGTATACAACAGGTCGCTTGAACCCAATTACAGTATACAATTTGTTTAAGCTGATATATTGATTCTCGTGCCATGTGACAGGTAGCCAATCTATCGCTATTTTATTGTCACGGGAATACTACGCCAGACCAAAGACAGTGTGACAATCACACTGTCATCGCCGGGAATCGAACCCAGAACCTTCGGAATGGGAATCAGAGCTCTTACCACTCTGCCACGAAGGTCGCCATTATTTAAAATGATCTTCTACCAAGAAATTTCAATGAAAAACATGAATTATTTACATTTCTTCCTTATTTTTTCGTTCTGTATTCTATTATATATCGTTTTCCTGCACCTTCTTCTTAGTAATCTCATTTCTACGGCATTTATTGTACATTCATCCTTCTTTGGCAGCTCCAAGCTTCACTTCCATACCCTTTACATTATATTTCATCTTTAATTCAGCGACATGAGGATACAGTGGTGATATCGTGTCACCATCAGACCTGACGCGACAAGAAAAGAAGAAGATAACTAATTCATATTTTTAACGTTTTTATTTTTGTTCACAGGGAAACAAGCACGAGTCACGTGTGCAGAGGAAACAATGACTGTCACCGTGCCACTGAGTGAGAAGGGCGAGAGAGCTTACTTAGATCAACTTAAAGGTAACATACAAAAGCTTTTACCCTTTTTGCTTATTAGTATATTTTATATACATCCAAGGGATTGATTTGAGGCCGTTCACTACAGGTAGATCGTTTGCAATTGTATGAATGACAGTGCGTTTACAAAAAACCTAGTCCCTATTTTTATTTTTTTTATGATTTGAAAACCAAAAAATCTTTCAATCAATTCAAACATTGAAATAAATAAACATGTTATTTTTATTATTTTTTTATTAACAAAAATGCTATCGGCTTCATTGTAAAAATTATTATGAAAATTAATATGAAAAGAATGAAAGAAGAAAGAATGGTAAAAAAAATATATGTTAACGATGTAAATGGAACCAGAAATAGAGGAAGACCAAGGAAAACGTGGCACGATCAAATAAATCAAATATTGAATGTCGGCCAGAGTCAGAGAAATCGACGCGCGTGTATAACATGATGTATGAATGTTGAGGAAGCGAGAGAAATATGTCAGGAAAGAAAAGTGTGGCAGTCCATTCTTTCTGCCTACCCCTTCTGGGAGACGGCGTGATGGTTAGTTAGTTAATCAATTGGGTTCAAACTGTTGCATGCATGAAAAATGTGTGTACTGAAGAAGGATGAATACCTTCCGAAATTTGTTGATAAAAAAATACATGGTTTTCCAGGATACCCTGCCTGTCAACCGTCGCTCGAAGACGGATCGGCAGTCTTCAGATTGGACCTGGAAGATGTCCACAAATGTGGAGTGACCAGGATTCTTTATCAACAAACGGTATGTCTGAATGTTAATTATGTCGCAAATTCGGCGCCAGTGAACACTAAGGGTTGACATTGTTTGAATCTTTAGTATTTTGTAATTTCGGAGCCAGCGTAGTAAAAAAGGTTAAAATGGTTTAAATATTTGGTATGTCGCAAATACGGCGCAAACAGTGTATAAAGGGTTTTAATTGTTTGAATACTATGCTATGCTTCGCCCTGTATTGCGTTCCAGTATCGTTTTGAGAAGGCTTAAGCTCCAAATATTCAGCAGTAGCGTTAAAAGCGTACTGCTGTACGGATGTGAGACTTGGAAATCTACCGCGGACGTTATTGGAAAACTACAGGTGTTTATAAATAGGTGCCTTCGCTCAATATTCAAGATCTATTGGCCCCAAACAGTGTCAAATACCGTTTTCTGGACTATAGCAGGCGAAAAGCTAATTAGAGAACAAGTCGCTAGACACAAATGGCAGTGGATCGATCACACTCTGAGACGGAACCCAGCCTGCATCGCTCAGGACGCACTAGACTGGTCTCCTATGGGGGGAAAGATGAAGCGAAGCAGACCTAGAGCCACCTGTAGAAAAGCCCTGCAGGACGAGGTTAAAGCAGCAGGCCTCACTTGGGATGATGTTAGGCATCAGGCATGCGATAGAGTCGGGCGGAGAATGTTCTTTGAGGCCCTATGCACCACGGAGGTCTGACAGGACCATAAGAAGAGGGAGAATTGTTTGAATGCTTATTATGTCGCGCATTCCGCGCTAGCGGACTAAGGGTTAACATGGTGTAAATGCTTAGTTTGTCGCAAACTCGGAGTAAAAAGGGTTAAAAATGTTTTAATATTTGGTATGTCGAAAATACGGCGCCAGCTGAGTATAAAGCGTTAACATTGTTTTAATGCTTTGTGTGTCGCAAATACGGCGCCAGTGGAGTATAAAGGGTTAGTATTGTTTAAATTCGGCGCCACCGGAACACAAAATGATAAATTAGTATATCGCAAATTCGGCGCCAGCGGAGTAAGTACAAAGAGCTCATATTGTTTGATTGTTAAATATGTCTCAAATTCGGCGCCAGCATATAAAGGGTTCACATTGTTTAAATGCTTAGTGTGTCGCAAATTCGGCGCCAAAGGTTAACATTGTTTGAATGTTATGTCGCAAATTCGGCGCCAGCTAAGTACTTTTTGTTGTTGTTTGGATGCAGGGAAAGCGAGTGTTCTACCACAAGATCGTGGTTGAGGGTGAAACTGGAAAGGAGATTTTGTCGGTGCGATGCGTCGTCGATCCACCAGTCCGACAGAGAAGGGATCTGGACCTCCCTTTAGGATTTCACGAACCTGAGTAAGTTATTTATAAATTGATTAAAAATATTAACTTAATTTTAAAACACTGTTTCAAAATAATTAAAGGATTATTATTTGTCTAGTGGTAATGGCAGTTCAGGTATACTACTGTGTCTTAAAATAATTTATGATTCAATTTCTTCCCGAATACCGAACGATTTTTATTGGACACATGAAAAAAACGTATGTCGTGATAATGAAGAAAGTATGCGTAAACGAGGTAAACGAAATTAGAAATACAGGAAGACCTCGAAAATCGTGAAAAGATCAAATCAATTAAATTGATAAAAATGAGAGTGCATGCACGGCACGATGTATGAATGTTGAGGAAGCAAGATAAGTATGTCAAGTAAGAACAGTGTGGTAGTTAGTTCTCTTGTCTGCCCCTTCGAAGAGACGGTGTGATTGTTGGTTGGTTTAAATTGTTTGACAATTTAACCAAACTTTAAAGATTCCATATAAAACACATATTCGAAATACTTAGAACGGATTTGTTTATTAAGACAAGTGCATTTTTCGCAATATTAAAAGCAGTCAATATTCAATACAGGAAAAAACAAATTGCATAATGTGTCGTAATCATTTGTTTATTTTATTTAATTTTGTTATACGACTTTCAGGACCCTGGAGATCACAACTAGTCTAACAGGATACGCCCCGGAGCCAAGACTTGGAGTGGCAGTCAGTCAGGATGGAAAAGAGTAAGTCAAAAACTCCTTCCTTCATCAGACTATCACCGATTCATTAAGCCCATAAAGAAACCCCTTTCTTTATATACATAATCACAGCTTATTTACTTCAAAATACTTAAAAATGAAAATAAATTTATAATTTCTTTATAATATATATTTAATATGAATGAAAACGTCAGTTTTCAATAAGTTTTATTATAATTTATGAGAATGACATGTTTCACCTTTCTAAGGCATTAAGAAATGCTCCAGAACGGCGAAACATGTCATTTCCATAAACTTTAATAAATCATCTAGAAAACAGATGTTTTCATTTGTATTAATTATTTAATATGGAGTTTAACATCATTGTTCAAGAAACAATACATTTTTAATATGTGTTCAGTTTAATTCATCTTGGTTTTATGACTGCAAAGTTTAGATGTCTGGGAGTGGATCTGCTCAGTCAAAATGATCTTGTCAGTGAAATAATAGGACAAGTCAACAAGGCTTCGGCGGTATCAGGTTGTCTCAAGGATATAATATGAAAAAACAAGTATTTGAGAACTGACAGTAAGGTCAGAATATATAAAACCTGCGTAAGGCCTATACTGACATATAGCATTGAGACCAGACCGGATACCACAAGAACGAAGGCTAAAGTACGGGTGGCAGAGATGAGGACGCTGAGGATGATAGCAGGAAGGACTATTCGAGATAGGGCGAGAAACACGGCTGTCCGCGAGATCTGCAAGGTGGAGGATGTCGTAAGATGGGGCAGACAACGCAGAAGATACTGGAATGCACGTGCAGAGGATGGATCCCACCAGAATCCCACACGCTGTGGCGCATCAGAGCCGACCGCCGGAAGACCGCCGAAGAGATGGAGAGATAGTTGGTAGTCAACCTCCCAAGAGAGGCCAGCCTGATTTCAGAACAGACCAAAGGTCTATAAGGAGAAGAAGAAGAAGAATAAGGTTTTATGGAATCGCATCAAAAGGTGGCAGTGAGCTGCCGAAACTGGTCGAAACCATAAAACCAAGTCAAATGAAACTAAATCTATGTTATTTTTTAATTAGTTTATTAAATTTCATTATTTCTTCTTTCTTCTTTAACAGCCTCCCCCATACTTCTCTATGTATGACATGTCATACGGGGGTGGTTGGCATTACAACCCAGACGGGATGGCGAGGTGTCCTTCTACGTTAGCCTATGCATCAATATTATCCACCGAGGTTATTCACACTCAATCTCTAACATTTCGCATAGTTTCCAGGGGAGACCAAAGTCGAGGAGGTGTGGATAGGTACTTGGGATCAGATCAATCCTCCAGCGTAGCATGGCCATCACCACGGTGATGGCCATGCACCGCTCGAAGAGTCAATAGAACCCCCATTACTCCCCCTTAAATTTCATTATTAACAATGAACTTCTACCAAGAAATTTCCCTGTATTAAAGATTTTCAGACTTAAATTATATAGATTATATTTTATGCAATTGATTTATATATATGAAAATATATTTAAAAGATTGTTTGTATGTGTTCCAGGGTATCTGGAGAAATCTCCGTGCGTCCAGGCACTCCGCTGGCCATGCGAGTATTCCTGGATCCTGGCTCAGCTCCTGTTTACGGACTCATGGTCTCGCAGCTGCAGGTCTCTGACACGGCAGCACAGCAGGAGACCATCGTCTTCAATGGGTAATATTCCAGACATAATTATCACATTTAGCGATGGCTTCATCATACAGCGATTATGTGGCTAATGAAAATCATTTTATTAGTAAAAAGTAACAGTAACTTAGCCGTCCCAATCATATCTGTTCTTCCTTTCTGCTGTATGGGCTCAAAAATTATAATTAGGGAAGTCATATGGGCGATTAATAATAATGGGTTTGCTTGATTGAGTGGCAAGTGTTACTAACGCCATACCGAAGTTCCCAGTTCTATTCCTGGCGATGGCAGTGTGATTGTGATTAGCTACCTATCACTTGTCCGAAGAATCAATACGATAGCTATTCCCTTTACATCGATTTGGCTCGTGCCGTAATGATGGAAATAGCGATTCAACAAAATAATAATAATAATAATTATAACTGAAGCGCTTGACTATATTGAAGTTGCACGAGCTGCATTTAATATAATGAGAACCTTCTTTTGAAAAGATAATCTAAACCCGAAACTCCGACAAAGAATGATTATGTACTTTGGAAATTGAAAAACTTTGTTTAATCCACAATTTAATAAAAAAAATATAAAAAAAACACATGTTACGGAGAATACCTCCATCTTCAGGCGTAAAAATATAATAAAAACTTTCTCAATATAAAGTCTTTCTTTGTTTAGATTTTATTATATTTTTACACCTGAAGATGGAGGTATCCTCCGAAACATTTTTTATTTTTATTTGTTTATTTTTTATTATTATTTTTTTTTATGTACACAACAGGTCGTTTGGACCAATTTACTGTATACAATATTTATTTTTTAGCTATTATATTGATTCTCGTGACATGTGATAGGCAGTTGCGGTACTCCCATAGAAGCCCAGAAGCCCGGCTTGCGTAATTTTTTTTTAATCAAAACCCCCAAATCTAAATAATCATGCCCCCGCATAAACCAAAAACCCACCAAATCACCTTCCAACAATGTTCCCATCAGACGTAAGAGGAATAGTCACAAGAGATAACCTCGGAAAGCCAGAAGAGGTTTTGATTCAAAAAAGCCGGGCTTCTGGGCTTCTATGGGAGTACCGCCACTGGTGATAGGTAGCCAATCTATCGCCATTTTTATTGTCACGTGAATTCTACACCAGACCAAAGACAGTGTGACAATCACACTGCCATCGCCGGGAATCGAACCCAGGATCTTCGGCATGGAAGTCAGAGCTCGTAACCACTCTGCCACGAAGGTCGTCATGGGTGTTTTTTAATATTTATTTTATTAAATAATGAATTAAACAAAGTTTTTGAATTTCCAGAGTATATTACTATGGAATTTCACAGTGTTAATGACTTAGCATTCAATAAAGAATGGTTAACCTGTTGTAGTGAGTGTTTTTTTAATTCAACAAAATAAAAATAATTCAATGCCTAATTTTTACTTAGGAACTACTAGAAAAATCTTTTGACAAGACTTATACAAAAGGAAATGCTTTTTAATTAATAATAATTTTAATAACAGTAGTAATAAGTATTTTTTTCTCTTCACAGGTGCTCAGTTGACCCTTACCTGTTTGACAACTTCGTGACAACGGATGGCGACTCCCTGGAGGCAAGGTTCCGGGCATTCAAGTTCCCCGACACCACCTACGTGCAGTTCCGAGGGACAGTGCAAGTCTGCCTGGATAAATGCCAGGGGGTGAGACTTTCCAATCAAATGACATTTAACGAGAATATTGCATACTGTCTAATAACCAATATACACAAATAATTGTATCCATTCATTAAGAATCTAGGTGAATTTATTGTTTCTTGAACAGTGGTGTAAATCTTCATAATAAGTTCAAAGTTTACCATTTTGAAGGAGTACACAGTACCAATTTGAAGTGTGCAAAGAGTACCCATCACCATTTTGAAGTGTGCAAGGAGTACCCTGCACCATTTTGAAGTGTGCAAGGAGTACCCTGCACCATTTTGAAGTGTGCAAGGAGTACCCTGCACCATTTTGAAGTGTGCAAGGAGTACCCTGCACTATTTTGAAGTGTGCAAATAGTACCCATCACTAATTAATACGAATGAAAATGTCAGTTTTCTAGAAGTTTTATTGTATTTTATGGGAATGACATGTTTCGCCCTTCTAAGGCATTATCAAATGTGCTAACATTTATGTAACATTTAATAATGCCTTAGTAGGGTGAAACATGTCATTCCCATAAAATATAATAAAACTTCTAGAAAACTGACGTTTTCATTCATATTATGTAATTATTTAATATGGAGTTTTACATCATTGTTCAAGAAACAATAAATAAGTACTCATCACCATTTTGAAGTTGGTAATGAGTACCCATCACCATTTTGAAGTGTGTAAAGAGTACCTATCACCATTTTGAAGTGTGCAAGGAGTACCCTGCACCATTTTGAAGTGTTTCCAGAGTACCCATCACCATTTTGAAGTGTGTAAAGAGTACCCATCACCATTTTGAAGTGTGTAAAGAGTACCCATCACCATTTTGATGTGTGTTAAAAGTACCTAGCACCAATTTGTGCATATTTTTTTTTAGCACTGTAGGAGAACAGGTTAAGGGAATAATGGTATCCACTCATTTAGAATCTAGGACAATCTCTTGAACAGTGATGTAAAACTTCATAATAAGTTCAATGTTCACCATTTAAAAATAGTACAAAGTACCATTTTGAAGTGTGTAAAGAGTACCCATCACCATTTCGAAGTGTGCAAGAAGTACCCTGCACCATTTTGAAGTGTGTAAAGAGTGTGTTAAGAGTACCCCGACCATTTTTAAGTGTGCAAGGAGTACCATGCACCATTTTGAAGTGTGTTAAGAGTACCCAGCATCATTTTGAAGTGTGCAAGGAGGACCCTGCACCATTTTGAAGTGTGTAAAGAGTACCCAGCACCATTTTGGAGTGTGTTTTTTTAGCACTGTAGGAGAACAGGTTAAGAGAAATGAAATTCCCGGGCTTTACTAAAAACAGTTGCATCCTGAAGTAAATAGATGGTTTGGTTGAACCCATTGATGATTGATGGGTGTTAATATATTAAATTTAATATTATTATTTCACTCTTCAGGCACAGTGTCCCAATGGTGCCACAGGATATGGACGGAAGCGAAGGGCCATCAGAGATAGCAAGGACGGGAACAGACTATATGAGATATCCCTCACGACCTTCATCAAAGTTGAAGACGACACAAACGAAGCTGGTAAGTTGCAATAGGAAGATAATTATTTGTTAAGACACACAGTCACGGTAAGATAGTTTCAATATACGGATTAATGGGGGAAGAATGATTATATGTGCATGATGAAGGTCCCGACCCTTATGTATGGAAGTGAAGCTTGGAGTTGTCAGAAGAAGGATGAAAGTAGGATAAATACCGTAGAAATGAGGTCACTAAGAAGAATAGTATGATAGTATATCTAATAATGAATTAAGAAAAGAATGGAAGGCGGATGAATGCGTGATAAATAAAATTAAGAAAGGGTCACTAAGATGGTTTGGACATATGGAACGAATGGATGAGGAAAGAATGGTTAAAATGATATATGCAAGCAGTGTGAATGGGAAAACAAGTTGAGGAAGGCCAAGAAAGACATGGCATGACCAAATTAATCAATTACTGAAAGGCGGCCATGTTCGAAGTAGGAACAATCGACGAGCGTGCATGTCACGATGTGTGAATGTAGAAGATGCGCGAGAATTATGTCGGGATAGAACAATGTGGCGATCCATCGTCTCTGTCTACCCCTCCGGAGAAACGGCGTGATGGTTAGTTAGTTAGTTAGCTTGGGGCTGGTAAAAGGAAGATTGTCCTTCACGGTTGTGTTCCGTATTCTTGTGATCCACTTCTATATTCTGGGGCATCTGGGGCAGGGAAAGGCGCTTGTAGTGGAGCCGTCACCGTCTCCCGATGGTCTCACCTTTCTCCTCCTCTCTGCGGTGTCGTCTCTGCGCTGTGCTTCAAAGACCTGCGTGCTTTTATGCACTGTTATTATTCACCTAGGTCTGTCTTCTGCGGTCTTTTCCCAGTAATCACAATCGATGTTAGTCTTTTGGAGGTTTGCTTTAAGGCAGTCCTTGAAGCATTTCCTCTGACCACCGTGTGAACGCTAATATTTATGTGCGAGGTATTTTTTGTGCATTTTTGGTATGTTGACGATCACTCTGGCGAATGCTTTCTCACCACAGTGATTTCCTGGGAAGTGTTATTGGAGTGGTTTCCCGTTGCTTACTCCAGGGATTTTCTATAGCGGTTACCTCCCTTTAGCTGATGGGTCTCAGTTTTGTGATGCCTAAAATCACTCCCTCCCTGTCTTTTATGATGGTAAGGTCACATTGCCCGGGACTCATGAGGACTACTCTTGGACACCAGGGAATCAGACCTACTGGAAGTCTTGCTATTGTCATGCAAGGTGGTGAATAACATTATAATAACATCTTCTTTCCCTTTGCCATTTCCCTTCATCTGGGGTTGACCCTCTTCGTACGAAAATGTGTAACTTTTCTATCCTGGCTCATCTTCACTCTCAGGTTCTCGTGTTGCAGCTCATTTTCAATGTTGGCCCACCATGTTGCCATTGGGCGGCCTCTTCCTCTTGGTTTTGTGGGAATGCTGATATTTAACCCATATTCATTGATCACGAATAAGAAGAATATATGTTTTATTGTTTCTAGATGATGTCAGCAAACTTCTCCGCAATCTGAAAATCGCCAATCAGATGCTCGAGGACCTGCCCTTGGACTCAGCTTCCGGCGAGACCCTCGCAGCCACGGTCAGGGAGCGTCCGCAGTCACACCAGGTCACCAGGGAAATAGCTGAGCCCAACCACGGCTCCTTAACAACCCCCCATCTATTTCTTTCTCTCTTAGTCATCCTAAAATCATTAACATTATTCTAAACCCTTACATAATTCTCAACACGTAACATCTCTGGTCTGTTGCGTGAAACCTCATTTCAGTTTCTTTTTCTCAAAAGACAAACATATTTACAGTTTAAGACATCTATTTGATAACATGTAAAATACCAGGAATGCATGAGAGATGGTTCGACTTTAGCAAGACAAGATACTCTCTAAAGTCAAGAGTATTTATCTTCAAGTCAAGAGATACTCTGAGGAGATCGTGTTCAGCAGACTGATTGCTCTTTCCACCGGTGTCACCAGAGGCAGATTGGTTCTGGCGGCCAGAAGGTAAAACTATGCTGGCGCTGTCAGAGATATCTATCAGGAACAAAAAGACCAACTCCCTTTAGCACAGTTTAGTTCTTGAAATATCCCCTGATTAATTTGAAGAAATGAGTATAAAAAACCCATCTCTTCGAAGCTGCAGAGAGTTAGTTGTGAGATGGACATATGTATCCCTTACCGACATCTGTAACTCTCTATTCCTCACCACTGTGCCATTGACCTCCTGCCACTATTTTGATATCATCAGATCAACTTGTGGTTTGCTTGGATTTCTGTGGCCGGTTCTCGGTCGATACTCCAATGTGCGTTTGATCCACCAATCATTCATTGTCCTAACTATATGGCCGGCCCAATTCCACTTCAACGAAACTATTTTGCATGTTACATCGGCAACTTTGATCCTTTCTCTGATCCATTTATTTTATTTCTAGAGTGTCTAACTTGTAACAGTCGTATTAGAATTTATTATGCAATCTTTAATGAGTTGTACAACTATATTACTTTGAATACTTCACTCTAGCAACAGATTAGTAGATTTCCTCTTAATCTAACATCTTCCACAATATCTTTTTTAACGCCTTATGTATGTAAAAATCTATTAATAATTCACAATACATTCGATTGATTAGCCATCCGAATCTATGTATTTTTACATATAAATAACAGTAAAAATGAAATAATTGAAAGCAAATTGGAACAAACTGAATTTTAACTATGTAATGTTATAGAAATGTCAATATATAAAATAAAACACTGTTTTTTCATTTGTATGAGTTTATTTAGAAAGATGCAGCATAGCATTTTTAATTAGGTAGACAGCGGATGAAGAGAGGAGGAGTTGGAGGCTAAATATGAAAGAGGCCAAGTCTTGCTTTGGGCTGTACCTCTATCGAAGAAGAAAATGAGTTTATTTGATGATGCTGTTAGTCCAGAATAAGATTATATAGACAATTGCTGCCTGACATCAAGGTCTGGAAGGTGTCCTACCCGGGTCAAGTGCTTAGAGGAGAAAAGTACGAGCTGCTGCACGATGTGTGTGGAGAAGACGGATCTCTTGGCTCCGGAACAATCGTGACTGGACTGGGATTGGAACAGTCAAGGCACTATTTAGAACTGCATAAGATAAGAACATGCACTCTCAAGTGATAAGAAGCCCAGAAAAGAGAAGAGAAGAAGTCCAGAAAAGTGCATCATACAATCAAACGGAAGAGGTCTATGTTCAGGATTGAACATTTACAAATTACCAAGAAAGAAAGAGAATAAGCTTTTTTCCTGACATTTGTTTCCATAAATCATTATGGAGTTGATGCATGTTTTGTAGAGTGAAAGTTAAATAAACTCATAAGTGATAAAACAGTGTTTTGATTGATCAAATTTCTATATCATACAATTCCACAGTGTCGATGATTCTATTTTATAAAAAAAATATAAGTAAATAACTTTGTATTTTGTTTATATGTTTCTTGATCAATGTTACACCATTTTAAGTATTTAATATTGATAAATACTTTGGTTTTAAAAAAGTATCATTATATTTCATGGGAATGACACGTTTTGCCTTGTACGAAATGATGAAATTACTTACTTACTTCCTATGGCCATACAATTTTTGAAGAGTTTTAGCCTTCTTGATGATTTTCCTCCAAGCTCCTTGATCCTGCGCCTTTTGCTCCTAGTAGTCTGATTCACTGAAGGCACTGTCAAGGCCTTCCTAGAGGTCTTAATCCAGTTGGTTGGAAAAACGTGTACAGGGTCTTAATTGCTCTGGTCTCTGGTTTGGCATATGTGCCTAATCCATTGGTTGGTTGGTCCTATGCCTCTAAGTTCCACTGCAACACCGGGTCTTGGTCCCAGGATCATTCTCTATATCATATTCTCAAAAAGAGAATAAAATGTCATTTTCTAATAAACTAGAAAGGCAAAATATGTCTTAAAAGTGAATACACATTAAAATATAATGAAACATACAGAAAATGAACATCTTACTTACTATTACATACTTAATAATTCATTTTTTTATCAGTTTTCAAGTGGCAGTATTGAATTCCATAGTATGGCTATCTATCCATAATTATAATTTTATTATTTGATATCATACATTCCCGATGTATCGTATTATATGGACGCAGTGTGTCTGTACTAGTCTTAACAGTTAATAAAACATTTAATCTTTTTATTACTTTTATTCTATATAATATTTCTCTACGTTCGTGCTATTAATAAAACTCAAGCAATAATAGATACTAAGTTTATAAGTATAAGAAAATAAAAGCATTGTTAACAAGTATAATTTTGTTTTATTTAATGATATGGAACTTTTTTTTTGGAATTATTTTCCAATACACTAAGGATACAAGTTGGAGATAATAAGTTAAACATAATAAAATAATATAAAGAGCGAGAAACATAAGATACATGACAAATTAACCCTTCAAGGACGAGCGTGACCGTATGGTAACACTACACGCATTTATCAAATGTCATCCCCACCCAAGCTATTTTTGCCGGATGTGGGCAGAGTGGGGGATAATTCGGTTCGTAATGCAGACTAAGCAATTATAATAATTAAAATAATAAAATAAAAAAAGACGAAAACATAAATACATGAAAATTAATAAAATGAATATACCTACAATTATAATAAGGACAGTGCTTTCCTCAGGTGAGCCAGACTGTCACAAAATACGTCAAATTCCGAGGTTATAAGATTTAGCAAAGATATTGCTGTACCTACTGGCATGACCATTGGCAGGTTGGTTCTGCATCGTGGGAGATAAAACAATCTATGGCCCCTTTGTCGAAGATAATTATCAGGGACGAAAAGAACTACATCACTCAGGATTTCTGAGTTGTGTATACAACTGCCCATCAGTCGAAAGAAGTGAACACCCAAGTGAATGTCTCGTCTCCTCTCGAGTGACTGGTAGCCCAGCATCCCTAGCAAGAAATCAGTCGGAAAGAGCCACGGGTAATATCCATACTCCCTTAGATAGAGGTAACGCAGAAATTTCTTCTGCACCCTCTCCACCATCGGGAATATCGAACCTCATGCGGCGCCCGGATAATGGAACTAAATTCCAACCGACTTCTCACCAGAGAGCTATACAGCAACTTCAGCACCTGAATATTACGAAAGATCTTAGCGTTTCTAATGACAAAACCATGCATTTTGAGGGAGCTATTACATAATGAAGTTATGTGAAGACTAATATAATATAATGTATACAGTATAATACCAGGAATGCATGAGAGATGGTTCGACATTAGGAAGACAAGACACTCCTTAAAGTCAATAGTATTTGTCTTCTGAACATACTTTAACTAATATGAAAGACGTCGATCTCCGAGGAGACCGTGTTCAGCAGACTAATTGCTCTTCCCACTGGTGTCACCCGAGGAAGGTTGGTTCTGGCGGACAGTAGGTAAAACAATCTGTGCTGTCGCTGTTGGAGATATCTATCAGGGACAAAAAGGCCAACACTCTTTTGGGGAGCTCCAGATCCCCCATGCGGTGCAAGTGCCCTAGCCAGCGCAGTCTGTTAATCTTTATAAACTTGACCACATTGACGTCCTGGTATAGATCAAAGAGCTCTTTGTTGTACCTCCTTCTCCACATTAGACCTCCCTTAATGGGTCCGAGGATTCTGCGGAGGATTCTACTTTTGAAGCAGTTCATCTTTAAATCGTCACATTAAAGGTGGTAGGTTTGTTTACATGTATAAAATAATAAATTGTCATAAAATTTTAAATCTGATATAAGAAAGGAATGTAGAGCGGAAGAAGGTATTATGAACAAAATTATGAAAAGATCGCTGATCGAAAGATGGAGAAAGAATGGTTAAGAAAGTATACGTTAATGATGTAAATGGAATACGGAAACGAAGCAGACCGAGGAAAACATGGCATGACCAAATTAATAAAATTTTAAAGGTTGGTCATGTTAGAAGTCAGAGGAGTCGATGTGCGTGTATCACTCGTTGTATGAGGATAGAGTAGTGTGGCGGTCTCTCTGCCTACCCCTGCGGAAAAACGGCGCGATGGTTTGTTTGTTGTTTGTTTATTTGTATCTTTATAATATGTATCACTGAAGAAAGACTGGTTGTCCGAAACATGTCTATGTAATTCTTCTTTTTCTTCTTCTTCCCTTTTTGTAGACTCAGGAGTCTGTTATTTCAGGCGGGTCCTCTTGAGATGCTGAACTCCAGCTTTCTCTCCACCGTTTCGGGGGTCTTCCTGGTCGGCGTTGTCCGTTTGGCGTTCCATGGAGAGCTATGTGTGGTATTCTATTTGAGCTCATCCTTTCTACGTGTTCATGCCAGTATCGCCGTCTTTGACGTCCCCATCTGACCACATCTTCGACCTCACAGATTTCTCGGATTGCTGTATTCCTAACTCGATCACGTAGGGTCTTGCCAGCTATAGCGCGGAGCGTTTTCATCTCGGTTGTCCTGAGCATGCTCTTTGTCTTGACAGTATCTGCCCTCGATTCAATGCCATATGTGAGGATCGGTCGCACACAGGTCTTGTAGATGCGTACCTTGCTGTCAGTCCTCATGTCCCTGTTTCTCCATATGACATCTTTCAGGCAGCCTGCAACTGCTGCAGCCCTATCTACCTGTGACCTTACTTCTCTGGGGAGGTCATTAGAGCTGGTTACTTCGCTTCCGAGATATCTGAATAGGTCCACCTGTTCAATTTCCTCCTGGCGTACGGCGACTTCGCATCTCAGTCGATTTCTTGCGAATGTATGTAATTAATTTTTTTTAATGTAAGTGTTGTATGTACAAAGTATATAAAAAAGAAAAAGAGAAATAAAGCATCTACAACACAAAGTATGGCGAATATATTATATGTACTCGTATATGTCTACTTGCGGTAATGACTTACGGTACATCAATCCCTCATTTTTAATTTTTTTTTTACTTGTTTTTGAGTTTAATTTTCCGGATTTAATTATTTCCATACATTTTCAATCACATCAAATATTCTGTATCCGCCACCTGTCGGACAATTCGTTATATTATTAGTTGTGTCATTGCTGAGCAGCGGTAACAAACCCGCGGGCGGCGGACTTAAATTGGTCGCTATTTCAACGGGTATTTTAGAATTATGCAATAGAAGTATGAAAGTAGGATAAATGTGCTTAAAGACGATATCTTCTTCTCTTCTTCTTCCTCAGCCTATTCCCGTCCACTCCTGGACAAAGGCCTCCTCCATTTGCTTCCATGTCACTCTGTCTTGTGCAGACTGCATCCAGGTTATTCCGACATGTCTGTTCAGATCATCCTTGCACCGTAGTTGCGGTTGCCCTGCACTTCTCTTTGTTGTCCACGGTCTCCAAGTCAGCAGTCTTCTTCTCCATTTTTCATCTGAGCTTCTGGCTACGTGACCTGCCCATTGCCATTTTAGAGTCGCTACCCTGTGGATGATGTCAGTGACCTTTGTTTTTTCTCTCGTCGTATCGTTTCATACTGTGTTTCTTAGGCTTATTCCTAACATGGCTCTTTCCATAGCTCTTTGGGTCACTCGTAGTTTCTCGGCACTTTGTTTGGACAATGTAACAGTTTCAAGACCATAAGTACCAACTGGCAGAACGCAGGCTTCATAGACTTTTCGTTTCAGGTTGATCGGAAAACCGGAAAATACCGATCAACCTGAAACGAAAGACGATATACGATAAAATATCGAAGGATGATATAAGGACATAATGTAAGGCAGATGATTGCATCATAAGTAATATTTAAAAAATGATCCCTGGGATGGTTTGGACATATGGAATGAAAAGACGAGAGAATAATGGTTAAAATGTTGTATACAAGGAGCTGAGTGGAAAGAGAAACCGTGTAAGACCAAGGAAAGCGTGTGATGACTAAATTAATCAAATACTGAAAGGCGGCCACATTCGAAGTCGGAAAAATCGACGAGCGTGCATGTTCTTCTTCTTATTCTTCTTCCTCCACCTATTCTCATCCTCTCCTGGACAAAGGCCTCCTCTATTCGCTTCCATGTCACTCTGTCTTGTGTAGACTGCATCCAGGTTATTCCGAAGTGTCTGTTCAGATCATCCTTCCACCGTAGTTGCGGTCGCCCTGCACTTCTCTTTGCCGTCCACGGTCTCGCATGTTACGATGTATGAATATAGAGGAATCCACCAACGCCACTTGGAACAGGTTCTGAACTCTCGTAATTCCTCTCCACTCTTTTATGTTCCGCAGCCAGGACAGCTGTCTTCTACCAACTCCCGGACGTCCCTACACTTTACCCATTAATATCAGTTGAAGGAGGTGGTATTTTTCTCCCCTTAGTACCTAAATGACCCTGCGAAGCCTGCGTTCTGCCAGTTGGTACTTATGGTCTTGAAACTGTTACACTGTCGAAACAAAGTGCCGAAAAACGACGAGTGACCCAAAGAGCCATGGAAAGAGCCATGTTAGGAATAAGCCTAAGAGACAGAGTCAGAAACGATACGGTGAGAGAAAAAACAAACATCCACCGGGTGGCGACTCTAAAATGGCAATGGGCAGGTCACGTAGCCAGAAGCTCAGACGAAAAAAAGGACAAGAATACTGCTAAATTGGAGACCGTGGACGGCAAAGAGAAGTGCAGGACGACTACGGTGGAAGGATGATCTGAACAGACACGTCGAAATAACCTGGATGCAGTCTGCACAGGACAGGGTGACATGGAAGCGAATGGAGGAGGCATTTGTCCAGGAGTGGACGGGAATAGGCGGAGGAAGAAGAATCAGAAGAAGTACATGACCTAAAAATAAAACATTTCTAGAAAGTTAATGTTATAGGCTTATTTTATTATTTTATTTTGTTCTTTTTGGAGTCTAGCAATGTGCTTTAGATTTCCTGTCCCCCAGAAAGGAATCATATATGTTAGTCGGCTTTTAACATATGCTTCGTACATCATAACTTTTTCTTTTCATGTTACGTATTTTTATTTTTTTGTAGAAATGGGAGTATATTGATGCTAATTTGTTTGTTAGGTTGTCTATGTGTTTCTAGTTTTAAAAGATACGAAGCAGCTGGTTGGCCAGTCCTGCTATTGTGAAATAACCAGTTTGATTCTAAAAATTAATAACCAAACATACTTACATTTAGTGTGTGGATGGTGGTCTCAACGCGAAGGCATTAAGCGCGAACTTTTCATATCGTTCTTACAACACTAGAAAGTTTTTTTACATTTACGTGTTCATCGATAATCATTACGTACGTTACAAAACTTAAATTCGAAAACAAAATTTCGAACGATCTATTCGAATTAAGAACAGCAAACCGTTTTCTCTTTTAAAATGTGATTATTTAGTTTTTTTTACAATAGTTTAATCATTTGTTTTAAATAACTATTCATCACGCCGTCTCCCTGAAGGGGTAGGCAGAAATAATAGACTGCCACACTTTTTTTCCTGACATACTTCTCACGCTTCCTCGACATTCATACATCGTGTCATGCATTCTCGTTTCTCGACATTCAATATTTGATTTATTTGATCGTGCCACGTTTTCCTCGGTCTTCCTCTATTTCTAGTTCCATTTACATAAATTACATATACCTACTCTTTTTACCATTCTTATTTCATCCATTATTTCCATGTTACCAAACCATCTTAAATGTTCCTTGCATTATTTTGTTCATAACACCATCATTCGCACCGCATTCACTTCTTATATTTTCATTCGACACTCTATCATACACAGAGCATCCGCACGTTCGTCTAAGAGATCTCATTTCTACTATATTTATTCTGCTCTCATCCTTCTTTTGTCAGTTCCATGCGTCGTTTCCATACATAAGGGTCGGTACAGACACCATTGTGCACTGTCATTTTTGGATAGGCTTTTGTTTGCGATGATAATTGTTCACTTTGTGGCCTGCCCCAACCCTTTTTTCAACATCTCTTTCCACCTGCCATTCACTTTGTTCTTCTTCTTTCTTCTTCTTTCGACTATCCGTTCGGCCATCCGCTGTGAACATGCTACCTAAATTCACAAATTCACTTAGCTGTTTCAAATTCTCTTCGTTCACACTTATGTTATAAACTGTCATTTGCTCTTCCCTTTCAAAAACCATCACCTTTGACTTTCCGACATTCATCATTAAATCATTTGACTTGCATACTTTATACATTCTCGACACTAAGGCCATCCTAATGACCTTTTCATTATTTCGTATTAACGCTTTGATTTACTTAATAATAATGGGTTTGCAGGTAAGAAAGAAGTGTACAGTCTGAAACTTAAAAAGTGAAAAAAAAGTGTTGTGAAAATACTACACAATGTTCTTCAATTGTGAACACAAAGTGATGGCTAAAACAGAAAAAAACAAGTGTTTAATTTACAAGTAAATTTATTTTTTTCCACATGTTTTGAAGATACTAAATAATTGTTGCATCATTGGGAGAACGATATTAAATATATTTTTTATTTCATGTGATAAGTGTCTCAGATGTTAAAGTGATTTGGAGTTGACATTATATCAAAAAAGGTGAGTTAAAATACTAGGTATTTCAATGTTATCTTTGAATGTGTCAATAAGCAGAATATGCGCTATTGGAGTGATAAGAATCTCAAGGAGGTCCTTCGGAGGCCCTTCAACTCCGACAAGGTGATAGTAACATCTTCTTCTTCTTCTTCCTCAGCCTATTCCCGTCCACTCCTGGACAAAGGCCTCCTCCATTCGCTTCCATGTCACTTTGTCCTGTGCAGACTGCATCCAGGTTATTCCGACATGTCTGTTCAGGTCATCCTTCCATCATAGTTGCGGACGCCTTGCACTTCTCTTTGCCGTCCACGGTCTCCAAGTCAGCAGTCTTCTTGTTCATTCTTCATCTGGGCTTCTGGCTACGTGCCTGCCCATTGCCATTTTAGAGTCGCTATCCTGTGGATGATGTCAGTGACCTTTGTTTTTTTTCTCACCGTATCGTTTCTGACTCTGATCTCTAAGGCTTATTCCTAACATGGCTCTTTTGGTCACTCGTAGTTTCTCGGCACTTTGTTTGGACAATGTTACAGTTTCAAAACCATAGGTACCAACTGGCAGAACGCAGGCTTCATAGACTTTTCGTTTCAGGTTGATCGGTATTTTCCGGTTTTTAAGGATTTAACCCATGTTTCTGAAAGCTGCTTAGTCCAATTCTTATTTTTAGTTCTGTGGTTTGGTTATCTCGGCCCAGACGAATATTGTGGAGGTCTTCCACGAGGACGAGTCTCATGAGACTGATTATGCAATATAATATAGGGGAGTCTTG
Source organism: Lepidostoma basale (assembly GCA_022606425.2). NCBI lineage: Eukaryota > Metazoa > Arthropoda > Insecta > Trichoptera > Lepidostomatidae > Lepidostoma > Lepidostoma basale. Next base: position 1,024,498 of record JAHDVF020001163.1, read on the forward strand.
TGGTGTCCATTCTTTGAACATGACCGTACCAGTCCCTTTTTCGCTGTCTGTTCCATCTTCTAATATCCTCAACCTCACATATGTACGAGTATCTCTCTTATTCTGGTGTTCCTCACACGATCTCTCAGTGTCTTGTCTGTATCGTCCTCAGTGTCTTCATTTAGAAAGTCCTCAAAACTTATTTGGTCCTTACTGTGTCTGCCCTTTGCTTCGACGCCATATGTTATTATTGGTCTTACGCATGCTTCATAGATTCTCATTTTACTCTTAATGGCCATGTATTTGTTTTTCCATATTGTGGATTTTAGAGCGCCAGAGATTGCAGCTGCCTTGTTTACTTGGGCTTATATTTCTTCCTGCAGATCAGCTCCCCCCACCAGGTCTATGCCTAGATACTTGAAAGTTCTGACCTGTTCTATGGGTTGATTTTCTATAACCAGGTTACATATTTTGGGTGTTTTGGAAAAGGTCAAACATTTTGTTTTTTCGATAGAGATCGTCATGTTGTATTTCTTACAGTCGTGATGTAGTCTGTCTAGCATTTTTTGTATAGGTATACGATAACAGGTAATTGGCCTCATATCTTCTTCTTCAAGTGCCCTGTCGGGTCCCCCCAATGTTGGTGATCACCTCGGCGAACCTGTCCCTGTCCTGCGCCGCTCGGAACAGCTCCTCTACACTTCGGATGCCGGTCCACTCCCTCACGTTTCGCAGCCAGGACATTTGTCTCCTTCCGGGCCCTCGGCGTCCCTCAATTTCCCCCTCCAATATCAGTTGGAGAAGGTGGTACTTTTCCCCACGCAGTATATGACCCAGATGTGAGATCTTTCGAACCTTGATAGTAGATAACAATTCCCTGTCAACTCTAGCTCGCCTCAGGACTTCGGTATTGGTAACCACGTCTGTTCAAGGAAATCTGAGCATTCGGCGATGGAGCCACATTTCAAATGCTTCCAGTCTGTTCATTGAGTTAACTTTCAGGGTCCAAGTTTCACACCTGTACAATAAAACAGACCACACTTGATCATTCTCTGGCGGAGTTTCAAGTTAACGTTATCATTGCAGAAGAGTGATTTCATTTTATTAAACGTTTTATTAAACGGCCTCATATAATATATTATAATTGTTTTTTTTGTATCTGTATCCGCAATCATTGTTTCTTATCGTAAATTATCTGCTAGTAGAGGGGTTTAGATTAGCGGTTATTATACCAGGTCTAGTTTGTAGTTGAAATTTAATCATTGCATTTATTCTACATTCATCCATCTCCATTTCTCTAACATTAGAAGTGCTTTTCGTGTAACTAACTAACTAACTAACCATCACGCCATTTCCCCGGAGGGGTAGGCAGAGAGGATGGATCGCCACAATGCTCTGTCCTGACATACCTCTCGGGATTCCTCTACATTCATACATCGTACCATGCACGCACGTCGGTTATTCCGTCTTCGAATGTGGCCGCCTTTTAGTAATTGATTAATTTGGTCATGCCATGTTTTCCTCGGTCGTCCTCGGATTCTTTTTCCACTCACGCTGCTTGTGTACAACTTTTTAACCATTCTACTCTCATCCATTCGTTCCATATGTCCAAACCATCTTAGGGATCCTTTTTTAATTTTATCCATGATGCATGATGCATATACGACAGAGTCTCAAATGCTGATATAAGAAAGGAATGTAGAGCGGAAGAAGGTTTTATGAACAAAATTATCAAAAGGATCGCTGCGTTGGTTCGGACATATGGAACGCATGGATGGAGAAATAATGGTTAAGAAATGTTATACATTAATGATGTAAATGGGGTATGAAGTCGAGGCAGACCGAGGAAAACATGGCATGACCAAATTAATCAAATTTTAATGGTTGGTCATGTTAGAAGTCGGAAGGATCGACGTGTGTGTATGACTCGTTGTATGAATGTGGAGGAATCTAGAGAGGTTTGCCAGGATAGAGTAGTGTGGCGGTCCATTCTCTCTGCCTACCCCTGCGGGGAAACGGCGTGATGGTTTGTGTGTTTGTTTGTTTTCCATTCATCTGTCTTACATTTCTTTCTTATTTGATCGTTCGGTATTCTACCATACAACGTTTTCCCGCACATTCTTCTTAGTGATCTCATTTCTACGGCGTGTATCCTGCTTTCATCCTTCTTTTGCCAGCTCCAAGCTTCACTTCCATACATGAGGGTTGACACTAGAACTCCATTGTGTACTGCCATCTTTGCTTCTGTGGATATATTTCTATTTGCAGTAATGACTTTGAGTGCGCCATTTATTTTATTCCCAGCACCAACCCTTCTTTCGATGTCTTTCTAAATTTTTCCGTTTCTTGTAAACATACTTCCCAGATACGCAATTTCCGTGTATAGCGACTTAATTGCCGTGAACAGTTCTGTAGTTTCAAACTATGCATACTAACTAACTAACTAACTAACTAACCATCACGCCGTCTCCCCGAAGGGATAGGCAGAAAGAATGGACTGCCACACTTTTCTTTCCTGACATATTTCTCTCACTTCCTCAACATTCATACATCGTGTCATGCACGCGCCTCGATTTCTCTGACTCCTCATATGGCCGACATTCAATATTTGATTTATTTGATCGTGCCACGTTTTCCTCGGTCTTCCTCTATTTCTGGTTCCATTTACATCATTAAGATATATTTTTTTTACCATTCTTTCTTCATTCATTCTTTCCATATGTCAAAACCATCTTAATGATCCTTTCATTATTTTGTTCATGACACCATCATTCGCACCGCATTCACTTATTATATTTTCATTCGACACTCTATCATACACAGAGTATCCACACATTCGTCTAAGAGATCTCATTTCTACTGCATTTATTCTACTTTCATCCTTCCTTTGTAAGTTCCATGTTTCGCTTCCATACATAAGGGTCGGTAGAAGAACACCATTATGCACTGCCATTCTAGCTTATTACTATGCATACTTGACCCATATAATTGGCTATCAGATATAAAAGCTTGCTCCAATCAACGTCAAAATGGTACCCGCATAGATATATTTGATCAATGTTATTTCAATGCTCCACAAATTAATTATCGTGACAATTGAACGTGCATTTAATCGGTGGCCTAGTGGCAACAGCACAGATTAACAAAAAATCATGGGATCGTTTTTTAAATTTTAAATTATTATATGTGCACACTGAAAGATCGCGTGAGGAACACCAGAATAAGAGAGATATGTGAGGTTGAGGATATTATAAGATGGAGAAGACGTTGCTTTTCCCGACTAAATTCTTGCTAGGTAAGTTAAGCTTCCAATCATTGGAGAGAAGGAGGAATATTCAATTGGGAGTTCACTTCTTTCAGCTGATTGGCGGCCGTATACAAAACTCGGATGTAGTGAGTGATGTAGATCTATTTGTCCCTACCTTCGTCAAAGACTGCACAGATTGTTTTATTTGCCGCGCTGCAGAACCAACCTGCCAATGGTTATGCCTGTGGGTAGGGCAATCTTATTGCTTAATCGGATCGCCTCGGAGGTCGACAAATTTCGTGACAGTGTGAGTTGCCTCAGGGATGCAATATCAATGTTATGATTATTTCTAATTCTTAAGATTATTATTTTTTTATGCTTCTCTTTTAAATTCTCATAATGTAATTGCAAACGATCTGGAAATATGTATGTAATGTTTGTAATTTTTATTAAAATAAATGAAATGAAATGTTCAAAGATTGGACACCACCAGACTCCCCTATATTGCATTGCATAATCAGCCTCATGGGACTCGTCCTCGTGGAAGACCTCCTAAAAGATGAAAGGACAGCTGGGAATCTACCTCACAGGAGGAGCAACACTCTGGAGAACAGACCACATAGGTCTATAACACGGAAGAAGAAGATATGTGCACAGCGAGAAATCATATTGAAATAAATAACTAACTTAGTAACTAACCATCACGCCGTTTCACGAAGGGGTAGGCAGAAAGAATGGACTGCCACACTTTACTTTCCAGACATCATTTTCTCGCTTCCTAAACATTCATATATCGTGTCATTCAATATTTGATTTATTTGATCGTGCCACTTGAAAACTAATTAACTAACTAACCATCACGCCGTTTCTTCGGAGTAGTAGGCATAGAGGATGGACCTCCATACAGCTCTCTTCTGACACTCTTCTCTAGATTCTTCTACATTCATATTTCATAACATGCACGCTCGTCGATTTTTCCAAAATCGAATTTGGCCGCCTTTCAGTTTTTGATTATTTTGGTCATACTATACTTTCCTTGGTCTTCCGCGACTTATCTTTCCTCTCACACTGCTTGTACTCGTATACAACATTTTAACCATTCTTCTCTCGTCCATTCGTTCCACATGTCCAAACCATCTCAGGGAACCTTTTTTTAATTTTACTTAAGATGCAATCATCTGCCTTACATTTCTTCATTATTTCGCCATTCGGTATTATATCATATATCGTTTTCACGCACATTTTTTATTTAATTTAATTTATTTAAAAAAAAACCCAATTGGGTAATATGGATACATTCTTAGATCTTACTTGTAATTATATAATGATTCAGGTATATTTTAAATTGATTTGTAGTGCGACTCCTTGTGTCTTTTGGTAGTTCATTTGTTGTTGTCATTGTTCAATATCCTTGATTGTCCTGTCTTAGTTCGTGCATTCGGTAAGTGATATCTGTCACAGTTCCTGGTCCGGTGTCTGCCTGAATTTTTAGTTAATTTGTAGGTGCTGTCTGTTGTCTCTTCTTGGTCACTCTGTGTACAATTTTCAAGGTCACGAATTTGGTCCATTCTTCTTAGTGATCCCATATCTACAACATTGATCATACTGTTATCATTCTTTTGCCAGCTGCAAGTTGCACTTTCATACATACATAAGGTTTGTCACTAGAATCTCATTATGTACTGTCATATTATATTTGCTTCAGTGGATATATTTGTACTTAAATATAATACGAGTAGAAAACGTTAGGCTTTTGTAATTCGAATGAATTAATGAAGTTGCTTTTAACGACCAATGGAACACATAAAAATATTTTCTTTTTCCAATAATACCTACTTCTTAATTTGATACAATGAACAGTTTTAAAGCACTGATCAATTAATGTAAAGTTAATTTATCTTCGTCTTTTAATAGATCAAACGATCTGTTAATTTACCTAAATTATTGTTTGTATAAAATGCGGGTCTAGTGTCACATGGGAGTTGTTTTGAAATTATATCTGTTAAATTATTAATGTATAAAAATCTACGCCATTGATAATTATTTATATTATAATTGATGGGAGCTGGAGAATACAAGATTGCTTTAGTAAATATATTTAATTTTTTTTCTATTTAAAATAATATCAATTAAATTATTATTATAACCATTATTATTATCTATATTTTTAATTGTATTTAGTTCATTATTATAATTTTCTTAAGAAAGTGGTATATTAATTAAGCGGGTCTACATGGAATGGAAAGCTGAATGTTTTTGTGAGATCGGATGGTTGGAAGTGTTGTGGATAATATTGAGAGTTTATTGGCTTGCTTTTTTGGGATGTTGGCATAGACTCTAGCCGTGACACTACGAAGCATTGAAAATGTTGGGATTTATTCCTTGAACTGGCAAAGTTTTCAGGAATCTTTATGTTTTGGGATATCTCTATATGCGGAAGTTTGGTAGTTATACGTGACTTTATTCCACCGCATTCCTGTTGGGCACATCAAACGTTTTCTTTCATATAAATGATTATTTTCCTTATTTTTGCTTTGATGTGCTCAATACTATAATTACGTAATTATGAACACAAGCAAATAGGTCCGTCCGACAAGTGATGCTGGGTTTTGTCGGACGTTTAGTGGCGGCCTTAAGCTCTAAGCTGTCGGTATTGCAGATTTCTTCAGCAGTTTCGAACTGTCATTTTATAATTTATGGTGTCTTCCGTTTGGGTTATCGCATCGCCGATTGAAAAAGTGTTAAAATGGTGTTAAATTACGGCTGCTATCACTAATCGCGGCAGTAAAGCAATGTAAGTAAGCTTCGCCGGTCATTTTTCCGTCCCGGCAGACAAGTCACGCGAATAAACCATAAGCCGTTGCTAATTAAAAGACCGTGACAATCTTTTGAAGGTTACGTGTTTTTTTTTTCTTTGGATGTTTTGCTCCCCGGACTTTGGCATAATAACTCGTCCGGAATAATAATTATTAAGAGTTGTTTTGTGATTCCTGTTGATTTATTGTGTTTCTGTGAATCGAATCGGTTGTTCGAATTTGTCGTTTCGCATTGTGTTACCGGGGATTAGCGGCTTGAAAAAGGCAGTAAAATATTTTATGCTCCGCTCTGCTGCGGTCATATACGGTCGTGGGTTTAATTATACTGTTTTAAACCGTTGGTTTTTTAAAATTATTAAATAATTTATAGACGTTACGCGCCTTCTTTTGTTCTAGTTAGAATTTCTCCGTTGTGCAATTTAAATTCAAAATTTTAATTTATTTCTAACGTTTCTGTAAGTATTAATCTTTGTATGGTGTGTGACGTTCGTTTCGTCTTATTGTGTTTAATATTATGTTAAGTTATTCATCCTAATTAAATGTTATTATTATTAAATTGTTTTTGTTATGTTATACAGCACTTGTGTGTTGTCATATTTATTATTAAACATTACGTCGACCAATGACTTATCCTGTCACCCTTGTAGCTCCAACATTTTATTTTGGTTGGTGCATGCAGAGAGTGTTTGTTCCTATCCACACATTTCTTTTTCTTATCATAATTAACCCATTGCACCACTAATAAAGATGACATAATTTGTTCATACAACACACTATTTAATTTTGACTCTTTTTTTATTACAATAACATTAAGACTAAATTACACACAATAAAAATGGTAAAACATGAAAGCATATTTTATTATTATTCATAAGCTAGATGTATCTACGATGAGAGATCTCGGGATAATCTATGAGAGTAGGCTGACTTTTCGTGCACATATCGAGAGGATTTGTGGCACTGCACTGAAGATGTTGGGCTTCATCGTCCGGACCGGCAGAGTTTTCAGGGATCCCAATGTGCTCAGAGTCCTATACAACGCATTGGTTCGGAGCAGACTCGAAAGTGGTTCTGTGATATGGAGTCCTCACGAGGCGAGATATTCCATTATGCTGGAGAGGGTTCAGAAAAAATTTCTGAGGTATCTCTACATGAGGGAGTATGGTAGCTATCCTTGGCTCTATCCCACGGCATTTCTTTTGGGAATGCTCGGAACCAATTCTCTACAGCTTCGAAGAGATGGACATCTAATTATCCATTTCTTTAGATTAATTAGGAGATACTTCGAAAACTCGGCCGTACTGGAGGGTGTTCGGCTTTTTGTCCCCGATAGATATCTCCAACAGCGACAGCACAGATTGTTTTACCTACCGGCCGCCAGAACCAATCTGCCTCTGGTGACACCGGTGGGAAGAGCAATTAGTCTGCTGAACGCGGTCTCCTCGGAGATCGACGTCTTTCATGTTAGTGAAAGTACGTTCAGAAGGCAAATACTCTTAATTCTGGAGAGTATCCTGTCTTCCTAATGTTGAACCATCTCTTATGCGTTTCTGGTAGTATACTATATATAATATATTATTTTACCTGTTCTAAATAGATGCCTTAAAAATAAATTTTGTAATGTCTGTTGATGAAATAAACTGATTTGATTTGATTATGGCTCATCCCCAGGTAGTTTTGGAAGAGAGGGATAAGCTTTAAAGCATTCTGGCATGTGGAGAGCCACCAAACATTTCTCACATTCCCATCGAGATTCACAATCATTAGAATCAAGTCACTAGAATATTCATCAACTTCATTCTCACTGCCACTTTCCAAAAGGATTCGTTGTATTTCATCCTCATTTGATGAAATATTACAAGCGCGACGAGTTTGTTTACGAGTGTGTTCGTCTATTTTGAAGGTATTGACAGATGTTAAAATATCGTAATATTTTGTAATAAATAATGTGAAATAAATTGTGATTATTACATTTTATTATGAAATCAGTAACCGAAATATAATGAATAAAGTTATTGTCATTCAGTTTTAATGTAAAAAAAATCACTTCAAAGACAAACCGGCGAATCGCCGGCTTTGTGAGTCAGTGACAAATTGATCTTGGCCGGCGATTTGCCGGCTTTGTGTTGCAATGGGTTAACCCTTTACGGACGTAAGTCACCTCTGATGTGACAACAGAACTTTGTCGCTGCGATCGTATGGCACATGAGAGGTGACACGATGAATCATGTTGAATCTTGTCTGTGGAATCTGCGCGTAATTACTTTGTCAAACAACATTCCTTTCTTATATCAGAATTTGAGATTCTGTCGTACATCGTTCTACCACGCTTTGTCAGTAGAATATTATCAATGGACAATATTCAATACAGCAGCGCGGCTTATAAAAGTTATTCCAAAAATTCTCATATTTCACAACATCTGAAAGATATTCACTGGCTAAAGTGTCCCGAAATAATCCAGTATAAAATATTCTGGATGGTTTCAAAGAGCTTCACATTAAAGTACCAGCCTATATATCTGCCTATGTATTGCTGATAGCCCTAACATGCGTCAATCTACGCTTCGATCAGTAAACTCCTCGGCAATAGGCAGATTAGTTGAGCCAAAGCGCAACCCCCGGGCAAATTTCGGAGATCAGGCTTTCGCGGTGACAGGTCAATCCGCCTGGAATATGCTTCCTGCACGCCTCAGATGCATTGACAATCTGATTAGAGTTTAAATCTAACTTAAAAACCCAGTTTTTCAAAATATCACATAAAATATAAACAACTATTGCTGGTATCAAATGCAGCTCTCATGACTAAAAACATTGTGCTAGCGCCCTTGATGTGAGCTATTTACGAAAACGGCGCTATACAAATTAGCCTAATTATTATTATTATAATGGAGTGATTAATATACACAGTGCCTATTTAAAATTAAATATAGATATAATAACATATACAAAAGTTAGCATCCAATAAGGCTATCATGTCATCCACATTCTAATGGTATTGTTTTACTTACTCAAGTTTCTTTATCATTTTTATTATTAGGTGTTTTAGAAAGTTCGGTCCGTTTTACAACGGAGGGCTATGGCTGCTTCAAGCCTTCAAATCTGTTCTAAATTCATCTATTGCCAGGAATACTTACTTATACTTGTATACGAATTCTGGATTTCACCCATGGTGGGTGATTTATTCATGAAATTTAATTGTATCTCAATAGAGACGAAGATGCAAACTGGAAACTGAATATGGTTGATCAAGGTGTTTACAGGACTTATCAATCAATCAATCAAATCAGTTTATTTCATCAACAGACATTACAAAATTTATTTTTAAGGCATCTATTGAGAACAGGTAAAATAATATATTATATATAGTATACTACCAGAAACGCATGAGAGATGGTTCAACATTAGGAAGACAGGATACTCTCCAGAATTAAGAGTATTTGCCTTCTGAACGTACTTTCACTAACATGAAAGACGTCGATCTCCGAGGAGACCGCGTTCAGCAGACTAATTGCTCTTCCCACCGGTGTAACCAGAGGCAGATTGGTTCTGGTGGCCGGTAGGTAAAACAATCTGTGCTGTCGCTGTCGGAGACATCTATCGGGGACAAAAAGCCGAACACCCTCCAGTACGGCCGAGTTCTCGAAGTACAACAACAACAACAACAAACCATCACGCCGTTTCTCCGCAGGGGTAGGCAGAGAGAATGGACCGCCACACTACTCTATCCTGGCACAACCTCTCTAGCTTCCTCCACATTCATACAACGAGTCATACACGCACGTCGATTCCTCCGACTTCTAACATGACCAACCTTTTTTCTCGAAGTATCCCCTAATTAATCTAAAGAAATGGGTAATTAGATGCCCATCTCTTCGAAGCTGTAGAGAATTGGTTCCGAGCATTCCCAAAAGAAATGCTGTTTGATAGAGCCAAGGATAGCTACCATTATGCTTCTTTCCAAGATAGCTACTTATGACCTGTCATTGGTTGGGTTAAGCGCACGCTTTATGTAATTACAACATTCATCCACATTCAGCCATCCACATTCCAGTGATATTCTGAATCACTGAAATATTTTATTTAATTTATTTTGAACCCTGTCATAAAATTCCTTAATTGATTCTAAGAAATGCTTTCCAGTATTTTGCAACTTTCACCTCGTAATTATTGTTAACTATTTCAATTGTTAATACAAATGAAAATGTCAGTTTTCTAGAAGTTTTATTATATATTATGGGAATGACATGTTTCGCCCTTTTAAGGCATTATCAAATGTGATTATCAAATTGCATTTATCAAATTTAAGGCATTATTAAATTGCAGTTTATATACACTAGTAAATGGAGCAGAATATGGTAATTAACGAAAATTGATGTGACGATATACATTTTTAACAAAGAATTATTTGGGTAGGTCCAGAAATATTGGAAAGTGTTTCTTGGAACTCGTTAAGAAATTTTATGACAATGGTTACATAGTTAGGGGATACTAAATGTCATGTCATTCCCATAAAATATTAGGTCCTTACATATGAAATTGGCGTTTTGCCGTACTGGCAACTTTGATCTCAAATATCTTCTCTTTGGTTAGGAATGCCAAATTCAAATTAATACAGCTATTTACTCAAGTATTTGTGTTTCGAAAATTATAATTCATTTGTTTTTTCCTCAATTGTTTTTTTTCTTTGCGTCACTCAGTTTACAAAATGGAAAACTTGAAATATCGCGTTATTTACGAGTACGAGTTCCACCGTGGCACCAGTGCTGCAGAAACGGCTCGAAGGATTAATGATGTGTATGGCGACGGTGCCGTAAAAGAAAACACAGTGCGTTTTTGGTTCCAACGTTTTCGTTCTGGAAATTTCGACCTGCAGAACAAGCCCCATGGACGGCCGGAGACCAAAGTTGATAATGAAGAATTGAAGGCTATTGTGGAAGCGGATCCATCGCAAACCACGTCCGAGTTGGCTGCAGGCTGCGGTGTTAGTGATAAACCTGTTTTAATCCACTTGAAGCAAATTGGGAAGGTGAAAAAGCTTGAAAGGTGGGTACCTCACGAATTGAGTGAAGCAAATCAACAAACGCGCGTTGACTGCTGCGTTGCATTACTCAACCAGCACAATAATGAAGGGATTTTGAATCGAATCATTACTTGTGATGAAAAGTGGATCCTGTATGATAATCGGAAGCGCTCATCGCAATGGCTGAACCCTTTCAAACCAGCCAAACCATGCCCCAAGCGAAAATTGACTCCAAAAAAGTTACTTTATGTTCCTCCCATACAAAACGCCAATTTCATATGTTAGGACCTAATATAATAAAAATTCTAGAAAACTGACTTTTTCAATCGTATTAATTATTTAATATGGAGTTTTACATCATTGTTCAAGAAACAATAAATATTTCAATTGTCTTAATTATCATATTCTGTTACATTAACTCTGGTATATAAACAATCACGCACTTATTAAATTCCAACTGACTTCTTACCGAAGAGTTATACAATAACTTCAGGACTTTTGAATTGTTAAAATGTTTCCCATTCCTAAGAACAAATCCCAAAATTTTATAGAAGCTATTACATACTGATGTAATACGAAGAGTGAAAGATAATTTGGAATCGAATGTAGGTAATAAAATAAGACAAAAAATCAACGAACGTTATACAATCAAATTGAACCGGACATTTGTAATGGCAGTGTTGTCTTTTTGTTGTGTTTGAATACCTTGGCTGGGGAAGTGTCAATCTAACATCATTTAGAGCTACCGTAGAAACATCAGGAATATCTGGCATCATAAAAAAATACCCCTTTTACGCAGAAAACTAATGGTAATCTCTTGTCTTACATTATCAAAACTTAATACCTTCCCAACATAGTATATATCAGACTTTTTAGCAATAGTAAATTTAACTAAGACGAAGCTCCCTTCACCAGGATCTCCATTGAAATCATTATGTAAATCGTCTTGAATAATTAAGTCTACAAAATCATTATCTGAATCTGATGAATCCTGTAATACTGGTTCTTCTTCTGATTCATCTTCGCTGATCATCAAGTCTTGATGAATATTTCTGGGTTTTTTAGCCAGCTTTTCATTACATGACCTGTTCATAATTTTCTCCTTTTCAGGAGTATCCGTAGCAATCATTGATCGACCTTTTTTTCTTCCCTTTCTTATGTCACTCCTTTTTCCTGCCATTGAAATTCTGAGGGCTAACAAATATACCAGATGATGACGAAATGATGTGATGAGTTGCGGAAGAGTTGGATTCTTCTATATGCATATCTCTGTCTGTAACAGTGCACAAGAAATCTACTTCTGTAAACTCTTTCCTGCCTTTATTAAATTCAGTGCACTTTTCATTGCATTCAGTGCATTTCAGTTTCGGTAGTCCTTGCATTTTCTGTTTTTCTTTTATGTATTTGAGGCATTGTTGTTACCTGCACACAAAGGAGAAATAATAAAATAAATATTTGAGATTAAAGTGACTGCGGGCTAGGAATGAACCATGGTTCAATCCTCCCCAGCACCCAAAATAAGTTAAATAATTTCCAAAAAAATATATATGTGTAATATGCACCACAAACAAACAGTTCTAGGTACTATATAATTTAGTACTTACTTTTGAGTCACTTTCCGTTGTTTAGAACTAAACAGCAAGGTGTCAAACCCTTCATAAAAAGTTCGTAAATTTTACTTTAGCGTCGAAAAGTGCGAGCGATACTGTCAGCACGTGAACCCGTGACGAGGTTCAGGCGGCAACTGGATGTGCTGGACGAGCACGAGTATGCGACACGTTGGTCAAGTTTGAACATGTTTCGAATCGTGTTTCACAGTAAAATAGTAAATGGTTCACTCCTCCCCGTGGCTCACTTCTACCCGTGTTCCCCTACCATCCATTGTACACAGTGGCGGTACTTCCATACAAGCCGAAAAGCCGGGCTTGTCTTAAAAAATCTATAATAATACGATATTTTTTGCGCGTTTGAGCCATCTATGAATAATATAATATTTTGAATTTTCGCGCGAGTTAAACCAATTTAATTCATTGCATTGCAAATGACTCCGCTGACATGCGCAGAAATGACCTATGTGTATGTGATGTTCCACTCATACGCACTGTATTTTGTTTCACTCATCGTACCGTAGGTGAGATGCCCGCGAAATTGCCTACGTCCACATGTTTTGTTCCATGTTTTCGATGGGCTTTATATTGGGCTTGCAAAATGTAAAAGGGTCTTTGTCGCACTTATGTATTTTTGGCTTGTAATCATATAGCTAGGTGCATATATATCTACAATTTTTTGTATGGATTTGAAGCCGGACTTTATCACTCTGAAGTATGTTACTATTCGATGTATCGCGAACTTCATTTCTATCGTCAGAATGTTATCTGTCATTTATGTTATGTGCAGAAATCAGCATTTATTAATTATTCGTGTTTGGGTATTAACAAATTTATTATTATTTATTTCTCTTTTTCTTTTTTATAAACTTTGTATCTACAACACTTATAAATATTTAAAAAATCAAATTATATTGAAATGTTTCAGACGAACAGTCCTTCTTCAGTAAAGATCCATTTTAAAAAATATTATAAAATTGTTTTATAATATTTTTAAAAATGTAACTGAAGAAGGACTGTTTGTCCAAAACATGTCTATATAATTTTATTTTTTTAATATAAGTGCTGTATATACAAAGTGTATGAAAAATAAAAAGAGAAATAAACCATCATAACAACACAAAGTATGGCATATATAGAAGAAATTTATTATTATTGTCTATCTACAGCTTATTTCTTATATTTCTTCTTGTATTTGTAAATACATTATTATATTATACAAGAACATGAGTTTGATGACGCAGAGAGTTATTTTTTGTATAGATAAAACTCTTTTAATCCGGAAAAATACATTATCGTGACCCTCTACTAATATTATAACACAAAAAAGTCCGACGGGCTTGCCTTACTGGTTGACCCTAGGCCCGCTACTGGATATACCATCCATTGTATAGCTGTGATAGATCGTCATGCGAGCCCTTGTACAGGACATGATGAAACACTTCGATATATTAAAAAACAACTTGTTTCTTTTACTCCACTCCATATTGGGAATCACTACTCTAGATAAGCCAGACAATCGCGTTTTGATAATTGACATCTTATCAAATTTGAATGATATTTTGTAATTTGTAAACATCCTTATCTCTTTAGCACATTTGTGGCTTAATGATAATGCTCAAATGTTGGCAGTTTTAAGATATTTACATAAAAAAATTGCTCATTTAGGCATCTATCCGATCCTATAAATATCTGTCATTTAATATTAACTAGTTGTAACTTGTGAAATAATCACAGATGTAAACTTATTTGCGTTCGCTGTAGGAAAGGTCTACACGCTATTTGTGCGGCAAAACAAATGTTGAGCTATTTTTTTTAAATATTTTTTATTATCAAAAAGAAATAAAATACAATAATATTAATATTTTATGTTTATTTTTTCGTATTCATATCAATAAATATTTTTTCTTTATAATGCAAAAAGAATTATTAAAATTGATTGATATTTGTCTAAATTAGAGTGTTTTATTTGACACCATTATTTTTTCGTCTAAATTAATCAATATATGTACAGCAATTTTCATACATTTTTGCAAAAATTGCTTAGCACTAAAACAGTTAAGATGGTTTGGACACATGGAAAGAATGAATGAAGAAAGAATTGTAAAAAATGTATATGTTAACGATGTAAATGGAACTAGAAATAGAGAAATCGACGCGCGTGTATGACATGACATATGAATGTTGAAGAAGTGAAAGAAATATGTCAGGAAAGAAAAGTGTGGCATTCCATTCTTTCTGCCTACCCCTTCGGGGAGACGGCGTGGCGGTTAGTTAGATAGTTATATTTAATAAACATTTTTTCGATAAATGGCAAACTTTGTTTTTAATTGATTCACTAAATATAAAACTTTTTTGAGACACTTTGTATAGATGTGTATTAAACGTGAGAATTTTTTTTACAGAATGACGGAGCCCTCGTTGCAGCCGGGCTCCAGGTGGGCTTGCCCCTCGGGGGCCCCTCGACGAGCACTCTAAGACTCCACACAAGACCCCAACGTGAGCCCCCAATCATAATACATCTAATTTATTGTTTTTTGAACATAGATATTAAACTCCATTATCAAATCAAATCAGTTTATTTTCTCAACAGACGTTACAAACAATATTAAGTTTTAAGGCATCTATTGAGGCCACGTGAGGAGTAGGAGAAATCGATGTGCGTGCATGACATGATGTTTGAATCTTGAAAAAGTGAGATGAAATCTTATTATATTTTCCGCCTTTAATATTTTCTCCTATAAATAGTCACTAACCGTTCTTTTAATTAAAATATTTAGGTATCTAACTCAATTTTAGCAAGAACTTATATCAAAGAAATTATTCAAATTGACATAGGAACGAATACACATAAAGATTTGAAAAATCACGAAAATTAGCATGTTATGTCTTCAATTTGTATGTTAGTCAATGGCCAATTTTATGAGATGATTCATTTAAAGCTTCCAGCATTTTTTGGAGTTGGTCGGGAGACTCCGACAACAGAATTATGTCATCAGCAAATCTCAAGTGAGACAATATTATTTTACCTGTTTTTAATTGATGCCTTAAACATTAATTTTGTTTGTAATGTCTATTTAGAAAATAAACTGATTTGATTTGATTTCCTTAAATTACAATAAAACTTAGGAAATTGAAAATAACTTTGTTTAATCCACAAAATATCAAAAAACACGACATGTTTCGGAGGACACCTTCATCTTCAGGTGTAAAAATATAATAAAACTAAACAATGAAAGACTAATACAAAAAATTCACTTAAAATTCGATACAATAATTGAAATGTACAAATTAATTTGGGCTAATTGTTATAAGTACTAAGTTATTGGTTTTAAGTCTTTCTTTGTTTAGTTTTTATTATATTTTTACACTTAAATAAGGAGGTTTCTGAGACGGAACCCAGCCTGCATCGCTCAGGGCGCACTAGACTGGTCCCCTATGGGGGGAAAGAGAAAGCGAGGCAGACCTAGAGCCACCTGGAGAAGAACCCTGCAGGACGAGGTTAAGGCAGCAGGTCTCACTTGGGACGATGTTAAGCATCAGGCATGCGATAGAGTCGGGTGGAGAAGATTCCTTGAGGCCCTATGCACCACGGAGGTGTGACAGGACAAAAAGAAGAAGAAGAAGAAGAAATAAGGAGGTATCCTCCGAAACACGTCTTCTTCTTCTTCTTCTTCTTCTCCTTATAGACCTTTGGTCTGTTCCTGAAATTAGGCTGCCCTCTCTTGGGAGGTTGACTCCCAATTATCTCTCCATCTCTTCGACGGTCTTCCGGGGGGACAGCAGCCGGCAGGAATCTGACGTGCCTACACGTCGTGTTTTTTAATATTTTTTGAATATTTTGTGGATTAAGCAAAGTTATTTTCAATTTCCTAAGTATATCACTTTGGATTTGACCGCTTAGCGTTCAATAAATACAATAAAACTTCTAGAAAACAGACGTTTTCATTCGTATTAATTATAATAATGCCCTAAGAATAATGCATTAAACATTTGATAAAGCCTTAGACAGGCGAAACATGTCATTCTCATTAAATATAATAAAAGTTCTAGAAAACAGACAAACTTTATCCTGTTTCCTCGGCTCTGGGTTATATGCATATATATATCTACCATAGATGGAACATTTTGAATGTATACAAATTCTTGTAGACAAATACTGGATTTTACCCATTGCGGATATATTGTTTTTTTTTATAAGGATTAATTGTATCTCAATAGAGGCGATGATGTAAATTGTTTTCTGGGAACAGAATGTGGTGGCCGAGGCGCTTACAGGACTTATGACCTGTCATTGGTTGGGTTGAGCGATCGCTTTATGTTTAACAACATTCCCCATTCCGCCTTTCTTATGACCACCACGTCTGACAATTTTTTTTTGGAACTTGTATATATGCTAGAATCCTGCGCCTATATTTACATTTTTTAGTTCACTCTACACTAGCGTCATCTATTAAGATTGAGAAGCATTAAGCAGAAAATCTTTATTAATGCACTGTGAACGTCTCTGCAAATCATACAGTGTTTTCATCATACATTCTGTTCCCAGAAAATAATTTACATCTTCGTCTCTATTGAGATAATCCTTATACCATAGATGGGTCTGACCTATGGATTAATGTGAATATTTGTGCCTTCTTCCTCAGATGGTACATCCAAGATTGAGGGAGGACCGCCAGCCGCTGCTCACGGCCAATGGAAGGGGGCAGGCGGAGCGCCGCGGCCGGATTAACAACGTAGACAGCGAGAGGTAATATTAAATGCTTAACATATCTTCCTCGAGTGAACTCGCAGAACTTCTTCAACAAGCCAGATTTGATCATGGCACCAGCCTATATATCTGAACTTTGTGTTGTTGATAGCCCAAACTTGCAGCAATATACGGTTCGATCAGCAAACTCCTCGGTAATAGGCAGATTAGTTGAGCCAAAGAGCAACCCCCGGATAAATTTCGGAGATCGGGCTTCAGCAGTGGCAGGTCCGTCCGCCTGGAATATGCTTCCTGCACGCCTCAGATGCATTGATAATCTGACAGATTTTAAATCTCACCTGAAAACCCACCTTTTCAAAATATCCCATAAAATATAAACAACGGTTATCTGATTGCTGGTGTCACATGCAGCTCTCATGACTAAAAACATTGTCAAAGCGCCCTTGAGGTGAGCTATTCACGAAAACGGAGCTATAATAATTAGCCTAATTATTATTATTATTTATTGGTGTTCTTCTACCGACCCTTATGTATGGAAGCGAAGCATGGAACTGGCAAAAGAAGGATGAAAGTAGAATAAATGCAGTATAAATGAGATCTCTTAGACAAATGTGGGGATACTCTGTGTATAATCGAGTGTCGAATGAAAATATAAGAAGTGAATGCAGTGCGAATGATGGTGTCATTAACAAAATAATGAAAGGATCATTAAGATGGTTTGGACATATGGAAAGAATGGTAAAAAATCATATGTTAATGATGTAAATGGAACCAGAAATAGAGGAAGACCGAGGAAAACGTGGCACGTGAGGAGTCAGAGAAATCGACGCGTGTGCGTGACACGATGTATGAATGTTGAGGAAGCGAAAGATATATGTCAGGAAAGAAAAGAGTGGCAGTTCATTCTTTCTGCCTACCCCTTCGGAGAGACGGCGTGATGGTTAGTTAGTTAGTTAGTTTTATTATTATGCCTGTAATGCAGTCGGTTCATGTTTTGAACTTCCCCGCAGCCTGGAGAAGATCCCGATGGAGCTTGGCTACTCGGGGGGGCCGCACCGCTCGGGCTCGCTGGGCCCGCATCGCTATCCGCGCACCTTCCTGCAGGTCTTCTTCTTCTGCCTCGTCCTCACCTTCTTCATGATCCTGGCCTTCACCTCCAAGCAGATGGCAGGCAGAGCGGGTGAGTCTCCAGTTAATACGTAAGACGCCGCGTTTCGAATTTAGAATCATCCCTGTTCAAGAATGCCGATTTAAATTTTGAATTCAATTATGTAGATAGAAATTTCTATTGTTTTTATTTTTATTTTTAAGCAAATGGGCCGTTATATGCAAGAAATAAGATAACTTATCTTTTAGAGTTCTCTGCGATTTTAGGTTTATTCGTCCTCTTCAAATGACTGTCATCTACTCTTCTTTTTGTCCTGTCACACTTCCATGGTGCAAAGGGTCTCAAGGAACCTTCTCCACCCGACTCTATCGCATGCCTGATGCCTAACATCATCACAAGTGAGGCCTGCTGCTTTGACTTCGTCCTGCAGGGCTCTTCTCCAGGTGGCTCTAGGTCTGCCTCGCTTCCTCTTTCCCCCCATAGGCAACCAGTCTAGTGCGCCCTGAGCGATGCAGGCTGGGTTCCGTCTCAAAGTGTGACCGATCCACAGCCATTTGCGTCTAGAGACTTGTCTTCTAATTGGATTTTCATCTGCCATGGTCCAGAGAATGGCATTTGACACTGTTTGGGGCCAATAGATCTTGAATATTGAACGAAGGCAACTATTTATAAACACGTGGAGTTTTCCATTAACGTCCGCGGTAGATTTCCAAGTCTCACATCCGTACAGTAATACGCTTTTAACGCTACTGCGTTAACTACGCTACTACTGGAACGCCATACAGGGCGAAGCATAGCGAAAGCTCCCCTTGCCTTGTTGAGTCTTCTGGCTACATCTTCCTCCGTACCTCCCGAACCTGCTATCATACTATTGAGATAGAAAAAGCTGGTCGTG
Source organism: Lepidostoma basale (assembly GCA_022606425.2). Lineage (NCBI taxonomy): Eukaryota > Metazoa > Arthropoda > Insecta > Trichoptera > Lepidostomatidae > Lepidostoma > Lepidostoma basale. The sequence goes on from JAHDVF020001163.1 coordinate 1,043,881, forward strand.
GTCACAAGGGGGACACCATGGAACAATATTGGGGAGGAGTCATTTGTGGACACTCGTAGGTCTACTGTCTTGGACATGTTAATCTTGAGACCTACTTTTGCCGCTTCCTCGTGAAGTCTACACAGCTTCTGCTCTGCATCCACCCGGTTTATCGAAAGTAAACAGAGGTCATCAGAATAATCTAGATCCTCCAACTGGGTATCACGTATCCATGGAATGCCACATCATTACAGCGCGAATCAATTCAATGTAAAGGGTATAGCTATTATATTGATTCTCGTGACGTGTGATAGATAGCTTATCTATCACCATTTTATTGTCACGTGAATTCTACACACCGGACCAAAGACAGTGTGACGATCGCCGGGAATCGAATCCAGGACCTTCTGTATGGCAGTCGTAGCATTTTTCACTCGGCCGTGAAGGTCGTCACGAATTCACTACGCAATAAAATTGTATAAACTTTTTACAAAGTATTTGTACATTTTAGTATTTTTTTTACTCTCCGTTTGTGTCGTTAAAATAAATTTAGTTTTATTATATAAATGGGTTCAAAGTTTTCCGTGCCTCAAGACTTCTATAATAAATGGATCGCTCCGCTAGTTTCATTCCAAGGGACTGGTTTGCAGCAAAGTATAATACAATAATTACATATTTTTTATTTTTTATTATTATTATTATTAACTGTTGTCAGTTTAAATTTCATTGTACATAAAAAGGCTTTGAAAAAGTTATAAACAAAACATAATTTTTTTTACTCTAGTGGTTTTGTGGTTATTTATCTTGACATATCACAAGGATGATGTGTGTAAAAATTAAGCGTCTGTATATAAAAAATCATGATTTTGAAATTCCACAGTGATTTTATATGAATTCACAAATTTGAAATTCCACAGTGTTTTATGTTATATAATTTCGTAAATTTGACAGTCCACAGTGTTTTTTATTAAATTCCGCAGTGTTTTTTTTAAATCCACAGTGTTTTTTTTTTAAATTCCACAGTGTAAACGTCTCAAATTTATAATGTCTTTACAGTGTTGATAAAAACATTGTTTTGAATTAGAATTCATTATTGCCAAAAATCTATAATGCCACCATTACATAGATAGAATTTATAGTGAAATTATGAGTTACAGTCCTGCTGGTGGCGTAGGTGATAATTTTTTTTTTGTAATTTTGAAACAACGATTTTTTCCTTCGATGTTTTTTGTTTTCTTACTTGTTATAAATGTTATTTGATTTGTTTTGTCTAATAAAATGTATGTTTTTGATTTTGATGTACCTATTTAAAATATGTATTTTTAATATATAGATTTTATTATATATAATACTATTAACAATTGTTTTTTTTTTCAGTTTGTCTATATGTATTAGTAAAATTAAAATATTAATTTCTAGGTTTTTTGTCGTATTAATAGTGAAGAGCTTTATCCAAATACTCTGTTTTCGTTGAAGTATTTCAAAATTATTTATTAAATATGTTAGAAAGTGGAAACTTGTGCAGATAAAGGATGAGAGAAAAATAAATGCGGTAGAGATGAGGTCTGTAAGACATATGTGTGATAGAATGATTTACGACAGAATCTCAAATGCTGATATAAAAAAGGTATGCAGAGCGGAAGAAGGTATTATGAACAAAATTATGAATGGAGAAATAATGGTTGAAAAAGTATACGTTAACATTTTAAATGGAGTACGGAGTTGAGGTAGACATGAGAGGAAAACATGACGACCTTCGTGGCAGAGTGGTTACGAGCTCTGACTTCCATGTTGAAGGTCCTGGGTTCGATTCCCGGCGATGGCAGTGTGATTGTCACACTGTCTTTGGTCTGGTGTAGAATTCACGTGACAATAAAATGGCGATAGATTGGCTACCTATCAGATGTCACGAGAATCAATATAATAGCTAAAAAATAAAAATTGTATACAGTAATTGGGTCCAAACGACCTGTTGTGTACATAAAAAAAAAAAAAAAGTTAGACGGGTTGTTTTATTTCATTTCAAAGATTAATGAAAAACTCTATAGATGCGTAATGTATTCCAGAGTATTTGGATTGGGCTCTCCGGGGCGGTTATGGTCATGACCGTCCCGGAATGCATGTTTTAGCCGCACTTGTTCCTGTGTAGATGGTCGCATGGAAGAGCGGGAGACACGCACCGCCTCCAAAGGTAACCGCCTAACGGCAGCTGGCTTCTTCAGTTCACTTTTAGCCCGCCAAGGTATATCCATTGATGCATACAAACCATCATTTCGCTTTCAGTGGATTCGTATTTTAACATTTTCCTTTTCCTTTCATTATTTCTTTGTTTAATTAAAACAATCTATATTTAGGAATACAGATACCTCTTGGAAACAGCGTGAAGTTAGTTAGTTAAATGTTGACCACGTGAGGAGTCTAGAGGGATTCGCTTGCTTTTATGACACAAATTATGAATTTATAGGAAGCGAGCGAAGAATGTCAGGATAGAAAATGTGGCGTTCAATCCTTTCTGTCTACCCCTTCAGAGAGACTAGAGTTAGTTAGTTAGTAAGATGGTCCAATCCTTTGGAAAAACACTGTGATTTTAAAATTTCAATTTATTTAATTTTTAAATACAGTATATAACCAAAGTGCTTATGACTATACAGGTAGAATAAAAAAACAAGAAAAAACTATTTTAAACAGAATATACAATTTTAAAATTAAACAATAGACAAAAACACGATAATTAAAAAAATTAAGACCAATGAAGTAATTAGAAACAATAAGAAGAAGAACACATTATTTAAGAGGTAGATGTTTTCTGAGGGTAGCCTCACTATCGTGGAAGATGTCCACATCCGAAGAGATGCGGTTTAGATGGATTATTGCCCTGCCCACGGGCATAACCTTAGGTAAATTGGTTCTACACAGTGGCAGGTGAAATAATCTGCCTTTGTCGCAGATAATTGTCGGGGACAAACAAAGTCAAGTCATTCAAAATATCCGAGTTATGTATTCGACCACGAATCAGTTGAAAAAAATGAACACCCAAATGGATAGTTCGTCTAATTTCCAATGATTGGTAGTCCAGCATACCCAGCAAGAAATCAGTTGGGTACAACCAGGGGTAATAGCCAGTGATGGTTAGTTAGATAATTAGTTGGTGTTTCACTTAGGTAAGTGTTGAATATTGTATTATAAAACAGTTCTATCCTCTGTGTCTACCCCTGTTGGGATGCGGCTTGATTATATGTACGTATATAACACATCTTCCTTGTAAATAACACAATATTTTAAATAGAAATTTATGGAATTCTGTACATTAAGATAAATCTTTTCTATGCTAGTATGCTTATACAGTAGAACCTGGATAATTGGAACCTGATTAATTGGCAGAGAAGTTCCATTCCCACCACCTTGGAGCACTAAAACCTCTTTAATTGAAAAAAAAGAAACCTGTTTAATTGAACTCGACATTCTGGCCCTAAACCTCTGTAATTGGAGAGCACTGCCTTCTAGACCTCTGTTATTGGAGAGCACTCCCTTCTCGACCTCTGTAATTGGAGAGCCTTCCTTCTCGACCTCTGTAATTGGAGAGAACTTCCTTCTCAACCTCTGTAATTGGAGAGCATTTCCTTCTTGACCTCTGTAATTGGAGAGCACTTCACATATAGATGAAGTAAGAAAGGAATGTAAGGTGAATGAATGCGTGATAAATAAAATCAAGAAAGGGTCACTAAGATGGTTTGGACATATGGAACGAATGGATGAGGGAAGAATGGTTAAAAAGATATATACAAGTAGTGTGAATGGGAAAAAAAGTCGAGGAAGGCCAAGGAAGACATGGCATGACCAAATTAATCAATTACTGAAAGGCGGCCATGTTGGAAGTAGGAACAATCGAAAGATGTGTGAATGTAGAAGATGCGCGAGAATTATGCCAGGATAGAACAATATGGCGATCCATCCTCTCTTAGTTAGTTTAGCTGTTGCCATTGTCACTATCTGTCGGCTATGTTTCGTGCCGGATTTTCAAAAGCCGTAAAAATGTTTTAAAAAATTGTAAATTATTTAATCTTATCTGCAATAATAAATTATCATGTCAGATTGTTTTCATGGTGGTTAGATTTTTATAACAGGAAATGGTGTCAAAAGTGTTCCATCGATACGAAAAAAAGCCATCCTCGTATATGCTGTGAATTTGCTAAATGTCGATGTGAAGTCATTGACATGGCAAAAAGTCATTTTAAGTGTTACTGCATGGCTCTATTCATATTTGAAAATCAATTATAGGCCGTAATATATTTAAGTTTTAGTGCCAACCCTTATGTATGGAAGCGAAGCATGGAACTGGCAATAGAATAATGAAAGTAGAATAAATGCAGTATAAATGAGATCTGTTAGACGAATGTGTGGAAAAACTGTGTATGATAGAGTGTCGAATGAAAATATAAGAAGTGAATGCAGTGCGAATGATGGTGTTATGAACAAAATAATGAAAGTACCGTTAAGATGGTTTGGACACATGGAAAGAAAGAATGATAAATAAAGTTTATGTTAACGATGTAAATGGAACCAGAAATAGAGGAAGACCGAGGTTAACGTGGCACGATCAAATTAATCAAATATGAAATATCGGCCACGTGAGGAGTCTGAGAAATCGATGACAAGATGTATGAATGTTGAGGATGCGAGAGTAGTTTGTGTCGCATTCTTTCTGCCTACCCCTTCGGTGAAATGGCGTGGGCATTCTCAAACTTGAGAATGAAAACTTTCTCAAGTTTGAGAATGCCCTCGCAAGGTGAAATAAATTTGTCACTATTATTTATATAATTATTTTTTTTATATACAATGGGTTCAAGTTTTTTTCACGTTTTTCAAAAGTTCATCCACAAAGGTATACTATTTTTCAATGCAATGAGTGTCTTTATAAAGATGCACTTTTTTCCTATCGAAGGAAGGTTTTTTTATTGTATTTGTAGTTTTATGTTTGTGGATACATAAGGTATCATTATTACACATTTGTATTGCTTGTGGTTTTCTGTATTTTATCTTTCTTGTGGTTTGTGGCATTGAGAATCGGATTTTATCCTTTACTGATGTTATTTTTTAACGTTGTCTTAGTGTTTTTACATTGTCTTAATGTTTTAACGTTGTTTTAATGTTTTAGGTTCCGTTGCCGGCTGGTCGTACAACACGTCGCGTGACACCAGAACGTACGTGCTGCCCGACAATGTGACGCTGCTCAACCAGCCGCGGCACGTCTGCCAGAAGAAGCCCCGTTCTAACGGGGGCACGCCTAGCTCTCCGGGCGCAGACGACGACTCTGAGTACTATCTCCTCGTGATCGTGTGCTCCTCGATGAATCACTTCGACCAGAGGGCCGCCATCCGCGAGACGTGGGGGAGCCAGAAGAGCTACGAGTTCCTGGCGAAGCGCTTCCAAGACATCTCGGAGAAGTTTGCCAATCTCGATATGACGGAGACGCTTTTCAACGAAATGGGATATTCCCTGGACAACGTCTCGTCTATAGACAAGAGATCGCGGAGGGAGGCGGACGACGACGTGCCTGACGGTGCAACGAAGAATGAAAGGGTTAGAAATATAAGGGATGCAAACGATCGTGATAGTAATACAAAAGCCTTAGAAAGCCTCTCGAATCATTTAAGTTTTAATTCTATTAGCGTTAAGGACGACACAGTCGTAGATAGGTCTTATTCAATTGTTCGTGCTTCTTATAGAAACGTAGTTTATAAAAATAATATTAGAAAGAAAAGAGAATCGCTGGACGATGCGTTACGAGAAAATAAATATATTTTGCAAAGGGAATTAGATAACGAGCCGAACGATCCACGTTTCGACAACGGAGATCAAAAATACGATCAAATCAACTCGAACGAAGACGGCGTATTAGGAAATTTCGACGGCAACGACGTAGACGGGCAGCCAGTCGAAGATTACGAATATCAGACTGAAGAATCTAACATTATGCGGATACCTCCGCGCGGCGTCAAGATCCAAGACGATGAAGCCGTTAAAGCTATCGAGGAAGCTAAAGACCTTATGAAACTGTCGCTCACAGATGATAAATTAAGTCTTATGTTTGACACGAAAGCAAACGATGATAAACTCGTAGACGGTAAAAATTCCATCGGGGACGATTCGATGGTCAAAGAGCCAGTCGTCGCGACTAACAATCGCAATAAACAGTTTGAACGGTCTACCGAAGATGTGAATCGATATCTTCACTCTGATTTGAAAGATTCTAAAGATGATAGCAAGGATAAGCAGAATGATAGTAAAGACGCTTTCGTCAAGACGAAATTTCTCTTTTTGCTCGGGCAGTCGGGCAACGAGAACGACACGGAGTTGCAGTCGAGGATCGACGACGAAGCCTCTCTCTATGGCGACATCATCCAAGAGGGATTCGTCGATTCGTACAACAATTTAACATTGAAGTCCGTCATGCTTTTGAAATGGGTCGTTACGCACTGCGGTGAAAACGGTAATTATTATTTAATTTTCTCGATTAATAGTAATTATCAGAGATTACACTTAACATTGTATGCGAGAAGGGTATTAATAGCAGTTCACTGGACTAGTGCTAAGGGTATAAATATCCTTTTCGCGAACTCTTAAACTGTTCGAAATGTAGCATATATTGAAGTCATTTATGTGATAAATTTTTATCAAATGTCAAAGTATACGAGTATATTATAGTTTAATGTTATAATTATTTTTCAGTTATAATCTATGCGTGATAATGTGCGCACTAATTTATCCCCAGGCAATGTGTTAAGAATTCTTGCAAAAAAAAACAAAACGGTTCTAAAGCGTCTTACATGAGAATTGTTTTATAATCAAGTCTTCTCAAGCACTTCTTTTATTAGAATTGTTTCATAATCAAGGCTTTTTGTTCACTTTTTTCATGAGAATTGTTTTAATCAAGGCTTCTCGTGCACTTCTTTTATGAGCATTCTTTTATAATCAAGGCTTCTCGGGCACTTCTTTAACGAGAATTGTTTTATAATCAAGGCTTTTTGTTCACTTTTTTCATGAGAATTGTTTTAATCAAGGCTTCTCGTGCACTTCTTTTATGAGCATTCTTTTATAATCAAGGCTTCTCGGGCACTTCTTTAACGAGAATTGTTTTATAATCAAGGCTTTTTGTTCACTTTTTTCGTGAGAATTGTTTTAATCAAGGCTTCTCGTGCACTTCTTTTATGAGCATTCTTTTATAATCAAGGCTTCTCGGGCACTTCTTTAACGAGAATTGTTTTATAATCAAGGCTTTTTGTTCACTTTTTTCATGAGAATTGTTTTAATCAAGGCTTCTCGTGCACTTCTTTTATGAGCATTGTTTTATCATCAAGTCTTCTCGTGCACTTCTTTATGAAAATTGTTTTATAAACAAGGCTTCTTGTGCACTTCTTTCATGAGCATTGTTTTATCATCAAGTCTTCTCGTGCACTTCTTCATGAAAATTGTTTTATAAACAAGGCTTCTTGTGCACTTCTTTCATGAGAATTGTTTTATAATCAAGGCTTCTCATACACTATTTTCACGATAATTATTTTATAATCAAGGCTTTTTGTATACATTTCTTATGAGAATTGTTTTATGATAAAGGCTTTTTGTACACTTTTTCATGAGAATTATTTATAATCAAGGCTTCTCGTGCACTTGTTTCATGAGAATTGTTTTATAATCCAGGCGTTTCGTGCACTTCTTTCATGAGAAATGTTTTATAAACTGGCTCAAACACTTCTTAACTTCATTTTAAGTATTTATATTGATGAAATCCTATTATGATAGTGACATATTTCAACTTGCTAGAGCATTATCAATATTTGCGCTACATCTTTAGCTTTTAAATTTTTTTTTCTTTCTCATGTATACATATATTTAAATACTGAAACTTTGCAGTGCGTTACGTGATGAAGACTGACGACGACATGTACGTGAACATCCCTCGCATGGTGGAGGCCCTGCGGAACAAGTCGCGGGAGTATGCACGCAGCCAGACTCTCCCGCCCGGGCGCAAGGAGCAGCCCGAGAAGGTCCTGATGGGGGCCCTGATATGCGACGCGCGGCCCGTCTCCGATCCCAGGAGCAAATGGTGAGAATACGTCGTATGCCTCTTCTTTTCGCTGACTTGTGTGTTACTCTGTCATACATCTGCCGCTTCATGTAGAGTCCGTTCACGACAGGGAGATCGTTTGCAATAGTATGAATGACAGCGCGTTTACAAAAAATTTAGACGCTATTTATGAATGTCCAAGTGAGCGGGAAATACATTTTTGACAAAAGAGCGCTGTAATATCGACAGTCAAAGTTCCCGTATCAAGTGTTGATACGGCCGCGTGTGGGTATGGACTTTTTGCCGTATCAACAGTTGATACAGTAGCGTGCAAAGAGTTAAATGACATAATTTTTAGCTCTTTCTGCATCAATTTAATCTTGACATATCTGCTTCTTCTTAAAATTATACGCATTGCTTTATTCTGGAGAATGGTTAATCTTTGCATATCTTTTTCATTTGCTAAAAATAATATGCTGCTACATTAATTGATATGAGGAAGAATGATTGCGTTATATACAGTCTTGCAATTAAATGACAATGCAATTAATTTTTTCAGGTATTCCCCGACATACATGTACAGCGGCAAGATATATCCCCGCTACTTGTCAGGCACGGGTTATGTCATGTCGATGGGAGCCGCGCGAGACCTCTACCGAGCGGCTCTCAACACTCCGCTCTTTCATCTTGAGGACGTATTCATCACGGGTGAGTCTAGTGTATAAATCAAATCAAATCAAATCAGTTTATTTCATCAATAGACATTACAAAATTAATTTTTATGGCATCTATTGAGAACAGGTAAAATAATATAAAACTAACTAACTAACTAACTAACCATCACGCCGTCTCCCCGAAGGGGTAGGCAGAAAGAATGGACTGCCACACCTTTCTTTCCTGACATATTTCTCTCGCTTCCTCAACATTCATACATCGTGTCATGCACGCGCGTCGATTTCTCTGACTCCTCACATGGCCGACATTCAATATTTGATTTATTTGATCGTGCCACGTTTTCCTCGGTCTTCCTCTATTTCTGGTACCATTTACATCATTAACATATAATTTTTTTACCATTCTTTCTTCATTCATTCTTTCCATATGTCCAAACCATCTTAATGATCCTTTCATTATTTTATTCATGACACCATCATTCGCACCGCATTCACTTCTTATATTTTCATTCGACACTCTATCATACACAGAATATCCACACATTCGTCTAAGAGATCTCATTTCTACTGCATTTATTCTACTTTCATCCTTCCTTTGCCAGTTCCATGCTTCGCTTCCATACATAAGGGTCGTATGGAAGCGAAATGGTCGTATGGTAAAACATAAAAGCACAATTTTTTTTTAGTTCGTAAGCTAGATCATTATGGCTCATCCCCAGGTAGTTTTGGAAACATGGTGTTCTATGGATCTGTCACTTGACACATCACTTTCACTATTTGAACGCTCCAAAACATTGTTCGAAGGCTTAACATCACTAGAATCACTAGTATGTTCATCAACTTCTTTGTTTTTTTTCATTTTTTTCCATACATAGGTAAAATAATATATTGTGTATATACTTTGTTTCACTCATACGCGCAGTATGTATTTTATTTCACTCATACGTACCGTAGGTGAGACGCCCGCAAAATCGCATACGTCCACATGTTTTGTTTCATGTTTTCAATGGGCTTCATATTAGGTCTGCAAAATGTTAAAGGGTCCTTGTCGCACTTACATGTATGTATTTTTGGCTTGTCATCATATAGCTAGGTGCATACATACCAGAAGTTATCTCCAATTTTTTGTATGGATTTGAAACCGGGCATTATCAATCTGAAGTATGTTACTATTCGATGTGTAACGAACTTCATTTCTATTGTCAGAATGTTATCTGTCATTTACATAATGTGCAGAAATGTTATGAAAAGAAAGATTATACAATTTCATTACGAATATTTATTTATAATTCCTTGGCTTGCCTTACTGGTCGACCCTAGGCACGCCACTGCGTGAGGAGAAATCGACACTTGGCATGACATGATGTATGAATGTTGAGGAAGCGAGAGAAATGTGTCAGGAAAGAAAATTGTGGCCGTCCATTCTTTCTGCCTACCCCTTCGGAGAGACGGCGTGTTGGTTGGTTAGTTAGTTGTTGAGATATTAAACCGGTTTGATTTGATAAGTATTCTGTACCACTTTTCAAAAATAAATCTTTAACCCATTGCACCACTAATAAAGATTACATAATTTGTTCATACAACACACTATTTAATTTTGACTCTTTTTTTATTACAATAACATTAAGACTAAATTACACATAAAATAAAAATGGTAAAACATAAAAGCACAATTTTTTTTTAGTTCGTAAGCTAGATCATTATGGCTCATCCCCAGGTAGTTTTGGAAACATGGTGTTCTATGGATCTGTCACTTGACACATCACTTTCACTATTTGAACGCTCCAAAACATTGTTCGAAGGCGTAACATCACTAGAATCACTAGTATGTTCATCAACTTCATTCCCACTGCCACTTTCCAAAAGGATTCGCTGTATTTCATCCTCATTTGATGAAATATTACAAGCGCGGCGAGTTTGTTTACGAGTGCATTAGGCCATTTTGGAGGTATTGACAGATGTTAAAATATCGTAATATTTTGTAATAAATAAGGTGAAATAAATTGTGATTATTACATTTTATTATGAAATAAGTAACCGAAATATATTTATTTATGCCATTTTTATGAGTAAAGTTATTGTCATTCAGTTTTAATATAAAAAAAATCACTTCAAAGACAATGTTGCAATGGGTTAATACTGACAATTTGACGGCTACTTGAAATGCATCGGATCCAAACGTGTCACCCTGTATTAATAAGCTGTTTGTTTTCAGGGTTGTGTTCCCATGAGGCGGGCATCAAGCCCCGCAATCACCCCGGCTTCTCGTACATGACCCGCAAGCCCGACCCCTGTATCTTCATGTACATGATCACGGCGCACCAGGTGCCCCCGTGGCAGATGCGCGCCGTGCACGCGGTCCTGGCGGGCCCCGGGGGCCGCGCGGAGGCCTGCGGGGCCCTTAAGGCCCTGCCGCCCGCGCCCCCCTCCATGCTCTCCGCCATACTGGAGAGGAAGAAGAAGAAAAGGGTGCGCCCCAACGGGTGCTCCTAGAGGTTTATTTCAACCCTCGCAGACCCTGAATTATGGGGGTCAGAATTCACACAGGGGTCATTCTTATTTCAAATCAATTATAGTTTTCAAATTTGGAATAGCTTTAGACATTTTATTATCACATTTTAACACTGATAAAAAGTTGGTTATCTTTTTTTTTTCGTGGGCTCAATAGCGAAATAACGTAACTCAAAAGTTGATGATTTTCAGTTATTTACATCTATAGATTGCTCATCTATGGGCGAATTGCTCATCGATTGGTGAATTGCTCATCAAAGGGTTAATTGGTCATAGAAGGGTAAATTGCTCGTAGAAGTGCGAATTGCTCACCGAAGGGTGAATTGCTCATCAAAGGGTAAATTGCTCGTAGAAGTGCAATTTGCTCATCAAAGAGTGAATTACTCGTAGAAGTTTGAAAAGCTCATCAAAAGGCGAATTGCTCATCAAAGGGCAAATTGCTCCTAGAAGTGTGAATTGTTCATAGAAGGGCGAATTGCTCACCGAAGGGTAAATTGCTCATTGTTGGGCAAATTGCTTTTCAAAGGAAAAATTTCTCATAGAAGTGCGAATTGTTCATTGAAGGCAAAATTTTTCATCGTTGGGCAAATTGCTCATCAAAGGACGAATTGATTTTCAAAGGGCGAATTGCTCATCGAAGGGCGAATAGCTCATCTAATTATCTAGCATTTTCATTAATTAGATTAGTACAAAAATACTTAAAGTAGATATCCGAAGTCTTTATCTTAGAGTTTCATCCAAAGCTAATCTCCTATCAACAAATATAATTCACTTCTCTAGTTTAAGACATCATAAATCGAATTTTCTCAGAATGTATTATTTTGAGTTATTCATTTATAGTATTGAGCCCACTATATGTGAGTGACATGTTTCGCCTTGCTAGAGCGTTATCAAATGACCTTTGATAATACTCTAGCTAGGTGATGCATGTTAATTCCGCATATTAACTGATTTTTTTCATTTTAATTGAAACACCGATTTAGCCGCTTTTGAGTCCATTGTTCTCGACACGTTTCAAAGGTTGTATACCTTCATCATCGAGAGAACGATCTTAAATATGAATTATCATTTATTTCACGTATACATATAATAGATTTATAAACAATTTCCAATATTGAAAATATAAATAACAATAAAACCAATCCAAAAAAGCTAGAATGGCAGTGCACAATGGTGTTCTTCTACCGACCCTTATGTATGGAAGTGAAGCGTGGAACTGGCAAAAGAAGGATGAAAGTAGAATAAATGCAGTAGAAAATGATAGAGTGTCGAATGAAAATATAAGAAGTGAATGCGGTGCGAATGATGCTGTCATGAACAAAATAATGAAAGGATCATTAAGATGGTTCGGACATATGGAAAGAATGAATGAAGAAAGAATGGTAAAAAAATTATATGTTAACGATGTAAATGGAACCAGAAATAGAGGAAGACCGAGGAAAACGTGGCACGATCAAATAAATCGAATCGATTGAATGTCGGCCATGTGAGGAGTCAGAGAAATCGACGCGCGTGCATGACACGATGTTTGAATGTAGTGGAAGCGAGAGAAGTATGTCTGGAAAGAAAAGTGTGGCAGAGACGGCGTGATGGTTAGTTATTTAGTTAAATAACAATAAATATGCCTGAGATATGAGTTCCTCAGTGGGGACCCTCTTTTTAAAATGCTTGTTGACGGTGTACATGATTTTTCCATCCAGTATTGTCTGAAAATATAAATATATATATAACTGATTCAGAAGGGTAATAGCTAAGACGTGACGTTGAATTTTTTCGATTGGGTTCCGTATTCAAAACTTCATTTTTTAAACTCAAAATTTGATGGAAATACGACTCTTTTTTTCAAACTCATGGAAAGTGTAACCCCTTCTTCGTCAGCTTGTCTCCATCCACTGCTGGACGTAAGCCTCTCCATCCCCACGCCATGTCTCTCGGTCTCTCGCCAGTGTTCTCCAGGCCCTTCCCGCCGTCCGCACAATATCATCGCTCCACCTGGTTGGCTGTCTCCCGACACTTCTCTGGCCCAACCTTGGCCTCCATCCAGTAACACTCTGGCTCCATCTTCCATCATCTCGTCGACACACATGTCCAGCCTACTGCCACTTCATCCTCGCAATGCGTATCCCTGCATCGGTGATTCTGGTGCGTCGAAGTCAATATTATATAAAGCACACCTTAAATTAGTAAAAAAAAAAACATTCAAATTATATAAAACACAATAGGACAAATATATAACAAACTAAATTTTAAAACAGGAAGAAAATAGTGTATGAGGGAGGCGGGAAAATGTTAAGTAAGAATGAATAAATTTGGATTTCCTTCTTGAGATGTGTTCATCTGCCGGTTCTTGGGATACTTGACTGTGCCAAAACGCTGTCCTAGCACAAACATTGACGACCGAGCCTTCGCGGTAGCCGGCCCTTCAGCCTGGAACAATCTTCCAGCAGACCTAAAGTGCATTAAGAATCAGAGTTTAGATCGAGACTCAAAACGCACTTTTTCAAATTTTCCTTTCTTGATAAGAAGGGTTGATTGACTGCGTTGGGTGCAGTCCTCGTTCTAAATATGTTAATTTTTAACCAGTTCATAAAACGGAGCATTTTCTACAGCGCCCTTGAGATGAGTAATTCATAAAAACGGCGCTCTATAAATTATCCAATTTATTATATATTATTCTAATCTCCACGTTGGGTATATGGTCTCTGAGCGAAATACCCAACATGGATCTTTCCATGGCCCGTTGTACAACTTTGATTTTGTGCATTGCTTCTTTAGTAAATGTCTATGTCTCGCATCCATAGGTTATACAGTAAAAGTCCGTTAATTCAAATGATATTTCGTAATTCTAAATTTTCATAATTTGCTCTGTCCAAAAATGGACTTTTCATAGTAAATTCTACCGTTAAATCGAAATATCGCGTATTTCGTACTGATTTCTAATAATTCAAACGAGACGTCAATATAAAGTGAAATATCACATGAGAAAGAATTAAATTCGAGCACTTACATACATTAGTGCAAGCGGAATATCTATATATTACGTAATTCTCTTGAAAATATCACGCGGTAAAAAAGTGCAAAGCGATTAAATGAGAACACTAAGTAAAAATGATATCTTTATACATATGCATTCTTGTAGCCATAATTTCTTTTCTACAATTTAGCAATATTTCTTTCACAAAGTTTTCGGAGAAATTCCAAAGCTAGACACAGTTTTTTTTTTGTTGAGACATTACTTCAGAATGGAATATAAAAACGAAGAAAATAATTAATTTAAACAACAACATTTTGAATGTATACAAATTCTTGTAGACAAATATTGGATTTCACCCATTGCGGATAAATCCCGTCTCCCACTCGCGGTATCGTCTTTACGGAATTCATAATGTAAACAGTGACGTAAATGCACTTTATTACCGACATTTTGAAAAAATACAAGGACTCTTCATTGTGCTCTGGCCAGCTCTGGAAAGCATCATTTATACTATGGAATCATTTAAAAAAAGATACCATTCATCATAACTTTTGCATCAACCCAATATATAGAATGAACATATATTTTGTTTCTTATATTAAGATATCTTTTTCTATTCATATATCTTTAAATGTGATTATGAACTATGTACCTTTTTTATATTTTTATTAATACATAATTTTTTTTCTATGCAACAATGACACGAAAATACGCGTGCCATTAATTATGAACATGCCAGATGTTTACAATTTCCGTATTATTGAGCGATGTGGCACGCGTCTAGTTGCAAACATCTTAGATTTAAACTCAACAATCAAATAATACAGAACAATGTGGCACGCTTCCGGTAGCACAGCCCTCCGGATCAAATCAAACCCTTGCGTGCTAGCACGTGTTGGACACGTTAGTTTATTGTATTTAATATTACCGAGCGATGTGGTTGTGTCATATAGCACAGCTCTCTGGATCAAATCCAACTTATTATTAATAAATAAAAAATGTACACGTTAATTCTTTAGTTTTAATACTGTAGATATATATCATATATTTTTTGGAATTTCTTTATAAGTTCTACTTAATTTATTTTTATTTTTACTTAGTAAAGTTATATATGTGGACGTAATATTGATTATTCATTTAAGTCTGAGACAATGTAACGCCCTCCTAATCTATCCTGACTTTTTAAGTTATTATGGCTCTCAGTCACAAGGGATTTAAGTCATTTTGGCTCTCAGCCACAAGGGATTTTAGATATTTTGGCTCTCTGTAACTCAAGTATTTAAGACATTTTGGTACTCAGTAAACAAGGATACGAGTCATTTTGGCTCTCAGTCACAAGGGATTTAAGATATTTTGGCTCTCAGTAAACAAAGGATTTTAGAAATTATGGTTCGCAGTAACTAAAGGATTTAAGTCATTATGGCATTTAAGTCATTTTGGCTCTCGGTAGATAAAGGATTTAAGCTATTTTGGTTCTCTTAAACAAAGGATTTAAGTCATTTTGGCTCTCAGTAATCAAAGAATTTAAGTAATTTTGGCTCTCAGTAAACAAAGGATTTAATATACTTTGGCTCTCGGTAAATAAAGTATTTAACATACTTTGGCTCTCAGTAAACAAAGTATTTAATATACTGTGGCTCTCAGTAAACAAAGGATTTAATATACTTTGGCTCTCAGTAAATAAAGTATTTGATATACTTTGGCTCTCGGTAAACAAAGGATTTAATATACTTTGGCTCTCAGTAAACAAAGGATTTAATATACTTTGGCTCTCAGTAAACAAAGGATTTAATATACTTTGGCTCTAAGTAAACAAAGTATTTAATATACTTTGGCTCTCGGTAAACAAAGAATTAATATACTTTGGCTCTCAATAAACAAAGTATTTAATATACTTAGCTCTCGGTAAACAAAGGATTTAATATACTTTGGCTCTCAGTAAACAAAGTATTTAATATACTTTGGCTCTCAGTAAACAGAGGATTTAATATGCTTTGGCTCTCAGTAAACAAAGTATTTAAGCCATTTTGACTCTTAGTATACAAAGTATTTAAGCCATTTTGGCTCTCAGTAAACAAAGGATTTAAGCTATTTTGGCATTCAGTCACAAAATATTTAATACGTATTTTATTCTGTTAAAAGCGGACCCGGCGAACTTCGTACCGCCTCAGAATCAATAAATGTTGTGTTAACTTTTTAGTTGAATTAAATTCAGTTATTTATTAAGTTAAATTGAATACTCGAAATGAATTAAATTCAATAAATGTGCAAAAATCAAAATGAAAAGTATTTTAATCACGTTGATATGAATGTAATTCACACGGCAACAAGGGATTTGCTTTATTGAAGCGAATCGAAATGATTCGCAAAGCATTGTTGCTGTTCTTTCTGTTAAACTATTATATTTGCTGGATGGGATGCACTCCGGTTGATTTTTTCCGATGTTTTAATAGTTATTCTGCTATTCAAGACGGAGACAAATCAAACAAATCAAAGATCATCAAAATCAGTCCAGCCGTTAAGTTGAGTAACTAACACGACTTTGTTTTATATATAAAGATAAAAATATTCAGATTTGATTGGCCCTTATAAAATTCTTTTGCAATTTATTTTATCTTTTGGTCAATAAGGTTTTTTTTAATTTTAAATACTGTTTAGAAATGCCTCCTTACATAATTAACTTCAGTTAGCGTAGCTCAATTTCAAAATATACAGATGATTCTAACGGTATGCGTCCAAGTATGAGTTATCCATAACATTATTTGTCACCATGACAACGTGTAGAAATACTCTTCCTAGATAGCGCTATGAGATTAGGGTGGTCGCATGTTTAGTTACATAATTATGTGAACGTGTTCGGTTTAGATTACTGTTACTCTTTTGTTGTGTTTCTACACGCATTTCAAAATAATCTTGGAAAATGCGGTTATATGTGTGTTTAATTCATATTTTTTTTAAATATTCTCTTGATTTTCCACTTCTGGATATAGGCCTCTTCCAACGTTTCACTCTCCAGCACACAATCAGAAAGAAAACCAAGGTGTCTGAGGATAGGCGGGCTGAAGTGGCGATGGGCTGGATATTATTGGAGTGGAGTGGAGATCATAGAATAGACCCGTCCACCTGTCCGTTCTTCTTCAGCCTGTTGTGACCGTTCACTCCTGGACCTTGGCCTTCTCTCGTATATTTCACTCCCTCTTATCTTGAGTGTTCCGCATCCAGGCACTTCCCAAACTCTTCTGGATTGCACCCAATTATACTAATGAGGTTAAAGTGCTTTTGATCCTCATTGCACTTGATTATCCTGATGGGGTTTAAGAGTTCTGGATCCTCGTTCCACTTGATTATCATGACAACGGTAAAGTGCTTTTGATCCTCGTTGCATTGAAGTATCTTGATGAGACTAAAGAGTTTTATAACCTCGTTGCACCTAATTATCCTAATGAGGTTAAAGTGCTTTTTATCCTCGTTTCACCTGATTATCCTGACAGGGTTTAAGAATTCTGGATCCTCATTGCACTTGATTATCACAACAAAGTTAATGTGCTTTTGATCCTCGTTGCACCCAATTATCCTAATGAGGTTAAAGTGTGTTTTAACCTCGTTGCACCCAATTATCATAATGAGGTTAAACAGCTTTTGATCCTCATTGCACCTGATTATCATGACAAAGTTAAAGTACTTTTGATCCCCGTTGCACCCAATTATCCTAATGAGGTTAAAGTGCTTCTTATCCTCGTTACACCTGATTATCCCGATGAGGTTAAACAGCTTTTGATCCTCATTGCACCTGATTATCATGACAAAGTTCATGTTCTTTTGATCCTCGTTGCACCCAATTATCCTAATGAGGTTAAAGTGCTTTTTATCCTCGTTACACCTGATTATCCCGATGAGGTTAAACAGCTTTTGATCCTCATTACACCTGATTCATCCAGCCCATAGAATATAAGTAACAAAATAAAATATTCTTATGATCATATCGAATTGAATGTTTTTATTTTATTTTATTATTTTGCTTATATTTCAGATTTTAAATCAATCGTAAACTACTCTCTATAGGGTCAGTAGTTATTTTTAGAAACGTATATTATCACGTTAAAAGAGATTTAGGTGTACTTAACACAATTTTGCATTGTGTATCCCAAGGATAATAACGTAATATTGATTTTTTTTATGGGTAAGTGGTATTTTAACATGTCCTGCCAAATACCATCAATCCATTTAACGGTTAATAATACCCCATACGTAGAGTGTTAAGAATTAAAAAAATCTTTTATAAAGATACTCGTATTTAAGTTTTGGAACCGTATTGTTTATTTTGTAGTTTTGGAACTGTAGTATTTTTAAGTTTTGAAACGGTAGATACTTAATCGTAGGTTTTTGTAATCCACTGTAATTTCGCCTTTGATATATAGTGAGTCTTAATGAACAATTTCATTGTAAATTTATATAAATATATATATTTTAAAGTATATTAAAACATGTATATGGTTTCAGATCAGTATATTTTAGAAAGTGTTTAATTGATTTGTTCAAAATGCCAGAGAAATGCTACAATTTGTAATTAATTTTAAAAACACATAACCTTGTATACTTAAAATGAATGAAAACGTCTGTTTTCTAGAAGTTTTATTGTATTTTACAGGAATGACATCCTTCCTATAGCCATACAACTCTTGAAGAGTTTTAGCCTCCTTGATGATTTTCCGCCAAGCTCTTCGATCCTGCGCCTTTTGCTCCAAGCAGTGCCCAAACGTAGCCAGATCAGCCAGAACATTGTCAATTAGGCGCTGTCTAGGCCTTCCTAGAGGTCTTACTCTAGTCGGTCTAGACGTGTACAGGGTCTTGATTGCTCTGGTCTCGACTAGCTAGCTTCCCCTTGCTAAGACAATATAAAAATCTGTCTTATCACGGCAAAACATGTCATTACCATAAAATATAATCTTCTTCTTGTTCTGTCACACCTCCGTGGTGCATAGGTCCTCAATGAGTAGGACTCTATGGCATGCCTGATGCCTAACTTCATCCCAAGTGAGACTTGCTGCTTTAACCGAGGTTATAGCAGCAAGTAAGGACGAGTCCTGCAGGGCCTCTCTCCAGATGGCTCTAGGTCTGCCGCACTTCCTCTTTTCCTCCATAGGGGACCAGTTTAGTGCGTCCTGAGCGATGCAGGCTGGGTTCCGTCTCAGGGTGTGACCGATCCATAGTCATTTGCGTCTAGCAACTTGTTCTCTGATAAAATATAATATTGACGTAAAATAAGCCCTATGCACCAAAAAATAAAATAAACAGTTTTGTTCTATTTGTCACCGTTCCTTATATATTAGAAGAAGAAAAATGCATGACGCGGGATTTGAACCGGAGACCAGGCGGCCAGCAGAATAAAGAAGGCAAGATATCCGCTCAGCCACCTAGCTGCTAAAACTAGTCATGAGATTTCTAATATATAAGCAACGGTGAAAAGTTTTTATAGAAATTGGCTGACTATTGCGCTTTCTTATTTTGACTGTGGACGACTCTTAGAAGTTGCTACCATCCTACAAAATCTTACCCCTAAATCAATTTCCTATGTTGTGCCCTCCCCTTGTTAGTGCTTATTTTATTTCAACCATTCATTTGTTTCTATAGTCGATTAATTTTATAAATAAATAAAATATTTTTATTAAATTAATTCATATTTTGTGGTGTTATGGTGTAAAGGTTTATTCAATTAAATAATATTGATAAATTGTTTATGTCTTCTACTGAATCAACTCTGATACTGCTTTTACGTACCGCTGAGAATTTTCTAAATTTTGTCTCCGTATTGTTACATTCTTAACATAAAAAAATTGTTTAAAATTTATATATATATATAGACTATATGCATATTAAATTTATATATGTTTTTAAGTACGACATTAGACCTAGGGAATTGTGCTGTCCAAAATATTATTTTGGCTATATGAAGAGTATATTTCTACTTTATGTATTTTAAGTAATTATCGTTCTATAGGCAAATACTTATATTTAAAAAAAAATGTAAAACATTTTTAAAATTCGTTTGTTGAACTATTTAGATATTAAATTGTTTTAAGCTTGTGGGTCGACGGACAACGCTGTATATGAGTTAAATAATGGCAGAATATCATTTGCATTAGAAATTCTTTTGATTTTCAGAAATTCTGAAAAATGGCGTATTTTTCATAAATGAGGCGTAGTTTTTCATAAATGTGGCGTAGTATACACTAAAATGGCGTAGCTTTTTTCTACGCCATTTTTAATAATTATACAAAATGGCGTATTTATGTATGGAAGCGAAGCATTGAACTGGCAAAAGAAGGATGAAAGTAGAATAAATGCAGTAGAAATGAGATATTTTTAGACGAATATGTATGATAGAGTGTCGAATGAAAGCGCTGTGAACAAAATAATGAAAGGAACATTAAGATGGTTTGGACTCATGGAAAGAATGAATGGTAAAAAAATATATACGTTAACGGTGTAAATAGAACTAGCAAAAGAGGAAGACCGGGGAAAACGTGGCACCATCTAATAAATCAAATATCGAATGTCGGCCATTTGCGGAGTCGGTGTGTGCACGACACGATGTGTGAATGTTGAGGAATCGAAGAAATATGCCAAAAAAGAAAAGTGTGGCAGTCCATTCTTTCTGCCTACCCCTTCAGAGAGATGGCGTGATGGTTAGTTAGTTACTTATTTACGAACGCCATTTCAAGTGATCATTATGCACAATTACATATTTAAAACGTTGTGTGCCCTAAAATGGCGTAGATTATTATACCTACACCAAAATGGCATCGTTTTATTTTTTTTAATCTGCCCGTTAAACTTATATTCAACGTTGTCTCGTTAATGGCGACTATTTCCAAAATGGCATATTTTTTTGTATTAATTAAATTGTAAATATTTATCATATACGATACGTAATTTCGTAGTCTAATGAAAAATTCTATTAACATATTTTTTAAAAGTAGCTAGGTTTACTAAAAAGTGCTTTTATCGCCCTTATTAATACCGCTGTTGGATATTTTGCTGCGTTGCCATCTTCATTAGTTTATTTATTTTTATTATAAAATTTTGTGTTTAACATATCTTTGACAACCTTAGTGGCGGAGTGGTTATTGCTTTAACTGCCCACCCGAAGGTCCCGTATCCTGGCGATTTCAGTGTGATTGTCACACTGTCTTTGGTCTGGTGTAGAATTCACGTGACAATAAAATGGCGATAGATTAGCAACCTATCACACGTCACGAGAATCAATATGATAGCTATACCCTTTATATGGATTTGGCTCGTGCTTTAACCCTTACCACTCCTATATGTACGCTACAACTCAGTTGTTGGCTGGCCGGCCGACAAGATAAGACTTGCGTGCGCGGTGTATTTTCGCACGCAAAACTTGACTTTTTTTGTGATTATTAATTTAATTTTTAATAAGATTTTGACTGTTTTCCGTTTTTATTTTACTATAAAATAATCCTTGCAAATTCACATAACCTAAAATGGCGGAAACTTGGCGTGATACGTCATGCAGAGGAGCGATTAGAGTACAAGCCCCACTTCATTGCGAAACTGGACAAAGGTTCTAAAGACTGTACTGTGTGCAGTAACAGAAAGATTCCAGGGGGAAGATGGGGAACAGTGTGGTTTTGTGAGACCTGTTCCAGAAAACCTGGTCTGCATCCTGGAGATTGTTTTAAAAAGTCCCATACTATGCAAAATTATAAATAGTCCATAATGTTTTTTTGTAAATTGTTTTTTATTTGAAGAATAAATCATTACAAATGATTTTTAACGACTACCTATCAATACAAATATTTGGACATTATTTAAATTAGAGTTGGCTGACAAACAATATAAAAAAATAATGGAGTGGTAAGGGTTAATTCAACCAATATTATTTGTTTTATATTTTTGGTTCGTTGTATTGGCAACATTGCAGGATGCACAACAGCTACTTAATATTTGTATCGCTCCAACGTTGTTAATGATGTATTACGATAGATTGTTTGGGAACCAAATCGTTTTCGTGTGCTAACTGCTAACCACAGAGTAAAGCAGATGAGATATGGAGGATATAACACAGAACACATCTAATATGTATACTTCTATCACTCTTTTTGTCCTGTCACACCTACGTGGTGCATAGGGCCTCAAGGAACCTTCTCCACGCGAGTCCATCGTATGTCTGATGCCTAACATCATCCCAAGTGACTGCTACTTTAACCTCGTCCTGCAAGGCTCTTCTCCAGGTGGCTCTAGGTCTGCCTCGCTTCCTCTTTCCCCCGATAGGGGACCAGTCTAGTGCGCCCTGAGCGATGCAGGCTGGGTTCCGTCTCATAGTGTGGCCGATCCACTGCCATTTGCATCTACCCACTTGGTCTCTAATTGGCTTTTCGCCTGCCATGGTCCAGAGAACCGCATTTGACACTTTGTGCGGCCAATAGATCTTGAATATTGAGCAGACTTCTCTCACTAATAAAAGATGGCCAAAAGTATACTGAATTTTTCAACTGTCTGGTGTAGAATTCACATGACAATAAAATGGCGATAGATTAGCTACCTATCACATGTCACAAGAGCCAATATGATAGCCATACCCTTTACATCGATTTGGCTCGCGCTGTAATGATGTAAAGAGCGATTCAGCAAAATAATAACAATAATAATAATCAATTATTAAAAATCCGGATGCATCGCTCAGGGTGCACTAGACTGGTCCCCTATGGGGGAAAGAGAAAGCGAGGCAGACCTAGAGCCACCTGGAGAAGAACCCTGCAGGACGAGGTTAAGGCGGCAGGCCTCACTTGGGATGATGTTAGGCATCAGGCATGCGATAGAGTCGGGTGGAGAAGGTTTCTTGAGGCCCTATGCACCACGGAGGTGTGACAGGACAAAAAGAAGAAGAAGAAAACAATGATACCAATGAGAAGATACTGTGAAATTTTCAGCGAAATCAGGCCAGTAGTTTTTGAGTTTATGTGGCACGCACATACAGACATTGCCTTTTATTTATATAGATGCAGTTTTATTTCCGTAGACAATGGAAATGTATTTTTAAAGAATCTATAAACTTCTTTTCAACTCTCTTTACTCTGTGGTATACCAATTAAGACTGGGAAGTGTTATGTAGAATGTATACTGAATGATGTATCTCTTACCTCTCACGGTTTAGCAGCATTTTTTATATATATGTTTCATGAACACCATAGTTTTTAAAAATCATTTCTTGTAAGTGGAAAAAGCAGTTAGTTTACAGTTTTAATCCAATCAAGGATATTTTTGGAGCAAGTTTTGCATTACGTCCTTCTTGAGATATAAGGTTCCCACCACCACCCGAGACTGTTATAGGACGCAGCGACGCCCTTCCGTCAGTCTCGCTGCACTATCTAGGCCTGTTCCTTGTCCATCCGGGACTTACGTTAATTTAATTTAACCTTTTCTTGTCATCAATCAAAAGGGTGACAGACCACATTTAATCTATTCTTTTAACCTTATATATCTCCCGCGCGGCCTCACATCTCTTTATTATTAAATAAAATCAGAAGCCAATATTATATAAAGCACACCTTAAATTAGTAAAAAACACATTAAAATTATATAAAACACACATTAATACACAACACACAATAGGACAAATATATTACAAACTAAATTTTAAAACAGGAAGAAGATAGTGTATGAGGGAGGCGGGAAAATGTTAAGTAAGAATGAATAAATTAGGATTTCCTTCTTGAGATGTGTTCATCTGCCAGTTCTTGGGATACTTGACAGTGCCAAAACGCTGTCCTAGCACAAACATTAGCGACTGAGCCTTCGCGGTAGCCGGCCCTTCAGCCTGGAACAATCTTCCAGCAGACCTAAAGTGCATTAAGAATCAGAGCACATTTTCAAATTATCCTTTCCTGATTTGAAGGGTTGATTGACTGCGTTGGGTGCAGCCCTCATTCTAAATATGTTTATTTTTAACTAGTTCATAAAACGGAGCATTTTCTACAGCGCCTTTGAGATGAGTAATTCATAAAAATGGCGCTTTATAAATTATCCAATTTATTATTATTTATTAGCTCAAGAACGAGCAAAAATGTTAAACTTTGCTGCAAAAAAACCCTTACGATCAAAACTTAAATAAATAAAGGTTAGGTTATATTTATTTTGTAAGCTATTTAACATAGTTTGATTTTTGTTCTAGCTATTTAATGAAATAGCGAAATCGTGATATCCGAGATGTTGCTGCACCGTGGTTGGTAAAGGGAATGATGAACGGATGAAAGAGTGGAGTATAGGGGAACATGTTGAAAAGAAATGTATTTGATGCCTTTCTGCAAGAATATTTAAAAAATTATAATAAAGATTTTAAATCTGATTTGTGTTTTATTTATTTATTTTGGACCCTGAAAGGTAAGCATTAACATAACAACAAACCATCATGCAGTTTCTCTGAAGGAGTAGGCAGAGAGAATGGACCGACACACTTTTACAATTTTGTTCATAATACTTTATTTAAAACCTTTTTCGATGTATAATACATAAAATGAAGAATTGTATTGATCATCAGCCTTTAGTTGTATAGTGATCAAATCAGTAAATTTTTTCAAAAGACTTTACAAATATATTTATAGTTTAAGGCATCCATTTGAGAACAGGTAAAATACCAGTTGGTTCGACTTAAGAAAACAAAATGCTATCTTAATTCAAGAGTATTTTTGTCTTCTGAATGTACTTTCACTAATATACAAGATGACGACCTTCGTGGCAGAGTGGTAAGAGCTCTGGCTTCCATACCGGAGGTTCCGGGTTCGATTCCCGGCGATGGCAGTGTGATTGTCACACTTTGGTCTGGTGTAGAATTCACGTGACAATAAAATGGCGATAGATTGACTACCTATCACATGTCACGAGAATCAATATAATAGCTAAAAAAAATAAATTGTATACAGTAATTGGGTTTAAACAACCTGTTGTATACATAAAAAAAAAAAAAAAATGTCGATTTACGAGGTACAGCAAGCTGATTGCTCTTCCCATCAGCATAATCAAAAGTAACTAACCATCACGCCGTGTCTCCGAAGGGGTAGGCAGAAAGAATGGACTGCCACACTTTTCTTTCCTGACATATTTCTCTCGCTTCCTCAACATTCATACATCATGTCATGCACGCGCGTTGATTTCTTTGACTCCTCACATGGCTGACATTCAATATTTGATTTATTTGATCGTGCCACATTTTCCTCGGTCTTCCTCTATTTCTGGTTCCATTTACATTGTTAACATATATATTTTTTACCATTCTTTCTTCATTCATTCTTTCCATATGTCCAAACCATCTTAATGATCCTGTCATTATTTTGTTCATAGCAAAAGGATGTTGATAATAACGGCTGGCTGATAGAACAAATGGTGGTTGAGTTCTCAAAATATCAACTTGTTATTCTAAAGAAATGGGTTATAAGGAACCCATCAAAGCTGCAGAGAGTTAGTCCCCAACATCCCCAAAAGAAATGCCGTCGGATAGAGCCACGGATAGCTACCATACTCCCTCATGTAGAGATACTTCAGAAATTTGATCTAAACACTCTCCACTATGCGGCGATATCTCACCTCGTATGGACATTATATATTTATGTAAGGTTATATAATTTCTACTGACTTGTGACTTTTGAATTATACAGAAGACTAGGAATAAATTTTAGTTTAAAATATTTCATGTTCTTAAAGGAAAAACTTGTTAAAATTGTAGGAATGTCTACGTTATTTATTTTCAACCTAGAGATTACAGTATTTGTAGAATAAAATAAATATAAACTATTTTAATAAACTTAGACATGTTTCGGAGGATACCTCCATCTTCAGGTGTAAAAATATAATAAATACTAAACTTTTAAATAATTCAAATTTAAAAATTAACCTGGGCTATTTGTTATAAGTAGGTACTAACAATTATTTTTTAACAGTAAGAACTAATAAATAATATTAAATTATATTAATACATGATGATAATATAAAAAAAATATCTAAATTGTAATTTAGAAAAAACATACATTTGAAAAGACATAATTAATTTGCATTTGATTGGGAATGGGAGCTTGGGAGATTAGACAAAGTTTTTCAATTTCCTAAGTATATTACTACGGAATTTCACAGTGTTAATGCCTTAGCGCTCAGTAAGTTATTTAAATAAACTTACATTTATTTACCTAAAAATAACTTAAAACACAAATCCAAAAATAAAATTTCGTTTAAAACCCTTTTGAAATATTATAAGAACGAATTTGTTAAATAGTGTTGGTAAAATTCGATAGATGACACTAACTAAAGCGGTAAACATTCGAATTTCAGGTGACTTTCTTACCAATATGTCAAACGATTGAAAATGTATTATTTTACTTTTAATGAATAAAACATTACGTGTAATTTTGTAGAATTACAAAGAACTTCATAATTATTGTTTTTAAAATTGCCACTATCTCAAATGCTTATTACACTGAGTTTGATTAAATATATAAATATAACAGTTTTACATCGTTATCCCGTAGATGAAGTTATAATATTTTTGAAACACGTCAAGAAAATAAACCCAAAAACAGAAAAATAGGGTTTTAATTTATTAATAATAAAAAAACAGAATTGTGCAATTCCTATGTGCTATTTTTGGTTTGGGTAAAAAATCTGTTTTTTTTTAGTAACCTTTTAGATGTTGTTTATTTATTTAACTAGGGCAAGGGTCTCCAAACTTTCCAGCCTTAGGGTCATACTGATTACTCCAGTAAGTTCCAAGAGCCTAAACCGTTTTAATCCTGAAGACTGTCTTCGCCTCCAGTCGGACTTCGATAATATTATCCACTGGAGTCACAGTAATCAAATGCAATTCAATGTCTCTAAATGCGTTATGCTTTCTTTTACTAGAGCATTGAGAACTGTGTATCATAGATACACAATGAACAACCAGCAACTAGCACATGTATCTACGATGAGAGATCTTGGGATCATCTATGAGAGTAGGCTGACTTTTCGTGCACATATCGAGAGGATTTGTGGCACTGCACTGAGGATGTTGGGCTTCATCGTCCGGACCAGCAGAGTTTTCAGTGATCCCAATGTGCTCAGAGTCCTATACAATGCATTGGTTCGGAGCAGACTCGAAAGTGGTTCTGTGATATGGAGTCCTCACGAAGTGAGATATTCCGTTATGCTGGAGAATGTTGAACCATCTCTCATGCGTTTCTGGTAGTAGGTATACTATACACAATATATTATTTTACCTGTTCTCAATAGATGCCTTAAACATAAATTTTGTAATGTCTATTGATGATATAAACTGATTTGATTGATTGATTGATTAATTTTCTTGTTTTTTTATTTTATTTGTTTATATGCTAAAATGTTTATAATGTTAGTTGGATTCTTTTTAATTATTAAGTTACTATGCTTAAGTTAAATTTTCCTCGTACTACCTACACTTGTCATTTAGCGTCATACAGAAGTAATTCAGATCCAATTCCAATCTTGTAACACGTCTTGAATAAAGTTCTCATCTTAAAAAATAATCCTGTTGGAAGTTATTCCATCCTAAAAAATCACCAAAGAATAGTTAATAAAATATATGTTAATGATGTAAATGGAATACGGAGTCGAGCAGACCGAGGAAAACATGGCATGACCAAATTAATCAAATTTTAAAGGTTGTTCATGTTAGAAGCCGGAAGAATCGACGTGCGTGTATGACTCGCTGTATGAATGTGAAGGAAGCTAGAGAGGTGTGCCAGGATAGAGTAGTGTGGCGCTCCATTCTCTCTGCCTATCCCTGCGGGGAGACGGCGTGATGGTTTGTGGTTGTTGTTTAAATATTAAACTCGTATGCGAGTATGTATCAAATAATTATTAACTAATTAACTAACTAACCATCACGCCATTTCCCCGGAGGGGTAAGCATAGAGGATGGATCGCCACAATGCTCTGTCCTGGCATACCTCTCGGGCATCCTCTACATTCATACATCGTGCCATGCACGCACGTCGATTATTCCGACTTCGAATGTAACAGCCTTTTAGTAATTGATTAATTTGGTCATGCCATGTTTTCCTCGGTCGTCCTCTGCTTCTTTTTCCACTCACGCTGCTTGTGTACAAGTTTTTAACCATTCTACTCTCATCCATTCGTTCCATATGTCCAAACCATCTCAGGGATCCTTTTTGATTGTTGGGGTTTTTGTTTTGTAAAACTCCATTATAATTATTATAATAATAAACGCGAATGTTTAATGGTTTTACTTGATTTAATTCATATAATTACTTATATAAATAGCAGTTACAAATTTTATTTCGCCTTGCGAGGGCATTTTCAAACTTTTAGAGTTTGAAAATACCCTCTCAAGGCGAAACAAATTTGTAACTGCTATTTATATAAGTAATTATATTAAACATTCGCGTTTTTTATTATCGTTGCCGATATCTAGGCAACCTGCAAGATGTAAACTGACTGTTGATGATATACCCGTGGAGCAGGTGATGAGTTTCAGGTATTTGGGAGTGGAGATCTGCAGCCAAAGTGACCTTTATACCGAAGTACGTGAACAAGTCAGTAAAGCCTCTGCCGTGTCAGGATGCCTGAAGAATCAAACAAGCACATGCGTATCGACAGCAAGATCAGAATCTACAAAACATGCGTGCGACCCATCATGACGTACGCTGTAGAGACGCGGGCTGACACTGTGCGAACCAAGGGACTACTAAGAACATCGGAGATGAAGGTCCTAAGATCAATCACTGGAATAACCCTCCGAGATCGTGTCAGCAACGTAGACATAAGAAAAACCTGCGAAATAGAGGATATCGTTCAGTGGAGTAGATCCAGAAGAAGATACTGGAGGGACCATGTAGCCCGAATGGATGGTGACAGACTTGCATATTCAGCCGCTTATGAAATCCCCTCCGGACACCGCCCACCTGGAAGACCGCCTAAGAGATGGAGGGACAGCTGGATCTCATCATCCGACGAGATATGATTTCTGTGTCACAGATCGTGAGATCTATCAAAAGAAGAAGAAGAAGTTTATTATTATAATAACAGGGATCCTTTTTTAATAATAATTATTATATTACGAAAAATGTATAACAAAGATGAAAACATGATAGAATAGGCTCTTTTCTACTTTTATCGTTGTTATTAATTACTATCTTTTCTTAATACCGTGCCGACGTCTAGATGTAATAATGTTTTAATGAAAGAGATCGAAATGTTGAATACATAATACTTATATAGCCGTTATTTTCGTGTGTATAAAATGTGAGGTGTGTGTGTGTGTGTATATTATTTATTACCAATACTGAGACGCCCACTCAACGTTTATATGGCGGGAGATTGGTATGGTCAATATCAGAGCCTTGGATCCGCCGCGCGAGGGGCGTCCTAAAAGATATTGGTATACTAATGATAATAATCAAATCCAATCAAATCAAATCAGTTTATTTCATCAGTAGACAATATAAAATTAAGGTTTAAGGCATCTATTGAGAACAGACAAAATAATATATTGTGTATAGTATACTAAAACTCATCTGCGGTGGTTCGACATTAGGAAGGCAAGATACTCTCCAAAACCAAGAGTATTTGTCTTCTGAATGTACTAACTAATCATCACGAGAGGATGGATCGCCACAATGCTCTGTCCTGGCATACCTCTCGGGCTTCCTCTACATTCATACATCGTACTATGCACACACGTCGATTATACCGACTTCGAATGTGGCCGCCTTTTAGTAATTGATTAGCAACAAACATGGCATGACCAAATGGTCATGCCATGTTTTCGTCGGTTGTCCTCGGCTTCTTTTTCCACTCACGCTGCTTGTGTACAACTTTTCATCCATTCCTTCCACATGTCCAAACCATCTTAGGGATCCTTTTTAATTTTATCCATGATGCAGTCATCTGCCTTACAATTCTTTCTTATTTCATCGTTCGGTATTCTATCATACAACGTTTTCTCGCACATTCTTCTTACTGATCTCATTTCTACGGCGTTTATCCTGCTTTCGTCCTTCTTTTGCCAGCTTCAAACTTCACTTCCATACATTACATTCTGAATGTACTTTCATTAGTATAAAAGACGTCGATCTCCGAGGAGACCGTGTTCAGCAGATTAATTGTTTTTCCCACCGGTGTTACCAATAAAACAATTTATGCGGTCTCTGTCGGAGATATCTTTCAGGAACAAAAAGCCGAACATCCACCGGCACCGCCGAGTTCTAAAAATATCCTCTGATTAATCTAAAGAAATGAAATGCCCATCTCTTCGAAGCTGCAGAGAATTGGTTCCAAGCATTCCCAAAAGAAATGCCGTGGGATAGATCCACGTAGAGATACCTCAGAATTTTTTTCTGAACCCTCTCCAGCATAACGGAATATCTCGCCTCGTAAGGACTCCATATCACAGGTCCACCTTCGAGCCTGCTCCGAACCAATGCCTTGTATAGGGCTCTGAGCACATAATCTCTGAAAACTTTTCTGGTACTTCTTCATAATAAATCAAATCAAATGAAATAAACATTTTTTTAAATATATACAAATACTTGTAGACAAATACTGGATTTTACACATTACGGGTTAATCATTAAGAATTAAGAATTAATGATTAACACGTGGTGTTCGTAAGAAGGGCGGAATGGGTCGGAAGTCCAATTTTCGACATCTTTATTAAGTAACTGGGTAAAATGGCAAAACGTACTGACTACAAATCAATTGACAGTCTGTAGAAACAATGTTGCCAGTTTAAAAACCAAACCTCTAAAAATACACCCTATACTTGCATTTGACACTCTATCATATACAGATTTACCACACATTCGTCTTAGTCTATATTTTTATTTATTTAATTGAAATAGTACACATGTACACAACACATGTTCTAATAAAAACAATTAGGCATTCAATTATAATAATAAGGTTACATTTTGTTTATATATTTATTTAATTCTATTCTAAAAAAATTTATGCTCTGCACGCTTTAAACATCCTCCGGTATATCTTCATAAATTTTAAATGCTTTATACATAAGGGAATTCTGAGATTTGTTTTTTTTTTTTCTAAATGGGAGCCTTAGTTTATTTTTCTTTCTTCTTTCATATTGATGTTCATGTTGGTTACTTTTTATCTTCCTTAAAAATTATTGGGAGGTGTGCCCATTAACAATTTTGTAAAATAGTAATAAAACGTTGTATGTATTTATTTTTTTAAATGGCGTAATTTTTAGTACTTTATAAAAAATACATTTTTAATTTATTTTTATTAAATATAACTAGATCGTTTGAATGTCCCTCTTGATAACGATTATTGTATGGTGTATGGTGTATGGTGTATGTATGGGGCAGAACAGATATTATGTTACAAAAAATGTTTTGGGTTATAGCTATGTTGTATGCGGGCCTCGAACATAATATCCCGTTTGTCGGTTACACGCATAACTCCAGCTTATTAATAAGTTCCTATTATTTTGTTAGATAAATACCAGCGGATGGTCCACTCGTGGAGACACAATTTTATAATCTGTTGCACGAAAAAAACAGACCCTTATTTCAAGACTTGTATTGTAAAGATAAGAAAGCAATTTTAAACTCTCACACAAGAACTGTACAGGGGAAGTTATTTAATTTATTAAATTGGTTTCTCGGAGAAGAAGCCGAGAAACTACGAGTGACCCAAAGAGACATGTAAAGAGCCATGTTAGGAATAAGCCTAAAGGTCTATTTACACTGGACAGTCATCAGCCGATACCGACACGTCACGATAAAAATAGCCTTGAATCTCACCGACATCTCAAATGCTACAATAAAATCGCCGTTGGGGGTTGCCAAAGAAAGCACACACCTACATAAAATTGACACTTAATAAAAATGATCAATATTTTCCAGGATGTGTTTCCTACAGTACCTATATTATATAATTCTTTTTTACAGAATACCATTTTTACTACCATTTTAATTCGCCGTGATGAACGCGATTGACTCGGAATTTAAATATGATATGAACGGAATCGGCATTAATTAAAAGTAACAAGACACCATCAAAACAAACAAATGATTATTTGCTCAACGCAAACGCGTGACGTGTCGGTATCGGCTGATGACCGTCCAGTGTAAATGGATCTCAAGAGACAGAGTCAGAAACGATACGGTGAGAGAAAAAACAAATTAAGGATAATAAGTCCAAGGTAATGATTTTTGAAAAAGAAGAAATCATGACAGTCTGCAACATTAGCGTGAATAGTGAAAATTTGGAGCAAGTAGATGAGTTCGTGTATTTGGGTAGTATGTTTACAGTGGAGAGGGATATTGAAAGAAGGGTTGGGGCAGGTTGCTGAAAATGAAAAAGAACTGCAAGAGGCTTTAACAACTATGCAAAGCATTCTTCAAAATAACTACAACATGAAGATAAATAAAGACAAAACAAAGCTGCTGACTGTAGGCCGAACGCAACATCAGATGAGAGTAGTGATGTCAGGAGTTCCACTAAAGAACACCAAGGAGTTTGTCTACCTCGGGAGCAAAATAACATGGGACGATCGGTCTAAGAGCGAGGTCGACAGCCGTATACATCAGGCTAGGCTTGCATTTAATAAAAGGTCGAAAAAAATAGAATTAAAAAACATAGACCTAAAACTGAGAATACTCTTCATCAAGACCTATGTATGGAGTATCTTGATGTACGGCTGCGAGACATGGTGCCTATCCGAAAGAGATAAGCGGAGACTAGAGGCTTTTGAGATGTGGTCCTATAGAAGACTATTAGGAATTTCCTGGAGAGACCACATCACAAATGTGGAGGTTCTCCAAATAATCGAAGGAGGAAGGCACCTGCTCAGGACCTTGTCCGAAAGGTGTGCAAGATGGATCGGCCATGTAATACGACAAGAAGGCCTCTTGCATGCCATAATGGAGGGTATGACCGAGGGGACAAACTCTAGGGGACGCCCACGCCGAGAGTACCTGGAGGACCTGTTGGTAGACGTGCGCAGCTCATTATATGCAGATTTCAAAAGAGCCGCACAATACAGGGAAGAATGGAAGAGAAGAATAGAGGAAATTGCTGCAAACAATCCCAGGACTGAAACCAGAGAAGAAGAGAAAGGTATGTCAGGACAGAGCTGTATGGTGGATCATCCGCTCTGCTTACCCTTCTGGAGAAACGGCGTGATGGTTAGATAGTTAGTTAGTTATTTTTATTCAAGGAACAATAAACAACACCGCTGTATTATGCCATCTTTGCTGGCCAAGTTAAAATTGAATTAACATCTCATGAATTAAGTTATGCGGGTAGGTAATATTTCAACATAAATGTCTATGTAAAACCTCCCATAATCTGTAGTCGGTCTACGTAGGTTCGTTGCCTACGCACATAATGTACCACGGGCATAGAAAGAACCCATAAAAATAACTCTATCTATGCCGTCACAAATCGAAATTCACCACGGCGATCGGCCATCTTGGATTCGTATAGAACAACTCGAAAATAAAACCAAATAATCGCGCCCAACCCGTGCGACAGAGAGGCGGCATCGGCATCCCCCTACGGTTTAATTAGTAAGAGAGGGACGCGGACACAGAGGCCCGCCGACCATAGAAAAAGCCATAATAATAGATTCTAATTTATATATTTTTTTGTGGTTCCAAAACGAATGAAACGCGGGAAAGTAGGTACCTATAAATAACATGTCGTCCAGAGGCGCAGCCCTTTTCAATTTTAGACCCCAGCAAAAGAAAGGAAGGGCATCAAATGTATTATATAATATCCATTGTAAAATTGAAGTATATAACAGTCAATTAGTGGCAGATGGCAAGAGCTATGACTGCCACACCGAAGGTCCCTGGTTCGATTCGCGGCGATGGCAGTGTAATTGTCACACAGTCTTTGGTCTGGTGTAGAATTCACGTGACAACTTTACTTTAATTATTGTTCTTCTGTATTGTTTTTAGCAAATAAAGGAGATATTGATAAACTACAGGTTTTACAAAATAAAGGAATGAGGGATATTCTTGTTTTTAACAATTGTTAATTAACAATTTTAAATTCAAGAAAACTATTATAGTTCTTTACAACACATTGATTTTTGTTTATAAAATTAAGAGTAATATGGTGCCTGCATATCGAACTAAAAATGTAGCATATAGTTATGAAATACATGACTATTTGACCAGAGGTCGTAATAGATTCCGACTCCGGAGACCCAGACTTGAAAGTAAAAATGTGTTTTATAGAGGATTTAAATTATATAACGAATTGTCAAATGAGGTAAGAGATGCCGGTTCTCTTGCGATCGTTCAATAAAGAAAACGCTGAATTCTCAGGGGAATCTCAAAATATTTTTATTCAAAGTATTGACCATCGGATTCTATACATTTTGCCCATCTTTGAGGCAAATCATGGATACCATTCCAAAAAAAAATTCTCTTTCGAGGCAAACCATTCGACGAGCCATTTTTCGACTTTTTCAAAATTGGCGAAGCGCTGCTCTGCGAGTGAGTGTCCCATCGATGCGAAAAGGTGATAGTCGGACGGGGCAAGGTCTGGAGAGTACGGCGGGTGCAATAATATTTCCCAATTCAATGCTTTGAGAGTATTCTTCACCACTTTAACTGTATGTATGGTTTTTCGATTTTCGATTTGTCTCTCGTTCATTTGGTGTGGTATCCATTTTCCATACTTTTGGATCATTCCCATGGCTTTTAAACGTTGGCAAATTGCTCCTCGGGTCACATTAAGTGTTTGGGCCAATTGTTGTCGCGATTGGGTTGGGTCTTCATCCAATAACGCCTGCAATTCCTCGTCTTCGAAATTTTTCGTTGCACCAGGATGTTCATTGTCTGTTAAATCGAAATCTCCACTTTTAAATTGACGAAACCATGTCTCACATGTTCTAATCACTGGAGCATGTTCACCATAAGTTTCTACCAGCAACCGATGAGCTTCAACTGCTTTTTTCTTTTGATGAAATAAAAAAGCAACGAATGCCGCAAATGCGATTTACTTGGAACGAAACTCGACATATTCACTGAGGTAAACAACTATGACACTATTATTTTGGCAGAATGTAACTTGTGTATTTTTGAAGGTTAATGTCCATAGAAAAATATGACATAGATGCCAAATCATAGAAATGTATACATATCTCTAGCGACATCTATGAGTAAAACCGGCAAACTTCAACTAACACCCATATGTATGCTACAATGTTGAGGAACACTTCACATTTTTTAGTTCAATCTACACTAGCGCCATCCATTAAGATTGGGTTTAAGCATTGAGCAGAAAATCTTTATTAATGCAATGTTAAAGGCTTTGCAATGGGTAAAATCCAGTATTTGTCTACAAGTATTTGTATACATTCTAAGTGTTGTGTAAAAAACTGGCCCAAGTTAAAAGCATAAAAATTGGAGAGGCAATTATCATACAGTGCTAGACTACGCCTGGAGATGTCTCTACGATGTACGATGCAATGTACGAGTATATTATACTCGTACATTGCAAAGTCTGTGCATTCGAGATATTGTGGACTGCATTCGGTTTATT
Source organism: Lepidostoma basale (assembly GCA_022606425.2). NCBI lineage: Eukaryota > Metazoa > Arthropoda > Insecta > Trichoptera > Lepidostomatidae > Lepidostoma > Lepidostoma basale. Next base: position 1,079,654 of record JAHDVF020001163.1, read on the forward strand.
CTTGTTGGCAGGTGATTATGTTTGCCCCCTATTTTTAATGACTTGACTAGTAATCGGTAGCGCCCGTGGAGGCATCCTTTAATGGTTACATCTCCGTTTTTTTCTGTGTTGATTATGTGAACATTGGGAACCTTCATTACCTACCTATATACAGCTCTCTTCTCTAGCACATAGCCGGCCCGTACATGCGCGAGTATATACGCAGCCCCGCGGCTCGCCACTCGCCACTTAACACTAGACGGACGGGTCAAAACAGCGGTCAAAATGACGCACTAGGTGTTTTTTTCCCCCTTGTATACAACAGGTCGTTTGAACCCAATTACTGTATACAATATTTATTTTTAGCTATTATATTGATTCATCATGACATTTTTTTTTTAAAGGAACATAGAAGTTCCCGCCACATACCCGAGGCTGTTATAGGGCGTAGCGGCGCCCTTTTATCAGCCTCGCTCGTAAACTCCCTGGGCCTGTCCCCGGTCCATCCGGGACTTACATTTAAATACGGCAACAACAAAGGGGTGCCAGACCACATTTAATCTACTCAATCTTACTTCTATGCTCCGCTGTACTTTATTGAATAAATAAATAAGCATAATATATAATACATGAACATTTGAGGAGCATTATATAAAAGATAAAATATACACCACAGGAATATACAGCGGGAAGAACAGGAGAGGCAGAGGAGACAAATGCGGGATGGGAAAAAAAAAAAATAATAATAACGTAGAGTACAGTTTTTGGCATGTAGGACAAAGGACGAGGTTTAGGAAGCATTTCATAATATTAAATAAATAAATAAAACCACTGCACAAATTATTATTATGGCCAAGAGGGAGAGGAACGAGACCCGTTACAGAGGGGCAACCTCCCTCTCCCAGCTGGAAAACAGCGCACCCTCAGAGGGCAAGAAACAGCACCAATTCCGGTGAATTCCGGTGGGGTAGACAACCGTAAAATCCCCTCCATCCAGGAGCAGTAGCCCCAGCATCCTTATATACGTGGAGGCCGGCTAAGTGTCATTCATCATGACATGTGATAGGTAGCCAATCTATCGCCATTTTATTGTCACGTAAATTCTACACCAGACCAAAGACAGTGTGACAATTACACTGTCATCGCCGGGAATCGAACCCGGCACCTTCGGTTTGGAAATCAGAGCTCTTAACCACTCTGTCACGAAGGTCGAAATATACGTCCCTCCACTGCTGGATATAGGCCTCTTCCATTTTTCGCCATTCGTCCCGTATCCAGGTCGCTCCAGCTATTCGGGCAATGTCGTCAGTCCATCTTTTAGGAGTGTCGGGAGGTTACCTAAAAGGTGTCTCTATGGGGAGAATAAATAGCTGCCAGAAAACTACAATAGTTAAATTTTTATACCCCAGGATGTATGCAATCATATTTACAGAATGGCGGGTAGGCAGAAAGAATGGACTGGCCACACTTTTCTTTCCTGACATATTTCTCTCGCTTCTTAAAAGTTCATATATCGTGGCATACACGCGCGTCGATTTCTCTGACTCCTCACATGGCCGACATTCAACATTTGATTTATTTGATCGTGTCACGTTTTCCTCGGTCTTTCCTTTCTTTCCTCTGGTTCCATTCACATCGTTAACATAATTTGTTTTTACTATTCTTTCTTCATTCATTATTTCCATGTGTCCAAACCATCTTAAGTATCCACACATTCGTCTAAGAGATCTCAGTTCTATTGCATTTATTCTACTTTCATCCTTCTTTTGCCAGTTCCATGCTTCGCTTCCATACATAAGGGACGGTAGAAAAACACCATTTTGAAAGAAAAAAAACAGTCTTTTAATTAATAAAAAAAGAAAACGTACATATTCCTCAATATTCTTTCTGGGATATGTTGATAAAAATCGAACCAGATCTTTAGTCTTTAATATTTTTTCTACCTATCTTATTTATACATTATATAAATGAATACATTTTTAAATAAATAATTTCTTTCTAAATGATGGTGTTATTAAAAAACAGGAGATCAAAATGACCGCTACCTGAAGTATAGTGTTAAATTTTAAAATTCGAACGCGGCTGGTCGTTTGTTTTCTTTTACAGTATCTTTGGTGCTACACCGTGTTTCAGATGACGATCTTACCTTCTGTTAAAAAAAACGATGTGAATGGAGCATGAAATCGAGTCGGAAAACATAAGAAAACATGACGTGAACAAATTCTTAAAAAAGGCCTTATTATCGCAACAATTGACGAGTGATACGGTGTGTGAATGTCAATGAGAGAGAATATTTGCGTCATTTAGAATAATGTAACAGTGCATTGTTTAGCAATGTTTTTAAGGGCTTGCAACATGTTCAAATCAAATCAAATCAGTTTATTTTCTCAAAAGATATTACAAACAATTATTATAGTTTTAATTATTAAAGTTTTTTTAACTACTGAATTTTTTTTTAACTACTTCCACTTTTGTCTTTATTCCGACAGCGACCGGTTTCGCCAAGCTCGCTGGCATCACAGACTGGTCAGTTAGACAGACGTGGAAGTAGTTAAAAAACATCGTTTTATTAAATTATTAAAAAAACGTCTGGTGTTCATAAATATACCTAAATTATATTTAAAAACACCAGAATTAGAGAGACATGTGAGGTTGAAGACATTATAAGATGGAGCAGACAGCGAAGAAGGGACAGGTACGGTCATGTCCAAACCAAAGAATGGACACCACCAGACTCCCTTATATTGCACTACATAATCAGCCTCATGAGACTCGTCCCAGTGGAAGACCTCCTAAAAGATGGAAGGACAGCTGGGAATCCACAATCCATCTCCTAGGATTAGCAACACTCAGGAGAACAGGCCACATAGGTCTACAAGAAGGAAGCAGAAGAACATGAAGATTTTAAATGAACTTTCATCATGAGATTTCAGCAAAATCACACGATTATCTAAAAAAAATAGTGTGGCGGTCCATTCTTTTTGCCTACGCCTTCGGGGATACGGCGTGATGGTTAGTAAGTTCTTCTTCATGGTAGCAAACTGAGGATTGGTCTACAACAAACTTCTCAAGTTTTCTCCACTCAGTCCTGTCTTCAGTCTCTTCATCTCTGTGCAGCTGCCACAGCGCATGTCCCTAAACATTTGGTCTATATAGGCGTCTCTTGAACGGCCTCTGCAGTTCCTGCCCTTGATCATTCCCTCTGCGATAGGAATAAGCAGGTCTGGATGCTATAGCCTATCCAATTTGCTCGTTTCTGGGCAATCCTTTTGAGAATTTGATTCATTACTCCAGCCCTTTTCATTACCTCGCTGTTTTGGACGTGTTCCAACCAATGGACCTCCATCATGCGTCTGTAGCACCACATTACATTTACAGTTAGTTAGTTAGTTAAAATCAAATGCAGAATAAAAGCAGCTCGTGCTACCTTTAATAAGATGAGAACTATTTTCTGCGATGATAATATTAATTTAAAATTACGACAAAGAATGGTCAGATGCTATGTTTGGTCAGTGCTGTTATACGGGGTGGAGTCATGGACCCTTAAAGTCAACATTATGAACCGATTAGAGGCCTTTGAGATGTGGATGCACCGATGAATGTTACGCATCTCCTGGACTGACATGGTCAGCAACACAAACGTTCTCCATAGAGCCAGAGTTGACAGAGAGTTGCTGACCAACATCAAAGTCCGTAAGGTGTCCTACTTGGGCCATTTTCTGAGAGGCGAAAAATACGTAATGTTACATCTGATCTTAAAGGGTAAGATTGAGGGTCGACGAGGTGTTGGGAGAAGGCAGGTTTCCTGGCTGAGGACCGTGGAAGAGCTGTTCCGATCTACCCAGGACAGGGAGGCTTACTCAAGTGTGAAAGTCAACGTTGGGGAGACCTGACAGGACACAGAAAGAAGAAGAAGTTAGTTAGTAAGATAAATAACTCTCTGGTCACCGTGTGGCCATCGTATGTACATAGAAACATGTATAATATATAATACTCCATACATAATGTTTATATCTAATATTATGTCATTAGTTTGGACGCGTTTCTTTGTAAAGTTATTTTGATTTATAGTTTTCGAGTTAATTATGTAATTATAATATTATAAAAATGGACAGCGTCGGTTTCGCCTAGGGCCCTAACAATGTTAACATTTAAATGTATCCCAAAAACCTACAATTATCCAAGCGTTTATATCAATAGGCGGTAAAGATTTTTTCTTTCATAACACTTCATAAATAGGTATTCATTTCCTATATATTTTAATAGGAAACAAAAATTTCCTTGGCCTCCGTGCTGGAGCGTGTTCGGCTTTTTGTCCCTGCTAGATATCTCCGACAGCGACAGCATAGGTTGTTTTACCTACCGGCCGCCAGAACCAACCTGCCTCTGGTGACACCGGTGGGAAGAGCAATTAATTTGCTGAACGCGGTCTCCTCGGAGATCGACGTCTTTCATATCAGTGAAAGTACGTTCAGAAGGCAAATACTCTTAATTCTGGAGAGTATCCTGTCTTCCTAATGTTGAACCATCTCTCATGCGTTTCTGGTAGTATACTATACACAATATACCATCTTTATGTTCCGGATGTATATCTTCGACAGCGTCAGCGCAGACTGTTTTATATCCCAGCATGCAGAACCAACCTGCCTCTGGTGATGCCGATGGGGAGAGCAATCAAACTGCTGAACACGATCGCATCGGAGATCGATGTCATTCATATTCGTGAAAGTACGTTTACAAGACAAATACTCTTGACTTTGGAGAGTATCTTGTATTCCTAATGTCTCATGCGTTCCTGGTATTATATATTTTTTATGTTTTACTTGTTCTCAATAGATGCCTTAAACTATAATATAATTTTTGTTTGTAATATCTTTTGAGAAAATAAACTGATATGATTTGATTTTGATTAGATTTAAATATATATATAATATAATATTATTTTACCTATTCTCAATAGGTGCCTTAAAAATTAGTTTTGTAATGTCTGTTGATGAAATAAACTGATTTGATTTGATTTATCAACGAAATTTTAGTACCGACTTTGACGTATGGAACTGACGCATGGAATTGGCAGAAGAAGGGTGAGAGCAGGATAAATACGGTAGAGATGAAATCCCGATTTTTACACTCCTAATTTTCCGGGATGGATGGAGAAAAAAAAATCCCGTATAATCGATATACCGGTTAATCCGAAAACTTGGAAAATGCCTTTGGCACTATCCGATGTTTCCGCAAAATTTAAACACTTTTTCTTTATATTAATGATGTCCCGTATATTTTGGTCACCAACATAAAACAAATTTATAATAAAACTCCATAAAGAATCTTTTAAATTGTTTCTGACAAGCCGATGTTCGATGTTCGAAAAAAGTAAACTAACTAACCATCACGCCGTCTCCCCGAAGGGGCAGGCAGAAAGAATGGACTGACACACTTTTTTTTCTGTGGTTTACTTGTGGTGGCTAGGGTCTTTCCACTATTCAAAAACAGAATATGTATGGAAGCGACACGTGGAACTGGCTAAAGAAGGATGAAAGTAGAATTAATGCAGTAGAAATGAGATCTCTTAGAAGAATGTGTAAATACTCTGTGTATGATAATATAAGAAGTGATGAAGAATGATGGTGTTATGAACAAAATAATGAAAGGATCATTAAGATGGTTTGGACACATGGAAAGAATGAATGAAGAAATAATGGTAAAAAAAGCATTATATAAGTTAACGATGTAAAAGGAATTAGAAATAGAGGAAGACCGAAAAATGTGGCACGATCAAATAAATCAAATATTGAATGTCGGCCACGTGAGGAGTTGGAGAAGTATGGTAGTCAATTCTTTATGCCTACCTGTTCGTAGAGGCGCACACTGGATCCATTTGGCAAAAACAGGGACTTAGGGGTCGAACTCCGAATTTTACCCTGATTTTTTTAAATTAGGTCCTTTGTGTGATTCCAAACCTCTTTTACATTTTAACTTTTTTTTATATAACTGCTAATTTCGAAGAAAAAAATGTTGTTTTTTTTTTGTATGAAGCAAAACTGATTTTTGCGATTATTTCGGAATCAGGTGGATACGTCAAAACCAAACTTAGTAGGGATTATAGAGGACATAATCCTCTACATTACTTGTTCTGACATCAACTTCACATTTCTGCCCGTTTAAAAGCAGCAGACATTATAAATCTTAAATAATTATTATGAGTGGTTTACTAAGTTTGGTTTTGACGCATTCACCTGATTCCGAAATAATTGCAAAAATCAGTTTTGCTTCATACAAAAAAAATAATAACCTTTTTTTTTCTTGGAAATTAGCAGTTATATCAAGAAAAGTTCAAATGTAAAAGTGGTTTGGAATCACACAAAGGACCTAATTTAAAAAAAATCAGGGCAAAATTCGGAGTTCGACACCTAAGTCCCTGTTTTTGCCAAATGGTTAGTTAGTTAGAAGCAATGTGTAATGTGAATTATTTTATATTAGGACAAAAAAAAACATTTCAGTACACGCGTGTTTTATTAATAGCATAATGGAACAGCAATTTGCAGTACTAGTTTTTATATATTGCGTTATATCCTCTGCACGTAGTTTATACTGTAAACTATCGGGTACTTAATTTAATGAAATCGATCAATCGCCTATGTAGAAATAGCCCGAATTTATAACCGTTGATAGGTCCACAATAAAGCAGTATACTTAAAAACATGTTATGTGCTAGACGATAGAAAAACAGGTTTACCTGCCTTATATACCATATACAAATGAAAATAATTTTAAATTAATGAAAACGTCTGTATATAATGAAAATAAATTAGGTAAAAAATCTTTTTATACTGTATTTTTAGTTTAAATTCACTTATGTTTGTGTCTTAGACCGGTTTCGGCAGCTCGCTGCCATCTTCTTGGTGAATCAATCACACTAGTGAATTTAAAAAACGATTTTAATATCAATTAAAAAACTTTTTAATTGTATCTCAATAGAGACGAAGAAACAAACTGGAAACTGAATATGGATGATCAAGGTGTTTACAGGACTTATGACCTGTCATTGGTTGGGTTAAGCGCACGCTTTATGTAATTACAACATTCCCCATTCCACCATTGTTATTATGATCATGTATGATACATTTTTTGGAAGTTGTATATATACTCCAAATTCATACTTATCTTCACGTGGCAGTTCCAGTTAGCCATCTATGTAGATTTGATTGTACTAATTAATTTTTAATATTAATCTATACAATCCATCCACTAACGCCATCTATGAAGAATGATTGTTTAGCATTTAGCAAACTACTTTATTAACACAATGCGAAGAGGCTACCGCCTCCTATCGTACTGTTAGAAGTCGCCTGGAGTATCCACTCCTATTTTATACGCCAAATAATTGACCAGAATATTATAATATGTCATAAGTCCTGTAAACACCTTGATCATCCATATTCAGTTTCCAGTTTGTTTCTTCGTCTCTATTGAGATACAATTAAAAATTTAAATTAACCACCCACAGGTGAAAATCCAGGATTCGTATACAGATGTAAGTATACATTTCACAAATAATTAAAAAACTGTTTTTTCCACTTTTGAGTATATTTTTCTTGACATGTTTCGAAGGCTTACACCTTCATCAGCGGGAGAACGATATAAAATGTTCATATCTTTCTCCAGATGATGAAGGTGTTAGCCTTAGAAACATGTCAAGAAAAATGAACTCAAAAGTAGAAAAAACAGTGTAGGTACCTTACGGTATGGGTACGATTATTCATAAAAAATCGTCATTATCCACAGTATTAACGCCTTAAGTTTATATAGAATGTTAAAAAGTTTTTTACATTTTTTTTAATTATAATTATTTACAATGAACTTCTACCATGAAATTTCAAAAAACTTTTTTTTAAAACGTCTGTTTTCTAGAATTTTATTTTATTAATTTATGGGAATGACATGTTTTTAAAAGTCATTTTTAATAATATAAAATTCATAAAATTACTTTGTTTTTAACCACGATATAAACAATGAAAACCAATAAAAAGATTATATAAAATTTCTCTATTATTATGTATTTAGTGTGCTTCCACTTGTATTTATGTTCGACCGGTTTCGGCAGCTTGCTGTCATCGTCTGGTACCTACATCAAAATTTATTTGGTTTATATAATAAATCATAGTGGTGAGGGTTAAACTTTTTTTCCTGATTCTAAATAATTTATTATTGATAATAATAATGTAAATTTTGGGTTAATTTGTTTACTATATAATTAAAAAGCAATTACTAGTGTGGCTAATTCTTCATTATATTGAGATTTTTGTGTTTGAGATAATGCAAATGGCTGGCCAAATCTGTCGGAGAACCGACGGTCGATGGAGGAGACGGGTTCTGGAGTGGAGACCGCGTACAGGATTCTGCAGAGTTGGACGTCCCCCTGCCCGCTGGACCGACGATCTGAAGAGGATTGCTGGACATGGATGGATGGGAGCGGCAATGGATAGGAGGTGGTGGCGTGCTTTGGGAGAGGCCTACGTTCAGCAGTGGATGGCAGACGGCTGATGATGATGATGACGCACGTCGATTTCTTCGACACCTCACGTGGCCGACATTAAATTTTTGATTTATTTGATCGTGCCACGTTTTCCTCGGTATTTCTAGTTCCATTTACATTGTTATTATAGGCGTTTTCTGCAAATTTCTAGGAAACGCAAATTAATGAGTTAGGTACAAATAAAATCACACAAATAATTCTTCTTCTTTTTCATTGTTATGGACCTATTTAATATGTTCTCCAGAGTGTTGCTCTATCTGAGATCTAGATTTCCAGCTGCCTTCCATATTTTAAGAGGACTTCCACGAGGACGAGTCCCATGAGGCTGATTATGCAATGCAATATTGAGTCTGGTGGTGTCCATTCTTCGAACATGACTGCACCAGTCCCTTTTTCGTTGTCTGCTCTATCTTATAATTTCCTCAACCTCACATATCTCTCTTATTCTGGTGTTCCTCACGCGATCTCTCAGTGTCTTGCCTGGTATCGTCCTGAAGACACTTTGGCTATCGGGCAGATTGGTGTATACGGAGAATATCAATAGAGGGCATTTAGTTATATTTTAACTTCTTCATCATAGAGCATTTTACTATTTATATTTCGTAATGATCGCCTTCACGAGCTTGACCGGAGATATCTGATGAGCAGTGAAGTAGACTCCAAATTATACAATATTTATTAATAATTTTAAGGAGAAGAGGATATGCTTGAATCTGAGTAGAAGGAACTTCAAATTGAAATAATCTCTTCTTCTCTTATTTTAGTCCTTTAGAGCAAGTTACCGAATTTGTTTATCTGGGAAGCATGTTTACAAAAAAAACTTGTTACGAAAAATCCAAGGAGCCTCGGACATATCGGCACTACCCCTGGACGACCCGGCAACCGAAATAAGGACTATGATTTGCGTATTGGTACCTGGAATGTACTTACTTTGTACAGACCAGGTCGACTGAAACTACTGACGGATACTCTAACAAAATATAGCATAGACATCGCTGCCCTACAAGAGATTAGATGGACTGGCAATGGAATTATGGACAAAAGAGATTGCACATTGTACTATAGCTGTCATAAAAAAGATCACATGTTTGGTACAGGATTTATTGTTGCAAAAAACAGAAAACATCTTGTAATAGACTTCCAACCTATAAACAAAAGAATATGTACTATGAGAATCAGAGGAAGGTTCTTCAACTACAGTATTATTAATGTGCATGCACCAACGGAAGACAAGAGTGAGGATGAAAAGGATGAATTTTATGAGTGCCTCGACAGAACATGGAACAAATGCCCAAAACATGACATTAAATTAGTAATAGGAGACTTTAATGCAAAAGTCGGGTCCGAGACAGCATACCGCCCTACAATCGGTGTACACAGCCTACACAAGGATAGCAACGAAAATGGCTCTCGACTCATATCATTTGCGGCTGCCAAAGGAATGGTCATAGGTGGAACACTGTTCGATCATAAGGACATACACAAAGCTACATGGAAATCCCCTGATGGCCGCACCCGTAACCAAATTGATCATGTTCTGATTGACTCTAGGCACTGCTCAGACCTCATAGACACGCGTAGCTTTAGAGGTGCAAACATAGACTCTGACCACTGTCTGGTGATAGCAAAACTCAGAGCTCGCATTTCAAATGCAAAGAAAGGAAAGCCAACTCGGATTAGGAGATTGAACATAGACAGACTTAAAGATAAGGAGGATTCTGAAGCTTTTTGCCAACAGATAACGGAAAGAATACAAAATGATACACAACAGGGTTCAGCATTGAATGAGAGATGGACACGGTGCAAGGAACTCATCATGAAAACAGCTGAAGACACACTGGGATACCATAATAATAGTAAAAGAAATGAATGGTTTGACGACGAATGCCGAACAGTCACCAACAATAAAAACACAGCATATCTAAACATGATAAGTAAACATTCCACCAGTGCGGCAAAGGAAACCTACCAAAATCTCAGACGAGAGGAAAAACGGATACACAAAAGAAAAAAACGTGAGCACGAAAAAGGAGAAATAAAGAAAATAGAAGATTTACACCAACAGCATAACACCCGAGAACTTTACCGCCAAACCAATTCGCTTAGAAAGGTCTTCAAACCTAAAACTACCGCATGCAGAAACAAACAAGGCCTTATTGTTAGCGATAACAATGCGGTACTGGAGAGGTGGGTGGAGCATTTCGATGAATTACTTAATGGAAGCAGCCAACCAACAATTGACGAATCCCTAACTAGAGAATCACCTGATGAAACTAACATAAATGAACCAACACTGACGGAGGTCCAACTGGCTCTAAAGAAATTAAAAAATAACAGAGCCCCTGGCGAAGACAACATCCCCAGTGAACTGTACAAACATGCGCCAGAACCTCTTATCAGGATAATACATCAAATAATAACTGAAATCTGGAATGCAGAGACGCTACCAGATGATTGGTCCCAGGGCGTTCTGTGCCCATTACACAAAAAAGGAGACCAGTTGGACTGCAAAAATTACAGAGGCATAACATTACTGAATACTGCTTATAAAATACTCTCTAATATCCTCTTTTCAAGGCTCTCGACATACACTGAGAAAATCATTGGTACCTACCAATGTGGTTTCACAGCAGGCAAAGGCACAACTGACCAGATCCACGGCCTACGGCAAATACTAGAAAAGTGCCAAGAATACAATATTGACACCTTCCACTTGTTTATTGACTTCAAAGCGGCCTATGACAGCATAAATAGAAAATAACTGTATAAAGCAATGTCCGAAATGAATATACCAAATAAGCTGATACGACTTGTAAGAGCAACAATGAGCCCAACCATAACCAAAGTAAGAATCGACAAAGACCTCTCAAAACCATTCCAGACATATAATGGCCTTCGACAGGGAGATGCCTTGGCATGTCTCCTATTTAACGTGGCTCTAGAAAAAGTGATAAGGGACTCAAAAATAGATACCAGAGGCACTATATTCTACAAGTCAGTTCAGCTACTCGCCTATGCAGATGACATAGATATTGTGGGACGGTCACTTGAAGCTACCCGTGAAGCGTTTGTAGCATTGGAGGAAAAAGCAAAAATAATGGGACTTGTCATAAATGAAGATAAAACAAAATTGATGATTGCTTCTAATACCACATATCCATACCCCCAGGTTTTCTCAGCTGCAAATTACAACTTTGAAGTAATTAATTCATTTACATACTTAGGCTCAACAGTTACCAGTGATAATAACACCCGAGAAGAAATTAACAGAAGGATAATGGCAGCAAACCGATGTTACTACGCCCTCCAAAAACAGTTAAGATCCAAATTACTGCGAAGAACCACAAAAACACTATTGTACAAGACCCTGATCAAACCAGTCCTCACATATGCCTCTGAAACCTGGGTGATGACAAAACACACTGAAAGGTCCATCGCAGCATTTGAAAGAAGGGTTCTTAGGACAATATATGGCCCAGTGAGAGACCACAATGGCTGGCGTCGTCGATATAACCGAGAGCTATATGATATCTATAAAGAGCCCGATGTGATCAGATCCGTCAAAGTAGGGCGCCTGAGATGGGCTGGTCACATAATCAGAATGGACGACGACAACCCTACAAAACGCCTCACGCTCTCAGTACCACAGGGACGTAGAAGACCAGGAAGGCCCAAAATGCGATGGATGGACAGTGTCAACACGGATGCATCGGTGTTGCAAGTGAGAAATTGGAGAATGGGGGCATCAAACAGACAAGAATGGAGGAAGCTCCTGGATTCAGCCAAGGCCCACCCAGGGCTGTCGAGCTTAGGATGATGATGATGTTTACAAGAGATGGAACAATGGAGAAAGATATCGGAAGAAGGGTTGGAGCTGGAAACAAAATAAATGGTGCACTCAAAGTCACCCCAAACAGAAATATATCGATTGAAGTAAAGATGACAGTGCACAATGGAGTTTTAGTGCCTGACCCTTATGTATGGGAGTGAAGCTTGGAGTTGCCAGAAGAACGAAGAAATTGGGGTAAATGCCGTAGAAATGAGGTCACTAAAAAGAATGGGCGGAAAATCAATGCATAATTATTATTATTATTATTTTGTTGAATCGCTCTTTACATCATGACAGCATGAGCCAAATGGATGTAAAGGGTATTATAGCTATCATAGTGATTCTCGTGACATGTGATAGGTAGCTAATCTATCGCCATTTTATTGTCACGTGAATTCTACACCAGACCAAAGACAGTGTGACAATTACACTGCCCTCGCCAGGAATCGAACCCAGAACCTTCGGGGTGGAAGTCAATGCACTTATCACTCGGCCACGTAGGTCGTATGTATGATAGAATATCTAATGATAGAGTAAGAAAGGAATGTGAGGCGGATGAATGCGTGATAAATAAAATTAAGAAACGTTCACTAAGATGATTTGGACATGTGAAACGAATGGAAAAAGAAATCGAGGAAGACCTAATAAGACATGGCATGAGCAAATTTATCAATTACTGAAAGTCGGCCATGTTTGAAGTAGGAACAATCAATGAACGTGCATGTCACGATGTGTGAATGTAGAAGAGGCGGGAGAATTATGCCAGGATAGAACAATGTGGCGAACTATTCTCTCTGCCTACCCCTCCGGTGAAACGGCATGATGGTTAGTTAGTTAAATAGTTAGTCACACCTCCGTGGTGCATAGGGCCTCAAGAAACCTTCTCCACCCGACTCTATCGCATGCCTGATGCCAAACATCATCCCAAGTGAGGCCTGCTGCTGCTTTAACCTCGTCCCGTAGGGCTCTTCTCCAGGTGACTCAAGGTCTGCGTCGCTTCCTCTTTCCCCCCATAGAGGACCAGTCTAGTGCGCCCTGAGCGATGCAGGCTGGGTTCCGTCTCAGAGTGTGACCGATCCACTGCCATTTGCGTCTAGCGACTTGTTCTCTAATTGGCTTTTCGCTAGCCATGGTCCAGAGAACGGTATTTGACACTGTTTGGAACCAATAGATCTTGAATATTTAGCGAAAACACCTATTTATAAACACCTGGAGTTTTCCAATAACGTCCGCGGTAGATTTCCAAGTCTCACATCCGTACAGCAGTACGCTTTTAACGCTACTGCTGAATATTTGGAGCTTGAGCTTTCTCGAAATGATACTGAAACTCCATACAATGTTGAAATAATAATTAAATAAAACGATGTTCTTTAACTACTTACACTTTTGTCTTTGTTTCGAAAGCGACCGGTTTCGCCAGGCTCACTGGCATCGATAGAATGGTATTGCAAAATGAGTCCTTTACATACAGATCAGGGGTGGTAAAAATGATTCTATACAAAAATAATTATGTAAAATTAACTGAAATTAAATTATTGGTATTACAGTAGTTTTTCAAGATGATTCGTATTCAATATAATGGATTTCAAATGGTAATTTATTAATTTAGCTATGTCACGTCTTCTTTATCCTTCCTCAACTTCTTTTTCCATTCGTATTTGTATTTTTTTAACAATTCTTTCCTCATCCATTCGTTCTCTATATTTAAATCATCTAAGTGACCCTTTCTTAATTTTATTTAGGACGCATTTTTCACCTAACATTATTTTTAACTTCTTAATTGGGTATTCTATCATACATTGTTTAACTACTTTCCTTTATTTCAAATAATAATTAAATAAAACGATGTTTTTTTAACTACTTCCACTTTTGTCTTTATTTAGACAGCGACCGGTTTCGCCAGGCTCGCTGGCATCGACAGACTGGTAACACTATTGTAAACTTAGTCCTTTATATACATACAGATCAGGGGTGGTAAACATGATTCTATACAAAAATAATCTTCAAATATTTATGTAAAAATTTTCTGAATTTAACTATTGGTATTACAGGTATTCTTGGAGGTTCGTGTTTAATACAATGGGTTTTAATTTTTATTATCTCTTACATATTATTATTGTTTTTTTATTATTAATTTTTTTATTATGAATTTTTAAAAATTAAAACCCATTGTATTAAACACGAACCTCCAAGAATACCTGTAATACCAATAGTTAAATTCAGAAAAATTTTACATAAATATTTGAAGATTATTTTTGTATAGAATCATGTTTACCACCCCTGATCTGTATGTATATAAAGGACTAAGTTTACAATAGTGTTACCAGTCTGTCGATGCCAGCGAGCCTGGCGAAACCGGTCGCTGTCTAAATAAAGACAAAAGTGGAAGTAGTTAAAAAAACATCGTTTTATTTAATTATTATTTAAAATGAACTTCCATCAAGAGATTTCAGTAAAATCATTTGATTCCTTTATTTCAACAGCGACCGGTTTCGCCAGGCTCGTTTGCATTGACTGACTGGTCACCAGAGTTCAAATTAATAAAAAAAAATATTATGAATTTTTAGAAGTTTCCATGAAATAAACACGGGACGCCTTTGATTTAAAATCTTAAGTAACTGACAATTTTTCGTTCAATATAATGAATGTACAGTATGTGGAAATAATTATTGCATATCAAAAAAGTTGCTTTTATGAAAATTGCTTTTTTTAATACTATAATTTAACAGCTGGAGTAATAAATAGAAATGTATAAGTATCGATCCAAATATATGGGTACCTATCCAATAAAGCTAGAATGGCAGTGCACAATGGTGTTCTTCTACCGACCCTTATGTATGGAAGCGAAGCATGGAATTGGCAAAAGAAGGATGAAAGTAGAATAAATGCAGTAGAAATGAGATCCCTTGGATGAATGTGTGGATACTCTGTGTATGATAGAGTGTCGAATGAAAATATAAGGAGTGAATGCAGTGCGAATGAAAGTATTATGAACAAAATAATGAAAGGATCATTAAGATGGTTTGAACATATGGAAAGAATGAATGAAGAAATAATGGTCAAAAAGTATATGTTAACGATGTAAATAGAACCAGAAATAGAGGAAGACCGAGGAAAACAAATAAATCAAATATTGAATATCGGCCATGTGAGGAGTCAGAGAAATCGACGCGCGTGCATGACACGATGTGCGAGAGAAATATGTCAGGAAATAAAAGTGTGGCATTCCATTCTTTCTGTCTACCCCTTCGGGGAGAGGCCGTGATGGTAAGTAGATGGCGATATAGCCACATTTCAAATGCTTCCAGTCTGTTCATTGAGTTGACTTTTAAGGTCCACGTTTCACATTCATACAATAAAACAGACCACACATAGCATTTCATTATTCTCTGGCGGAGTTTCAAATTTATGTTATCATTTCTGAAGAATGATTTCATTTTATTAAATGTAGCTCTTGCTGCTAGCTTTTATTAAATGGTAATATTCCCCACGCAATACATGACCCAGATGTAAAATCTTCCGATCAAATTAATTAAATTTTAAAGGCGGCCATTTTAGAAGTAGGAAGAATCAACGAGGCAGTCCATCCTCTCTGTCTAGTCCTCGGGGAAAAGTCGTGATGGTTAGTTCTTCTTCTTCTTTTTGTCCTGTCACACCTCCGTGGTGCATAGGGCCTCAAGGAATCTTCTCCACTCGACTCTATCGCATGCCTGATGCTTAACATCATCCCAAGTGAGGCCTGCTGCCTTAACCTCGTCCTGCAGGGTTCTTCTCCAGGTGGCTCTAGGTCTGCCTCGCTTTCTCTTTCCCCCCATAGGGGACCAGTCTAGTGCGCCCTGAGCGCTGCAGGCTGGGTTCCGTCTCAGAGTGTGACCGATCCACTGCCATTTGCGTCTAGCCGCTTGTTCTCTAATTGGCTTTTCGCCTGCCATGGTCCAGAGAACGGCATTTGACACTGTTTGGGGCCAATACATTTTGAATATTCAGCAAAGGCACCTATTTATAAACACCTGGAGTTTACCAATAACGTCTGCGGTGATGGTTAGTTAGTTAGTTTTTTACATATTCAAGATTTTCTGTGATTCTAATAACATGATACGAGTCTGTTGTTGTGTGAACCATTAATTTTTGTTTATTTAAACTTTCTATTGGGTCGGTTCACTCTGTACTCAAGTAATATATGTTTATATTACATCTACCTTGGGTGGAACAGTAAAATTAGATTTAACGACGTATCTTAGAGTTGATATTGGCTTGTCTATAGACCAAGTGTTTATCTGTCCATCAATTTAAATATTTCCACAATATAAAATACCCATTAATACTGCGGCCAGTGAAACATTAAAAATAATCGAATATCAAAGAGAAAATAAGCTATTTTAAGTCTATATAACGCATAAAATTATCTAGTTTATCGATCAAATATTAAAACAAATCGAAAAAGGAAGTTCTTAATGGTGTTATTAAACCCACACTATATAACTAGCGGACACGATAACGCTCTGCTATTACTAAGAACTTATTTATTTATTTATTGTAGGGTAACATATTTACAAAGCTCCCAGTCTCTCCACACAGGTCAGACTGAATAGACTGAGATGGGCCGGCCACGTGCAGAGGATGCCGTCATCGCGAACCCCAAAAAGATTGCTGGAGTGGCACCCAGGTGGTAGAAGACCAATTGGACGACCAAGGCTGCGATGGGAGGATGAAGTTGATAGATATGGGATAATTGTTACGAGTGTCAGATTGGAAGGTCGAAGCGGAGGACAGGAGGAGTTGGAGGCGAAGAATACTGGAGGCTAAGGCTCGATATGGACTGTAGGGCCATCGAAGAGAGAGAGAGGGTAACATACAGTGAGAGAGAACGCAGATTTTAAGAGAAGAATTGGACTAAGCTGGGCAGCATTCAGAAACATGGGTTACATTCTTAAAAACCTGAAAATACCGATCAGCCTGAAACGAAAAGTCTTCTTTCAGTAATCGATTAATAAATAAATAAAACGATGTTTTTAAATACTTCCACTTTTGTCTTTATTTCGACAGCGACCGGTTTCGCCAGGCTCGCTGGCATCGACAGACTGAGTCCTTTATATACATACAGATCAAGTGTGGTAAACATGATTCTATACAAAAATAATCTTTAAAAAATTATGTAAAATTCACTTTATATTTGTATTACAGTTATTCAAGATGATTCGTATTCAATATAATGGATTTTAAATACTTTATTAATTTGGTTATGCCATGTCTTCTTTGGCCTTCCTCAACTTCTTTATCCATTCACAATATTCGTATTTTTTAAAACTATTTTTCCCTCATCCATTCGTTTTATATGTCCAAATCATCTTAGTGACCCTTTCTTAATTTTATTTAGGACGCATTTTCCACCTTACATTATTTCAAACTTCTTACTTGGGTATTCTATCATACATTGTTTTTTGGCACAAGCGATCTCATTTCTGCGGCATTTATCATACTTTCATCCATTTTCTACCAACTCCAAGCTTTATTTTCAATACATAAGGGTTGGCACTAGAATCGCGAATGATATGTTTTGCTTGTCAAAGACATTATCAAGTGACGAATTTGACAGACGTTTTCATTATAATTAATTATTTAATATGGATCATTACATCATTGTTCAAAAAATAATATATAACAACAACAACAACAACAAACCATCACGCCGTTTCTCTGTAGAGGTAGGCAGAGAGAATGGACTGCCACACTACTCTATCCTGGCACACCTTTCTAGATTCCTCCACATTCATATAGCGAGTCATACACGCACGTCGATTCTTCCGGCTTCTGACATGACCAACCTTAAAAATTTGATTAATTTGGTTATGCTATGTTTTCCTCGGTCTACCTCGACTCCGTACTCCATTTACATCATTAACGTATACTTTATTAGCCATTCTTTCTCCATCCATGCGCTCCATATGTCCGAACCAACGCAGCGATCCTTTCATAATTTTGTTCATAATACCTTCTTCCGCTCTATATTCCTTTCTTATATCAGCATTTGAGATTCTGTCGTATATCGTTCTACCACACATACGTCTTAGGGATTCATCTCTACCGCATTTATTCTGCTCTCATCCTTCTTCTGCCAGTTCCACAATAATAATAATAATAATATGCTAACTTTTAAAGCGACGTTTTTGTGATGTAATCACCTCAAGGGCGCATTAAGACGTGTTTTAAATCTAAAAATCTTAATGTGAACGCTGCATCTGATTTTCGCGATCGGTCAAAAAGTATAGTAGAACAAAGTATAAATGTATAAATTGGGTATGAAATATGAAAAAGATGGGTTTTTAGTTTAGAACTGAAATCTGTCGGACTATGCTTCGCTTCCATACATTAGGGTTAAATAAAAATAATAAATAAGATGTTTTAATTCACGAAAAATGCATAAATTATTTAATATAGAGTCTTACATTAAGGAAGACGAATGTGTGGCAAATCTGTATACGATAGAGTGACAAATGCAAGTATAAGAAGTGAATGTGGTGCGAATGAAAGTGTTATGAACAAAATAAGGAAAGGGTCATTAAGATGGTTTGGACACATGGAAAGAATGAGTGAGGACAGAATGGTAAAGAAGGCATATGTAAACGGAGCTAGAAATAAAGGAAGGCCGAGGAAAACGTGGCACGATCAAATCAATCAAATATTGAATGTCGGTCACGTGAGGAGTCGGAAAAAATCGACGTGCGTGCATGACAAGATGTATGAATGTAGATGAAGCGAGAGAAGTATGTCAGGACAGAACATTCTTTCTGCCTACCCCTCCGGGGAGACGGCGTGATGGTAAGTTAGTTAAGTTAGTTAGTTTTCTTAACCATTCTTTCTCCATCCATGCGCTCCATATGTCCGAACCAACGCAGCGACCCTTTCATAATTTTGTTCATAAAACCTTCTTCCGCTCTACATTCCTTTCTAATATCAGCATTTGAGATTCTTTCGTATATCGTTCACACATACGTCTTAGGGACCTCATCTCCTCCGCATTTATTCTGTTTTCATCTTTCTTCTGCCAGTTCCATGCTTCGCTTCCATACATTGGGGTTAAATTAAAATAATAAATAAGATGTTTTAATTCCCAAAAAATGCATTAATTATTTAATATAGAGTTTAACATTAAGGAACAATAAATAATATTCCAAAATAAAATGTTACTTGGCATTTTGGTACAATATGGTGCACGATTCTTCTAATCAAGGATTTTTTTTAAATTTCGTATTCGGAACGCCGCGGGGTTCAAAAATGGAACGATATGTTCTATTTTGGAATTACCTATCTATCTCCGGCCATCGTCTATGGAGCTACATGCGTGTGTGAGTGTCTGTGGTTCTATGCTGCCCGGAATGCCTCCTCCTCGGGCAAGAGGCGTGTTTAAGGCCTCTACCCACAAAAAAATGTTATGTTTTTATTTCCAAGAGGCCGTGCGTTGATTACTTCGAGGGGCGTCCCAATAGTTTCGGCCTAACCTCTACATAATGCCAGGAAAAAAAACGTACTAATTAACCATGCAGTTTCCTGAAATCGTTACGAATATCAAATCAGTTTATTTCATTTCATCAACAGACATTCTAAGATGGGTGATCTGTCTGTAAACTGTCTGCTTTACGCGGACTTTACCGTTCTCGTTGCGGATAGTGCGGACGAATTACAAGTCTTGGTATCGAGAATGTATGAGGTATGCAAGTCAAATGATTTAATGATGAATGTCGGAAAGTCAAAGGTGTTAGTTTTTGAAAGGGAAGAGCAAATGACAGTTTGTAATATAAGTGTAAACGAAGAGAACTTGGAACAGGTGAGGAATTTGTGTATTTGGGTAGCATGTTCACAGCGGATGGCCGAACGGACAGTGATGTTAAAAGAAGGGTTGGTGCGGGTAACAAAGTGAATGGAGCTTTAAAAGTAGTTATTGGAAACAAGAATTTATCAATGAAAGCGAAATTTCACAATGGAGTTCTGGTCCCAACCCTTATGTATGGAAGCAAAGCATGGAACTGGCAGAAGAAAGATGAGAGCAGAATAAATGCGGTAGAGATGAGGTCCCTAAGACGTATGTGTGGTAGAACGATGTACGACAGAATCTCAAATGCTGATATTAGGAAGGAATGTAGAGCGAAATAAGGTATTATGAACAAAATTATGAAAGGTTCGCTGCGTTGGTTCAGACATATGGAGCGCATGGGTGAAGAAAGAATGGTTAAAAAAGTATACGTTAACGATGTAAATGGAGTAAGGAGTCGAGGTAGACCGAGGAAAACATGGCATGACCAAATCAATAAAATATTAAAGGTTGGTCATGTCAGAAGTCGGAAGAATCAACGTGCGTGTATGACTCGATGTATGAATGTGGAGTAATCTAGAGAGGTGTGCCAGGATAGAGTAGTATGGCGGTCCATTCTCTCTGCCTACCCCTGCGGGGAAACGGCGTGATGGTTTGTTGTTGTTGTTGTATAGTATACTACCAGAAACGCATGAGAGATGGTTCAACATTAGGAAGACAGGATACTCTCCAGAATTGAGAGTATTTGCCTTCTGAACGTACTTTCTCTAATATGAAAGACGTCGATCTCCGAGGAGACCGCGTTCAGCAGATTAATTGCTCTTCCCACCGGTGTCACCGGAGGCAGGTTGGTTCTGGCAACTTGTAGATAAAAACAATCTATGCTGTCGCTATCAATATGAGATCGAACACCACACTGATTATTTGGAAACATGAAAAGAGTAAAGAGTAAAGGCCCACTTACACTGGACAGTGACCGTAATGGCGCCGTAACGTCACCGACGTAACCTTGAATCTCAATGACTCTTATCAACTTCCCCGATGGCGGTTTTATTATACTATTTGAGATAATGGATCGGTGAGAATCAAAGCAATTACGGTGCCGTTACTGTAACTAAAGAGTAACACCTGTCGATGCTAACATCGGTTAGCGAAACAACTGTCGCGACAATTTCGAAAGAAATATAATCAATTGTGATATTAAATAATAGCGTTTTTATTTAAACAGTTAATAATGTTGAAATATCAACGTGTTTCCGCCAAAACAAGGGATTATCTAAACAATAAAACTTCTAGAAAACAGACTTTTCATTCGTATTAATCATAATTTATGCCATTGTTTTGGCCGAAACACTATGATATTTTAACATTATATATCTGTTAATGCAAAAACTTTGTTTTATGTCACAATTGTATTTATTTTACGACAGCTGTTTCATCAACCAATGTTGACATCATGACGACCTTCGTGGCCGAGTGGTAAGTGCATTGACTGCCACCCCGAAGGTTCCGGGTTCGATTCCCGGAGAGGGTAGTGAGATTGTCACACTGTCTTTGGTCTGGTGTAGAATTCACGTGACAATAAAATGACGACAGATTAACTACCTATCACATGTCACGAGAATCAATATGATAGCTATACCCTTTACATCGATTTGGCTCGCGCTGTCATGATGTAAAGAACGATTCAGCAAAATAATAATAATAATAATAATAACATCTGATGATGTCAACATTGGTTGATGAAACAGCGGTCGTAAAATAAATACAATTGTGATACAAAACAAAGTTTTTGCATTAACAGTTACATAATTTATGTCTTTCTAGGGCATTATTAAATTCTCGTATAATGCCCACGTAATGATATGTCCCCAGCAAGACGAAGCTTGTCACTCTCGTAAAATATTTGACATATTCTTAAAAAGGAATGTTTTTTGAATTCTGATGGACCTAATATTTGGAGCGAGAACGACAATAGACAACTAACATCCCGGTTACATATTGGTTTGTACGAGGGATGTATCCAAAGGAATTAGTCCATAGCATCCGAATTCAGCATCACATCTCATTGTTACATTTTATATAGATGGGAACAATAAATAAATAAATAAAATATAGTAAAAAATCGTTTAATACAACTAGTTTTTTTTCTAATCAAAAATCTTGCAAAAAGAAAACATGGATCATAAATATCTTTCAAAGCATGTTATTTCTTCATTTCGTATTTCGTTGAGACTCACGCCGAGCCTTTGCCTCTCCATGGATAGTTGTGTGAATTATGGACACTTTGCTGTTGTGGTTGTCTCCAGAATTAAAGTTGCCGACATCATGGATTGTACAGATAAATTAAAGTGGCAATGGGCTGGACATACACCAAGACTGGGCAGTATCAGATGGAGATCCAGAATACTTCAGTGGAGGCCATGATGATATTGCCCGATTAGAAAGGTTTCATATTTGGGTCATGTGTGCTAAGAGAAGAAAGATACCACCTTATCAGGACATCGGGTAGTTGGTAGAAGGCCGATGTCCTGGTTGCGAAACATAAGAGAATGGACACGAATTAGCAGAGTTGAGAAATCGTTCCAAGTGGCGCAGGACAGAAATGCCTCAGCTGTTGTGGTCGCCAACGTTGGGGGGACCTGACACGGCACCAGAAGAAGAAGAAGAAGATTTAACGCAGGATCAAAATAACATGTTGCAAGATCTACTACATTTCAATTTATTTAGTTTTTTTAAATCATAAACATTACAGTATATAACCAAAGCGCTTATGACCATACAGGTAGAATACAAAAACAAAAACAAAAAAACAGTTTTAAACAGAATGTGAAATTTTAAAATTAAAATATAAGCAATATACAAAAATATTAAAAAAACACGAGATAATTAAAAAAAATTAAGACCAATGAAGTAATTAGAAATAATAAGAAGAACAACACATTATTTAAGAGATAGATGTTTTTTGAGGGTAGCCTCACTATCGTGGAAGATGTCCACATCCGAAGAGATGCGGTTTAATAGAATTATTGCCCTGCTCACGGGCATTACCTTAGGTAGATTGGTTCTACACAGTGGCAGGTGAAATAATCTATGTTGCCTTTGTCGCAGATAATTGTCGGGGACAAACAAAGTCAAATAATAATAATAATATGCTAACTTTTAAAGCGCCGTTTTTGTGATGTAATCACCTCAAGGGCGCATTAAGACGTGTTTTAAATCTAAAATTATAAATGTGACCGCTTAAAAAGCGATAGGTTAAAAAGTATAGTAGAACAAAGTATAAATGTTTAAATTGGGTATGAAATATGAAAAAGATGGGTTTTCAATTTAGATCTGAAATCTGTCGGATCATTTATGCATCTAAGGTGTGAAGGGAGATTGTTCCAAGCTGATGGACCGGCTACCGCGAATGCTCGATCCCCGAAATTTGTACTGGGGCAACGCTTCGGCTCAACTAATCTTCCTATTGCTGAGGAGTTCGCCGAGCGAAGTGTGGATTTCCTTGAATTTAGGCTGTCCGTTATACAGAGTTCAGATATATAACTTGGTGCCATTCCATTTAGCGCTTTGAAGACTGTCCAGCAGAGTTTATACTGGATTCTTTCTGGACTTTTAAGCCAGTGAAGTTCTTTGAGATGTTGTATTATATGCGACTCTTTTGGAATGCTTTTAATGAGTCTTGCTGCTGCATTGAACGCAGATTGAAGTTTGTTTATTTGTTATTTTGGAATGTTTGCATAAATTCCATTACAATAATCAAGTCGTTCATTCAAAATATCAGAGTTATGTATTCGACCACGAATCAGTTGGAAAAAATGAACACCCAGGTGCATAGTTCGTCTAATTTCCAATGATTGGTAGTCCAGCATACCCAGCCAGGAATCAACATAAAGAAGAAGAATAAGAAGAATTGATGTATGATGAAATCTGATAATTTGGGTATTTTTAAAATTAATATTTCGCATCTTAAACACCAGCATTGCCGTTGGAAACTGTCTCAAATGTTTCCTTCCACATATTATATAATCTTTTATCATCATCCTCCGTGAACGTTGCTGGTGTCTTCAACTGCATACCTATTTTATTGGGCTGGTCTACCGCTAGCTTCAACTCTTTTTTGGCGTCCGACGTGGATCCGAACTTCTCCTCCAGCTTTTTGAACAGCTCCATGTCACCTGCGGTTCCACCTCTTAGATCCTTCATCAAGGGATCATTTATCACTATTTTCGGAGAGATTTTCCGTTTCATTACAGCTTTCTCTGTCGTGTTTTCTGCTGAGATGTGTTCATTAGGTGTTTTTGTGCCTTCCTGTTCTTCGGTCGTCTCGGATGTCTGATTTAGCTTCAATTTGTCATCTTCTGTTAGGTCTGTTATATTGCTTGGTTCAACAGTATTTTCTGGTTGTACTGTTCTACTTGGTTCTCGCATGTTCTCCTCTGTTGGTTCTGTAACTTCATGTTCTTCGTTTTGATCTGAAACTGTTGTTGCATTTAATAATTCTGTTGTGTTGACTGTTGAATCTGTTGTATCTTGCAGTGCTTGTTTTAGTTTAATATCTAGAGCGTTTGCGTCTTTGTTCCTTAGATTATTGTGTTTATTGTTATTCTTTGATATCATCATGGGCAGAGGACTCGCCACAGATTCTGTTGGCTTTCTCTTTGCACTTGGTGCAATTGAGGTATCGCTTTCATCGTCCAGCACCTTGAGAGCTTTCAGCGTCGGACTTGGACTGACTCTGTGATTTGTCAAGTTTTTCAGGTAACTTGCAACGACTTCACGAGATGTGCTCGGTAACGAATCGATTTCTTTTAATATCCGTTCTTTTTCTTCTGTAGTCTTTTCTGACACTGATTTCAAAAGCTTCAAAACATCACTCGATTCTAAAGTGTCTTTATTTTTGATCTTGGCGTATGGTTTTGGTTCAGTTGGGTCTGCAGCATTTACTGTTTTTGACGTATCTGGTTCCATATTGGGTACTTGTTGAGTTGTTTCAATGTGGAGCCAATTCGTTGATGTCTGAAATTTCTGTTTTGGTGTTCGTTGAGTGGATTTAACGTGCCACCATTTTGTAGTTCTTGAACTCTGAACCAACGGTGTATTTGTCGTTGGTTTATTCCACCATTTGGTAGATTTCTGTTTATGGAAAATCGCTGCACTCATAGTAGGTTTAATTGGAGACCAGTTAGACGAGAGTTTATGGAGATTACTTCTTGAGTCTGTCGATCGCTGGCTTAGTATATTCAGCAAGACTGTGGAAGACCGAGGCTCATAGCTGTTAATCGTCCACGTGTCTGGAGAACTTGGTGAATTAGCCGGCTGCATAGTTGGGAATTGACTGCTTGGATCATCATACAAATAAGATCCCCTAGTAGTAGGTGGCTTAATGTTGGTTGATAGTTCATATGGAACAGGTCCTTTTGGTGCATCCAACGATGAGGTTATTGCTAAGAAAGGCCAACTTGTTGCTTTGGGTGAACCATTGGCTTTGTTTGATGGTGGACTCCACCTTGATGAATCGGGTTGATTGTTTGGTGAATCTGGTGAAAAAGCCCACCACCCATCCGGGTCCGGATAATCATACGGCGCTTCTGTTAATGGGGCTGGTCTTCCCTGATCATCGGTATCTTCGACAGGCCATGCTGAGGGTTTACTTGGTTTATATTTTGAATCGCTTGTAAATATCCCGTCAGGAGCATTGAATTTTTTCACTGTTGGATAATTAAAAAATATATTAAAATACAATCTTCATAGATGGCGTTAGTGTGTAGATTGAAAAAAACTACCATGTAAAGGGTGGTGTTGCAGATTAACATATATACAACTTTCAAAAATTTGTCAGACATGGTGGTCATAAGAAAAAAGGTGGAATGGGGAATGTTGTATTACATAAAGCGTGCGCTTAACCCAACCAATGACAGGTCATAAGTCCTGTAAGCACCTCGATCAACCATATTCTGTTTCCAATTTGTATCTTCGTCTCTATTGAGATACAATTAATTCTTGAATTGATAACCCGCAATAGGTAAAATCAAGTATTTGTATACATTAAAAAAAATATTTTTGGATTTACTAGGTCTGTTCAAAAAGTATCCGTCAATTGAATTGTACACCAGACCAAAGACAGCGTGACAATCACACTGTCATCGCCGGGAAACGAACCCGCGACCTTCGAATGTCGTTAAGAATTATAAAAGTTTTACCCGTCTGAACTGAATCTAGACGTCTTATTACAGGAAGAAATTTAAATCCTGTAAAAAAAAATCGCTAGATCTACAATAAGAGAAAGAAGAAGAAGAAGAAATGTCTATTTTTTTTACTCACCAATACGGCATATAAAGGATTGCTCTGTCTCACACGGCATACCATATACAACACCCTCAAGAGGACTATCTCTATCCAGATTGAGACAGGCTTCATTGGGGTCTTTTTCTTCATCCTCACACCATGGTACCCCCTGGAAAATGAATTAAAATTTGAGGGATATATCAAACCAGCAAGTTCCAGGGTTTAACATTAATGTTGTTATTTGAAAATTCATGGTAAAAGTTCTATATAAATAATGAAAATCTTTTTTTTGTTGGAAAAAAACTTTTCCAAAACACCCAAAATACATAACCTGGTTATAGAAAATCAACCCATAGAACGGGTCAGGCCCTTCAAGTATCTAGGAACAGACCTGGTGGGAGGAGCTGATCTGCAGGAAGAAATACAAGCCCAAGTAAACAAGGCAGCTTCAATATCTAAAATCCACAATATGGAAAAACAAAGATATGGCCATTAAGAGTAAGATGAGAATCTATAATGCATGCGTAAGACCAATAATACACATAGCGTCGAAGCAAGGGCAGACACAGTAAGGACTAAACAAGTTTTGAGGACTTCCGAAATGAAAACACTGAGGACGATAGCACGCAAGACACTGAGAGATCACATGAGGAACATCAAAATTAAAGAGATATGTGAGGTTGAGGATATTATAAGATGGAGTAGATAGCGAAAAAGGGAGTAGTAGGGAGAAACCGTGTTCCCTCTCGTCAAGCTCCACCAACGTTTCGGAGGCCCTTGCGGCCTCCATCATCAGCGTGTTAGAAATTCGGCTATTCATAACTTAGAATATATTAAGAAATGGCGAAAAGAAAAAATATTAGTAGATTATGAAAGATAATAATATATCTATGAAATCAGAAGAAAAAATTTAATCCGAATCTAAATAACTCAGAAGAAAAAATAATACAAGATATAAGTAACAAAGAGAACCTAGACTCAAAAGAAAATACAAGATATAAGTAACAAGGAGAAAATAAAACTCAAAAGAAAATACAAGATATAAGTAACAAAGAGAAACTAGACTCAAAAAACAAGACAACAAATAAATACAATAAAGCAAGAGAATAAAACAAAGTTAGGTACAACCGAATACCTAGTTGTGTAGTGTGTAAGTGTGTATTTAGCTTCTACTTGGCGATACCGTGCCGTAAGCAGACAGCTGTCAAATATGAAGTGAAAGTGGTGACGTGTCGTGAATCGTAAGAAATTCCGATGTAAAGGGGAAAAAACCCAAAGGGGGGTTGTGGTAATTAAGTGTAATATTCATAATTACGTCGAATTCTCTGGACAATGCCAAGTTTAGAAAGTTCTTAAGAAAAGGAAAGTTGTAAAATTAAACATTTCAAAGGAATAAGATAAACTTATATAATGAAATTCACTAATTGAGTGTTTTACGAGTATTAACTCGTGAAGTTTTTTGTAATATAGGGAACCATGCCGACCTGAGTTGGAGGCCGTCATCTCTATTTATGTTATTGGGATGTTTATAGATTTCTATCGACTCACTGATGAGGCGTGCGCGGTGATTTCTGGGCCTGCCTAGTACCGTAGGCTCAAAACCAAAGAAATGCCCAGTATCAAGAAAATGTTCAGCTATGGCTGATTTATCCGGGGACCGTGCTTACAAGCTCTTTTATGCTCGTTCACACGTTTAGTGATTATACGCGCTGTCTGGCCAACGTACACTTTATCACACCCTTGACAGCTAAGACGATACACTCCGTCAGTCTCCAAAGGATCTCTATCCTTAGGCGACTTGAGAAAGTTGACAATCTTCGAGCCCGTACCAAAAACAGTTTTGATTTGATGTCTTCTTAAGACCTTGGCAATTCTATCCGTGACGCTTTTAACGTACGGGAGAAAAGCCAGACCTCTCGTTGACATTTCCTCGTCCCTGTCTTTTCGTGGGGCAGAAACTGCAGATATTGTTTGGTTAATCTGTCGTCTGGAGTAACCGTTGGACTCGAGAGCACCGGTGAGTGTATTCAGTTCCTCCTTAATCGAACTCTCTTCGCAGATTCGAATTGCTCTGGTAACCAAAGTGTTAACCAGGCCTCTCTTTTGCGAAGGGTGATGATGCGAATTAGCATGCAAGTATCGATTAGTATGGGTAGGTTTCCTGTACACTCTGTGTCCCAGTCCACCATCGGCTAGTCTTCGAACCTCAACGTTGAGAAAAGGAAGAGTTTTATCATTCTCCAGCTCCATGGTGAACTGTATGAGAGGATGTAAAGAATTCAAGTGGTCCAAGAACACATCTAATTCCTTTCTCCCATGGGGCCAGATAGCGAAGACGTCGTCAACGTATCTGAGCCAAGTTTTGGGGGTTAGGGTAGCCGTGTCTAAGGCTGTACTTTCGAAGTTTTCCATGAAAAAATTGGCGATCACCGGAGATAATGGCGACCCCATAGCAACACCTTCAACCTGTTCATAGTATTCACCCATGAAAGAGAAATATCCACTTTTCAGACAGTGCCTAAAGAGATTGCACATGTCTTCATCGTAGATTTCAGAAATCATAGAGAGTGAGTCATCCATCGGCACATTTGTGAACAATGAGACAACGTCAAAACTCACCAGAATATCACCATCAGAAGTTTTTATTTCCCTCATGAGCTCTATAAAATGGGTCGAATCTTTAACAAAAGACTTTGTTTTTCCAATATGGGATTGGAGTGAAGAAGACAAGTATTGAGCGAGATTGTAGGTTGGAGAACCTATCGCGCTGACTATTGGGCGAAGCGGAACATCCTTCTTATGGATTTTTGGTAGCCCATATATGGCCGGAGTCTTAGAAGCTTGGACAAACAGTTTGTAGTGAAGGTCCTTATCAATACTAGAAGCCTTCACTAGTTCACGTGTCGTCTTGTCCACCTTATCTGTGGGGTTGCGCTTGAGTCTCTTGTATGTTGTGGTATCCAAGAGAGAACGCATCTTAGAAACATAGTCTGGCTTGTTTAGGATGACGGTGGCATTGCCTTTGTCCGCCGGAAGAATGACAAGGTCGTCGTTGCTACGAAGGTCCCTTAGGGCAACACGCTCTCCAGAAGAAATGTTGGAGGGTGGCGGTTTTGCCTTTCTCAGAATGATGCTTGTGGGGCCTCCGAAACGTTGGTGGAGCTTGACGAGAGGGAACACGGTTTCACCCCGAAAAATATTTCTGTATATGATTACCGTGGAAATTTACGTTCTTACTAGTACGGTCATGTTCAAATAATGGACACCACAAGACTCCTCAATATTGCATTGCATAATCAGCCTCATGGGACACGTCCTCGTGGAAGATCTCCTAAAAGATGGAAGGACAGCTGGGAATCTACCTCACAATAGGAGGAGCAACACTCTGGAGAACAGACAACATAGGCCTACAACAAAGAAGATGGAAAAAAACTTTTTTAAATGTATATTTAGTTAAAATCCACTAATGTTTGTGTCTTCGACCGGTTTCGGCAGCTCGCTGCCATCTTCTGGTACCTATATCAAATTTTGTTAGGGTTATGTATGTTATACCGACCCTTAAGTATGGAAGCGAAGCATGGATCTGGCAAAATAAGGATGGAAGTAGAATAAATGCAGTAGAAATAAGATCTCTTAGACAAATGTGTGAAAACTCTGTGTATGAAAGTGTCGAATGAAAATATAAGAAGTGAATGCGGTGCGAATGATGGTGTTATGAACAAAATAATGGAAGGATCATTAAGATAAAAAGGTTCGAACAGAAATTTTTATATTATTATTATTATTATTATTAATATTATTATTATTATTTGGAATTTAAATTATTTTTAGGTTTTTATAATTAAAAAGCAATTAGGTGTGACTTATGTCTATAATGATGCTATACAATGTTACGCTTTCAAAGTAATTCTACGAATTTAAATATTTCAATTGACGTATGTCCCAGCTAATAGTATTTGGAAATATCCCCTTTTAACAGAAACTCTGAAACAAAAATTTTCTGATCCAAACTTCACTTCCACACACAAGGGTTGGCACTAGAACTCCATTGGGTACTGCCATCTTTGCTTTAGTGGAAATATTTCTATTGGATATTTTTATATACGAAAGTATATTTTATTATTAATTTGTTAATTAATAATACGCGAAATCAAATGCAGAATAGAAGCAGCTCGTGCTGCCTTTAAAAAGATGAGAACGATGATAATATTAATTTAAAATTACGACAAAGAATGGTCAGATGCTATGTTTGGTCAGTGCTGTGATACGGGGTGGAGTCATGGATCCTTAAAGTCAATATTATGAACCGATTAGAGGCCTTTGAGATGTGGATACACCGAAGGATGTTACGCATCTCCTGGACTGACATGGTCATCAACACAAACGTTCTCCATAGAGCCAGAGTTAACAGAAAGTTGCTGACCAACATCAAAGTCCGTAAGGTGTCCTACTTGGGCCATGTTCTGAGAGGCGAAAAATACGCACTGTTACACCTGATCTTAAAGGGTAGGTATTGAGGGTCGACGAGGTGTTGGGAGAAGGCAGGTTTCCTGGCTGAAACATCCGAGAGTGGACAGGGCTGAGGATCGTGGAAGAGCTGTTCCGAGCTGCCCAGGACAGGGAAGTTTACTCAAGGGTGATAGTCAACGTTGGGGAGACCTGACAGGACACAGAAAGAAGAAGAATAATACGACGCCCCTCTTGGCTACTTTATTGACCTCATTTTGCCCCTGGAGGCTGCAATGCCCAATGGACTAGTCTCTAGTATGATCTCTGTTTACGAGTCGTGATATAAAAATACTTGCTGTTTGTGATGGACCAGGTATGACTTTCATAGTTTTTGGATCAACCCACTCCATGATTCCATCTTCGTCCTTCAGCCTTCCCGATACCCAGATGTGCTTCACAGCTAAAAAAACAATTTTTATTATCAAAAACTTTAATTTATAATTTTTTGTGTTATTTTTCTTATTTTTCCGGGTGAGGAACACGGCCATCCGCGAGATCTGCGAGGTGGAGGATGTCGTGAGATGGGGCAGACAACGCAGAAGATACTGGGATGCGCACGTGCAGAGGATGGAACCCACCAGAATGAGTGGCGCATCAGATACATCAGTACCGTCTCCCCGGAAGACCGCCGAAGAGATGGAGAGATAGTTGGGAGTCAACCTCCCAAGAGAGGCCAGCCTGATTTCAGGAATAGACCAAAGGTCAAATACACAAATATACACAAATGAGACATAACAAACGAAAAACTTTTAGTCGACTCATTTAGACACAAATCGTTTTGAAGTATTGATAGAACATTGTTAAATTCAATCAATCAATCAATGAAATCAGTTTATTTCATCAATAGACATTACAAAAGAAATTTTTAAGGTATCTATTGAGAAAAGGTAAAATGATATATTGTGTATAGTATACTACCAGAAACGCATGAGAGATGGCTCGACATTAGGAAGACAGGATACTCTCCAGAATTAAGAGTATTTGTCTTCTGAACGTACTTTCAATAATATGAAAGACGTCGATCTCCGAGGAGACAGCGTTCAGCAGATTAATTGCTTTTCTCACCGGTGTCACCAAACCAAAGGCAGGTTGGTTCTGGCGGCCGGTAGGTAAAACAATCTATGCTGTCGCTGTCAGAGATATCTATCAGGGACAAAAAGCCGAACACCCTCCAGCACGGCCGAGTTGTCGAAATATCCTCTGGTTAATCTCTTCGAAGCTGCAAAGAGTTGGCCCCAAGCATTCCCAAAAGAAATGCCGTGGGATAGAGCCACAGATAGCTACCATACTCCCTCATGTAGAGATACCTCAGAATTTGTTTCTGAATCCTCTCCAGCATAACGGAATATCTCGCCTCGTGATGACTCCATTTCACAGAACCACTTTCGAGTCTGCTCCGAACCAATGCGTTGTATAGGACTCTGAGCACATGAGGATCCCTGGAAACTCTTCCGGTCCAGACGATGAAGCCCCCACAAATCTTCTCGATATGTGCACGAAAAGCCAGCCTACTCTCATAGATGATTCCTAAATCTCTCATCGTAGATATAAGATGTGCTAGTTGCTGGCTGTTCATTGTGTATCTATAATACACAGTTTTCAATGCTCTAGTAAAAGATAGCACAACGTTGTAATTTTAATAATTTTAATAATTTTTTAATTATTATAATAGCATAATTTCTAACGCTCTAGTAAAATATAGCATAACGATAGCATAAATTGACTTACGATCGTCCAAAGGTTCTCCCATGGTGAGAAGTAGATGGATATACGTCTCCATGTTGTCGATGGGCGCTAGTGTCGCATTCATGTTGCTGCAGAACTCTTCAGCTTCCACGTACGGAAGAGGTGTGGGGATAAGGGCGTAGTAGTAGGTGTTGTCCTCGTGAAGACTCTCGGCCAATATCGGCTTAACAGACCTTCGTTGCTTAACTCCTGGTCCATTGTTCAAAAAAATATCAAAAATATCATATCATTCCAATTAAACCCATAGGACTGTGTATAATGGTATTTTTATGATCTATGGAAGCGTAGCATGAAACTGTCAAAAGAAGGATGTAAGTAGACTATATGCAGTGGAAATGAAATATCTTACCCACCTTTTCTAAACCACCAACTATAATATACATGATCCCCCAAAAAATCACTACAATATAAAATGATCCCCAATAAGATCACTACAACAACATACAACGATCCCCAAAAAGATCACTACAATATACAACAATCCCCAAAAAGATCACAACTATATACATACAACGATCCCCAATAAGATCACTATAATATACAAAGATCATCAAAAAGATCACTACAACTTACAACGATCCCCAATAAGATCACTATAATATACAACGATCCCCAAAAAGATCACAACTATATACATACAACGATCCCCAATAAGATCACTATAATATACAACGATTATCAAAAAGATCACTACAACAATCCCCAAAAAAATCACAACTATATACATACAACGATCCCCAATAAGATCACTATAATATACAAAGATCATCAAAAAGATCATTACAATATACAACGATCCCCAAAAAGATCACTACAATATACAACGATCCCCAAAATGATCACTACAATATACAACGATCCCCGAAAAGATCACTACAATGTACAACAATCCTCAAAAAGATAAATTTTATAATTAGCGAACTTATAAAAATCACGTTTGCATTAATCAATCTCCGAAAACATAACATCTATACCAACCAATCCTCAAAAATATCAAATAAAAAAATATTTGAGTTTATTTTTCATGACATGTTTCGAAGGCTTACACCTTCATCATCTGGAGAACGATATAAACTCGTTCTCCCGATGATGAAGGTGTAAGCCTTCGAAACATGTCGAGAAAAACAACCTCAAAAGTGGAACAAACAGTATTTTAATTCATAAAAATTCGTCATTATCGAATTCCACAGTGTTAGCCTTAAGTTTATCTAAAATTAACGTATATATATGTATATTCAACAATAATGTTAAATCAATTTAATTGCACGCTTTAATGAATGAATTACGATACAGGTATTTAAATCACATTTAATCTACACTTTTTTATATATTTTTAAAACATTATAGTTTAGTTTATCAGATGTTATGACTTTCTTGATTAATGACTGTGTTTATAAAACTTAGCTTAAAACATATGTTTTATGTGATAACCATTGTTTTAACCCTTAACGTACCGTGTTCAAAACAAAACGCTCGCTCCCATGTGGTCAATTCAGTTTACCGCTAACTTTATCTAAATATCAAGCATATGACTCGATGAATCAAAATTTAATTTATGTCATCTTGTAGGGAATTTCATTAGGAATAGATCGATATCTATAACATACATGGATTATTTGAAAAACATATCATTATTATTTTTTTTCTGGAACCATGCGATTTCTGATATGGAATGCGTTACAGCATACGAGCGACTGGCACCAAGTATAAACTTGTCTCGCTCCGCCGCGCCGCGCCGCGGCCGGCGGGGCGAGACTTTACGAGATTTTACGTATGATAAAGGCACCTAGGCAAAATGTATAGTACGTTCAAGACAACGAGTACGTATTAATATTTGTCCCTTTTGGTAAAGTGTTAATATTTTCACAGTTCTGATATTATTAAGTTGCGTGCTGCGTTTCCGTCCACAGTCGGTATTATTACGTACCTATGAAAAGGCCAAACATATAATTTATAATACGTTCAAAACAGCGAGTAAGTATTTGTCACTTTTGATAAAGTTGTAAATATTAGCAAAACAAATTCTACCTTAACACGAATGAAGGTGAGGGCAGTCTTAGAAAATATTTTTTTTGGGATGAAGGAAGTAATTTTTTGTTTTTTTTTTATTACGAAATATTGAGAACACTTCAATGGAGGATTACAATTTTTTTTATAATATTAGGGTCCATAGGTTTCAAGAAAATCAACTTTAAATTGGCAGTGGAAACTCAATTGACCACATGGCAACGCGACGGTTAACAGCAAACATTTTTATATGTATTAAAACTACGTCATATTATAATTATATTTAACCCTTCGCTGTAAATTATATATTGAATTGTAAATTCAAATTAACAGTGCTAAAAAAACATGTTAAAATAACTAACTAATTATCCATCACGCAGTCTTACCGAAGGGGTAGGCAGAAAGAATTGACAGTTACACTGTTCTTTCTTGACATACTTCTCTTGCTTCGTCAACATTAATACATCGTGTTACGTCTACTACTCATCACGTGGCCGACATTCAATATTTCATTAATTTGATCGTTCCACGTTTTCATTGGTCTTTCATAACATCTAAACTTTTTACCATTTTTTCTTCATTCATTTTTTTTCATATTTACAAATTTCATCAGCCGTCTGTCATCCACTGCTGAATATAGGCCTCTCCCAAAGCACGCCACCGCCCCCTATCCATTGCCGCTTCCATCCATCCATGTCTTCAGATCGTCGGTCCAGCGGGCAGGGGGACGTCCAACTCTACGGAATCCTGTACGCGGTCTCCACTTCAGAACCCGTCTTCCCCATCGGCTGTCGGTTCTCCGACAGATATGGCCAGCCCATCGCCACTTCAGGCCGTCTATACTTAGAGCCACCTCAGTCACCTTGGTTTGTTGTTGAATAAATTCGTTTCTAAATCTGTCCCTCAAGGTTATTCCAAGCATGGCTCTTTCCATGGCGCGCTGGGCGACCTTGAATCTGTAGACTAGACCTATTGTCAGCGTCCATGTTTCGGCTTCGTACGTCATGACTGGCAAGACGCACAGGTTGAAGACTTAAGTCTTGAGGAATTGTGGTATTTTGGAAGTGAGAACATGACGTAGCTTCCCAAAGGCCACGCAACCCAACTGAATTCTTCTTTCTCGAAATTGTTTCGTACTATTTTTTTATTTCTATTATTTTATATAGATCTCTATTATTTTATAGATCTCATTTCTACTGCATTTATTCTACCTTCATCATTTTTATGAAGGAAATTAAAGCAGACAATATTCGTCTTTCAAAAAATACGAACGATTCACTAAGATGGTTTGGACATGGGAAACGAATTGATGGAGAAAGATTTTAAAAATATTATAGAAGATAACAAGGAAATCGTGACATTACCAAATCTATAATTTACTTAACGAGGTCGTTGGGTGTCGGAAAAATCGACGAGCCTGCGTTACACGATGTATGAATATATAGGAGTTTAGAGAGGTTTGTCAGGATATCAGTTGTAGCGATCTATCTCTCTGCCCGCTTTAAGGGAGAAACGGCGTGATGGTTAGTTAGTAAGTAAATTTATACCTTTTGAATTCCCAAAGGTTTCTTCCGTATCTTCGGCTGCAGTGTTTGATGTCTCCTTACCTGTAAAAAAAGTATTTAAAATTAGAATGCTAATAAAATAAATGATTACAGGCCTCTTTAATCAAATTAAATGGGAATTCAGAACGAGATTATTTGAAAAAGGAACCCAGGGCGAGCATATTTGAATAAAAATAAATGGGGAACCCAGGGCGAGTTAATTTGAGAAATAGGAAACCAGGGCGAGTTAAATTAAAATAGAGGATTCAGGTCGAGCTATATATTAAATAAAAAAATCAGGTTGAGAGCAGTATTTATTATATTAATCGAATTATTTTGGGGGTAGTATATTCGAAATTAGAATGCTAATAAGATAAATTAGCACAGGACTCTTAATTCGAGTTAAAAGGGAATCTAGGAGTTATTTGAAAAAGTGAGAGCTCAGGGCGAGTTTATTAGAAAAGGGGGAATCAGGGCGAGTTAAATTGAATAGGGGATTCAGGGTGAGCTACATTTTATATGAAGAGATCAAAATTAAAGCAGTAAATGTATTATTAATCAAAATATTATGGGATTAGATTTCCGAGATTATTGATTTGAAGGAAATAAGTCAGTCAGATGACTGACATTTTTCCCTATATATATTTTTTTTAGTCAATAGGATTTACATACCTTCTTGTGGGGAAATTATGGAAATACGGAGAATGTTACAGTGGGTACGGGGTAGCCTTTCACATTGTGTTAAAAAGATGTTCTGCTTAATGCTTAATAAACATAAATCTTCATAGATGGCGTTAGTATGTAGATTATATAGAGTAATCTTAAAAGATTAACATATGTAATCAAATCTTCATAGATGGCGCATTGAAACTGACATGCGAAATCTGGTGAAGGACTTTAACATATAAACAACTTCCAAAAAAAATTGTCAGACATGGTCATAACAAAGGTGGAATAGGGAATGTTGTAATTACATAAAGCGTGCGCTTAACCCAACCAATGACAGGTCATAAGTCCTGTAAACACCTTGATCAACCATATTCAGTTTCCAATTTGCATCTTCGTCTCTATTGAGATACAATTAAATCATGAATTGTTAACCCGCAATGGGTGAAATCCAGTATTCGTATACAAGTATATGTATACATTACAAAAAAAAAGTTACAGTGTACAATTTTATGGCAGTTGATGATTAGACCATGATTTGGAGGGAAAAGTCTGCAGGAAATTTCATAAGTAAGATTGTTTTTTTAACCTTAATATTCGATCCCCTTCTTAGAGTAGCAGAAATGCGAACCCTACGCTCCATCGCAGTCAAAACCCTCAGAGATCGGATCAGAAATGAAACGATAAGGTCTGTCTGTGGTGTTGAGGACATAGTGAGATGGGAAAGAAGCAGAAGGCGCTTTTGGAGAGACCACGTGGAGATATGGAGAATACAAGGATTGCAAAAATTATTAAAGATGAAAACCCAAGCAGCAAGACATTACCAGGAAGGCTGCCGAAGAGATGGAGAGATGGCTAGACATTATCATCCCAGGACAGCCCACCGTCAAAAACAGGTCATACGACCTAAACTAAGAGGGAGAAGAAGAATATTGGATCGATTTTGAAGGGTAATTAAAAAGCTATGGGTTCTGTAAAAGTTTCCGGGTTTGCGAAGTGTTCCATTACAGATTTTTTTGGGAAATCCTATACAAGACAAAGCAAAATATCAAAGAACTTACTTTGACAGATGAAGTTTCTGGATCTATCACACCGAGCTTCCAAGAATACCGTCTCGTTGCAGACGTGGCGATCAATCAGCAGGCATCCTCGTAGCTTCTGTGGACTTTTGCTTCTGTAATATTGAATAAATGTAATGTCTACTCTAGGATCTTGTCTTTCGGGAGTATCAGCCCGAAGGCTATCGCTCCCCCACTTGTTGGAAGTGACTTTGTTGGGAATGAGGATATGTAGGATGGAGTAATGAGGGAAGGATTAGGAGGAGGACATTAAATAGTTATAGTACAATATTTATACTTTTTTTATACGTCTATGGGGTGATTGGTTGGGAGGGGTTCTGGTGGGAAAGGGGGAAGTGACTCTGAGGTGTGGAGAGAGAGAGAGAGAATGAGAGAGAGAGAATGAGAGAGAGAGAATGAGAGAGAGAGAGAGAGAGAGAGAGAGAGAGAGAGAGATGTTCTAGCAGAGCGAAAGGAGTCACTTTCATAAAATTTACGAATGATTCCTAGAAAACGGACGGAATCATTAATGTTTAATGTAAAGTATGGAGCATTATACCATTGTCCAAGAAACAATATGAAACTGAAAGAGTTTTAATATGCAAATATCTTTGGATTGATTGTATTTTATTAGTACATAGTGTGACCAATCCAAAGTCATAAGCATTGCATTATGTTTCCGGCGGATGGGAAAAGGAAGTAAAGTAGTCTTAAAGCCTGTATGTGGCTACGAAGAAAATCTAAGAAAATTAGTAGTTTTTCATACAATCAAAGGCTTTTTCAAGAGGTGTGGAGGTTTGTATTCATTACCTGAACAGAGGCCAATCTCTTTTAGAAGTGTCCAGTCCTTCTCCTCTATAGCTATCGCTGATTAATTCTCCAGTATTAAGCCATACCCATTCTCCATTGTCTCCTTTGCCGCCTATCCAGGCATTCTCCATGGCTGCAAATCAGTCAACATTCAAATAAGCCATGAAACAGTTACATGGATAACTTTGATCCCAGTAAGTTAAGCTGAAGATTATGGATCATGGAATACAGAACGACAAAGGTTCTCACGTATGGCTTTTAAACTGTAACATTGTCCAAACATCAACATAATCATCATCAGCTTATATCTGTCTATTCCTGGACGTAGGCCTCCTCCATCTCCTTCCATGACAGTCGATCCTGGGTTACACACATCCATGTCGTATCGGCGGTCTCTTCAACGAATTTTGGGGACGTCCTGGGTTTTGGATTGCAGTTCTATGACATCAACAGAGGAGGCGTTTTATCCATCTGACTTGAACAGACACGTCGGCATAACCTGGATGCAGTCTGCATAAAACAGAGTTGCGTGAAAACAACTGGAGGAGGCCTTTGACCAGGAATGGACGGGAATAGGAATGATGATGAAGAAGAAGATATCAATTATATTTTTAGATAGTCCATTATTTTTGCTGAAACATTATGATACTTCAACATTATTAAATGTTTTAATTTTGAAACACTGTTATTATAAATCTAGCATGAATTTGGCACGTATGCCGAGCCGAAGAGACCAGAGCAATCAAGACCCTGTACGCGTCTAGACCGACTGGAGTAAGACCTCTAGGAAGGTCTAGACAGCGCATAATGGACAATGTTCCGGCTGACCTGGCTAGGTTGGGCGAATCGGACTGCTGGGAGTAAAAGGCGCAGGATCGAGGAGCTTGGCGAAGAATCATCAAGGAGGCTAAAACTCTTCAAGAGTTGTATGGCCATTGGAAGTAGTAAGTAGTAGTAGTTATTATACATATCACAATATATTTTTATGTCTCTGAGATTGTCAGTCACAGCTGTTTCGCCAACCTATGTTGGCGTTATTAGGTGTGACCAACAGCTATTTGTTCGTAGTAATACCAGTGTTTCAATATAATTCTTCTTCTTCTTCTTCTTTTTGTCCTGTCACACCTCCGTGGTGCATAGGGCCTCAAGGAATCTTCTCCACCCGACTCTATCGCATGCCTGATGCTTAACATCGTCCCAAGTGAGACCTGCTGCCTTAACCTCGTCCTGCAGGGTTCTTCTCCAGGTGGCTCTAGGTCTGCCTCGCTTTCTCTTTCCCCCCATAGGGGACCAGTCTAGTGCGCCCTGAGCGATGCAGGCTGGGTTCCGTCTCAGAGTGTGACCGATCCACTGCCACTTGCGCCTAGCGACTTGTTCTCTAATTGGCTTTTCGCCTGCCATGGTCCAGAGAACGGCATTTGACACTGTTTGGGGCCAATAGATTTTGAATATTGAGCGAAGGCACCTATTTATAAACACCTGGAGTTTACCAATAACGTCTGCGGTAGACTTCCAAGTCTCACATCCATACAGCAGTACGCTTTTAACGTTACTTCTGAATACTTGGAGCTTGAGCTTTCTCGAAATGATACCGGAGCGCCATACAGGGCGAAGCATAGCGAAAGCTCCCCTTGCCTTGTTAAGTCTGCTGGCTACATCCTCCTCCGTACCTCCCGAGCCTGCTATCATACTACCGAGGTAGCAGAAGCTGGTCGTGGTCACAAGGGGGACACCGTGGAGCAAGATTGGGGTGGAGTCATTTGTGGACACTCGTAGGTCTACTGTCTTGGACATGTTAATCTTGAGACCCACTTTTGCCGCTTCCTCGTGAAGTCTACAAAGTTTCCGCTCCGCATCCACCCGGTTTACCGAAAGCAAACAGAGGTCATCAGCATAATCCAGATCCTCCAACTGGGTATCACGCATCCATGGAATGCCACGGGGACCGTCGAAAGAACGGCGCAACACATCCTCCAGAACCACTATGAAGAGCAGGGGTGATAGTAGACATCCCTGTCGCACTCCCGCACTCAGTTTGATGGCCTCGGAGAGTTTGCCCTGGTGCACTACACGACAAGAACAACCGTCATACATTGCCCTGATGATATTCACAATCTTCTGTGGGACTCCTCTGCGAATGAGAGTTGACCAGATTGAAGTCCACGATAATGTATCGAAGGCCTTTTCAAAGTCGACGAACGTTAGGTACATGCTGTACTGCCATTCAGAGGCCTCTTCAATTATGATGCGGAGTGTATTTATGTGCTCAACGCAAGACCGGCCACTTCGGAAGCCAGCCTGTTCCTCTCGCATACCTCCTTCGAGTGCACTAGTCATTCTCCTCAGTATAATTCTCGCAAGGATCTTTGTCACCACGGAAAGGATAGTGATTCCCCTCCAGTTGTTACAGTTGCTCAGGTCTCCCTTTTTGGGCACTGTTACAAGGAGTCCTTCCTTCCAGGCGGGTGGCAGCCTCTCTGAGATCCATATGCGTTCCAACAGAGGGGCCAGGATGGTCGTTGAGGAGGTCTCGCTTGCCTTGAGCATCTCAGCCACAATCCCGTCACTGCCAGGAGCCTTATTGTTCTTTAGAGAGCGGATTGCTGACATTATTTCGGTTTGCGTAGGAGGGTGAGTAGCGATTTGCAGCAAGGGCTGATTGGGTTCCTCCGTTTGTGGGGCAGTTGCGGCGTCTGGAACATTGCTGAGGATGCCTGAGAAATGATCGTGCCATCGAGCCAGCTGCTTGTCTAAGGAGGCAATTGGTACTCCCAACCTGTCTCTAATAGGGCGATTAACACGATGCGAGAAAACGTCTCCAGAGAGTTGCTTGGTAATCTTGTACACATCTCCAAAATTTTTCCGGGCTGCAGCAGACTGTGCTTGATTTGCCAAATTAGATATGTACAAGCGCTTGTCCTCTCTGATGCGTCGCTTTATAAATTTGCGACATTCTTTACGTTCTTCCTGCAGTGTCTCCTTTTCTGCCCGAGTCTGTGCCTGCAGCAGTTGCTGATTTATTTCATTCCGTCGCTCGATCAGTCCCCAACTGGCGTCAGACATCCAGGGCTTCTTCTTATTAGTATTGTGGCCCAAAAGTCTGCCATTAACATCCGAGAAAACCTCTGAGATCTGACCCCATGCCTTCAATATAATTAAAACCTTTAATAATTAGAACGTGGATGTCCACAGACAGAGACGACCTGAAGGCGCTGGGATTGGACAGCCAGATGAGCCAGGATATCGAGACTTGGCGGAGCCGTATAAGAAGAGCCGAAAAGGCTTGGCAAAAGATGAAGAAGAAGATTATTTAGTTACAAGATATTTATAAGGGATGATAGACATGGAATTCTACTTACAAGGCCTCATTTTCATCATCTTGGATCCAATTTTCTCCACACAGTATATGTTGTCGAATGTTGCAAGACTGAAAAAATAATTATCTCGTTATCTACAGTCTAAATAAGCATTCGTGGCACAGTGGGAACAGCTATTACTGCCGCACCGAAGGTCTCAGGTTCGATTCCCGGCAATGACATGTCATGAAAATCAATAACGAATTAACTAGCCATCACGAAAGTTTGACAATTCCGTCTTTACTGACACCATTATAGTAGACTTGTTGACTATTACTTGAAATGATACGTCTCTGTCCCGGGTAAGCACCCTTGAATCAATCAAGAGTCGTCATGGACACGGGTCTATTGCTTGATTGCCCTTCATATTGATGACATGGGTAATGATATCCAGAGTGGTTTCTCTTTGCCTTCCATCACACTTCAGAAGATTCTCAGGAGATCAGAGGAGGATTATAAAGTCTCTGAGGCATACGTTAAACTGGTCTTTTCAGTTTTTCATACCACCATACAGCACAATCGCCATCTTGTATGGATGGAAATGGAGATCATCACGCCTCAAAGAACGATCGGGAAGTCCAAGGGCAGACGCATGTTTGCGCGCAGAACGCCGTGGTGATCGCAACATTGAAGCTCTCACTGCCTCAATGTTCTGAGGTTATTTAATGGGACGAGGGACTCCAGTTCTTTGTCTTGTCACACTTGTAGTTTGTCTGAACGCAGTGAACAGGGGTCAACGGGGCTAAATAAAAGCGATTCCGAAAGGCGCGCTGGGTTGCGATCACAGAACATCCGTTCGAAAAATAGGCCTCAACGGCAAACGCACGCTCCTCACTGTTCCAACGCATGATGCCGACTAAACTGTGTCGAGACAAAACTATATAGTTAACTAGCGCTCCGCTACGACATCAACCGACTGAATGTATAAAGTGGTATTGCTGATCGTGGCACAGTATATCTTCTGGAGACCCCCTTGAGGGAGGTGACTGATTTCAGCTACCTGGGATCAATTATTCAAAATAACGGCATAGTAGACGCCAACATCACCAACAGAATAAATACTGGGTGGCTTCATCCATCCAGTATTGGCAGATGTACCCGATAAATTCTGATAATTATTAATATTATTTTTTAAATCAATGCGTCAATCTCGTATTATGGAGGAATACCTAAAATCTTAACCTCGTATTTATTAAATTTATGGAGATATTGATGGTTTTTAGAAGCAACGTGTAGAAGATACCCATCATAGGAGAAGGGGGGGTTAACTAAATGGGACGAGGCTAGGGAAGGTCCTGACAAAGACAGTGTGATTCTCACGTTGTTTTTGGTCTGGTGTAGAATTCACGGGACAATATTGGCGATAGATTAGCATCTATCACATATCCTGAGAATCAATATAACAGCTATACCCTTTGCATCGATTTAGCTCACGTTTTGATTATGTAAATAGCTACTCGACAAAATAAAAACTATGGAATGCAACATTCCAACAAAAGCAAGAGACTCTTGGCCACATTTAATCTAATTTCTTTGTCACTCCTTTATCAAAATCTCTCAAAACCGAACAAATCTTAATATAGGGTGTTTTTTTTTAAGGTTTGGTTTTTAAACTGGCAACATTGTTTTTACAGACTGTCAATTAAACAGTTGACAGTTGATTTGTAATTAATACGTTTTGCCATTTTACCATAAATAGACTGACGTCAGAACAACGCTTATATATTGTGCAAATTTATGATGAAAATCATGCTTCGGTTCGTCAAACTTATCGTTCACTACGTCCATTTTATGGTCGACATAATCGTCCATCCGAGCAAATTATTCGGAAGACCACGGATCTTTTTCGCACCACGTACACTCAAGTATATAATACGCATCCACAAAGACGACAATTGTCGAAAATTGGATTTCACGATTGCATTTCATTCGAGCTAGCCGTGGCGTCATATACCCGAAATCATATTTAAACAATAATGGCATAAAATTATCTATTTAATAAATCCAATAACATAGACATTAAAATTATTTTATACATCTATAAAAACATACAAATATACACAAAAAATATACAAATTATGATTAAAAAATTATAAAATAACAGAACAAAACAATGAAAAGATTAGTAAATCCAATAAAATTATTGATTATGAAGAATCGGCTTACGTCATGCCAAAAGAGTTGCAAATTCCCACAGCCTCTTCCCAAGTGGCTGTTTTAGTGAAGATCTTGTAAGATCGGGCTGGACACTGGACATCGACTGCAGTTTTAGAGTCTGAAGGGTCGGTCTTTCCTGAAG
This sequence comes from Lepidostoma basale, assembly GCA_022606425.2. Lineage (NCBI taxonomy): Eukaryota > Metazoa > Arthropoda > Insecta > Trichoptera > Lepidostomatidae > Lepidostoma > Lepidostoma basale. The sequence continues at coordinate 1,124,091 of JAHDVF020001163.1, forward strand.
CAGCTATAATATTGTCATGACAAGTTAGTGAAATCTGAATAGGATATTAGCAGCAAATACTAATGGGTATGGGTATTTTCTAGAGTTCCAGTGGGATGAATCGGGTCTGTGGAAGGCGTTTCAGTGGAACATGTGGAAAAATACTGTTTAACTCTTTGGTCCTGCGCCGTCGAAGATCTGGAACATAAAGATGGATACCCTCCAAGATGACGGATTCGCAAAGAACCCCCTGATATGTCTGCTCTTTCTATGATCGCATCGAGATAATATGTGGAGTTGCACTGAAAATGTTGGGATTTATTTTCTGAACTGGTAGAGTTTTCAGGAATCTTTATGTTTTAAGAATATAATATAACTCATTGGTCCGGAGCCGGCTCGAGTGTGGTTCGGTGATATGGAGTCCCCACGAGGCGAGATACTCACTTATGTTAGATAGGGTTCAGAAAAGACTTCTGATATATCTCTACATACTTCTTCTTCTTCTTCTTCTTCTTCACTTTTGGTAGACTCAGGAGTCTGTTATTTCAGGCGGGTCCTCTTGAGACGCTGAACTCCAGCTTTCTCTCCACCGTTTCGGGGGTCTTCCTGGTCAGCGTTGTCCGTTCCATTGAGAGAGCTATGTATGGTATCCTATTTGAGCTCATTCTTTCTACATGTTGATGCCAGTATCACCGTCTTTGACGTCCCCATCTGACCACATATTCGACCTCGCAGATTTCTCGGATTGCTGTATTCCTAACTCGATCACGTAGGGTTTTACACGTAGGGGTCTGCCCTCGATTCAATGCCATATGTGAGGATTGGTCGCATACAGGTCTTATAAATGCGTGCCTTGCTGTCAGTCCTCATGTCCTTGTTTCTCCATATGTCATCTTTCAGGCAGCCTGCAACCGCTGCAGCCATATCTACCTGTGACCTTACTTCTCTGGGAAGGTCATTAGAGCTGGTAAATTCTCTACATGAGTGGCTTTATTCCACTCCATTCCTCTTGGGCATGCTAGGGACAAACAGTTTTCAGATAAGGAGGGATGGGTTCATACTTACACATTCCTCTACATGAGTGGTTTTATCCCACTCCATTCCTCTTGGCCATACTGGGGACCAATAGTCTTCAGATAAGGAGGGATGGATTCATGCTTACACATTTCTTCAGACTTTTCAGGGGATTCTTTGAGATTCCCGTAATCTTTGAGATTATCCATTTTTATGTTTCTAGAATTTTGTTGTCTTTCACCATCGACATTTCGAAGATCATTGTAGTCTCCATATTCAGGGTAGTCATGTTTATTAAATTATAATATTATATTAGAACTACAATGACTGCAACGATCTCGGAAACGTCGTTCCAGAAAGACAAGTTACACGAATTTTCCCATTATCCAAAAAACAAATGAAAAATGCCGATCTCCAAAGTGATCATGTTCAGCAGTTTGAGTGGTCTCCCTTCCGGCATCTCCAGAGGTAGGTTAGTTCTGCACGTTGAGAGATTAAACAGTCTGTGCAACAGTGTGGTGGTCTGTCATTTTTGTTAATCCTTACGTAGAAACGGCTATTATTAGTTAGTTAGTTAGGAAAGTGCACAATGGTGTTCTTCTACCGACCCTTTTGTATGGAAGCGAAGCATGGAACTGGCAAAAGAATGATGAAAGTAGAATAAATGTAGTAAAAATGAGATTTCTTAGACGAATGTGTGGATATTATGTGTATGATAGAGTGTCGAATGAAAATATAAGATGGTGTCATGAACAAAATAATGAAAGGATCATTAAGATGGTTTGGACATATGGAAAGAATGAATGAAGAAAGAATGGTAAAAAAATTATATGTTAATGATGTAAATGGAACCAGAAATTAGGAAAACCGAGGAAAACGTGGCACGATCAAATAAATCAAATATTGAATTTCGGCCATGTGAGGAGTCCGAGAAATCGACCCGCGTGCATGACACGATGTATGAATGTTGAGGAAGCGATAGAAATATGTCAGAAAGAAAAGTGTGGCAGTCCATTCTTTCTGCCTACCCCTTCGGGGAGACGGCGTGATGGTTGGTTAGTTAGTTAGTTGGGAAAGAGAATGGTCTAATTCTAACCTCTTTCACAAGCGAACCCTCTCTTGGCGTTGCATAGAAGATCAAGAAAGATTGGCTCGTCATGATGTCCTCTCTGCAAAGCCACGCACTCTGATGCCACTTCCTGATGAGAAACTTCTTGCCTTTTATTGTTCCACTGGAATAAATCCACGAACATTATGTTGGTAACGCCCAAGCTAAGCGAAACGTGTCAATCACATAAAGTTACTAATAAACTATATTAAATATTTATTATTTTATTGAAATTTAGGGCAATAACACTGTGGAATTCCATTGTTATAACATTGGAATTGAAAAAAACAACACTCTTAATGTTCCGCTTTAATTTATAAAATAGTTTTATATAATAATAAATATTTTTCTAATCTTAATAGATGGCGATAGTGTAGATTGAATTAAAATATGTGAGGTGTTTCTCAACATAGTAACACATATACATCTTTCAAAAAATTGTCAGGCGTGGTGGTCGTAAGAAGGGAGGAATGGGGAATGTTGTACCAATTCTCTACATCGCTTCGAAGAGATGGACATCTAATTATCCATTTCTTTAGATTAATTAGGGGATACATCAAGAACTCGGCCGTACTGGAGAGTGTTCGGTTTTTTGTCCCCGATAGATATCTCCGACAGCGACAGCACAGATTGTTTTACCTACCGGCCGCCAGAACAAATCTGTCTCTGGTGACACCGGTGGGAAGAGCAATTAGTCTGCTGAACGCGGTCTCCTCGGAGATCGACGTCTTTCATGTTAGTGAAAGTACGTTCAGAAGGCAAATAATCTTAATTCTGGAGAGTATCCTGTCTTCCTAATGTTGAACTATCTCTTATGCGTTTCTGGTAGTATACTATACATAATATATATATATATATATATATATATATATATATATATATATATATATATATATATATATATATATATATATATATATATATATATATATATATATATATATAATAATAATATTATTTTACCTGTTCTCAATAGATGCCTTAAAAATAAATTTTGTAATGTCTGTTGATGAAATAAACTGATTTGATTTGATTTGATTGACAGGTCATAAGTCCTGTAAACGCCTCGACCACCATATTCTGTTTCCAAAACAATTTACATTTTCGTCTCTATTGAGATACAATTAATCCTTAATATTTTTATTTGAAATTTCTTGGTAAAAGCTCATTTTAAATAATGATAACTATAATATTTTGATACAAAATTTCTTTATTATTATATATTTAGTGTGCTTCCACTAGTGTTTATCGTTGACCGGTTTCGGCAGCTTGCTGCCATCTTCTGGTACCTATGTACATCAAAATTTATTTGGTTTATATAATAAACGAAGCGGCTGAATCCCTTCCTGGCTATACCAAGCGAATATGAACTCTAAAAATTGGACTCAGAGCTCGATTATGAAGGTCTATATTCGCTTGTACTACGAAAATAATCAATTAATTTATTAATTTATAAAGTTAATTAGAGCTCGATTCGTAAAAAATATGCCTATAACCACCGTCGTATTCCACTTAATCAATTCTATAAGTTTCCTGAGGATCTGTTCTGGAATAACCGAGAAAAAGGTCTTCACACAAACACACATTGAGTTTTATTTATATGTAGATGTAGATAAGATGATAGTGGTGATATGGAAAAAATAATTAGTCACCTATGTAAGTGCTTTAATTATATAGAAAACAACAACACTTCAAACTTAATAACAGTTATAAATTATTTAGTAATACATTATTTGGAATCAGAAAAAAAAGGTTTAACCCCCACCACTATCATTTATTAAATAAACCAAATAAATGTTGATGTACATAGGTACCAGAAGATGGCAGCAAGCTGACGAAACCGGTAGACGATATACACAAGTGGAAGCACGCTAAATATATAATAATAAAGAAATTTTGTATCAAAATTCTTTTGTTTTCATTATTTATATTAACCACGACATGTTTCACGGGTTCAAACTTCCCGCCATTTTAAATCATTAAAAAACTGCCTTAATTTCAATAGATGTCGCCTGATTAATGTTCATTCATCTAGAATTAATTGTATCTCAATAGAGACGAAGATGCAAATTGGAAACAGAATATGGTTGATCGAGGTGTTTACAGGACTTATGACCTGTCATTGGTTGGGTTAAGCGCACGCTTTATGTAATACAACATTCCCCATTCCACTTTTTTCTTATGACCACCATGTCTGACAATTTTTTGGAAGTTGTTTATATGTTAATCTGTAACACCACTTTTTACATGGCAGTTTTTTCAATCTACACACTAACGCCATCTATGAAGATTGTATTTTGAGCATTAAGCAGAAGATCTTTTTAACGCAATGTGAAAGGCTACCGCCATTAGCGCATTGCTGGAAACCGCCTTTTTTCTACTATATTGACGGTTAAGGCGTTATCGTCTTCTCGATTTCTTTATCTCAAAAGATTTTGCAATAATTATTTTTTAAATTGGTTTAGTTTATACTTACAAGGCTAAGCGAAGAACTTGGGTTCAAGGATGGATTATTCCAGAAATTGAATGAATTGCCTCCTGGTACAGAAATCCACTTGAAGGGTTTAGGATCACGTCCTGCCGGACGAAATGCTCCAATCCACATGGAATCCATATCTTAAAAATACAAGAGATGATTTTTATTCTTTAAAATATAAAAGCATATTAACCCCTTTTTGAACAATATTTTAACTTCAGCATTTTGCCAGCAGTTTGATTCATGCATACTGCCGGTGATGACGTATGGGATGGAAACTGTAACCCTCACCAAGAGAAACGTAGAAAGATTGATAGTCACGCAGCGTTCCATGGAAAGACATATGCTCGGCGTCAGTCTCCGAGATAGAATCAGAAATGAGGAGATTAGACGCCGAACAAAAATAACGGACAACATGGAACGACTAGCGAGACTGAAGTGGCAATGGGCGGGTCATGTGGCGAGACAGAGTGAGGATAGATGGACCCAGAAAATAATAAGGTGGAGACCATGGGAGAATAGGAGAAACGTCGGCAGGCCGCAAAAAAGGTGGGCCGACGACATTGCTGCCGTGGGGGGGAAATGTGGCTACGGCTGGCAGGAGATAGAGACGAGTGGAAGGGAAGGGAGGAGGCCTATGTCCAGCAGTGGACCGATAAGGGCTGACGAAGAAAAAGAAGAGGAAGATTAACCCCTTACCGCATACTGGCTTATATATGATCCAAAATAATCTTTCGCCATAAAAAACAACAAAATAATAAAATATGTCTTGCTTCTATCAATAATACTAAAGTTTTATCTATGATCCGCGTTACTAGTTGTCAAACTTCTTGCTAGATGACTCTGGTTGTACTAGATGTGCGTTCGACTGTTTCCAACTGTCGGTTTATGATTTTCTGTGCAAACTTGATATTCAAAAGTGTTATTTTTTTTGTTTGTAAAACGCTATAAATAATTATATGACACTGGTTTACTATTATTTTCATTAAGTAAGTAATGAAATAATCACTTTTATATAAAATTATGGATAATATTGTGTAAAATCTAGGGATAAAAAAGGGAAGACCTAGAAATATTTTTTTGTATTTTATATAGGAAAAAATATTTTTTTTTGATAAATAAAAAAATACGTATCTTTTTTTCATCATTTACACATCATATATATTTTTTACAAATTAAAGGAGTTAATGGATCCATTCTATCATGAAATATGAAAGAACCACGCTACATGTAAGACTCTCAGATCGGATAAGAAATACTGGAATACGTGGAAGGTTGGGGGTAACAGATGTCGTCGAAAGAGGAGGATAAGGAAACTGTCGGTAGAGTATACTGGCTGGGTGTGTTTTAGACGAGACTGATAATAATTAAAATAATAAATTGGATAATTTATAAAGCGCATCTCAAGGGAGCTGTAGAAGATGCTCCGTTTTATGAATTAGATAATAATAATAATAATAATAATAATATTGATAACAATAATAAAAATATATTTAGAATGAGGGCTACACCTTACGTAGTCGATCAGCCCTTCCTATCAGGAAATGATAATTTGAAAAGGTGCGTTTTGAGTCTCGATCTAAACTCTTACTGATTTTCGATGCACTTAAGGTCTGCTGGAAGATTGTTCCAGGTTGAAGGGCAGGCTACCGCGAAGGCTCGGTCACCAAAATTTGTTCTTGGACAGCGTTTTGGCACAGTCAATCTACCGAACGCAGAAGACTTCTGATCGCAATGTAGACTGTATGGCATTCAGGTTCTCGTTGATGCAGAGTTCAGATATATAAGCTGGTGCCATTTCATGCAACGCCTTATAGACCGTCCAGCAGAGCTTGTATTGTATCCTTTCTGGACATTTCAGCCAGTGGAGCTCCTTGAGATGCTTAAGATGCTGAGACTGAGCATGCGCGCGTCTAAAATCTCACGCATGCGCATTGTAGATGGCGCTTAATTTAATTGGAACGAAAATAGAACTTACAATGATCTGTTTCTCCCATTGCTTCCGCAAGGTATTGAGCCTTGGTATATTCATTGAGTATAGCCAAAGACCCGTTTAAACTCCTGAAAATTAAATAGGTTTTTAAAACATTTTTCAATTGAAGGAAATTCAATTCCATTTGCAATTTATGAAACAATTTAAAACAAACAAAATCTTACACATTTTTGATAATGCCTTATACAGGCGAAACATGTCCTTCACACAAAATATAATAAAACTTCTAGGTAACAGACGTTTTCATTCGTATTAATCACCCAAATCTTGTTTGATAATTGCTTATATAGGGTGTCCCAGAAGTATATGTCAACGGAAACAGTTGATAGGGAAAGTCATGCTAGTTATGAGAAAAATGTTTAAAAAAAACAGGGTGTTGATTTCCTTGACGTCGACTTGTGGGACACCCTGTGTATAGTCGACATGTTAAAAATTCATTGTTACTGTATACTATTATACGTACTGGCAGATGAATTTAGCCTCAACCCACGTCGTTTTTGTTGAGCTGACTATGTATTCTATCTTGTCATGAGTAAATGTTGTAAAATAAGACGATTTTGAAACCGGACCTGTAATAATATAATATAATTTATTATTATGATGTCAGTGCACAATGGTGTTCTTGTACCGACCTTTATATATGTTGTTTTTTTTAGAGGTATACAATGCATATTAAAAATGAAAAAAAAAACACATTAAAATAATGTTTATGTCTATGATATTGATTTTATTTAATAGATAATTTTATGTCATTATTGTTTAAATATGATTTCGGGCATATGAGCGCCACGGCTAGCTCGAATGAAGCGCAATCGTGAAATACAATTTTCGACAATTGTCGTCTTTGTGGATGCGTATTATCCACTAGAGTGTACGTGGTGCGAAAACGATCCATAGTCTTCCGAATAACTTGCTCGGATGGACGATTATGTCTACCGTAAAATGGACGTAGTGAACGATAAGTTTGGCGAACCGAATCATGATTTTCAACATAAATTTGCAGAGTTTCTCTATCTGTTCTGACGACAGTCTATTCATAAAAAAATGGCAAAACGTACAAACTACAAATCAACTGTCAACTGTCAAATTGACAGTCTGTAGAAACAATGTTGCTGGTTTAAAAACCAAACCTTAAAAAAACACCCTATATACGAAAGTGAAGAATTGCACTGGCAAAAATAGAATGAATGTAGAATTAATGCAGTAGAAATGAGATCTTTTAGATGAATGTGTGTTAAATATTTACATGGTAGAGTGTTAAATGCAAAAAATACAACATATTCCAGCGTCAGATTTCTGTTTTTGAATTTAAAGAAGAAATTAAAGTTCTACCCCTACGAAATGCAAAAAGTGCAGAAGGTTACAAGATGAATCATGAAAATCTGTATGCCGAACTGATGCTGGAGAGATTTTCGACTGATCATCTAATGAGGAACATCTTCTTTAGCGAAGAATCACTGGGGTCCAGACAATCCAAAAGAAATGCAAGAGATGCCACTGCGCAGTCAAAACTTCACTGTTTGGGGTGCTGCTTCAGCGAGATAGGCGCAGCCATAACCTGTCCGATAGATATCTCCGACAACGACAGCACAGATTGTTTAACCTACCGGACGCCAGAACCAATCTGCCTCTAGTGTCATCGGTGGGAAGAGCAATTAGTCTGCTGAACCCGATTTCCTTGGAGATCAACGTCTTTCATATTAGTGAAGGTACGTTCAGGGGACAAATACTCTCGACTTATGAAAGTATCTTGTCTTCATAATGTCGAACCATCTCTAATGCGTTCCTGGTATTATGTTGTACATATTATTGTCATTCTTCAATATGATATGGCCCGGCCAAACGTTGCCGATATAAACCGAAGAATTTCTGGACCTTGTTTGGTATATTTTATTGCAGCCACCTTATTCTTCGGATTTGGCACCGAGCGACTATCACTTATTTCTCTCTTTAGAAATTCAATTAAGGAACAAAAAATTCGACAATATCGAAGAACCGAAATCATATCTCTCGGAGTTCTTCGAAACTCAACCAAAAGCTGTTTATGAGAGAGAAATTTAAAAAAGCTGTTTATGAGTCATAGATTTTATTGGATATTTGATTAATTTGGTCATGCCATGTTTTCCCCGGTCTGCCTCGACTCCGTACTCCATTTACATCATTAACGTATAGTTTCTTAACCATTCTTTCTCCATCCATATGTTCGAACCAACGCAGGGATCCTTTCATAATACCTTCTTCCGCTCTACATTCCTTTCTTATATCAGCATTTGAGATTTTGTCGTATATCGTTCTACCACACATACGTCTTAGGGACCTCATCTCTACTGCATTTATTCTGTTCTCATCCTTCTTCTGCCAGTTCCATACATTACCAGAATGGACCAGAACTCCATTTTGAACGGCCGTTTTCGCTTTCATTGCTAAGTTCTTATTTCAAATAACTATTTGTAAAGCTCCATTCGCTTTGTTACCCTCACCAACCCTTCTTTCGACGTCATTATCCGTTCGGCCATCCGCTGTGAACATGCTACCTAAATACACAAATTCACTCACCTGCTCCAAGTTCTCTTCATTCACACTTATATTACAAACTGTCATTTGCTCTTCCCTTTCAAAAATCATCACCTTTGACTTTCCGACATTCATTATTAAATCATTTGACTAGCATACCACATACATTCTCGACACCAAGACTTTTAATTCGTAAACCACCATCACCAATGTATGCAAAAAATGTATTTGACTTACGAATGTATTCGGTATCCAAATATGCGTTACAATTCGAATGGACCAATAGGAGAAATATCCAAAACCAATCAAACAGCCTGGCGCCCTTGATACGTGCATACATCTTTCCAAATTTAAAAATTCAAACTAATTTATTGATTCATTGTTTCGAGTGGCTTATATAGAATTCTTTATTTGAATTTTACAGTCGCAATTAAACGTTCTTATCACGGTTAAGAAAAGAAAACATTTAATATATTTTCAAAAACATTTCTAAGTTTTATTATTGGAATTATTATGTTTCATGTTTATTGTTCCCGTTAATGTGTTGAAAAAATATATGAATTTATAAACTAACGATATATTTTTTTTTAAGTACTTATTAAGTAAGAAATCTACTTTTAAAATACTGTGTTTCAAAAATATACTGAAGGGAAAAATCTTGTGTTCGAGCTATAATGATATATGGATTTCAAATCAAACAAGTATATTATCTGAATTTATCAATGAAAGCGAAAATGGCCGTTCACAATGGAGTTCTGGTCCCAACCCTAATGTATGGAAGCGAAGCATGGAACTGGCAGAAGAAGTATGAGAGCAGAATAAATGCGGTAGAGATGAGGTCCCTAAGACGTATGTGTGGTAGAACGATGTACGACAGAATCTCAAATGCTGATATTAGAAAGGAATGTAGAGCGAAAGAAGGTACGAGTATTATGAACAAAATTATGAAAGGATCGCTGCGTTGGTTCGGACATATGGAGCGCATGGATGGAGAAAGAATGGTTAAAAAAGGTTAAGAAAGTAAGAAAGTATACGTTAACGATGTAAATGAAGTACCTACGGAGTCAAGGTAGACCGAGGAAAACATGGCATGAACAAATTAATCAAATTTTAAAGGTTGGCCATGTCAGAAGCCGGAAGAATCGACGTGCGTATATGATTCGTTGTATGAATGTGGAGGAAACTAGAAAGGTATGTCGGCGTATATCATATAAACGGCGTGATAGTTTGTTGTTTGTTGTTGTTGTTGCAAATGAAATAATTTAAGAATAAAATGTTAATGATGATATAGCAACTTTTAGAACGCTCCTCTTCCATAGACAAGAACAGATGTTATGTCTTTTGGGCTAAGGTTGGCGGGGCATGATTGGTTTGTTACCAGCTCCACCCCTGGCATGCCAGGCCCGGACAAACCCAGTAAACTTCTTTACATAATAATACTTTACATTATATAAAAACTAGCTAACTAACCATCACGCCGTCTCGCCGAAGGGGTAGGCAGAAATAATGTACTACAACACTGTTCTTTCCTAACATACTTCTCTCGATTCCACAACATTTAAGGCATTATATAATATCAATTAATCAAATCAGTTTATTTACTCAAATGACATGACAAACAGCATAAATATTTAAGGCATCTATTGAGTACAGGTAAAATATTATACACATTCAACATAATACCAGGAACGCATTAGAGATGGTTCGACATTAGGAATACAAGATACTTTCTAAAGTCAAGAGTATTTGTCTCCTGAACGTACCTTCACTAATATGAAAGACGTCGATCTCCGAGGAGACCGCGTTCACCAGACTAATTGCTCTTCCCACCGGTGTCACCAGAGGCAGATTGGTTTTGGTGGTCGGAAGGTAAAACAATCTGTGCTGTCGCTGTCGGAGAAATCTATAAGGGACAAAAATACCAATACCCTCTAGCACGGCCGAGTTCTCGAAATATCTCCTGATTAATTTAAAGAAATGGATAATGAGATGCCCATCTCTTCGAAGCTGTAAAGAATTGGTCCCAAGCATTCCTAACAGAAATGCCGTGGGGTAGAGACACGGATAACTACAATACTCCCTCGTGTAGAGATACTTTAGAATTTTTTTCTGAACCCTCTTCAGCATAACCGACATAATGCCGTCCTGTTACGTTTATGCTTTTGATATAACAAATATTATGAATCAATTTAAAATTTAAAATAATAATTTAAAGTTCTTATTGGGGTTCAGGTAATTACTTAAAATAAAGGAAATAAATCAAAGATTGGACTTGACGTTAAATTAATTGGATTATTTATAATATTTGATTTAATTTTCATTGTTTTTTTAATTTCTAAAATTTCAAGATTGCTCAAAGTTATATTTTTATTATTAACATGCAAAATTTCAACGCCATTAGCTTTATTAAATGAATGATCTTTTTCAATGAGGTGGTTAGCAAATTCAGAAAAAATATTATTAGAGAAATATCTTATGTGCTCTTTTATTACAACAACAACAAGAAGAAGTCGGCTGGAATATAGTTCCGTTATTTGGTCACCGCCTGGGATCCGATATTCTCTGATGGTTGAGCGAGTGCAGAAAAAATTTCTGCGCTTTCTTTACCTCAGGGAGCGCGGTTATTACCCGTGGCTCTTTCCGACTGAATTCTTGCTAGGTATGCTAAGCTACCAATCATTGGAGAGAAGGAGGAACATTCACTTGGGAGTTCACTTCTTTCAGCTGATTGGCGGCCGTATACAGAACTCGGATGTCCTGAGTGATGTAGGTCTATTTGTCCCTGATAATTACCTTCGTCAAAGACAGCACAGATTGTTTTATTTGCCACGCTGCAGAACCAACCTGCCAATGGTAATGCCTGTGGGTAGGGCAATCTTATTGCTTAATCGGATCGCCTCGGAGGTCGACATATTTCGTGATAGTGTGAGTTGCCTCAGGGATGCAATATCAATGTTATGATTTTTTCTTACTCTTAAGCTTAATTTTTATTTTTTTTAATGCTTCTCTGTTTATAATGTAATTGCAAATGATTTGGAATTGTATGTCTGTAATGTTTGTGATTATTAGCAAAATAAATGAAAAAATGAAACAAACCATCACGCCGTTTCCCCGCAGGGGTAGGCAGTGGACCGCCACACAACTCTATCCTGACACACCTCTCTAGCTTCCTTCCCATTCATACAGCGAGTCATACAGGCACGTCGATTCTTCCGGCTTCTGACAAGACCAACATTTAAAATTTGATTAATTTGGTCATGCCATGTTTTCCTCGGTCTGCCTCCATTTAACGTATACTTTCTTAACCATTCTTTCTCCATCCATGCGCCCATATGTCCGAACCAACGCAGCGATCCTTTCATAATTTTTTTTCATAATACCTTCTTCCGCTCTACATTTCTTTTTTACATCAGTATTTGAGATTCTGTCATATATCGTTCTACCACACATACGTCTTAGGGACCTCATCTCTACCGCATTTATTCTGCTTCTTCTGGCAGTTCCATGCTTCGCTTCCATACATTAGCGTTGGGACCAGAACTCCATTGTGAACGGTCAATTCCAATAATAATTTTTAAAGCTCCATTCACTTTGTTACCCGCACCAACCCTTATTTAGACGTCACTATCCGTTCGGCCATCCGCTGTGAACATGCTACCTAAATACACAAATTCACTCACCTGCTAAAATTTGATTAATTTGGTCATGCTCTTTTATTTTTAATTTAAAATTACGCCTTGTTTTACCTATATAAATAAAACATCTACACACAAAGTATTGCGTACATAGAAGAAATATAAAATTGTTTGTTAATTAAATTTCTTGTAATTAATAATGTTCTTACATTTATTTTAAGTTGACTTGAGGTATAATTTCGTTTATCGTTGGTCGTTTCTATGTCATTAGTCAGTTGAGAGATGAAATTATCAGGAATTAATCATCTGTCGCAAGTCCACTGGGACTGATCGCTCGTCATGCAGATGTTACAGGATGGTCAGAAAAAAGGTAATAATTCTTCTTCTTCCTTTGTTCTGGCGCAGACCGAAATTATGTAATATCTTATGGCGGGGAGCTTCGGACAGTCTCCGCCCCAAGCTTAATACACAGATTATGCCCTACAGGGCGTTAAAAAAATGCATTCACCAAACAATTTTATTTACTAAATTGTAATTATTAACTTTCAGTAGCTATTCCGGACAGCGCTGGATAGGGAAGAGTTTACCAGAGAGATCGCCAACGTCGGGGGGACCTGACAGGGCACTTTAAGAAGAAGAAGAACTTTTAGGATAAGAGAGAAGAATTGTAATTGTGCAGAGCTTTATGTATGGAAGAGAAGCATGGAACTGGTAAAAGAGGGAAGAAAGTAGAATAAATGTAGTAGAAATGAGATCTCTAAGATGAATGTGTGATAAATCTGTATATGATAGAGTCTCAGATGCAAATATAAGAAGTGAATGCGGTGCGAATGAAAGTGTTATGAACAAAGTAATGAAAGGGTCGTTAAGATGTTAGATTTGGAAGAGAAACATGGAACTGGCAAAAGAAGAATGAAAGTAGAATACATGTAGTAGAAATGAGATCTCTAAAATGAATGTGTGATAAATGTGTACATGATAGAGTGTCAAATGTAAATATATAAGAAGTGAATGCAGTGCGAATGAAAGTGTTCTGAACAAAATAATGAAAGGGTAGATGGTTTGGACACATGGAAAGAGTGAGTTAAGACAGAATGGTGAAGAAGGTATATGTAAGAGACGTGAACGGAGCTAGATATAGAGGAAGGCCAAGGAAAACTTGGCACGATTAAATCAATCAAATTCAAAATAATTAAATGATTTTACTGAAATCTCTTGATGGAAGTAAATTTTAAATAAAATGATGTTTTTTTAACTATTTCCAAATTTGTCTTTATTTCGACAGCGAGCTAGTGAATTCGGTTGCTGTCGAAATAAAGACAAAAGTGGAAGTAGTTAAAAAACATATTTTAATTTAAGTTCAAAATATTAAATGTCGGTCACGTGAGAAGTCAGAGAAATCGATGGCAAGATGTATGAATGTAGAGGAAGCGAGCGAAATATGTCAGGACAGAACACTGTAGAGGTCCATTCTTTCTGCCTACCCCTCTGGGGAGACGGCGTAATGGTTAGCTAGTTAGTTGGTTAGGGTGATAGGCGAGTCCTGAGAGTGTGATAAGCAAAACTGCTAGTAAAGTAACAACAGACCTATTTTACCATTCTTTCTTCATTCATTCTTGCCATGTGTCCACACCATCTAAATGATCCTTTTATTATTTTGTTCATAACACCATCATTCGCACCGCATTCACTTCTTATATTTTCATTCGACACAGTGAAATCACAGTGTATACACAGTGTGTACACAGTGTATCCACACACGAAAAATATTTTTTTTCTAATTTATAAAAAACTAACTAACTAACCATCACGCCGTCTCCCCGAAAGGGTAGGCAGAAAGAATGGACTGTCACACTTTTACTGATGCGGCACTCCATCCTTTTCTTTTCGCTCCGCGGGAGACGCGGTGTGATGGGTTGCGAACCTCATCGCCACCAATAGCCATCTCCCGCGCACACTTCGATCGTCCGACACCCACAAAAAAAATCTAAAACAAATAATATAAAATACAATGATATAAAATAAAATAACAAAATAAAAATAATTTAACACAAAATGTTCTTTTTAGTTCTAATTTATAGTAAATTGTTAAAATATCTATTCGAGAGTCTAGATTATTATCGTGTGTGTATGGCACGATACATGAATGTGGACAAGCGAGAACAGAACTGAGCGATTTTTACACAATAAAATCTGGGTAATCGTATATCTTAATTAAATGTTTCACGTGATTTCGAAATACCCTGTATTTTCAACAGTACACACACATATATACACGGTACCCACACGCATGTTTGTATGTATTTTACGTTATATATAAATGTCTTTTGTTTGTTTCAAAATGTTACATTTCGTCAAGAAAAGCTTAAACCGTAACCGCAGTTTCGAATAAAACTAATTGAATGTATAATCTTCCGGTTAAACTCAAGCCTCTCCCGACAGTCGGACGTGGAAAAAATGTGTTATCATTATCATGTTGGTATTGAAAAATTAACTTTTAACAGGTCCGGATCTAGGAATTTAAATACCCGAAAAAAAAAATCATTATACAAAAAGGCAAAACCGCTAGTCGTCAAGAAAGAGTATGAAAATATTTTTTAAATAAGATAGCGAGAGAGGAATACTTCGATTCTTTTCGAAAATATAATAATTCAAAATGCACACGATGCGCATGGTCAAGACCGTTTCTGGATTATTTTGAACTTTGTTCTGATTATTGTTGTATGGCAGTAGTGTAGAAAACAGAAATAATAACATTTGGCGTTGTTGATTGTGAAATTTTTAACTTCTGTGAAAATAAAATAGGTACGTAAATAACTAACTAACCATCACGCCGTCTCCCTAAAGGGGTAGGCAGAAATAATGGACTGCCACACTTTTCTTTCCTGACATATTTATCTAGATTCCTCAACATTAATACATCGTGTCATGCACGCACGTCAATTTCTCTGACTCCTCACGTGGCCGACATTCAATATTTAATTAATTTGATAGTGCCACGTTTTCCTCGTTCTTCCTCTATTTCAAATTCCATTTACATAGTTAACATATAATTATTTTACCATTCCTTCTATGTGTCCAAACCATCTTAACGATCCTTTCATTATTTTGTTCATAACACCATCATTTGCTACGAAATCACTTCTTATATTTTCATTCCACACTCTATCATACACGGAGTATCTTCACATTCGTCTAAGAGATCTCATTTCTACTGCATTTATTCTACTTTAATCCTTGTTTTTACCAGTTCCATGCTTCGCTTCCATACATTAGGGTCGGTACAAGAACACCATTATGCACTGCAATCTTAGCTTTAAAAAAATACATTAAAAATGAATCAAGCTTTTAAAGGGTAGAAAATCTTTACTTCAGTGAATATTTCACGTATAAGTTATTATTATTATATTGGTCCAGAAATATAATCTTAAAAGTGAAAAAAATATAGTATTACATATATAGGGTGTTCTTTTTAGAGTTTTTTTTTTAAACTAGCAACATTGTTTCTACAGACTGTCAATTTGACAGTTAGTTGATTTGTAGTCAGTACGTTTTGCCATTTTACTCAGTTGCTGAATAAAGGTGTCGACAATTGGACTTCACGATTGCGCTTCATTCGAGCTAGCCGTGGCGCTCATATGCCCGAAATCATGTTTAAACAATAATGGCAAAAAATTATCTATTGAATAAAGCCAATATCATAGACATTAATACTATTTTAATGTGTTTTTTTTCCTTTTTAATTTATGAACATCTAAAAAAAACACCCTTATACACATTGTTACATAAAGGGTGTTTTTTGTTTAGAGGTATACAAATTGAAAATGAAAGAAAAAATACATTAAAATAACAACTGGGTGAAATGGCAAAATGTACTGAATACAAATCAGTATACATTCACAAATATTTGGTCTTCAAATATTCTGGTCAAAATTCTTTGGCATATAGAATGGAATAATACTCCTAGCGGCTTCTAACAATATGTTGGTCAACAGCCTTCACATTGTGTTAATAAGGTAGTTTGCTAAATGCCGAAAATCATTCTCCATAGATGGCGTTAGTGGGTCGGTTGTATAGGTTAATTCTTGAAAAAATTCACTAGTGCAACCAAATCTACATAGATGGCTGACTGAAACTGCCACGTGAAGATAAATATGGATTTTGAAGTATATATACATCTTCCAAAAATTTGTCATGCATGATCACAAATAACAAAGGTGGAATGGGGAATGTTGTAATTACATAAAGCGTGCGCTTAACCCAACCAATGACAGGTCATAAGTCCTGTAAACACCTTGATCATCCATGTTCAGTTTCCAGTTTATGTCTTCGTCTCTATTGAGATACAATTAAAATTTGAATACAAATCAATTGTCAATTGTCAAATAGACAGTGTGTAGAAACAATGTTGCTAGTTTAAAAACTAAACCTCTAAAAAAACAATCTATACTACACACGTTTCATTCACGTTTCCATCAATATAAAATAATATTTCACCCCCCTACAAAATATTGAATTAACACTAAATGAACACAACGTTGTTAAGGGCTGATTATTAACTCCCACGTGGCGCAATAGGGGTGGGTTTGTGTAGGGTAGGCCTAAAGTGAATTAAAGACCACACCCTATATGGGTAATACGAGGGAGGTGGAGTATTTACGCAAATGAATGGGAAAATATCCATAATAACATAGCCATAAGCTTCAATTAGTCATTATCGAGTTTTACTTTGTAAAGAAAATACATATTAATTTTTTTTATCATTTTTTAAAGAAAAATATCTAACCCAGTGGTTGTTAACTTTTTCAAAGTCACAAATAAAAAAATTGTAGCATCAACAGTAAAAGTGAGATAGAAAACCAAGTTAAATTTTCCAGATTTAAATTCATATAAATTAATTAACTAACTAACTAACCATCACGCAGTCTCCCCGAAGGGGAAGGCAGAAAGAATGGACTGCCACACTTTCCTTTCCTGACATATTTCTCTAGCTTCCTCAACATTCATACATTGTGTCATGCACGCGCGTAGATTTCTCTGACTCCTCACATGGCCGACATTCAATATTTGATTTATTTGATCGTGCCACGTTTTTATCGGTCTTCCTCTTTTTCTGGTTCCATTTACATCGTTAACATATATATTTTTTACCATTCTTTCTTCATTCATTCTTTCCATATGTCAACATAACACCATCATTTGCACCGCATTCACTTCTTATATTTTCATTCGACACTCTATCATACACAGAGTACCACACATTCGTCTAAGAGATCTCATTTCTACTGCATTTATTCTACTTTTATCCTTCATTTGCCAGCCTTCGTGCTTTGGTTCCATAGATAAGGGTCGATAGAAGAACACCATTGTGCACTGCCATTATAGATTTTTTGGATAGGTTTCTGTTTGAATTTTTATAAATCAATTAAAATTCATATAAATTAATTAAAAAATGAATGATGAAAATGCAATTGCTTTTTCGGTTTTACATAATTTTTTTTAATATAGGTAATATAACCATCTGTTGAACCATCTCTCATGCGTTTCTGGTAGTATACTATACACAATATATTATTTTACCTGTTCTCAATAGATGCCTTAAAAATTAAATTTGTAATGTCTGTTGATGAAATAAACTGATTTGAATTGATTTGATTTGATTTGATATATATACTAACTAACTAACTATCACGCCGTTTCCCCATACCATTCTGTCCTGACATACCTCTCTTGCTTCTTCAACATTCATACATCGTAACATGCACGTTCGTCGATTTTTCCGACTTCGAATGTGGCCGCCTTTCAGTATTTGATTAATTTGGTCACGCCATTCCTTGGTCTTCCGCGACTTGTTTTTCTACTCACACTGCTTATATACAAGATTTCAACCATTCTTCTCTCGTCCATTCGTTCCATATGTCCAAACCATCTCATGGATCCTTTTTTAAATTTACTTATGATGAAATCATCTGCCTTACATTTGAATAGATTTTTGTTTGCAATGACAACTTTAAGTGCACCATTCACTTTGTTGCCTGCCCCAACCCTTTTTTCAATATCCCTCTCCACTCGCCTCCATCTTTTGTAAACATACTACCCAAATACACCAACTCATTTAATTGGTCAAAATTTTCACCATTCACGCTAATGTTGCAGACTGTCATGATTTCTTCTTTTTTCAAAAATCATAACCTTGTAGGTACTTATTCACATTTATCATCAGATCATTTCGCATGCATACCTCATTATACTATTCACCAGGACTTGTAGTTCATGCTCGTTGTCTGCAAGTAGGACAGCGTTCCGCATACAAGAGACAGCTTACTGACACTCCGCTTATTTTGGCACCTACATCCAACCCATTCAGATCTTTCATACACTTGTTCATATATAGATTAAATAACCACGGGGACATTACGCAACCCTGTTTGACACCTTTATTGAAATCAAACCAGGCTGTAAGATCTCAATTTACTCTGACACTAGCAATGCTTTTTATGTATGCATATACACGAATATAGCAACAGTGAAACATTAAGGATCATAATTACTTATAAATATTATATGTTCAATGATACATATTATAGATTTTAATAAGTCGATATTATATTACTTACATTAGAACACATATTCCATCCTATCGAATAGCGATATTAAAATTCCTAATTGAGTATTGAAAAGGGGTGCAAACGTCCAGGGGTTTAAAACTATGTTTCGCTTTATAAAAATTAAAAAAAAAAATGCGAATCAAGTTGTAAGTATTCGTGTGGCTTAATACTAATGTCATAATTAGATAACGTCACTTCTTCTTCTTCTTCAAGTGCCCTGTCGGGTTCCCCTAACCTTGGCGATCACCTCGACGAACCTGTCCCTGTCCTGCGCCGCTCGGAACAGCTCCTCCACACCTCGGATGCCGGTCCACTCCCTCACGTTTCGTAGCCAGGACATCTGTCTCCTACCGGGTCCTCGGCGTCCCTCAATTTTCCCCTCGAATATCAGTTGGAGAAGGTGGTACTTTTACCCACGCAGTACATTAAAATTTGATTAATTTGGTCATGACATATTTTCCTCAGTCTATCTCGACTCCGTACTTCATTTACATCGATAACGTATACTTGCTTAACCATTCTTTCTCCTTTCATTCGCTCCATATATCCGAAACAACGCAGCGATCTTTTCATAATTTTCTTCGTAATACCTTCTTCCGCTCTATATTACTTTCTTATATCAGCATTTGAAATTCTGTCGTAGATTGTTCTACTACACATACGTCTTAGGGACCTCATCTCTATCGCATTTATTCTGCTCTCATCTTTCTCCTGCCAGTTCCATGCTTCGCTTCCATATATTTTCGTAATATTCAATAATGGCGAGATAACTGGAGAGTCAACTTCTTCCTATGGCGCTACAATCCATATCAAGCCATGACTTCTGAAAGTAAATGTAATGAACCGGTTGGAAGCGTTCGAGATGTGGATATACCACAGAATGCTCCGTATACCGTGGACCGATAGGGTCAGTAATGCAGACGTACTTCAGAGAGCCAGAGCCAATAGAGAGCTATTGTCCAATGTGAAAATTCGAAAGGTCTTATATTTGGGTCATGTGCTAAGGGGAGAAAAATACCACCTCCTTCGACTGATATTAATGGGTGAAGTGGAGGGACGTCGGGGAGTTGGTAGAAGGCAGCTGTCCTGGCTGCAGAACATCAAAGAGTGGACAGGAATAACAAGAGTTTAGAACCTGTTCCAAGTGGCGCAGGATAGAGATGCCTGGGGGAACTGACACGGCACCGAGAGAAGAAGAAGATGGACGTTGCGAGAATTAATTATCGGTAGCAATGAAAAGTATGTTTTGTTTGTCTTTTTTTTATTTCTGCTGGGTCTTCATTGTTTTGTGAATAAACTTAGGAAACATAATTCCCAATAATCTTTTTTAGAGCAATTTCGAATGTGGGAATACGTATTCCCACCAGCCATGAAAGGGTTAATTATTTTTGATGGGTTGACAACTTCTGTCTTGCGGGGAGGGATACCATTACCATTGTTACACTTAGTTAGTTAGTGTCAATTAGATATACCAATTGTAAAGCATTACTGATGTTAATATGATGATAAGGGCTTCGGAACATTGGGTACACTAACAAGCCCTTTTAAATCATGATAGGTATATACGGAATACAAGTATATACGAAGGTATATAACATACATATACAAAATGGATATACAAATTTTATTATTTACATCATTTATTTTTATTTGTTATTTTATTTTATATAATTTGTTTTGGATTTATTTTGTAGACGTTGGACGATCGAAGTGTACGCGGGAGATGCCTATTGGTGGCGATGAGGTTCGCAACCCATCACACCGCGTCTCTTGCGGGGGCGAAAA
Organism: Lepidostoma basale; assembly: GCA_022606425.2. Classification (NCBI taxonomy): domain Eukaryota; kingdom Metazoa; phylum Arthropoda; class Insecta; order Trichoptera; family Lepidostomatidae; genus Lepidostoma; species Lepidostoma basale. The sequence goes on from JAHDVF020001163.1 coordinate 1,145,203, forward strand.
GAGAAGGATGGAGTGCCGCATCGATTAAAGTGTGGCAGTCTATTCTTTCTGCCTACCCTCTCGGAGAGACGGCGTGATGTTTAGTTAGTTAGTTAGTTAGTTACAAAATGGATGCCTGTATATTTCTAGAGGTGACATAATTTGATAATTCATAATCATATTATTTTTTACGGATTGTGACATAAGTGCGAACGGTGAGAAATTAGAGCAAGTTACCGAATTTGTTTTTCTGAGAAGTACGTTTACAAGAGACGGAAGAATGGAGAAAGATATCGGAAGAAGGGTTGGAGCTGGAAACAAAATAAATGGGGCACTCAAAGTCATTACTGCAAATAGAAATCTATCGACTGAAGCAAAAATGGCAGCGCACAATGGAGTTCTAGTCCCGGCCCTTATGTATGGAAGTGAAGCTTGAAATTGGCAGAAGAAGGATGAAAGTAGGATAAATGCCGTATAAATGAGGCCACTAAAAAGAATTTGCGGAATAACAATGTATGATAAAATATCTAATGATGAAGTAAGAAAAGAATGTAAGGCGGATGAATACGTGATAAATAAAATAAAGAAAGGGTCACTAAGATGGTTTGTACATATGGAACGAATGGATGAGGGAAGAATGGTTAAAAAGATATATGCAAATAGTGTGGATGGGAAAAGAAGTCGAGGAAGGCCAAGGAAGACATGGCATGACCAAATTAATCAATTACTGAAAGGCGGCCATGTTCTAAGTAGGAACAACCGACGAGCGTGCATGTCACAATGTGTGAATGTAGAAGAGGCACGAGAATTATGCCAGGATAGAACAATGTGGCGATTCATCCTCACATTTAGTTAGTTAGTTAGGAAACGGTCTTCCTCTATTTCTGGTTCCATTTACATCGTTAACAAATAATTTTTTTACCATTCTTTCTTCATTCATTATTTTCATATGTCCAAACCATCTTAATGATCCTTTCATTATTTTGTTCATAACACCATCATTCGCACCGCATTCACTTCTTATATTTTACACTCTATCATATACAGAGTATCCGCACATTCGTCTAAGAGATCTTATTTCTACTGCATTTATTCTACTTTCATCTTTCTTTTCCATGCTTCGCTTCCATACATAAGGGTCGGTAGAAGACATTTTTTGCCTTTATATAATATATTTTGGAATACGACTTCTTACATTTGGTACGATATTAGCTTCTCTATTATTACATAACATAATGTATAGCACGCTCGGTCCACAGAAGGCGGCAGCTCCCTGAGGCATTGTTTTGATTACCCCGTTTTTAAAAAACAAGCGAAATGAACAAAAAAAGTGGATTTATTGCTGAAACTTGGATCGCTAACTATTTTCCGACACGACATAAGCAGGGTTGCCAAAAGCTTCTTGATCGAACCGATTTTTTATCTTTTATATTCTACTTGCGCAGAATATAAAAAAAAAAAAAAAATAATACACAATTCTGAACAAAATAATGAAAGGGTAATTAAGATGGTTTGGACACGTGGAAAGAATGAGTGAAGACAGAATGGTAAAGAATGTATATGTAAAGGGCGTGAACGGAGCTAGAAATAGAGGAAGGCCGAGGAAAACGTGGCACGATCAAATCAATCAAATATTGAATGTCGGACACGTGAGGAGTCGGAGAAATCAACGTGCGTGCATGACAAGATGTATGAATGTAGAGGATTCGAGAGAAGTATGTCAGGACAGAACAGTGTGGCGTTCCATTCTTTCTGTCTACCCCTCCGGAGAGACGGCGTGATGGTTGGTTAGTTAATTAGTTATATTCTACTATTAAAGTTTATTGAACAATGATGCAAAACTCCATATTAAATAATCAATACGAATGAAAACGGCTGTTTTCCAAAAAACTAACTAACTAATTAACCATCACGCCGTCTCCCCGGAGGGGTAGGCAGAAAGAATGGAACGCCACACTGTTCTGTCCTGACATACTTCTCTCGCTTCCTCTACATTCATACATCTTGTCATGCACGCACGTCGATTTCTCTGACTCCTCGCGTGACCGACATTTTATATTTGATTGATTTGATCGTTCCACGTTTTCCTCAGCCTTCCTCTATTTCTAGCTCCGTTCACGCCCTTTACATATACATTCTTTACCATTCTGTCTTCACTCATTCTTTCCATGTGTCCAAACCATCTTAATTACCCTTTCATTATTTTGATCATAACACTTTCATTCGCACCACTTTCACTTCTTATACTTGCATTTGACACTCTATCATATACAGATTTGGTACATATTCATCTTAGAGATCTCATTTCTACTGCATTTATTCTACTTTCATCCTTCTTTTGCCAGTTCCATGCTTCTCTTCCATACATAAGGGTCGGCACAAGAACACCAATATAATAAAATGGCGATAGATTAAATATATATCACATGTCATAAGAATTAATATAATAGCTAAAAAAACAAATTGTACACAGTAATTGGGTTATGTTTAAAAAAATATATTTCAAGAAACAAAAAAGTTTTCTTCTTCTTCTTTCTCAGCCAATTCTCGTCCACTCCTGGACAAAGACCTCTTTCATTCGCTTCCATGTCACTCTGTCTTGTGCAGACTGCATCCAGGTTATTCCGACATGTCTGTTCAGATCATCCTTCCACCGTAGTTGCGGTTGCCCTGCACTCCTCCTTGCCGTCCACGGTTTCCAAGTCAGCAGTCTTCTTGTCCACTTTTCATCTGAGCTTCTGGCTACGTGACCTGCCCATTGCCATTTTAGAGTCGCCACCCGGTGGATGATGTCAGTGACCTTTGTTTTTTCTCTCACAGTATCGTTTCTGACTCTGTCTCTTAGGATTATTCCTTACATGACTTTTTGGGTCACTCGTATTCTTCTTATTACAAATATAAAATAATCTAGTTTTATTTTGTATATGTATGAATGTCCGGTTATGTTTGTGACATCCCTGAAACACACACGTTGGGGTAATTTTCCTTTAAAAAGGCGCGTCCAAACGGAAAACCGCGCGCTAATGAAGACAAACGCTCGCCGGACTTCCGGTTTCCATTCTTTCCCGCCTATTCTCGTCACGTGACGTCACTACGACGGTCAAAAGCCCAGTAGACTTGTGGAAGTACTTACTTTTTGGGACGCAAAGCTGAATTCGACTATGTGGAGGCAAGAGTCCAGTGGCAAGAGTTCTGACTGCCACAGTCCTGTTCGATTCGCGGCGATGTGATTGCCACACTGTCTTTGGTCTGGTGTAGAATTCAGGTCACAATAAAACGGAGATAGATTAGCTACATATCACATGTCACGAGAATCAACTTACTTGGAGAAGTACTTGGGTTCAAACGACCTGTTGTATATAAAAAAAAGGTTGATGTAAATTCATTCATTCATTTATTTCTCGGCGCTACATCCCGGTGTGGGACTTGGCCTCCTCCACAATGGTCCTCCACTGACTTCTGTCTCTGGCCATCTCTCTCCATCCCCCAGCTCCTTCCATTTTCTTCCAATCTTCTTCCACGCAATCCGCCCATCTTTTCCTTGGTCTGCCTCTTGGTCTCAATGTTAATAATATTCAAATAATGAAAACGTCTGTTTTTTAGTAGTTTAATTAAATTTTATGTGAATGACATGTTTCGCCTGTCTAAGATATTATCAAATGTATCGAAAAATCAAATGCGCTGTTGTTTTTATACAAAACATTACGCGGGGAATCGCGTGATGGTTAGTTAGTTAGTTGGTTAAGTATATCATAATATAAATAGGTAAAAACCCGAATGTCATAAAGAAGAGTACGAAAATGTTTTGATTATAAGAGAGCCAGAGAGGAAGACTTCGTTTCTCTTGCACTGAGGACGCTGTCAAGAGGGGACAAAAATAATGCGCTTGAAGTCTTCCTGGACATCATCAGAGCATTTGACAAAACCTGCCTATGATACTGTCCAAGCTGCGGAGCCGAGGATACCCGTGTGAGCTCTTCATGATAATTTCTGACTAATTCATTAACAGGAGGGTCGATATTACCCACGGGGAGACTCGTGTATACGTACTAGCACCGTGGTCGCGTACGTCGACGAAAACTGTCTATGCCCAACAGAAAACGGCGTGATGATTAGTTAGCTTGTACCTTCCAGCAGGGTATATCCCACAATGGCCATATCAAAGTGTTTTACTCACAAATCCACTGGATGTATGTTCCGTTACGATGTCCCCGTCTTGGGCATTACGGCCGCCCAGCACGCGTCCCGTTTCCCGCGTTTTTAGGATTTATTACACGAATTACAGTCGCCATTCGTTATTAATGCCTTGTCTCTGTAATGCTTTAACGACCGCCATTTTATTTCGGTGTGACCCCTCGTGAAAAAGTAAAAACTCTAAATTAACATAAATAATTATGTAAGGACTTCAGAAAAATGAAGACACTGAGGACAAAAGCAGGCAAGACACTGAGGGATCGCGTGAGGAACACCAGAATAAGAGATATATGTGAGGTTGAGGATATTATAAGATGGAGCAGACAGCGAAAAGGGACTGGTACGGTCATGTTCAAAGAATGGACACCACCAGACTCCCCTATATTGCTTTGCATAATCAACCTAATGGGACTCGTCCTCGTGGAAGACCTTCTAAAAGATGGAAGGACAGCTGGGAATCTACCTCACAGGAGGAGCAACACTCTGGAGAACAGACCACATAGGTCTACAATAAGGAAGAATAAGAATTATTTAATAATCCTCTTCTCCTTTATGTAGATCTTGCGATCTGAATATACACGTTATCAAATTTCTTCCTGCGATGAAGACATCCAGCTTTCTTTCCATTTCATAGTTAGTCGTCCTGGTGGTCGACGGTCGTCTGGAGTCTATTTCATCACGATCTTGGGAATTCTCGCTGGATCTATCCTCTCAATATGGATTCTTCTCTGCATATTCCATCTCAAAACGTCATCAATTTTGCTGGATCTGCGAATCTCTTCGTTGGGTATCCTATCTCTAAGGGTTCTACCAACAATGGGCCGCATTGTTTTCATTTCTGCTTCTGTTCGCAGTAGATGTTTGGTTCTGACAGTGTATGTTCTTGCTTGGATACCCTTAGTCATTATGGGCCTGATACATTTTGTAGATCTTGACTTTGCTTTCGGATAGCATATTGTCCCAACAGTGTCCATCAGTCATCCGGAGATAACTGCTGCTTTATTAGTCTGTTCTGTGGCTTCGTTAAGGAGATCCCTGCAACTAGATCTCCCTTCATACCCTGAACTTTATTTATTATTTCTTAAATAAATTCAAAAGGGGTTCAAAAGGGTAGTAGGGCTACGATGGGGTATGTTTTGCTGGAAAACATGCCTCTACACAATGTCGTAAGGCGCCATGTTGCATTTACAACAGCAACACTACTATCAAGTCCAACTCTCTAGCGTCCACGAGAGGTCTTTTAAAGACCCCGTGAACCCCGGGCAATGAGGCACATATTACTTAGTGCCATAACAGATAGAGAGAGGACGAATGGCGAGCTTCCAGCGCCATAGAACTGGATACACCCAGCTAAGGGAAGGTAACCCCGACAGAAAATCCTCCAGAGAAGGCAAAGGGATATCATTCTGAATATTTTCCCCAGGTCATCACTATGAAGAGCTGAGCTGCCCAGGACAGGGAGGCCTACTCAAGGGAAATAGTCAACGTTGGGGAGACCTGACAGCATACAGAAACAAGAAGAAGAAATAAATTCCTCATATAAGTGAAACCCCATATTAAATTATTTTTCTAGTTGTTTCCCTCCTATTGGAGTTGGACAAGATCATAGCTATTTTTAATTTTAATACGGCAGCTCTAAATAGGAATCATTATCACCAGCTATTAAAAAAAACTAACACCAATGATTCAAATCAATAGCATTAGAAAATATTATACGTTCTCCAATGTTACGTCTGTTTGTCCAGAATTGAACACAAGTCCCCTGGTTCAAGAGCTAAGCGTTTTGTCTCCTAGACTATCACCGGGCCTCTATTTTCCTGACTTTAACAAATATTCCCCTGCCACTCTGTTCCATTGACCTCCTGATACTCTCATGATGTCATTAGACCATCTGGCTTGTGGTGTGCCAGGATTTCTATGGCTGTTCTGTTGTTTGTCCAGACTTGAACACAAGTCCCCTGGATCAAGAGCTAAGCGTTTTGTCCCCTAGACAATCACCAGGCCTTTATTTTTCTGACTTAAACAAATCTTCCCTTGCCACCCTGTTCTATTGACCTCCTGCTACTCTCATGATGTCATCAGACCATCTGGCTTGTGGTCTGCCAGGATTTCTATAGCCACTTCTCGGTCGCAACTCCAGGGTGCGTCTTTTCCACCGGTCATCTGCTGTCCTTACTATATGGCCATCCAAATTCCACTTCAACGAAGCTATGCTACAGTTAGACAACGTTGGTCCTATCTCTGATCCACTTTTTTCGTTTCCTGTCTCGCAGACTGTTGTTCAACATCTTCTCCTATCTAAACACACTTGTTATGCTGCAAATGAGACTGCTTGGAGTGTGCATGGAATGGAGTCTCTTTGTGTCGAACTCATTTTTTGATCATAAGAGAATCCATCAATATACTTGGGAAAGAGGAAATGAAAGGTCAATTATAGATTACGTCATTGTTGACTCTAGATTGCGGGCGGATACTATTGATACGAGGGTTTTCAGGGGAGCCGAAATGGAAACGGATCACTTTTTAGTAGTGGCAAAAGTGATCCTTTTCCGGGGATGGCGAACCAGAAGAAGCAAAACAGTGGCCGCACCAACTAGAGTCAAAGTTGAAAAACTTCAAAACAATGACGTAAGAGATAATTTCGTGAGAAAAGTGAACGAAAGATTGTGTGTGTCTGATGTAAATTCGTTGAATGTTGACGATACCTGGGAGTATTTAAAGGAAAGTTTGTGTGAAGCAGCGAAAGAATCGTGTGGTGTATGTGTACAAGGAAGAAGGAAAGGGGATGCGTGGTGGAATGATGACGTAAAGAGTGCAGTTAAAGAGAAGAAGGATGCTTGGTTGAATATGCTTTCGATAAATAAGAATGACAGAGGTAAGTATGAAAGTGCAAAAGATTTGTATAAGGTGTGCAAGAAGAAAGTGAAGTCGGTAGTGAAAGCGCAAAAAGAAAAGCTGAGGGAGGAAGAAGGGCTCAAAATGACAAAGAACTTCGGGGACAATATTAAAATGTTTTGGAAGGAAGTGAAGAAAGCCCGAAATCCTCCTGAAAGCGGATGTGTGAAAGCAATTTTGGATAGTGAGGGAAGAATGTTAACGGAAAGTAAGATCGTACAAGAGAGATGGATGGAGTATTTTAAAGAAATGTATGGTGGTGATACAAGTGTTGATGAAAGCATTAGAACTGGTGTAAACGCGATTGGTATAAATGACAATACAGAAAAAATAAGTATGAAGGAGATTGAAAGATCTGTGAAAGCAATGAAAAGTGGTAAAGCTGTAGGGTATGACTGCATGGCTATAGAATTTATCAAAAACGGTGGCGAAGTAGTTTCCGCATGGATATGTAAACTGTTCAACCAATGCTTGGAGGAGGGATATACCCCCACTCGACTGGAGGAGAGCAGTTATCTTGCCTCTGTATAAAGGAAAAGGATCCCATATGGAATGTGGAAACTACAGAGCTATTAGTATTTTGAGTGTTGTTGGTAAAATCTATGGCAGAATTTTAATAGAAAGAGTAAGAAAGACGACGAGTGATAGAGTTTGGGATGTGCAAGGCGCTTTTATGAATGGCAGAGGATGCATGGATCAAATTTTTGCACTTCGTACAGTGACAGAGAAGTTTATGGCCAAAAACCGTAAACTCTTCTGTGCGTTTGTCGATTTGCAAAAAGCATATGATCGCGTAGATAGAGGTAAACTGTGGGAAATATTGTCGGAATATGGAATAAACACAAAACTGATCACGGCAATTACATCGCTGTACATAGAAAGCACTGCTAGTGTCAGAGTAAATGGGGATCTTACAGCCTGGTTTGATATCAATAAAGGTGTCAAACAGGGGTGTGTAATGTCTCCATGGTTGTTTAATCTATATATGGACAAGTGTATGAAAGAGCTGAAAGGGTTGGAAGCAGGTGCAAAAATGGAAGATGTTTCAGTAAGCTGTTTGTTGTATGCGGACGACGCTGTGCTACTTGCAGACAACGAGCACGAACTGCAAGCCCTGGTGTCTAGGATGTATGAGGTATGCAAGCGATACGATTTGATGATGAATGTGAATAAGTCTAAGGTAATGATTTTCGAAAAGAAGGAAGCATGACAGTGTGCAACATTAGTGTAAACGGTGAAAATCTGGAACAAGTGGATGAATTTGTTTATTTAGGAAGTATGTTTACAAAGGATGGGAGGGTGGAGAAGGATATTGAAAGAAGGGTTGGGGCAGGCAACAGAATAAATGGTGCACTTAAAGTTGTCATCGCAAACAAAAGCCTATCCAAAAAAGCTAAGATGGCAGTGCACAATGGTGTTCTTGTGCCGACCCTTATGTATGGAAGTGAAGCATGGAACTGGCAAAAGAAGGATGAAAGTAGAATAAATGCAGTAGAAATGAGATCTCTAAGACGAATGTGTGGCAAATCTGTTTATGATAGAGTGACAAATGCAAGTATAAGAAGTGAATGTGGTGCGAATGAAAGTGTTATGAACAAAATAAGGAAAGGGTCATTAAGATGGTTTGGACACATGGAAAGAATGAGTGAAGACAGAATGGTAAAGAAGGTATATGTAAACGGCGTGAACGGAGCTAGAAATAGAGGAAGGCCGAGGAAAACGTGGCACGATCAAATCAATCAAATATTGAATGTCGGTCACGTGAGGAGTCGGAAAAATCGACGTGCGTGCATGACAAGATGTATGAATGTAGAGGAATCGAGAGGCGTATGTCACATTCTTTCTGCCTACCCCTCCGGGGAGACGGCGTGATGGTAAGTTAGTTAGTTAGTTATGATTTTCTTCTTCTCCGATGTTTTCCCGTTCATTTAACCTTGGATAATCACTTTCAGCACTTTGTATTTATCGTTTCTAATATCGTCATGATCATTTCTTTCTCTTTCTTCATTCGCTGCAGCACTTCCTCGTTCGTGACTCCATCTGTCAACATTCTGAGATATGTCCACATTTCAAAGGCTTCCATCTTTTTGTTGATAGCTTTTGTCAAGGTCCATGTTTCCATACCGTAGAACAAGATGGATAACGCGTAACATGGAACTATTTTCTTCATCTATAATCGTTCAAATAGCGTCGTGGTGTTAGAAATAATCGATTCGAATTTCGTAAACGGTAAAAAAAAACGGAAAAGCAATTCAAAATGGCGTCCCTTCCGGCTTTCTTTCTAATTCTAACAAACACGGGAACCGGAAATACGGAATTATTGCTAGCCACCGGAAGCGGTGAATTAAGGAAAAGGGCGCCAAAGGAAACGCCTGTTCATTATTTTAAATGGCTACAAAACATTTTTAGGAAAAAGAAAATTATTTAAAAAAAGGAATCGTCTATGCGACAGAGGCGGTCTGTGAATTTTTACAACTATTTCAAACGAACAAAGTAACCATCAGGCCGTTTCCCCGTAGTGTAAACGGAGAGAATCGACCGCTTCTACTATGTACTTCCGACTTCTAACAAATGCGACTTCTGCGATTATCTGACAGGAGAACGGTATTCGATCTCTTGTTATTGTGCAAAAATTTTAATTCATTGGTTGATTGTCCTGAACTTGTTAGACTTATATCTATACGGGTGCCTCTAAACTGACACTTTCTGGGTTGACAACTGTCACACTAACCTCAGAATGTATTCCACAATACCTCCAATACACAGACTTGGCAACATGTATGGACGTTCGTTGGATATGTCCTGCAATAGTCTTCCTATTTTCAAAAAACAACTCCTTGCTCTTTTCCAATTCATATAGATTCTTAGGCTTTATTAGTATTAGTATTCATCTTTTTGTTTATGTACACAACAGGTCGTTTGGACCCAATTACTGTATACAATTTTTATTTTTTAGTTATTATATTGATTCTCGTGACATGTGATAGGTAGCCAATCTATCGCCATTTTACTGTCACGCGAATTCTACACCAGACCAAAGACAGTGTGACAATCACACTGCCATCGCCGGGAATCGAACCCAGGACCTTCGGCATGGAAGTCAGAGCTCGTAACCACTCTGCCACGAAGGTCGTCATCGTTTTTGTTTGTATTCCTTGAACATTTTGTGTTTTTTGTATTTAAGTGTGTTTTTATTTTATTTTTTATTACATGGTTTATATTTCTGTATAATTTGGTATTTTTGCACTCTGTATTTGTACTTTTCGTATTTTAGTATGCCGTTCTCCATTTTGTATGTTGTATGTATTTACTCACTGTATCCATCATTACTCTACATATAATTTTTTTGTAAAAGCCCTTGTGGCGTTTATGTCAAATAAATAAATAAATAAATGGCCGACCTTTAAGGGTCAGCACAAGAACACCATTATGCACAGCCATCTTAGCTTTTTTGGATAGGCTATGGTTTGCGATGAAAACTTTAAGTGCAATTTAAATGGTGTTATCGTATGAGTTAGCGCCTTGTCGCTTTACCAGTTTTATAAAAACTACATACGTTTTTAATGTTTCATTTGCAGAAAGTTAATTAACAAAACGATGCAAAAAATATATATTTTACCACAAAAATGTAAAGCCATGTTTGTATTTTGCACTAAAGATTTTCCAAAGTCAAATACCTGTATTATTTAACAAAACAAAACGGATTCACCATTGATCTCATTTCTCAATTATCCCAAAACCACAAAGCAATTGTTTAGCAACAACTTCGCGGGGAACAATAAGCTACACGAAGTCAAAACTTTCCAAATGCGCATAACCTCAAACGCGCTTGCCGAATCGTAAAATACGACACAAAAACCAAACCCCACGCCGTTTCGGGCGCGGGCTAGGCTGAAAAATTACCCTAGACACAAATAGGTGACATTTGGAGTATTAAATAGTGGCCCACATCAACAAAAACATCTTTTCGGCCGATTGTGGCGATCTGTCAAAACATTTGCCGCCTTTCGGGACAAATTTGCCGACTGCAGCGCCGGTGGTCTGCGCGCGCATTGTTGTCCTGCGTGTGACAACACCGCCGAACTCGCTGCCATTATGGCACCGTGTCGTATGTCAATGTCTCGGTGTAGGGATTCGGGTACCTGTCGATGAAAAGGTTTTTTACAGGGGTTTAATTGTTATTTTGATTTTATCTGGCATGAGAATTATTGGGCGCGGCTTTGATGAGATTGCTTCGATAAAAATGGGATTAGATGCTTGTAAAAACAGCCTCGCTCCGTCACCCAATAAACCTTTTAAGAGGGTCAACCATGAGCTGTGAAACTGTTGTAAGAAATTCTATGTGATTTCTTAAAATATTCCATAATACCAACATTTCAACATGCTTCTTCGACTTCTCCTTTTAGACCTTTGGTCTTTTCCTACTGTCGGACTGGCCTCTCTTAGGAAGTTGACTCCCAGCTATCGCTTTAACGCCGACTAAAGAAGAAGCCGCTATGCTCAGACTGGGCAAGGATGAGAAGGAAGCAAGGATAAGACAAAGGGTGAGACAGGGCTGCTCTATTTCCCCTGTACTCTTCAACGGGTATATACAATGTGATCGCACTTATTTCATAAGAGAATAAGAGAGGAAATGGAACATTGAAGATGTGTAAGAATTCACGGACGGAAAGTGGATATGATAATAGATATCGCCATTATTGCCAACGATGAAGAGGAACTAAACGATACCTAAGATACTATGGAAAGAATACTAAATACAACATACAACATGAATATAAACAAAAGTAAAACTAAGGTGATGACCGTGGGTTGAGATGAGCGCCAAATAAATATAGAGATGGCTGGAACTGTGATCAAAAACGTAAAGACTTTTGTTAACCTGGGGAGCAGCATCACATGGGATGGTCGATCAAAGAAAGACGTCGATAGTCGTATCCACCAGGCTAAACTTGCCTTCAACAAGAAAGCTAAAATATTCGAGTCCAATAACATAGACCTACACCTCCGAAAACAAATAATAAAAAACATCGGTGTGGAGTGTTTAACTGTACGGCTGCGAGATTTGGTGCCTGGGCGAAAGAGAGCGCAAAAGGCTGGAGGCGTTTGAAATGTGGACATACCGACGAATTGCCCATATTTCATGGAGGGACCACGTTACTAATGAGGAGGTTCTCAGCAGAGTTGAAGAGAGTAGGCACATGTTGAACACCATAGCGGAGAGGCGCGCAAGATTGATTGGTCATGTGTTGCGACACGAATGTTTCCTACATCAGTATTGGAGGGAATGATCGAGGGATCAATTGGCAGAGGACGATCTCACCAGGAGTTTCTAGACCAGATTAGCCGAGATATGCGCTGCATCTCTTATGGATTTGAAGAGAGTTGCCGAGGACCGAGCGGAGTGGAAGAGGAGATGCGTCGGCTTGCTGCAGACCAATTTTTAGATTGAGACCGGAGAAGAAGGAAGCCAACACATGCTAGTGTCTTATGCGTTGCCTGCTCCATCTGAAAATATCTTCACCTTGCAGAGTTCAAACAAAATTTGGACATACTTTTTCGTCTTCTCCTTTAAGAGCTATGGTCTGTACCTATTGTCGGACTGGCCTCTCTTGGGAAGTTGACTCCCAGCTATCCCTTCATCTTTTGGGTGATCTTCCGGGGGGACGGTAGTCAACTGGAATTTGATGTATCACAGCGTGTGAGATTTTAGAGGGGCCATCGTCTGCAAATGCACATGCTAGTGTCTTCTGGGTTGTCTGCCCTATCTGACAATATCTTTACTTTGCAGATTTCATGCAAAATTTGGATATACTTTTTACATTCAATAACGAATAAAAAAATCTACTGCACTGATCAAAAAGCTTACAGATATTAACAAATGTATTCACATTAACTATTTCTTCAAAATTACAAATGGAGTTCTGGTCCCAACCCTAATGTATGGAAGCGAAGCATGGAACTGGCAGAAAAAGGATGAGAGCAGAATACATGCGGTAGAGATGAGGTCCCTAAGACGTATGTGTGGTAGAAATATATACAACAGAATCTCAAATGCTGATATAAGAAAGGAATGTAGAGCGGAATAAGGTATTATGAACAAAATTATGAAAAGATCGCTGCGTTGGTTCTGACATATGGAGCGCATGGATGGAGAAAGAATGGTTAAGAAAGTATAAGTTAATTATGTAAATAGAGTACGGAGTCGAGGCAGACTGAGGAAAACATGGTATGATCAAATTAATCAAATTTTAAAGGTTGGTCATGTTAGAAGTCGGAAGAATCGACGTGCGTGTATATATATTGCGTGTAACTGAAATATAGGAAGACCGAGGAAAACGTGGCACGATCAAATAAATCAAATATTGAATGTCGGCCATGTGAGGATGCAGAGAAATCGACGCGCGTGCATGACACGATGTATGAATGTTGAGGAAGCGAGAGAAATATGTCAGGAAAGAAAAGTGTGGCAGTCCATTCTTTCTGCCTACCCCTTCGGGGAGACGGCGTGATGGTTAGTTAGTTAGTTAGTTTTGTGCATTTGATAATGCTCTCCTAGACAGACGAAACATGTCATTCATATAAAATGTAATAAAACTTCTAGAAAACAGATGTTTTCATTCGTATTAATTAACTCAAGAAATACAAGCAAGCAGAAGTGCAGAGGATGGATCCCTCCAGAATCCCGCCCGTTTCTACTGCTTTTATTTCTTCCTTCTTTTACCAGTTCCATGTTTCGCTTCCATACATAAGAACAGTATGGCGGGCTATTATTTTGACTTCCTCTCCAGGGGAGACGGCGTGATGGTTAGTTAGTTAGTTAGTTTTACTAACGAAAACATCAGTTTTCTAGATGTTTTATTATAGTTTATAGGAATAACATGTTTCACCCTTCTAAGGCAGTATCAAACATTTGATACTGCCTTAGAAGGGCGAAACATGTCATTCCCATAAAATATAATAAAACTTCTAGAAAACGAACGTTTTCATTCCTATAATTATTTGTCCTTAATGCTGATATAAGAAAGGAATGTAGAGCGGAAGAAGATATTATGAACAAAATTATGAAAGGATCGCTGCGTTGGTTCGGACATATGGAACGCATGGATGGAGAAAGAATGGTTATGAAAGTATACCTTAATGATGTAAACGGGGTACGAAGTCGAGGCAGACCGAGGCAAACATGGCATGACCAAATTAATAAAAGTTTAAAGGTTGGTCATGTTCAAATCAAATCAAATCAAATCAAATCAGTTTATTTTCTCAAAAGACATTACAAACATTTTTTATAGTTTAAGGCATCTATTGAGAACAGGTAAAACATAATAAATATATAATACCAGGAACGCATGAGAGATGGTTCGACATTAGGAATACAAGATACTCTCCAAAGTCAAGAGTATTTGTCTTCTGAATGTATTTTCACGAATATGAAAGACATCGATCTCCGAAGCGATCATGTTCAGCAGTTTGATTGCTCTTCCCACCGGCATCACCAGAGGCAGGTTGGTTCTGCATGTTGGGAGATAAAACAGTCTGTGCTGACGCTGTCGAAGATAACCATCCGGAACATAAAGATGGATAGCCTCCAAGATGACGGAATTCTCAAATAATCCCCTGATAAGTCTGAAGAAATGGGTAAGTGTGCACCCATCCCTTCTTATCTGTAAACTATTGGTCCCCAGCATGCCCAAGAGGAATGCAGTGGGATAAAGCCACGGATAGCTTGGTTATGCAGATGACCGTTTAATCTATAAATTGTGCGATTTTGACGAGAAAGACAAAACAAGGGCTGATACTGTGCGATGTATTGACCGAGTTTCAGAATGGATGGCCGAGAATAAACTTAAAATAAATCCCACAAAAACAGAACTCATGTGGGTGGCCTCTCCTCGGCGACAACATCTTCTAGATTCTGACCCTTTGAAAATAGGAGGGATAGAAATATCTCCTTCAAAGAGTTTAAAGTTTCTAGGTGTTCATTTAGATGGCAATCTGTCTTACAATGCGCACATATCAGGGCTTGTTAAGTCTGGTTTCTTCCAACTGAGACAGCTAAAGCACATGCGGAGATGTTTACCTGTTGGTGAAGCTAGGACCCTCGTAAATTCTTTTGTAGTGTCACGGTTAGATTATTGCAACGGAATGTACGCTGGATTGCCAAATAATCAATTAAGCAGAATACAAAGCGTATTTAATGCTGCTGCCCGATTGATTATGGGGCAACACTGTCATATCACGCCGCTCCTGAAGGACCTTCATTGGCTTAAAATCCGAGAGCGAGTAAAATATAAATAGTGTTTGACAGTGTTTAAGGCTCGACACCAGAGAGCGCCAGTTGGGTCAGTCATTTCCTAGTGCGCCCTTGGAGTAATTGATTTTACAAAACGGCGCACTTAAAATACAAATCATCATAATAATAAATAAATAAATAAATAAATAGCTACCAAACTCCCTCATGTAGAGATATCTCAGATGTTAGAAGTCGGAGGAATCGACTTGCGTGTATGACTCGTTGTATGAATGTGGAGGATGCTAGAGAGGTGTGCCAGGATAGAGTAGTGTGGCGGTCCATTCTCTCTTCCGTTTGTTTGTTTGTTAATTATTTATTATTGAGTTTTACATCATTGTTCAAGAAACAATAAATAAAATAATATTTTTAAAGCGGTGGTCGAAACATCTATAAAAAAGGTAAACCTTCTAACATAATGAAATCTTCATTGCACAATGGACGACATTTTGCGTGTCAATTGTCAGCGTTGCAGAAAGGCAGCGAAAGGTAAATAATGTTGCCATTGCGAAAAAAAAAAATACCACCAGGGCAGAAAGACGGCGAATTTTCAACTCAAAGGGGGCGTATTTTGACGTTTTTGTACAATAGCGCAACAATAAATCTCACCTTAGATTTTCTGCAACAAATTTTATCTATGACAAACCATAAACAAAGATCTTACTCGTAACTATTATATCGTATGGAAGAGGGTGAAAACAAATAGGGTAGTACCTACTTATTAATTAATACGAATGAAAACTTAGGTAAGAGAATGCCCTCTAATAATTAGGCTTATTTGTCTGGCTGGATGCGAAAAGTGAGGGAGTGGACCGGCATTCGAAGTGTGGAGGAGCTGTTCCGAGCGGCGCAGGATAGGGGCAGGTTCGCCGAGGTGATCGCCAACGTTGGAAGGACCCGACAGGGCACTTCAAGAAGAAGAAAAATAATTCACCACCACGCCATCTCGCTAAAGGGTAAGGCAGAGGAAATTGATTTCCACACCGTTCTTTTTGATTAACTCTTTTGAGTTTCAGCATTCATACATCGTGTTACGCACGCATGTCAATTTTTCCGTATATGACATTGTGTCATGCAAGAAATGTCATGCAAGAATGTTAAGGAATGTCAGGAAAGAACAGTATGGTATAAATATTTCTGCCTACCCCTTTGGGGAGACGGCATGATGTTTAATTAGCTAGTTAGCTAGAGCGTACATATTTTCTGATTTAGAAAGATCTATATTTTTACCATGGATACAAATATGTAAAACTAATTAACTAACCATCGCGCCGTCTCTCTGAAGGGGTAGGCAGAAAGAATGGACTGCCACACTTTTCATTTATCACCCTTATGTATGGAGTTGACAGAAGAAGGTTGAAAGTAGGATAAATGCCGTAGAAATGAGGTCACTAAGAAGAACGTGAAGAAAAACAATGTATGATAGAATATCTAATGATGAAATAAGAAAGGAATGTAAGGCGTGATAAATAAAGGCGTGAAAGCGTGATAAATAAATTAAGAAATGATCACTAAGATGGTTTGGACATATGAAGCGAATGGTTGAGGGAAGAATTGTTAAAAAGATATATGCAAGTAGTGTGAATTGGAAAATAAGTCGAGGAAGGCCAAGGATGACATGCCATGACCAAATTAATCAATTACTTAAAGGAGGCCATGTTAGTTGTAGGAACAATGGTCGTGTGTGCATGTCACGATGTGTGAATTTAGAAGAGGCGCGAGAATTATGTCAGGATTGAACAGTGTGGCGATCCATCGTCTCTGCCTACCCCTCTGGGGAAACGGCGTGATGGTTAGTGAGTTAGTTAGTTAGTTAGTTATTAATAAGTTAACAGAACATTTATTGATTCTGAGGCGGTACGAAGTTCGCCGGGTCAGATAGTAACAAATAAATAACGAAATATCAAGTGTAATCAATAATCATTTGCATGCCTTAGCAAGGCGAAACATATCATTTCCGTAATATATAGTAAAACTTCTAGAAAACAGATGTTTTCGTTTTCACTATTTACAATGAACTTAACTAACTAACTAACTAACCATCACGCCGTCTCCCCGAAGGGGTAGGCAGAAAGAATGGACTGCCACACTTTTCATTCCTGACACATTTCTCTCGCTTCCTCAACATTCATACATCGTGTCATGCACGCGCGTCGATTTCTCTGACTCCTCACATGGCCGACATTCAATATATGATTCATTTGATTGTGTCACGTTTTTCTCGGTATTCCTCTATTTCTGGTTCCATTCACATCGTTAACATATAAGTTCCTTAATTTATTCTTAATTTATTCTTGCCATGTGTCCAAACCATCCTAATGATCCTTTCATTATTTTGTTCATAACACCATCATTCGCGCCGCATTCACTTCTTATATTTTCATTCGACACTATTTTGTTCCTTACAAAATAAATTTAATAAATATGTATCATACACAGAGCACCCACACATTCGTCTAAGGCAGCTGGGAGTCTACCTCACAGGAGGAGCGACACTCTGGAGAACATACCACATAGGTCTTCAACAAGGAAGAAGAAGAAGAAGTTACAAATATGTACCTTTGTGTATTTTTTTCTTTGATCTTATTTATGGTTTGCCATTATCCCCTTTGAGTCCTGACATCTCAAATGGCAACACTCGATCTACCTGCAGTTCGAATCTGCTCATTGCGTGTGGTCACACTTTGGTTTCGCCGACAAAACCATTGTCACAACAAACCAACGATTTGTGATTTACCTGAGCTTTTGACTTTGCGACAATAATGCGATTTTTTTAATGTGATCCCGGCTTTAGCCGCAGTATCTATAGCCAAAAAGGGTCCACTTAGCCGTATGCCACTGTGAACAAGATAAAAATACGATTTTATTTCAATGCAAAGAGAAGAGAACGCTTGGCTTATGATTTAAAAAGCATTGATTCAATCTTAGGTAATCATATAATCTTTTCGTTTTTTGAATGTATACAAATACTTGTAGAGAAATACTGGATTTTACCCATTACGGGTGTATTAATCATTAAGAATTAATTGTATCTCAATAGAGACGAAAATGTTGATTATTTGGAAACAGAATATGGTGATCGAGGCGTTTACAGGACTTATGGTTGGATTAAGCGATCGCTTTATGTAAAACAACATTACAACTAAAATATGTGAAATATTTCTCATGGTAGCATACATGGGTGTTTTTCAAAAAGTTTGCTCGTTGCGTAATAATTCCACTACGTCACATTTGGCGTTCCACTAATACATCACGTCGCGTAGTGGATGTGACGTATGATGCCAGTATTGAAACAAACTCCAAAATGCAGGTTTATGAATATGATTTTACTAAATATTACATTGAATTCAGATTCTAGATGTCGGTCATTTTTACCCATGAAAAGCTGTAAGTCAAACAATCAATACTTAGATTATAGAATCACGTTCGTAGTGGAAAATAAAAACAGCACGTCGTGACGCCCGACCACTATTTCACATAACATAATGCGACTGGTGTCAATTTACGAACATGGCGACCGTTGACGAGCTATAAAATGTTGCCATCAATCAAATATATACTTAGTTTATAGTAAATTTTTCGTTTAAATCAGTATATCGACGTAGCGTATACGGAATTTTCCACCAACGTCGTTTTGAGTGACTAAATAAAAACAGTATTTTATATTATTTTGAACTCTAATACGCTGTTATCTAGGAATATTATTGATAAAACTCTTGGACAAGAAGTAGCTTATCAATGAATATTTTTCGTTTATAAAGTGCAAAAGGAGCGTGGGACACTAGAAAAATCACCACTTTTCTATCGTATATTCCCAATAATTAAGCAAAATAAACAGATATAAGTACTTTTGGATATGTGAATAATCAATTTGTGAGTTATTCTGTTGTTTTGAGATATAAAAAAAACAGTTTTAAAATCAATAGCCTGCAGAATTACCTCGAAAGTCATAGGACATGTAATTTTCGAGTAAACATTTTATTTGAAAAACACCCATATACAACTTTCAAATAATTGTAACTATTGAAACATCGGAAATATCAACCCGAGTGCATCCCATCCAGCAAATATAATAGTTTAACAGAAAGTAGTGCAACAATGCTACGCGTATCATTTCGATTAGCTTCAATAAAGCAAATCCCTTGCTGCCATTTGAATTACATTCATATCAATGTAATTTACATACTTTTAATTTTGATTTCTGCACATATGATACATTTTCAGTATTCATTTTAACTTAAAAATAGCTGAATTTAATTCAACTAATATGTTAACACTCTCTAGTGTCAAGAGTGTGTTAACTTATTAGTTAAATTAAATTCAGTTATTTATTAAGTTTAAATGAATTAAGAAAGATATATACAGTGCAATATGGAGTTCTAGTCCCGACCCTTATGTATGGAAGTGAAGCTTGGAGTTGGCAGAAGTTGGCAGTTGAAAGTAGGAATAATGCCGTAGAAATGAGGTCACTAAGAAGAACGTGAAGAAAAACAATGTATGATAGAATATCTAATGATGAAATAAGAAATGAATGTAAGGCGGATGAATGCGTGCTAAATAAAATTAAGAAATGATCAATATGATGGTTTGGACATATGGAGCGAATGGATGAGGGAAGAATTGTTAAAAAGATATATGCAAGTAGTGTGAATGGGAAAATAAGTCGAGGAAGGCCAAGGAAGACATGCCATGACCAAATTAATCAATTACTTAAAGGAGGCCATGTTAGTAGTAGGAACAATGGTCGAGTGTGCATTTCACGATGTGTGAATTTAGAAGGGGCGTGAAAATTATGTCAGGATAGAACAGTGTGGTGATCCATCCTCTCTGCCTACCCCTCTGGGGAAACGGCGTGATGGTTAGTGAGTTAGTTAGTTAGTTAGTTATAAGTTAACAGAACATTTTTTATTGATTCAGAATCAATAAAAAATGTTCTGTTAACTTATAACTAACTAACTAACTAACTCACTAACCATCACGCCGTCTCCCCGAAGGGGTAGGCAGAAAGAATGGACTGCCACACATAACTTTCCTGACATATTTCTCTCGATTCCTCAAATTTCATACTTCGTGTCATGCACGCGCGTCGTGTTCTCTGACTCATCACATGGCCGACATTCAATATTTGATTTATTTGATCGTGCCACGTTTTCCTCGGTCTTCCTCTATTACTGGTTCCATTTACATCGTTAACATATAAATTTTTAATCATTTTTTCATCATTCATTATTTCCATGTGTCCAAACCATCTTAATGATCCTTTCATTATTTTGTTCATAACACCATCATTCGCACCGCATTCACTTCTTATATTTTCATTCGACACTCTATCATACACAGAGTATCACACATTCGTCTAAGAGATCTCATTTCTACTTCATTTATTCTACTTTCATCCTTCTTTTGCCAGTTCCATGCTTCGCTTCCATACATAAGGGTCGGTAGAAGAACACCATTGTGCACTGCCATTCTAGCTTTTTTGGATAGGTTTTTGTTTGCGATGACAACTTTAAGTGCACCATTCACTTTGTTGCCTGCCCCAACCCTTCTTTCAATATCCCTTTCCACTCGCCCATCTCTTGTAAACATACTACCTTAATACACGAACTCAACTACTTGCTCCAAATTTTCACCATTCACGCTAATGTTACAGACTGTCATGGTTTCTTCCTTTTCAAAAATCATTTCCTTGGACTTTTGTTAAGTTAAAATGAATACTCAAAATGAATTAAGAAAGATATATACAGTGCATAATAGAGTTCTAGTCCCGACCCTTGTCTGTGGATGTGAAGTTAGGAGTTAGCAGAAGAAGGTTGAAAGTAGGATAAATGCCGTAGAAATGAGGTCACTAAGAAGAATGCGAAAGGAAAAACAATGTATGATAGAATATCCAATGATGAATTAAGAAAGGAATGTAAGGCGGATGAATGCGTGATAAATAAAATTAAGAAAGGGTCACTAAGATGATTTGGACATATGGAACGAATGGATGAGACTTCTTCTAAGAGATCTCATTTCTACTGCATTTATTCAATGAACTTCAACAACGAAATTTCAATAACCAACATTAATCTTACCTCATTTTTTAAATCAATAAAACATGTTTTTTTTTTCTCAAATTGAATCCTGTGTGGTCCAGCGGTGAATGTACGCCCAAAGGACATAATGTTAGGACCTCCCGTTGCTAAGGTGGTTAGCAAAGCGACTATTAGATCGCTAATAGTTGGGAAAGATGAAGATAAGGTTTATTGTTGTGACGCCTAACCTTAAATAAATAAAAGGTACATGACACGCTTTTTATGGACCCCTACTGTACAAAAAATATATATACAATCGACTCTTAAAATATATCCAATGATAAACAAACTAACATATGAAAAAAAATGAAAATAATATGTTTTAAGATCACTTCAAGATTTCACGATCACAAAATATAAGAAGTGAATGCGGTGCGAATGAAACTGTTATGAACGAAATAATGAAAGGATCATTAAGGTATTAATGTTGTTTTTTGAAATTTCATGGTAGGTAGTTCATTGTTAATAATGAAAACAACTTATTTTTTCAAGAATCAATTGTATCGAAGATGCAAATTGGAAACAGAATACGGTTGATCAAGGTGTTTACAGGACTTATGACCTGTCATTGGTTGGGTTAAGCGCACGCTTTATGTAATACAACATTCCCCATTCCACCTCATTTTTTCTGATGACTACCATGTCTGAGAAATTTTTGGAAGTTGTATACGAGATATGTTAATCTCCAACACCACCCTTTACATGGTAGTATATTCAATCTACACACTAACGCCATCTATGAAGATTGTATTTTAAGCATTAAGCAGAAGATCTTTTTAACGCAATGTGAAAGGCTACCGCCATTTACCGCATTGCTAGAAACCGCCTGGAGATGTCACTCCAATCTATATGCTATAATTTTGACCAGTTTTTGTTTTTTACAACATTTTGAATGTATACAAATACTTGTAGACGAACAACTGGATTTCACCCATTGCAGGCTATCAATTCAAGAATCAATTGTATCTCAATAGAGAAGGATGCAAATTGGAAACAGACTACCTACAGCAACTCATTTTTTTGTAAAATGTAGAATACATTTTGTAAAATGTAGAATACATTTTGTAAAATGTAGAATTCATTCAAACAGTGTCAAATGCCGTTCTTTGGACCATGGCAGGCGAAAAGCCAATTAGAGAACAAGTCGCTAGACGCAAATGGCAGTGGATCGGTCACACTCTGAGACGGAACCCAGCCTGCATCGCTCAGGGCGCACTAGACTGGTCCCCTATGGGGGGAAAGAGAAAGCGAGGCAGACCTAGAGCCACCTGGAGAAGAGCCCTGCAAGACGAGGTTAAAGCAGCAGGCCTCACTTGGAATAATGTTAGGCATCAGGCATGCGATAGAGTCGGGTGAAGAAGGTTCCTTGAGGCCCTATGCACCACGGTGTGTGACAGGATAAAAAGAAGAAGAAGAGAATTTATTATGTTAAATGGTGAATACATTTTGTAAAACGTAGAATTCATTTTGTAAAATGTAGAATTTTTTGTAAAATGTAGAATTCATTTTGTAAAATTTAGAATTAATTTTGTAAAATGTAGATTTTATTTTTTGTAAATGTTGAATTCATTTCGTAAAATGTAGAATTCACTTATTAAATGTAGAACTCATTTTGTAAAATGTAGCATTCATTTTGAAAAATGTATAATTCATTTTGTAAAATGTAGAATTCATTATCAGAAGATGGTCGGAGACACAGAAAATCAGTGGATTTTAACTAAATATACTGGATGAGAGTAGAATAGTTAAAAAGTTGTACACAAGCAGTGTGAGTGGGAAAAGAAGCCGAGGACGACCGATGAAAACATGGCATGACCAAATTAACCAATCTAAAAGGCGGCTTCATTCGAAGTAGGAATAATCGACGTGCGTGCATGGTGCGATGTATGAATGTGGAGGAAGCCCGAGAGGTGTGCCAGGACAGGCCAGTGTGGCGATCCATCCTCTCTGCCTACCCCTCCGGGGAAATGGCGTGATGGTTAGTTAGTTAGTTAGTTTTACTCCAATTCCAATCTAGGATGCCAATTCCTATTAAAACAGGCCACTAGGCCTACACTAAGAGGAACAATGATGTAAAACTGCATATTAAATAATTAATACGAATGAAAACGTATGTTTAATACAAGGTTTATTACATTTTATGGGAATGACATGTTTCGCCTGTCACATTTGATAATACCTTCGACAGGTGAAACAAGTCAACCATAAAATATTATTCAACTTCTAGAAAACACACGTTTTCATTCGTATTACGTATATATCCTACATTCGTCCTTCTATAGCCATTTTAATGCACTCACTATTTATGATATAAAGAAAATTGCATACCCCATTTTCAAAAGTTTGTTTTTAACCACATTGTACATCGTTATCTGTTCCACCATCCCTCCATTAGTCTACAGGGTGTCGTATAAATCAGCTCCTCTCTAGTTAAATTAATTACTGTATATACAGCGTGTTTGTTAGCCGGAATGGGGGGGATGAAACACCCTCGCGTGACGGGGCTATTCTAGATATTCAGATTTATAATACACTCGGGGTTGTTAACGATTCGTTATTTAAGATACACAGACTCACCCTTATCTGCGAATTCAGGAAGGGTAGAAGAGAAATGAAACAACATGGTATTGTATAAATAAGGTTTTTTTAAAATAGTTATTGGAAACAAGAATTTATCAATGAAAGCGAAAACGGCCGTTCACAATGGAGTTCTGGTCCCAACCCTAATGTATGGAAGCGAAGCATGGAACTGGCAGAAGAAGGATGAGAGCAGAATAAATGCAGTAGAGATGAGGTCCCTAAGACGTATGTGTGGTAGAACGATATACCACAGAATCTCAAATGCTGAAATAAAAAAAGAATTGTAGAGCGAAAGAAGGTATTATAAATAAAAATATGAAAGGATCGCTGCGTTGGTTCGGATATGTGGAACGCATGGATGGAGAAAGAATGGTTAAGAAAGTATACGTTAAAGATGTAAATGGGGTACAGAGTCGAGGCAGACCGAGGAAAACATGGCATGAGCAAATTAATCAAATTTTAAAGGTTGGTCATGTTAGAAGGCGGAGGAATCGACGTGGTGTATGACTCGTTGTATGAATGTGGAGGAATCTAGAAAGGTTTGCCTGGATAGAGTAGTGTGGCGGTCCATTCTCTCTGCCTACCCCTGCGGGGAAACGGCGTGGTGGTTATGTATGAAGTTTTTTTTTTTTTTTTTGTATTATAAGGGAGTAATTATATTACAGGAATTGTAATTGTAAAGCAGAAGGCGCTTTTTGAGAGAATACAAGAATTGCAAAAATTTTAAGTGCCTAATTACAGTTAATTAATAATAATATGCTAACTTTTAAAGCGCCGTTTTTTTATGTAATCACCTCAAGGGCGCATTAAGACGTGTTTTATATATATTATATCATTGTGTTTTATATAAATTGTTTTAGATTTATTTTGTGGACGTTGGACGATCGAAGTGTGCGCGGGAGATGTTTATTGGTGGCGACGAGGTTCGCAAACCATCACACCGCATCTCTCGCGGGGCGAAAAGAGAAGGATGGAGTGCCGCATCGGTTAAAGTGTGGCAGTCCATTCTTTCTGTCTACCCTTTTGTATGAATGTGGAGGAATCTAGAGAATTGTGTCAGAAAATTGGTGTGTGTTTAAGTGTTTTTAACTATTTTTAATATTGCCATTTTATTGTCACGTGAATTATACACCAGACCAAAGACAGTGTGATAATAAAACTGCCATCGTCGGGAATCGAACCCGGGACCTTCGGTGTAGCAGTCATAACTCTTACGTCTCTGCCACGAATGTTATTAAATAAGGACTGGAACCAGATCTCTATGTTACGATGTATGAATCTCGAGAAATACGAGTATGTCAGAAGAGAATAGAATGGAATAGAAGAGAATAGAATGCCATAATTAATACGAATGAAAACGTCAAGTTTTCTAGAAGTTTTATTATATTTTATGGGAATGACATGTTTCGCCCTTCTAAGGCATTATCAAATTTTGCCCTTCTAAGGCATTATCAAATGTTGTCCTTCTAAGGCATTATCAAATGTTGCCCTTCTAATGCATTATCAAATCAAATGACATTTGATAATGCCTACGAAGGGCGAAACATGTCATTCCCATAAAATATAATAAAACTTCTAGAAAACTGATGTTTTCATTCGTATTAATTCTTTAATATGGAGTTGTCGTACATCATTGTTCAAAAAACAATAAATGGTTATGCCATGTTTTCTTCGCCTTCTTTTTACATTTACACCGCTTGTAAACAACTTCTTAATCATTATTCTCCCATACGTTTGTTCCATATGTCCAAACCATCAAAGTGTTCCTTTTAAATTTTATAACAAGGAATGGAAACAGAACTCCATGGTTGTTATTCATTTTTTTAAATGACTACAGCGTAATATATTACAAATTTGACATAATTCACTCAGCTCATAAAAAAACCTTTGAATTCGTTGGGTTATAATCTGATGTCCTGTCAAAATAAACCATATTTGTGTGATATCAAGTATTTTTAAGGCGCTTTTTGTCCTGGCTTCGGGGTTTAGGATTTACGGTGTCCTGGAGTCCGTGCGGAGTCCTAAAGGATCGTTTAGTGGAGATTACAAGGTCCTGACAAAGGACCCAACTTAGCTGGACGAATATTTTATGGAATATCGGAATCTGCTTGATAAAAAAAATCTAAAAAATACATTTGAATCGTCCCATCGACAAATTACTACCATCAAAATTTTATTTTATTTATTTATTTTATTGTTGAGGATGCAAAAGAAGAGTGGCAGTCCATTCTTTTTGCCTACCCCTTCGGGGAGACGGCGTGATGGTTAATTAGTTAGTTAGTTTCAACAGTTTATTTATTTCATAACTTAATAACTAAACAAAAAACTATACTTTCGAAAACAACTTATAAAAACATTGGTGTGGAGTGTTTTACTGTACGGCTGCGAGACTTGGTTTGTGGATTTGAAAAGATTTGCAGACGATATCGCAATTGTTTCCAACGATGAAGAAAAACTAAAATATACCTTAGATACTATGGAAAGAATACTAAATACAACATAGATCGAAGTGTACGCGGGAGATGCCTATTGGTGGCGATGAGGTTCGCAACCCATCACACCGCGTCTCCCGCGGAGCGAAAAGAGAAGGATGGAGTGCCGCATCAGTAAAAGTGTGACAGTCCATTCTTTCTGCCTACCCTTTCGGGGAGACGGCGTGATGGTTAGTTAGTTAGTTAGTTAGAACATACGATATGAAAATAAACTAAGGTAAAACTAAGGTAATGACCGTGGGTAGAGATGAGCGCCAAATAAATATAGAGATGGCTGGAACTGCGATCAAGAACGTAAAGACTTTTGTTTACCTGGGGAGCAGCATCACATGGGATGGTCGATCAAAGAAAGACGTCGATAGTCGTATCCACCAGGCTAAACTTGCCATCAACAAGAAAGCTAAAATATTCGAGTCCAATTACATAGACACAAACCTCCGAAAAAAAAAAAAAAAACATTGAGTGTTTTACTATACGGCTGCGAGACTTGGTGTCTGGGCCAAAGAGAGCGCAAAAGGCTGGAGGCGTTTGAAACGTGGACCTACCGACGAATTGCCCATGTTTCATGGAGGGACCACGTTACAAATGAGAAGCTTCTCAGCAGAGTTGAAGAGAAATGGCACATATTGAACACAGTGGCGTGCCTAGGGTCAACCAGTAAGGCAAGCCCGTCCGACTTTGTGTGTTATAATATTAGTAGAGGGTCACGATAATGTATATTTCCGGATTAAAAGAGTTATATCTTTCGTAATTAATTTCGTGAATTAATTGATTTTAAATCCCATTTTAGACGCATTTATACAAAAAATAATTTTCTGCATCATCAAACTCATATTCTTGTATAATATAATAATGTATTATATTTACAAATACAAGAAGAAATATAATTAATATGAAATAATCCGTAAATAGACAATAAATTTGTTAACACCGAAACATAAATTATAAATAAAAGTTCGTCAATAAATTACATAATCATTCTTTTCATAACATTTCTGCACATAACGTAAATGACAGATGACATTCTGACAGTGGAAATGAAGTTCCTGACACATCGAATTGTAACATACTTCAGAGTGATAAAGCCCGGCTTCAAATCCATACAAAAATCCTAGATTTATTCTGGTATAAATGCACCTAGCTATATGATTACAAGCCAAAAATACGTAAGTGCGACAAAGACCCTTTTACGTTTTGCAAGCCCAATATGAAGCCCATCGAAAACATGAAACAAAACATGTGGACGTAGGCGACTTCGCGGGCATCTCACCTACTACGGTGCGTATGAGTGAAGTAAAATACGGCGCGTATGAGTGGAACAAAACATACACGTAGGTCATTTCTGCGCATGTCAGCGTCAGAATTAAATCGCTTTAACTCGCGCGAAAATTCAAAATATGAACGCGCAAAAAACATCGTTTTAGTATAGATTTTCTAAGGCAAGCCCGGCTTTTCGGCTTGTATGGAAGTACCGCCACTGATTGAACACCATAGCGGAGAGGCGCATATGCTGCATAAACAAATCGCAAGATCTACAAAAATAAAAAAAAGAATAAGAAGATTTAATAAATAAACATTTTTAAGTGTGTATTCTTGATCTAGGCGATTCATTTCTAAAAAAGTATTTATTGTCGCATTTAAAAGAAGCACAAAAAATCGGTGTTGCCACTAAAATACAGGATTCCTGTCGTCCTTTTTATAATAGCCCTTAAATTGATTAGATTGTGGCACAACCATGGCGTCCTATGGGGTACCGATGTCTGCCCATTTGTGTTCCGTGCATTTGAATTCTAGCAATAAATTTTTTTTTTTGTTTTATTTAAATTTACGCCCGCGTTTATGCGTTTGACATAAGTACCAAGAAACACTATCCGGTGTCTAGAATGCGTTTTTGATAAAACCCTTCTAGGTTAGAAAAAAATAATCATCAACGGAAGGCACGACATAGAAAAATGACTTCGGGATGGGATTTTGCAGGGTTGTAGTATCCCCTTAGAGTCGCCCATAGTCAAAGTAAGAATTAAAAATCAGTTTGTTTTTTCAAAATATATTACAAACATTTTTTATAGTTTAAGACATCTATTGAGAACAGGTAAAATATAATAAATACAGTAGCGAGCACAGAAATCTTTTCACACTGAAAACATCGATTTTTTGTAATTATATAATTTTTTTGTGATTCCTTGATAGCTCTTCACTCCAAATTATTAAGCAACACTGTTTAAAGATGATCTGCAAGAAAAGTGCCTTCTTGGGGTGATCCCATTTTTCAAGATGACTCTGCACTGTGCCACCGAGCAAAAACTGTAAGTATTATTTTTTTCTGACACTGTGATTTATAATGTTCACAAAACAATATTAAAAAAATATAACTAACTAACTAACTAACCATCACGCCGTCTCCCCGAAAGGGTAGGCAGAAAGAATGGACTGCCACACTTTAATCGATGCGGCACTCCATCCTTCTCTTTTCGCCATCGCGAGAGACGCGGTGTGATGGGTTGCGAACCTCATCGCCACCAACAGGCATTTCCCGCGCACACTTCGATCGTTCAACGTCTACGTAATAAATCTAATAATAAATCTAATAACAAATTATCTGAAATACAATGATATAAAATAAAATAACAAAGAAAAATAATTTAACACATAATGTTCTTTTAGATGGTGCACTTGTCGTCAGCTGGACGATCCGGACAATTGTGTTTATTTAATTTTTATTCCACGTTATCCACTGTTTTTATTTTACTAACTGTAATTAGGCACTTAAAACAATCCAACACCAGCAATAACTTAAATATATATTTGAAGAATTTATTCAAATTATAACACTGTTAAAATAATTTTTAGGTCAAAGAATATATGAAAATTCATGCGATTCCAACACTGGATTGGCCCGGAAATAGCCCTGACCTAAACCCTATCGAGAACTTGTGGCATAAAATGGCAATTGAAATAAATAAACTGAAGCCTCCGTCAAAGGAAAACCTTAAAAACTTCATCGAAAAAGTGTGATTGAAAAATGTATCCAAGACTACATACATAATTTGGTAAAATCCATCTAAACGTATTGAAGCAGTTATTTAAAAAAAGGAGGAACAAAGTACTGATTTTGTTGGTTTTTGATAATTGTTAGTGTTATATACCTATGTAATTTTATTTAAAATAAATATGTGTTTATTTAAATTATGTGAGCATTTAAAATTTTTATGACAAAAAATCGAAAATCTGCAAATTAACTTGGGATACAATTAAAGGTCATAAGTCCTGTAAACGCCTTGATCAACCATATTCAGTTTCCTATTTGCATCTTCGTCTCTATTGAAATACAATTAAAGGTCATAAGTCCTGTAAACACCTTGATCAACCATATTCAGTTTCCAATTTGCATCTTCGTCTCTATTGAGATACAATTAAATCATGATTTGATTTGATTTGATTTTATATAACGTTATTCTTTATGATCTCATGTCTACGGAAGGTATCCAGTAGCACGCTAATCAAAATATCAAAATAGCCATCATTGATACCAATCTAAGAACATGGCCAGAGCGATGCGCAAACAATTTGGAATAAATAAAAAAATCTAAAAGTTTAATTAGGCAGGTAGGTGAGTACCCAAATAAATCAACACACGAAGAAAACAAAGGAAATCGATTATCGTTCCATTTTCAAAACAATGACGCCATTTTTCAAGATGGCGATTATGTCAGTTTGACAGATGGCCCGGTGACATGTTTATCTATGGTAAAGAAGACAATACGGACATTATCATTGGAAATGAGACCAAACTTCGACGTCTATTAACATAATTGCGTTCTCTTGTTATATTCAAATTTCGAAAATGGAATGATTTGTCAAAATTTCGTGGAATTGTGGATTTCTGTTGGATGTTTATAGCTTCATTTAAATAAGATGGTTCAAAGTGGATAAGAAGTGGTAAGCGAATCAAATGTTTTAAACAATATAATTACTTCTAAAAACAATTAAAGTTAAATCAAGTAGATTTGTATATTTAGGTAGTATGTTTACAAAGAATGGGCGAGTGCAGAGGGATACTGATTGAAGGGTTGGGGCAGACAACAAATTGAATGGTGCACTTAAAGTTGTCATCGCAAACAAAAGCCTATTAAAAAAGCTGAAATGGCAGTGCACAATGGTGTTCTTGTACCGACCCTTATGTATGGAAGTGAAGCATAGAACTCACCAAAAATGATGAAAGTAGAATAAATGCAGTAGAAATGAGATCTCTTAGACCATAGGTTTCCAATCTTTTCTGGGCCACCGCTCTCTTTACAAGAAATATAAACGTTCAACGCCCCCCTCCCATAAGAGTTATTCGAAATATGAGAAAATGAAAACAATACATACAATAACAGAATAAACTAATATTTAAGTTTCTTCTTCATCGTCTTCTCCTTCTTATTATAATAGATCTGACGATCTGTGACACAGAAATCACGTCTCGTCGGATGATGAGATCCAGCTGTCCTTATCATATTTAAGTTTAATTTGCTTTATTATTAGCTACGTTATTAAGTTTTTTTTTTTGTCTTTTTAGACTATTTTTTTTATATACCCACGCTCTCTATTTTTTCTGGGTCTTCTACTGCCCCCCTGAAAGTCTCAAACGCCAACAAGGGGGCGTTATCACCCATTTTGAGAACCTAGGTCTTAGACGAATACGTGAAAAATTGTGTATGATAGAGTGTCGAATGAAAATTTAAGAAGTGAATGCGGTGCGAATGAAAGTGTTATGAACAAAATAATAAATGATCTTTAAGATGGTTTCGACGCATGGAAAGAATGAATGACGAAAAAATGGTAAAAACATTATATGTTAATGATCTAAATGGAACTAGAAATAGAGGAAGACCGCAGAAAACGTGACTACGACACTACCCCATAAAAACATTGACGTTAAACTCCGTATTAAATAATAAATACGAATGAAAACGGTACATTTGATAATGCATTAGACAGGCGAAACATGCCATTCAAATAAAATATAATAAAACTTCTAGAAAACACGTTTTCATTCGTATTAATAATGTCATAATTATAGAAAATAACTCACGCGCTGTTGTCAAAACGCCAAAACTATCTCCATACATTGGAAATCATATGGGATTAATAGAAAACTGTTTTACCGACCAATATCATAATTGAAGTTTGCAAAGTTGTGCGTAGGTGACATTTGGGATTTGCTCCAGTGTGACAATACAAATGATTTATTATTTATTATGTAATTTGTTTATATTTTTGTGCATATCATTCATTCAATAGTATATCATTTCATTATAATAATAACAATTACATGCTAACTTTTAAAGCGCCGTTTTTGTGATGTAATCACCTCAAGGGTCCATTATGACGTGTTTTAAATCTATAAGTCTAAATATGAACGCTGAATCTGATATTCGCGATTGCTTAGAAAGTAAAATAAAACAAATGTGTAAGTTGGGTTTCTTTTTGGATATGAAATATGGAAAAGATGGGTTTTTAGTGTACTGAAATCAGTCGGATCATTATTATACATCTAAGGTATGAATGAAGTTTGTTCCAAGTTAAAAGGCCGGCTATTGCAAAGGCTCGATCCCCGAAATTTGTACTAGGACATAAATAATCTTCCTAATATATAACTTGTATTAGGAAGATTAGTTCAGCCAAAGCTTTATATAACTTGGTGCCATTCCATGTAGCGCTTTGAAGACTGTCCAGCAGAGTTTATACTGGATTCTTTCTGGAATTTTAAGTTATTGAAGTTCTTTGAGTTATTGTGAGAAAACGTCCGTTTTATAGAAGTTTTTAATATATATTTTGTAATGTCTTAGCAACGCGAAATATGTTATTCTCATAAAATATAATAAAACTACTAGAAAACAAACTTTTCACTCATATTAATTATATTGTTATTATTAATCAACAAAAGCGAAAACGGCCGCTCACAATGGAGTTCTGGTCCCATCCCTAATGTATAAAAGCGAAGCAAGGAACCGGCACAAGAAGGATGAAAGCAGAATAAATTCGGTAGAGATGAGTTTCCTAAGACGTATGTGTGGTAGAACGATATACCTACGACAGAATCTCAAATGCTGATATAAGAAAGGAATATAGAGCGGAAGAAGGTATTATGAAAGGATCGCTGCGATAGTTCGGACATATGGAACGCATGGATGGAGAAAGAATGGTTAAGAAAGTATACGTTAATGATGTAAATGGAGTACGGAGTCGAGGCAGACTGAGGAACACATGGCATGACCAAATTAATCAAATTTTAAAGGTTGATTATGTTAGAAGTCGGAGGAATCGACGTGCGTGTATGACTCGTTGTATGAATTTGGAGAAAGCTAGAGAGGTTTGCCAGGATAGAGTAGTGTGGCGGTTCATTCTCTTTGCCTACCCTTGGGGGGAAACAGCGTGATGGTTTGTTTGTTTGTTTGTTGTTATTATTAATATGAATGAAAACGTCCGTTTTCTAGAAGTTTTATTTTATTTTACGAGAATGACATGTTTCACCTTTCTAAGCCATTATCAAATTCACTTTTTTCATTCGTATTCATTATTTAATACGGAGTTTAACATCATTGTTTAAGAAATAATAAATATTATTGTTTTATACATTTATTTTATCTGTTTTACAGGGAAGTGTCTTGAAGTTTCGAAACTGGACAAATGGTAGAAAAGACGTGGATGCATAAACTGGATTTTACTCATGAAGACGATACCACCAGCACACGAGTTACCATGGAAGGAGGACCATGAAACTGTGGATCCAGGGACAACATGACCAGTTGGGGTATTTTTGGTATTATTATTAAATAGTCCATTGTTTTGGCCGAAACACTACGATACTTTAACATTATAAATTGTTAAATTAAAAAAACTTTGTTTTCTGTATCACAATTGAATTTTTATTTTACGCGACAGCTGTTTCGTCAACCTATGTTGACATAAAAATACAATTGTGATACATAAAACATTTTTTTTTTAATTTAACAGTTTGTAACTAACTAACTAACTAACTAACTAACCATCACGCCGTCTTCCCGGAGGAGTAGGCAGAAATAATGGAACGTCCACTGTTCTGTCCTGACATACTTCTCTCGCTTCCTCTACGTTCATACATCTTGTCATGCACGCACGTCGATTTCTCCGACTCCTCACGTGACCGACATTCAATATTTGATTGATTTGATCGTGCCACGTTTTCCTCGGCCTTCCTCTATTTCTAACTCCGTTCACGCCGTTTACATAAACCTTCTTTACCGTTCTGTCTTCACTCATTCTTTCCATGTGTCCAAACCATCTTTATAACCCTTTTCTTATTTTGTTCATAACACTTTCATTTGCACCACATTCACTTCTTATACTTGCAATTGTCACTCAATCATATACAGAATTGTTACACATTCGTCTTAGAGATCTCATTTCTACTGCTTTAATTTTACTTTCATCCTTCTTTTGCCAGTATGTAAGGAAGTGAAGCATGGAACTGTAACAGTTTATATTATTATTATTTTCTTAAATAGCTACTCCCCTAGAAATGAGATCTCTAAGACGAATGTGTGTTAAATCTGTATATGATAGTGTGTCGAATGAAGTGGTGAATGCGGTGCGAACGAAAGTTTAATGAATAAAATAATAAAAGTGTCATTAAGATGGTTTCGGCACGTGGAAAAAATTAATGAAGACAGAATGGTGAAGAAAGTACCTACCCTAATTTAAACGACGTGAACGGATATAAAAATAGAGTAACGCCAAGGAAAACGTGGTACGATCAAATCAATCA
Source organism: Lepidostoma basale (assembly GCA_022606425.2). Classification (NCBI taxonomy): domain Eukaryota; kingdom Metazoa; phylum Arthropoda; class Insecta; order Trichoptera; family Lepidostomatidae; genus Lepidostoma; species Lepidostoma basale. Next base: position 1,179,502 of record JAHDVF020001163.1, read on the forward strand.
ATTCAATATTAAATGTCGGCCACGTGAGGAGTTGGATAATTCGACATGCGTACATGATACGATCTACCTTCCTCGTAATAACCAAGTTCGACTGTATATATATGAAGGTATCTTTAGGAGTTTAGCTCTAATGGAAATAGTGAGTCAGCAAGGGAAACTCCAGATGTGAAAATCTTCCATTTGCGATACGACAGAATCTTCTATTGAATACACCTCAGACAGATATAATATACATACCCACCTAGCTATTATTAATGCCATGTAAAATTCAAACGCGGGTGATTCAGAAGTAGTAACTTACCAAATTTAAATACTACAAACAAGCGAGGCATGGAACTGCCAAAAGAAGGATGAAAGTCGAATAAATGCAGTAGAAATGAGATCTCTTAGACGAATGTGTGGAAAAACTATTTAAGATAAAGTATAATAACTTACTAACTAACTAACTAATTAACCATCACGCCGTCTCTCCGAAGGGGTAGGCCGAAATAATGGACGGCCACACTATCTTTCATACTTCCTCAACATTCATACAACAAGCCTCGTTTTCCTCGATCTTCCTCTATTTCTAGATCCATTTACATCGGTAATATATGCATTTTTTTTACAATTCTTTCTTAATACATTATATCCGTTTGTCCAAACCATCTTAATGATCCTTTCATTATTTTGTTCCTAACACTAACATTCGCACAGCATTCAATTTTCATATTTTAATTCGATATTATCATATATTGAATGATAAAGTAAGGTAATATAAATTTATTTTATATCTAATAGCAAACAAGATTGTTAAGTGGTTTTACTTGGATTTAACTAACTAACTAACTAACCATCACGCCGTCTCCCCAAAAGGGTAGGCAGAAAGAATGGGCTGTCACACTTTTACTCATGCGGCACTCCATCCTTCTCTTTTCGCCCCGCGGGAGACGCGGTGTGATGGGTTGCGAACCTCATCGCCACCAATAGGCATCTCCCGCGCACACTTCTATCGTCCAACACCCACAAAATAAATCTAAAACAAATAATATAAAATACAATGATTTAAAATAAAATAACAAAATAAAAATAATTTAACACAAAATGTTCTTTTTAGATGGTGCACATATTGTCTATTTAATTTATGTTCCACGTATCCACCGTTTTTTTAAATTAAGCATATAATTTAATAACACATAATGTTTTTTTTCGATGTTGCACATGTTGACATGGACGATCCGGACTTTTGTGTTTATTTAATTTATGTTACACGTTTCCACCGTTTTTTAAATTAGCTGTAATTAGGCACTTAACCAGCAAGAACTTTAAAATAATATTAAACCATTTTTGAATCTGTATAATATAAAAAACCTGTCGATTTGGAGAGACCCAATATATACATAATAGCTTCGTTTTGAATCACTCTGTAGTATATATTAGCTGGGTGTACCGGCTGTGTGAAATAATACGTACAATTTTCCGATCTCGAGATGTTTTTATGAATCCAATAATGTAATAAACTTTCCCAGTTACCACGTTATGGTTAGAGAGCATCCCTTCACACTAAATCACGTAGAGAAAGGCCCACTTGACACCTAACATAACTCCAAAATATAAACTTACTCACTTCGATCACCTTCGTGGCAGAGTGGTAGCAGATATGTCTGCTACACCGAATGCGGCATAGCCAAATTAATCAAATACTGAAAGGCGGCCATTTTCGAAGTAGGAACAATCGACGAGCGTGCATATCACGGTGTGTGAATGTAGAAGAGTCGTGAGAGTTATGTCAGGATAGAACAGTTTGGCGGTCCAACCTCTCTGCCTACTTCTCTGGAGAAACCGCGTGATGTTAGTTAGTTAGTTGGTTAGACCCTTATGTATGGAAGCGAAGCATGGAACTGACAAAAGAAGGATGAAAGTAGAAAAAATGCAGTCGAAATGTGATCTCTTAGACGATTGTGTGGATACTCTGTGTATGATAGAGTGTCAAATGAAAATATAAGAAGTGAATGCGTTGCGAATGATGGTGTTATGAAAAAAATAATGAAAGGATCATTAAGATGGTTTGGACACATGGAAAGAATGAATGAAGAAAGAATGGTAACAAAAATTATGTTAACAATAAAATGGAATGAGAAATAGAGGAGTCAGAGAAATAGACGCGCGTGCATGACACGATGTATGAATGTTGAGGAATCGAGAGAAATATTTCAGGAAAGAAAAGTGTGGCAGTTCATTCTTTCTGCCTACCCCTTCGGGGAGACGGCGTGATAGTTAGTTAGTTGGTTAAATATGTTTTTCTGGCTATAGCAGTTTTCACAGTTTTCTTCGATTCCCGCAAATAGAACGTGACGTTCGAAATTTGAAAGATTGCGCGGACACTTTGGCGCCAATAAATCCCCCCAAGATGGCGGCTGACCGTTATTTCCCGCGAAATTAGACGAAAAGCACTCCACGGCACCTGCTGCCATCTAGCGGGGATGGCTCAAATCAAATGGTGTCTTCTTCTGAGCTACTATATTGCCTTGTGAATTATGAGCCAGTGACGTGCAGGAAGTTAAGACACATTACTTCTTCTTTTTCTACTGCTTTATGTAGATCTTACTACATACGCTACTACTTATTCCCCTACAACATAATTATATTTAGAGAGATAGTTACAAATTAGTTTCGCCATGTTTTCTCAAACACTCGTAAATATATCAATGTAAAACCAAAAAGCAATCGAGGATTCTCCTTCCTCATCTTCCTTATTGTAGACATATGTTGTCTGTTCTCCAGAGTGTTGCTCCTCCTGTGAGGTAGATTCCCAGCTGTCCTTCCATCTTTTAGGAGGTCTTCCACGAGGACGAGTTCCGTGAGGTTAATTATGCAATGCAATATAGGGGAGTCTGGTGGTGTCCATTCTTTGAACATGACCGTACCAGTCCCTTCTTCGCTGTCTGCATCTTATAATATCATCAATCTCACATATCTCTCTTATTCTGATGTTCGGGGTGCTTATAGATTCTAAATCAATATATCAAAATCCCTCTTAAAAAATTGTAGGATCTTTGATATTTTTCCATGGATGTCGTTACTTACTTACTTACTTCCTATTGCCATACAACTTTTGAAGAGTTTTAGCCTCTGATGATTTTTCGCCAAGCTCCTCGATCCTGCGCCTTTTAATCCCAGCAGTCCGATTCGCCCAACCTAGCCAGGTCAGCCAGAACATTGTCCATTAGGCGCTGTCTAGGCCTTCCTAGAGGTCTTACTCCAGTCGGTCTAGACGCGTACAGGGTCTTGATTGCTCTGGTCTCTTCGGCTCGGCATACGTGCCCAATCCATGCTAGGCGACCGGCTCTCACGGTGCTCGTTATAAGGGGCTGCTGGGTCATCGTACGGATCTCTTGGTTGGTCCTATGCCTCCAAGTTCCCGCTGCAACACCGGGTCTGGGTCCCAGGATCATTCTAAGTATTCTATTCTCAAACCAGTAGATTCTTTGTTGTTCTTTTAGAGTCATTGTCCATGACTCAGAACCATATGTCACCACTGGCTTGATGATGGTGTTATAAATACGCAGCTTGGTGTTTCTGGATAGAAGCTTGGACTTCAGGAACGTTCGCAAGGAGGCTGCAGCTCGTAGGCCTTTTTGAACTCTATGTTCCAACTCCGCGTGCATATCGTTGGCTTCTGTCATGGATGGACGTCGTTACACAAATTGGAATTTAATTTCAGTATTATTAATGCATTTCTATAAGTCACTGTCGCAATTAGCTATCCTCAAGAATTGATTATCAAATCTATTCACGATTTACGTAGCTTTCTTTTGTATACCCACTTTTCGAATGCCTCTAACCGGTTCATAGTAATACCCTATTAGAATCTAGGTTTTTTGAATCGCACGACAGGACAGACCAAACATAGCGTTTCCACATTCTCTGTCTTAGTTTTTAATTCATTATTCATTTGCAAAATATTGTCCTCGTTATGCTGAACGAATTTCTTCATTTCGTCACATCTGGGTGGACCTGCATTTCAACAATACAGACATTATAATGAGACTTATTCATCGATTCGTAATTTAACCCTTTGGTTGTAGGTAACAAAGTGAATGGTGCAGTTAAAATTGTCATCGCAAACGAAAACCTATCCAAAAAAGCTAGAATGGCAGTGCACAATGGTGTTCTTCTACCGACCCTTATGTATGGAAGCGAAGCATGGAACCGGGCAAAAGAAGGATGAAAGTAGAATAAATGCAGTAGAAATGAAATCTCTTAGACGAATGTGTGTATACTCTGTGTATGATAGAGTGTCGAATGAAAATATAAGAAGTGAATGCGGTGCGAATGATGGTGTTATGAACAGAATAATGAAAGGATCATTAAGATGGTTTGGACACATGAAAAAAATGAATGAAGAAAGAATGGTAAAAAAAATTATATGTTAATGATGTAAATGGAACTAGAAATAGATGAAGACCGAGGAAAACGTGGCACGATCAAATTAATCAAAATTGAATGTCGGCCACGTGAGGAGTCAGAGAAATCGACGCTCGTACATGACGCGATATATGAATGTTGAGGAAGCTAGAGAAATATGTCAGGAAAGAAAAGTGTGGCAGCCCATTCATTCTGCGTGATGGTTAATTACAATAGTTAGTTATTCATCGGTCTTACATTCCTTTCTAACTTCTTCATTGGGTATTCTATCATACATTATTTTTCCACATATTCTTCTAAGTGATATAATTTTAATGGCATTTATTTTACTCGCATCATTTTTCTGCCAACTCCAAGCTTCACTTTCATACATTAGGGCCGGCACTAGAGCCCAAAGTGTACTGCCGTCTTTACTCAGTCGATATTTCTATTTTCAATTTTATTTATTTTGTTTCCAGCACCAATTGTGTAAAAAATGCGTGTCACGGTATGTGAATGTACAAGACGCGCGAGAGTTATGTCAAGATAGAACAGTTTGGCGGTCCAACCTATCTGCCTACCCTTCCAGAGAAACGGCGTGATGAATAGTTAGTTAGTCAAAGGCGGGCCACACTGTTTGAAACAAACTCTCCACAGGGGTGACCTTGGTGGGGAGCTGTGGAGCCCGCGGTTGGTGTAGCGTCCACACTTGGTTTAAAACAAGCTCTAAACATGTGGAATGCGTGTTTAAACGCGCGTCCGTCCACAAAGTTTGTTAAAGGTCAGACGAATTTTGGTTTCAAACAAGTGTCTACACAGTTTTAAGCCGTTGGTGGAGACCGTTGTGGAGAGCTTGTTTATAACAGTGTGGCCCGCCTTTATAAATCCAGTTTTATATGTTGTCGGCTTTATTATACATTATTTATAAACAAACGTAACACTGAATCACTTTGTCTAAAACGTTTATAATAATTTTACAAATCATGGCTTCGATTCGTTAGATTCAAGACTTCTTGCTGGTGTAGAGAAAGCCGATATATCGTATTTCGGCAACCAAAGGGTTAAATACCTGATAAATAATTCCATTTTCGAACCCATGGCGTTCCAAATACGAAATCTAAAAAATTAAACTTTTCAAGCCTCGTATTTATTCATAAAGTATTTATTATTTCGACTTTTCGCATTGCCTACATAAAAAAAACTAACTAACCATTACGCTGTTTCCCCGGAGGGGTAGGCAGAGAGGATGGATCGCCACATTGTTCTATCCTGACATAACTCTCGCGACTCTTCTACATTCACACATCGTAACATGCACGCTCGTCGATTGTTCCTACTTCGAACATGGCCGCCTTTCAGTTATTGATTAATTTGATCATGTTATGTCTTCCTTGGCATTCCTCGTCTTCTTTTTCCATTCACACTACTTGTGTACATCTTTTTAACCATTCTTCCCTCATCTATTCGTTACATATGTCCAAACCATCTTAGTGACCCTTTCTTGATTTTATTTATCACGCATTCATCCGCCTTACACTCCTTTCTTACTTCATCATTCTATCATACATTGTTTTTCCGCACATTCTTCTTAGTGAACTCATTTCTACGGCATTTATCCTACTTTCATCCTTCTTCTGCCAACTCCAAGCTTCTCTTCAATACATAAGGGTCTTCTTCATCTTTGCTTCAGTCGATATATTTCTATTTGCGGTAATGACTTTGAGTGCACCATTTATTTTGTTTCCAGCTCCAACCCTTCTTCCTATATAATTCTTCCATCTCTTGTAAACATGCTTCCCAGATAGTCAAATTCGGTAACTTGTTCTAATTTCTCACCGTTTGCACTTATGTCACAATCCGTCATACATTCTTCCTTTTCAAATACCATGACTTTAGACAATGACACGTTCATCACAAGGTCATACTTATTGCATACTTCGTACATTCTTTATAAAAAAAAAAACTGACTAACCATCACGCCGTCTCCCCGAAGGGGTAGGTAAAAATAATGGACTGCCACACTTTTCTTTCCTGACATACCATGAACCCCAGAATCACGCTATCAGCCATATGGATATCAGTTTATGAAAGTCCATTGTCTCTGCCTACCCCTTAGTAAAATGATGTGTTAATTAGTTTTATGTCGGATAGAAATGAGGTTAGGTTAAGTTTCAATTCAATTAAGGGGTGGATAAAAAATTTTTACCATGAAAAATATTTGAAAATGTTTGTTGGACATTATGTTAGGTTAGGTCCCAATTCAGAGATGTCATATGGCATCATTAAGAGTAATGTGTGGAAATTGTATTCCCACAGCATAGCCATTGTCGTATTCCTGACAATAGAAAATCCCCGAAAGTATAACATGCCCATAAACAATTTAATCTAAAAATCCATTATGAACAACCATTATACGCTGTGCCATCATTTCCAAGTCTTGTTTAATAATATTATCTGTCTAGAAAAGTACAGGGTGAAAACAAAAAAAAACTGATTCATATGAAAATTAAATATTTTTCTTCTTCAAGTGCCCTGTCGGGTTCCTCTGAACCTGTCCTTGTTCAGCGTCGCTCGGAACAGCTCCCCCACACTTCGGATGCCGGTCCACTCTCTCACGTTTCGCAGCCAGGACATTTGTCTCCTTCCGGACCCTCGGCGCCCCCAATTTTCCCCTCCAATATCAGTTGGAGAAGGTGGTACTTTTCCCCACGCCGCGCCGTACGTGATGTGAAATCTTCCGAACCTTGATAGTTGACAACAGCTCCCCCTCCAATTCTAGCTGGCTTCAGGACTTCTGAGGAATTCTGAGCATTCGGCGATAGAGCCACATTTCAAATGCTTCCAGTCTGTTCATTGAGTTAACTTTAAAGGTCCACGTTTCACATCTGTACAATAAAACAGACCACACACAGCTTTTGATCATTATCGCGCGGAGTTTCAAGTTAAGGCAAATAGCTATTTTCCTTAACATAAATGCATTATGTGATATAGTTGATGCACTTATCATATGTATTGTTGAAGAATTGAGGTATAAGCTTACTCTATAAAATGCATTAAATTGATTTACTAACCATAAATGCATCAAGTAGGGTAGTTGATGCGTTTTTGACTAGTTATTATGGCCTAAAAGTATTAGAGGCTGCTAGCGATAAGTACTTTTTTAAAATTATATGTACACTATATTTTATTTTTATATACTTTTGTATTTTTAGTATTTTTAACCCTTTTCTCTTTGTTTTGGTACAACTTTCATGTTGGTATCTTATCTAGTTCCGGAGATACAAGCAAAATAAAAATAATTTTTTTTCTCGAAAATCGTCAAACCCTAGTTAATGCGTTTATCTTAAGTGCGGCAGAGCTACCTATCACATGTCACGAGAATCACTATGACAGCTATAATAATACCCTTTACATGGATTTGGCTCATGCTGTCATGATGTGAAGAGCGATTCAACAAAATAATAATAATAATAATAACTAAAAAACAAATTGTATGAAGTAAAGTTCTAATGACCCCTGTTATATAAAAAAAATGTGACACGAATTGATAAATCAAATATTTAATTTCGGCCACGTAAGGAGTCGGGGATATCGACGTGCGTGCATGACACGATGTATGAATGTTGAGGAATCGAGAGAAGTATGTCAGGAAAAAACTGTGTACCTCTTCGGGGAGATGGCGTGATGGTTAGTTAGTTAGTTATAATTGATTAATTTGGTCATGTTATGTCATTCTTGGCCTTCCTCGTCTTCTTTTCCCATTCACACTGCTTGTATATATCTTTTTAACCACACTTCCCTCATCCATTCGTTCTATATGTCCAAACCATCTTAGTGACTCTTTCTTAATTTTGTTAATCGCGCATTCATCCGCCTTACATTTCATTATTACTTCATCATTAGATATTCTATCATACATTGTTTTTCCGCACATTCTTCTTAGTGACTTCATTTCTATGGCATTTATCCTACTTTCATCCTTCTTTTGCCAACTCCAAGGTTCACTTCCATACATAAGGGTCGGGATCAGAACTCCATTGTGCACTGCCACCTTTGCTTCAGTCGGTATAATTCTATTTGCGGTAATGACTTTGAGTGCACCATTTATTTTGTTACCAGCTCCAACCCTTCTTCCGATATATTTCTTCATTCTTCCAAACATGCTTCTTGTAAACATGCTTCCCAGAAAAACAAATTCGGTAACTTGCTCTAATTTCTCACCGTTCGCACTTACGTCACAATCCGTCATACATTCTTCAGATTTTTCAATTTTGAAATGAAATCAAATCACGCACAACTAGATATCAAACATTTCCCAAACACCCTGTTCTCACACACTAAATTACACCATAGGATACGAAAAACATCTGTAGATTATTGATAATATACTTGGTATCCGTGTGCTCGACGCTGATTGGCCGAAAAGCGACAGATGACGCGACGCGTCCACCAATGGCGGAGCAGTATATTTAATGTAATATTACACAGAATATTGGGGTAAAAAATTCCACCCCATATCCAAGGGGATGACCATTTTTTGTTATTTTTTTTTCATGTCGTTACGGCCACATACCAACTTTGTAGAAAACAAAAAATATGTAGGTATGCTGTTAAGTGATTTTTCGTAGTATAGGTAAATAATGGCAAAAGAAAGATGAACATTTTAATATAATAACATATATAGTCCATTTGTTCCAATGACACTTTGAAAATTTTCTTCAATATTATTTTAATGTTCTTGCTGGTGTTTGATTGCTTTAAGTAGGTACCTCATTAAAAAAAAACGGTGGATGCGTGTAACATAAATGTAATAATCACAAAAGTCCGGATCGTCCATGTCAACAATTGCACCATCTAAAATGAACATTATGTGTTAAAATATTTTTATTTTGTTATTTTATTTATTTTATATCATTTTATTTTATATGATTTGTTTTAGATTTATTTTGTGGATGTTGGACGATCGAAGTGTGCGTGGGAGATGCCTATTGGTGGCGATGAGGTTCGCAACCCATCACACCGCGTCTCCCGCGGGGCGAAAAGAGAAGGATGGAGTGCCGCATCGGTTAAAATGTGACAGTCCATTCTTTCTGCCTACCCTTTCGGGGAGACGGCTTGATGGTTAGTTAGTTAGTTAGTTATATAGTCATAAATTACTTCCGTTTTTGTATCATAATTTTATAATCCTTTAAAAAAATTACAAAATTATACAAGCATCACTCGTTATATACAGATACGTATTTTTAAATGCTAAGAAACATTGACGACCTTCGTGGCCGAGTGTTAAGTGTTTTGACTGCCACCACGAAGATCCCGGGTTCGATCCCCGGCTATAGCAGCGTGATTGTCACGCTGTCTATGATCTGTTGTATAATTAACGTGACAATAAAATGGTGATAGATTAGCTCTGCCGCGCTTACAATAAACGCATCAACTATACTACGGCCGTTTAGAACGGAGTCGTAGGGCCATAAATGTCAATAGAAATAGGGATGGGAGGCCCCAGGACCGTTATCGGTATACGGCTACCTGCTCTCGTGGTGTCGATGGGTCACTATAATGATTTTATAATGATATGTACGATGAGTCACTAATGATTGGTTTTTACCGAATGCAGTGCTTTTTTGTTATAAATGTGTTTACTGCAATTAAATGAATTCATTCGTGTGTCACCACTCGTTACGCACTATGGATACTTTATTTTCCAACATTGATTTGAAGAAATTACATGGCGATATTAGCCCTCAAACTCGAACAGTGATTCACAACGTATTCTTGTTTGTCAATGAATTGAAAAGTGATCCGAATAAAATAGCTTCTCTTAATTTCAACAAACCACGTGAAAATGGCCGCGTTTATTTGTGGTGTGAGTAGAGTGACAGTGGACCGAATAAAGACTGAATTATTGCAATCAAGCAGCCCCTGTACACCAAGAGCAAATTTTAAGAAACAAGAAACTGTCACCAATATTGACGATTTTGATAAAAGTGTATTGAAGCGGACTGTAGGTTCATTTTATGATAGTGGAGAGTATCCGTCCGTGGCGAAAATATTAGAAAAATACCGAGAGCAATTACCTGATTTTAAATGCGGAAAAACTTCGATGAGAACACTCGTGAAGGAGATTGGGTTCAAGTATAAGAAAAATGCCGAAGGACGTAAATATTTAATGGAAAGAACAGATATTGTTTGTGCCAGAATGGACTTTTTAAGGAAATTGGATTTACTTAGAAGAACTAACGATCAGCGGCCGCGTTTCTATCTGGATGAAACATGGATTAATCAAAACCATTCAAGAAAGCGTATGTGGCTTGGAAACAACGATGAAGGAGGTTTCAAGAATCAGCCTGTAGGAAAAGGTCAAAGATTGATAGTTTGCCATGCTGGTTCCGCAAGGACTGGCTTTGTTCCAGAAGCGAAGCTAATATTTAAAGCGGTAAAATCGAAGGATGCTGATTATCACACAGAAATGGATGGCGATACATATATGGCATGGTTTTCCGCATTCCTAAATATACTTGAAGAGCCCTCAGTTATAATCGTCGATCACTGATGAAGAAGACTCCGATGAGGATTGATACATTTTTTTGTAATATAAACGGCTCTTTTAAGGGCCACAATATGATCTACTTTGTTTTTTATACTTAACTTTCTTTCTGGGTTTATAGACATACGGTATACAAATTTTAAAATTAAACAATTTTTCTGTTTTTACTGGTATTTAATTTAGTATCTGGTAGTCACTAATTTCATACTAATTTAAACGCACGTAAAACCCATAAATAAAGTTTAATATCAAAACTTTGTTAACTCGTTAAAGTTTATGAACAAGATACGATAATAAACGTTACTTATCGATATATTTATTTTATTGTTACGCCCATCCCTAAACCGCTCCATAAGGCCCGTAAGTGCAAGCGAGATAGACATAGGGAAATGATTTATGGCCCCAAGACTCACTTCTGAGCGGCTCTAGTATAAGGTTTTTGTCGAAATTGAGTTATTACATTATCTGGTATCAGGAAAACGAGATTTACAACCTTCTCAAAGTGACATTTCATGATTTCTTCATTTTCTGTGTTTTTCAGTTTTCATAAACGCATTAACTAAGACTTGGAGTGCAGTTTTACTTATCAAGAACGCACTATAAAAAAATAGCTGTAGTTAGTAGGTACAGACTTGTTTTCTAGCATTCAATAGCTTTCTTCAATTCCTCAAACATAGTCATAAATGCACTATGTTTGAGGAATCGTACTAATTTTACAAGATTTAACAATATGTGTATTCAAATAGCTATTTTCCTTAACATAAATGCATTATGTGATGTAGTTGCACTTATCATATGTATTGTTGAAGAATTGAGGTATACACTTACTATATAAAATGCATCAAGTAGGTTAGTTGATGCGTTTATAACTAGTTATTACGGCCTTAAAGCAGTGGTTCCCAAATTGGTCTATATCGACCCCTAGGGGTCGATTTCGACTTGCAAGGGGTCTACGACAATTGGAAAAACAATTGGGGGTCCATGAGATGTAAATGGGGGTCCACAAGATGGTTAAACTAAATTGAAGCCGAATATTGAAATATTGATATCATAGCATCAGGCTCATCCCTCCTATTAGAACATTGATTTGTTAGTGTTTTTATTTTATGTAAACATGTTGGATTTGCATTTTATTTTGTTTTAATTAATAATTGTATGTCGGAAATTTATTTATTGATTTTTTTACAAATTCATCTATAACTAAAAAATCAGGCCAATAGAAAAAAAATCTCGAAAAATAAACAGAATTCGTTGTCGACCTTTTTTTTGCTGTCTGAAAAACTATGATACTTCAAGATTATTAAATGTTGAATTTACAACACTGTTATAATGTGACATTTGTTTATCATACACTTTTTGAGAATGTCGCGACAGCTGTTTCGATTTTCGCAAATTAGCAAAAAAAACGAATTTTATAGTTATAACTAACTAACTAAGTTAGTTATAACTATAAAATTAGTTTTTTTTTTGCTTATTTGCGATGTTAGACGAATTTGTAAAAAAATCAATATTAAGAAGTCTTATATAACACAAAAACTTCACTGGCTTAAAAGTCCAGAAAGAATCCAGTATAAACTCTGCTGGACAGTCTTCAAAGCGCTACATGGAATGGCACCAAGTTATGTATCTGAACTCTGTATAACGGACAGCCTAAATTCAAGGAAATCCACACTTCGCTCGGCGAACTCCTCAGCAGTAGGAAGATTAGTTGAGCCGAAGCGTTGCGTTGCCCCAGTACAAATTTCGGGGATCGAGCGTTCGCGGAAGCCGGTCCATCAGCTTGGAACAATCTCCCTTCACACCTTAGATGCATAAATGATCCGACAGATTTCAGATCTAAATTGAAAACCCATCTTTCTCATATTTCATACCCAAGTTAAACATTCATACTTTGTTCTACTATACTTTTAAACCGATCGCTTTTTAAGCGGTCACATTTAGATTTTTAGATTTAAAACACGTCTTAATGCGCCCTTGAGGTGATTACATCACAAAAACGGCGCTTTAAAAGTTAGCATATTATTATTATTATTATTATAAGAAAGCAGGGGGTCTACACAAAATAGAAGAAATCGGCAAGGGGTCTACGGGACAAAAAAGTTTGGGAACCTCTGCCTTATAAAGTATTAGAGGGTGCTAGCGATAAGAATATATATTTTTTAAAATTATACGTACACTGTATTTTATTTTTATATATGATTATATTTTTTAGTATTCTTAACCCTTTTCTCTTTGTTTTGGTACAACTTTCATATTGGTATCTTATCTAGTTCCTGAGATACAAGCAAAATAAAAACTTTAAATGCGTTTGTCTTGAAATGCGTCAAACCCTAGTTAATGCGTGTTTATCTTAAGTGCGGCAGAGCTACCTATCACTACACTTCACAAAAATCATCTCGCCGTCTTTCCGAAGGGGTAGGCAGAAAGAATGGACTGCCACGCTTTTCTTTCCTGATATTCTTCTCTCGCTTTCTCTACATTCATACATCTTTTCATGCACGCGCGTTTATTTCTTCGACTCCTCATGTGGCTTCCTTAATAATAATAATCATACCCATCACATGAAGGCATGAAGTGTCTGGAGGGGAGGATCATTAAGATGGTAGAGAAACTATATGTTAAGGATGTAAACGGAACTAGAAATAGAGGACGACCAAAGAAAACGTGGCGTGCGAATGAAAGTATAATATTATCAAGAGTTGATTTAACTGTAATCTCTTGATGAAGTTCATTTTTAAATAAAAATTAAATAAAACGACGTTTTTTATAACTACTTCCACATTTGTCTTCATTTCGACAGCGACCGGCTTCGCCAGGCTCACTGGCATCGACAGATTGGAGTCTGTCACCAGTCAGACACCAGTCATAATTGATTAATAATTCATTCGTCGTATCACGACTAGATTACTGCAATGAAGTCTACGCCAACATCCCCAAACGGCAAACTAATAAACTCCAGTCTGCATTCAACGCAGCAGCAAGACTGATAAGAGGTGTGCCGAAGAGTTGTCACATAACACAGCATCTTGAGAGCTCAATTTGCTGAAATGTCCAGAAAGGATACAATACAAGCTCTGCTGGACGGTCTTCAAGGCGTTGCATGGTATGGCACCAGCTTATATTAATATATCTGAACTCTGCATCAACGAGAACCTGAATGCCAGACTGAATACATTGCGATCAGCTAAGACTTCTGCGATCGGTTGACTGACTGTGCCAAAAGGCTGTCCTAGCACAAACTTTGGCGCGCGGTAGCCGGCCCTTCAGCCTGGAACAATCTTCCAGCAGACCTAAAGTGCATTAAGAATCAGAGTTTAGATCGACACTCAAAACGCACCTTTTCAAATTATCCTTTCCTGAAAAGAAGGGTTGATCGACTGCGTTGGGTACAGCCGTCATTCAAAATATGTTTATTTTTAACTAGTTCATAAAACGGAGCATTTTCTACAGAGATGAGTAGTTCATATAAATGGCGCTCTATAAATTATCCAATTTATATTATATATTCAAGGATTAATTGTATCTCATTAGAGACGAAGATGCAAATTGGCAACAGAATATGGTGATCGAGGTGTTTACAGGACTTATGACTTTTAATTGGTTGGGTTAAGCGCACGCTTTATGTAATACAACATTTCCCATTCCACCTTTCTTACGACCACCATGTCTGACAAATTTATGGAAGTTGTATATATGTTAATATGTAACACCAAACATCACATGTTAGTTTCAATCTACACACTAGCGCCAACTATGAAGATTGGATTTAAGCATTAAGCAGAAGATCTTTTTATGAACGCAATGTGAAAGGCTACCGCCATTAACGTATTGCTAGACAACGCCTGGAGATGTCACTCTATATTAGCTTAAAAGTCCAGAAAGAATCCAGTATAAACTCTGCTGGACAGTCATCAAAGCGCTACATGGAATGGCACCAAGTTATACATCTGAACTCTGTATAACGGACAGCCTAAATTCAAGGAAATCCACACTTCGCTCGGCGAACTCCTCAGCAATAGGAAGATTAGTTGAGCCGAAGCGTTGCCCCAGTACAAATTTCAGGGATCGAGCGTTCGCGGTAGCCGGTCCATCAGCTTGGAACAATCTCCCTTCACACCTTAGATGCATGAATGATCTGACAGATTTTAGATCTAAATTGAAAACCCATATTTTTCATATTTCATACCCAATTTAAACATTTAAACTTTGTTCTTCTATACTTTTAAACTGATCGCTTTTTAAGCGGTCACATTTAGATTTTTAGATTTAAAACACGTCTTAATGCGCCCTTGAGGTGATTACATCACAAAAACGGCGCTTTAAAAGTTAACATATTATTATTATTATTATTATTATTATTATTATGAGATCATTTAGAGATATGAAATTTAATTGTATCTCAATAGAGACGAAGATGCAAACTGGAAACTGAATATGGTTAATCAAGGTGTTTACAGGACTTATGACCTGTCATTGGTTGGGTTAAGCGCACGCTTTATGTAATTACAACATTCCCCATTCCACCTATTTTATTTTTATGACCATATAAGACAAATTTTTGGAGGTTGTATATATGCTACAAATCTATACTTATCTTCACATGACAGTTTCAATTGGTCATCTATGTAGATTTTGATTACACATGTTAATCTTTTTAAGATTAATCTATATAATCCACACACTTACGCCATCTATGGAGATTAATTTTTAGCATTTAGCAAACTACTTTATTAACACAATGTGAAGGCTATCGCCTATTAGCGCATTGTTTAGAAGCCGCCTGGAGATATCACTCCTATCTATATGCCAAAGAATTAATCACCCAGGATTCGTGTACAGGTATAAGTATACATTCACAAAAAATATCTAGAGATATATTTTATTAGATGTTCAATTCTGATTTTGAAAATTTGGTTTGGTTCATGTGGTGCTCTGTAAATTTGGAGATATTTCGTGTAAAAGTGAATTGTTTTGGTCAATTTAACTGTTGCCGCACTTTATAATAGTTAATTGTGAAACGTAATACGTTGGTACTGTTTTGCTGTTAAAATTATATTAGTTTTATCAGTTTTATCGTTTTTATAAAGAATTTTGACAGGTGTAAAAATAAAATATTAATTTTTTCCAATGACAATTTGAATAATTTCTTCAATATTATTTTAAGGTTCTTGCTGGTTAAGTGCCTAATTACAGCTAATTCAAAAAACGGTGGATACGTGTAACATAAATTAAACAAACACAAAAGTCCGGATCGTCCATGTCAACATGTGCAACATCGAAAAAAACATTATGTGTTATTACATTATGTGCTAAATTAAAAAAACGGTGGATTTGTGGAACATAAATTTAATAGTCAATATGTGCCCCATCTAAAAAGAACATTTTGTGTTAAATTATTTTTATTTTGTTATTTTATTTTATATCGTTGTATTTTATATTATTTGTTTAAGATTTATTTTGTGGGTGTTGGACGATCGAAGTGTGCGCGTGAGATGCCTATTGGTGGCGATGAGGTTGAAAAGAGAAGGGTGGAGTGCCGCATCAGTAAAAGTGTGACAGTCCATTCTTTCTGCCTTCCCTTTCGGGGAGACGGCGTGATGGTTAGTTAGTTAGTTAGTTAGTTAGTTATATTTTATATATGATGCTGTCCGACATCCGATAGGAGAAGATCAACAACAAGAAGAAGTTGAAACAGTGTTTTTGTGTGCTTTTGTGTGGATACCAGTTGCTCCATTTGTGTCATTCAATTATACATCTGATTTGTAGGAATATTTCCTTTTCTCCTCTGACGTATGGCACGTGTTGTGGCGTCTGCTCTTGTTTGCGCAAGGGAAGAATACAAGGAAGAGGAATTCGAAAGATAACATAATGCTCGGTGTTTACACGCCGGAGTTACGTAAACCGTTTTACGATGCATTGATCGGTAAATTGAATAAATGCATGTAACAGATGTTGCAACTTAGGTAGGCTTTTCAAACCTGGTCCTAATAAGGTCCTTACATAAAGTTGATTTTTTTTAAATATAATATATTTATTTAATCAAAGTATGTACCATTGTTATCCATGCACTTTTGCCATCTCACAGGTAGTTCATCGATCCCTTCACTAAAAAAACCATTCGGACGGGAATCAATAAAATCTTTGAAGTCGGTTTGGACTGCCCCATCAGAGTTGAATTTTTTCCCTTGCAAGAAGTTATCCAAATTTCGAAAAAAATAGTAATCTGTTGGGGCAAGGTCCGGAGAGTACGTTTCTGCAGCACTGGTGCCACGGTGGAACTCGTACTCGTTTTCCATTTTCAGAGGAAAAAACAAGTGAATTATAATTTTCGAAACACAAATACTTGAATAAATAGCTGTATAAATTTGAATTTGGAATACCTGACCAAAGAGAAGATTGCGATCAAAGTTGCCAGTACGGCAAAACGCCAATTTCATATGTAAGGACCTAATATAATAAAACTAATTAACAAACTATCACGCCGTCTCCCCGAAAGGGTAGGCAGAAATAATGGACTGCCACACTTTTCTTTCCTGGCATATTTATCTCGTTTCCTCAACATTCATACATAGTGTCATGCACGCGCGTCGATTTCTCTGACTCCTCACATGGCCGACATTCAATATTTGATTTATTTGATCGTGCCACGTTTTCCTCGGTCTTCCTCTATTTCTGGTTCCATTTACATTGTTAACATATAATTTTTTTATCATTCTTTCTTCATTCATTCTTTCCATGTGTCCAAACCATCTTAATGACCCTTTCCTTATTGTGTTCATAACACTTTCATTCGCACCACATTCACTTCTTATACTTGCATTTGTCACTCTATCATATACAGATTTGGCACACATTCATCTTAGAGATCTCATTTCTACTGCATTTATTCTACTTTCATCCTTCTTTTGCCAGTTCCATGCTTCACTTCCATACATAAGGGTCGGTACAAGAACACCATTGTGCACTGCCATCTTAGCTTTTTAGAATTATGTAAGTTAGTTACTATTTAAAAAAAAATCTAGGAGAGTTTATTTACATCTTTGCTATATAGTTCTTGGGATCCCACATATATAACAATGACTTTCTACAAAGGAATTCTTGAACTACTTGTTAACAGTATGGAATTTCAAAAATATGAATTCTTTATGATTTAAAACACGTTATTTCCATTTTTTAGCATAAACAATTGAAAAAAACATCGTTTTGATTCATAACAAATTCGTCATCTTACACTGTTTTAAAAAACGAGCCCTTAAAGGCGAGAAAGCCCCGCCTTAGGAATCATTGAAAGCTTACGGGGGTGGAAGACGCGGGAATAAAAGTGCCTCGCGTGAACACGCCACCCCTTTGTGAGAGCAGGGGTGAGCTCGGTGCCCATTGTGACCACAAGGGATGAATATTGTCAAAAGAAGATGAGAAATGTAGACCTATCCCCGTCACTTAGGGTAAACATTCACCAGGGATTTTTAGTTCTATGATCATCATTTTTATAAATATAAATAAAATTAACCACTTTTTCACTTAGTATAAATTACTTTATTTGTATAGTAGCGTCAACCGGTTTCACTCTGTAGCGAGCTTCATTTTTCAATTTCATTTTTTTTATTTAACTAACCATCACGCCGTCTCTCCGAAGGGGTAGGCAGAAAGAATGGACTGCCACACTTTTCTTTCCTGACATATTTCTCTCGCTTCCTCAATATTCATACATCGTGTCATGCACGAGCGTCGTTTTCTCTCACGCGGCCGACATTCAATATTTGATTTATTTGATCGTGCCACGTTTTCCTCGGTTTTCCTCTATTTCTGGTTCCATTTAAATCATTAACATATAATTTTTTTACCATTCTTTTTTCATTTATTCTTTCCATATGTCCAAACCATCTAAATGATCCTTTCATTATTTTGTTCATGACACCATCATTCGTACCGCATTCACTTCTTATATTTTCACTCGACACTCTATCATACACAGAGTATCCACACATTCGTCTAAGAGATCTCATTTCTACTGCATTTATTCTACTTTCATCCTTCCTTTGCCAGTTCCATGCTTCGCTTCCATGCATAAGGGTCGGTAGAAGAACACCATGTTATAAATGTGTTAACCATGTTGTTTATTTAAAAAAAAATCATAAACATTACAGTATATAACCAAAGCGCTTATGACTATAGGTACATGTAGAATACAAAAACACCAAAAAACTGTTTGGAGCAGAATACACAATTGTGAAATTTAGTAATTATAATATAAACAATAAACAAAAACACAAAAAAAAAATCACGAGATAATTGAAAAATTAAGACCAATAAAGTAATTGGAAACAATAAGACAAACAACACATTATTTAAGAGATAGATGTTTTCTGAGGGTAGCCTCACTATCGTGGAAGATGTCCACATCTTTCCTTGGTCTTCCTCGACCTCTTTTTCCATTCACACTACTTGTAAATATTTTTTTAACCATTTTTCCCTCATCCATTCGTTCCTTATGTCCAAACCATCGTAGTGACCCTTTCTTGGTTTTATTTATCACGCATTCATCCGCTTTACATTCCTTTCTTACTTCATCATTGGATATTCTATCATACATTGTTTTTTTTTAATGTTAGTTAGTGTAGGTATATAAGACATTTGTGGGTTTTTTGCACCCTAAATTGGGGAGTTTTGCAACCCCTGGCGACAGATATGGTGGTTGATCGTCCCGCGACACGATGACACCACAGAACCAAAGAACATCCCCGACAGATGTTTCTCGAACAATGTTTGCATCTTGTTAGGGAGATGTTCTCTATTCTATGAGATGATGGAATTAAATTTATTACGAGCCATTTGTACAATTCACGCCGACGCGGCGGGGGTGTCTGGGAAATGAGCTTTAGGGGAAGATAAAAGAATTAATGTAAACATCCTTGTATCCTCCCCTTATCGAGATTAGGCATATATTTCTTCAATATCTCGAAAGTAACAACGCCTTTGCTTAGTAATATAATAATATGCTAACTTTTATAGCGTCGTTTTTGTGATTTAATCACCTCAAGGGCGCATTAAGACGTGTTTTAAATCTAAAAATCTAAATGTGAACGCTGCATCTGATTTTCGCGATCGGTTAAAAGTATAGTAGAACAAAGTATAAATGTTTAAATTGGGTATGAAATATGAAAAAGATGGGTTTTCAGTTTAGATCTAAAATTTGTCGGATCATTTATGCATCTGAGGTGTGAAGGGAGATTGTTCCAAGCTGATGGACCGGCTACCGCGAACGCTCGATCCCCGAAATTTGTACTAGGGCAACGCTTCGGCTCAACTAATCTTCCTATTGGCGAGGAGTTCTCCGAGCGAAGTGTGGATTTCCTTGTATTTAGGCTGTCCGTTATACAGAGTTCAGATATATAACTTGGTGCCATTCCATGTAGCGCTTTGAAGACTGTCCAGCAGAGTTTATACTGGATTCTTTCTGGACTTTTAAGCCAGTGAAGTTCTTTGAGATGTTGTGTTATATGGGACTTTTTTGGAATGCCTTTAATGAGCCTTGCTGCTGCATTGAACGCAGATTGAAGTTTGTTTATTTGTTGTTTTGGAATGTTTGCATAAATTCCATTACAATAATCAAGTCGTGACACAACGAAGGAATTTACAAGAGTTTTGATGGTGTCATGGGGAATACTCCTTTTGACGGATTTTAATCGTCTGAGGTGGAAGAAACTAGCGCTGACCGTGTTATTAATTTGGGATTTTAGAGACAGATTTGCGTCAAGATAAACACCAAGAAGCTTTGTGGAGTTTTTGGGAACGATATCATTGTCAGCTGTTGAAATTGAGGAATTATCGGAAGAAGTCCAGAGAAATTTTCTACAAATATTGGTAACATTCATGATGTAGATATTGATTTTTTAAATACATTATCGCTACCCACTCCTACCACATTAAAAGCCCAAGCTGCATCCCAAGAAAGAGTAAATATGTTATTCTTTGCTGCAAACCAATCCCTTGGATTGAAAGTAGCGAGGGATACCTACTCCTAGACAATCTTTAGATAAATCTTTCCGGGCGGCGATTGTGAAAGGACCGCCTTTAGAATACCCTCGATAAGGACCGCATTCATTGGGTGAATTTTGTGGTTAATGCCCGGAAATGTAGCTTGTAGGAGCGTCCGAAACGCTATAAAACCAATTTAAATTACCCAGGCAGGACGATTACGATTGTCCTTGATCCCTTTCAGTTTCTGATTTGTTTTATACGAAGGCTTTATCGGAATGTTTTGAGCGCTGGGAACAATCGAATTTTTATCGAAGGAATTAGTTATATATAATATATACACAAAAAACATATACCCTTATGTATGGAAGTGAAGCATTATAATAAAAGATCGAGGGAAGTGGAATTAATTCAGTAGAAATGAGATTTTTAAATATGGTTTCTACAATTTTATATTTATTGTAGGGTAACATACGGTGATTGTTAATACACATTCAAATGAACAAACTTACAGTTAAATAAAGACATAGAAGGTGACCCGCCGCTTAGCCGAAGCTGTTATGGGACGCTGAGCTGTTAAGTCTTTCAGTTTGAATCATTAGTTGCTTGTAACACCTGACGATGCCAACATGAGGGAGTATGGTAGTTATCCGTGGCTCCATCCCACGGCATTTCTTTTGGGAATGCTCGGAACCAATTCTTCACAGCTTGGAAGAGATGGGCATCTAATAACCCATTTTTTTAGATTAATCAGGGGATACTTCGAGAACTCGGCCGTGCTGGAGGATGTTGATCTTTTTATCCCTGATAGATATCTCCGACAGCGACAGCACAGATTGTTTTACCTACCAGCCGCCATAACAATTCGGACGAGCAATTCGGACGCTGAATCTAATCATCTCGGATTTGGACATTTTCAGTGTCAGTGAGGCAGTATTCATAAAAAAAATATTGCAAACTCTGGAAAGAGTACTGCCTCACTGACGTCGACATATTTGGATTTCTTCTGATATGTATGATTTTTTTGGTCTCATGTTGTTTTGTTTTTTTATCTTTATAATACCGTTTTGTGTCCAAATGAGTCGCCTAAATGTTTTATCGTTTGTTATGTCTCATTTGTAAATGTATAAATAAATAAATAAATAAATAAATAAATAAATAAATAAATAAATAAACAAATAAATAAATAAATAAATAAATAAATAAATAAATAAATAAATAAATAAATAAATAAATAAATAAATAAATAAATAAATAAATAGCCAATCTGCCTCTGGTGACACCGGTGGGAAGAGTAATTAGTCTGCTGAACGTGGTCTCCTCGAAGATCGACGTCTTTCATATTAGTGAAAGTACGTTCAGGGGACAAATACTCTCGACTTTAGAAAGTATCTTGTCCTCCTAATGTCGAACCATCTCTAATACCTACGTTCTGGTATTATGTTGAATGTATATAATATTTTACCTGTACTCAATAGATGCCTTTAACATTTATGCTTTTTGTAATATCTTTTGAGTAAATAAACTGATTTGATTTGATTTGAATATCTGTTGGCGAAACAGCTGTCGCGACACTCAAAAAGTGTATAGTAAAATTGTGATATGTTATAAATTTTAACAGTTAATAGTGTTGAAGTATCAAAGTGTTTCGGCCAAAACATTGAACAAGTCAATTTTTGCTTGTAATATTTTTGAGTCTGTAAATTTATTTTTTGGTTTTGAGAAGGACACCTTTATGTATAGAAGCGAACCATGGAACTGGCAAAAGAAGGATGAAAGTAGAATAAATGCAGTAGAAATGAGATCTCTTAGACGAATGTGTGGATACTCTGTGTATGATAGAGTGTTGAATGAAAATATAAGATGTGAATGCGGTACGAATAATGGTAGTATGAACAAAATAATCAAAGGAACATTAAAATGGTTTGGACATATGGAAAGAATGAATGAAGAAAGAATGAATGAAGAAAGAATGAATGAAGAAAGAATGAATGAAGAAAGAATGATAGAAAAAAGTTAACGATGTAAATGGAACCAGAAATAGAGGATTGAGGAAAACGTGACACGATCAAACAAATAAAATATTTAATATCGGCCACGTGAGGAGTCAGAGAAATCGTGAAGAAATCGACACGAA
The DNA here is from genome assembly GCA_022606425.2 of Lepidostoma basale. Lineage (NCBI taxonomy): Eukaryota > Metazoa > Arthropoda > Insecta > Trichoptera > Lepidostomatidae > Lepidostoma > Lepidostoma basale. Next base: position 1,202,550 of record JAHDVF020001163.1, read on the forward strand.
TCAATGTTGAGGAAGCGAGAGAAATATGTCAGGAAAGAAAGTGTGGCAGTCCATTCTTTCTGCCTACCCCTTCGGGAGACCGCGTGATGGTTATTGATTTAGTTACTTTAGTTGTTTGTAACATCTGATGATGACAAAATCGGTTGGCGAAACAGCTGTCGCGACACTCAGAATTTGAATAATAAAATTATGATATCATAACAGTGTTATAAATTTTAACAGTTAATAGTGTTGGAGTATCATAGTGTTTCGGCCAAAACAATGTAATATTTTTGAGTCTGTAAATTTTTTATTTAATTTTTGAGTGCGTAAGATTCGCATGTACAACTGCTTATAAAATCCCGTCCGGACACCGTCCACCTGGAATACCACCTAAGGGATACCTAGTCTCATCATCCGAGGAGACATGATTTCTCTGTCATAGATCGCCGGATCTAATAAAATAATAGATAATAAAGAATATTTGATTTGATGAAGAAGAAGAAGAATAGAATTTAATAAAATAAAAATCAGAATCGAAGAATGTTTCCCTAGCGGCATTTTTTGCCAACACCAAATTCGCGATATTTTTTTCCAGTCTACGAGCTCGTTATGCAATACGATTATGTTTCGCCGTCGGAGATGCCCTCTGTTTTTTTTCTCCTCTCGCCGCCTCCCGCGACAGGTTCCTCCTGGACCACCCAAGATGGGGAATTTCACCAGTTTTGGGTCGCTATAACTAACCTGAAGAATCCAGTAGGTATAAACTATGCTGGACATCTTTTAAAAGCGCTTCACGAAATAGCACCAGCCTATATCTCTACATGAGGGAGTATGGTGGTTATCCGTGGCTCTATCCCACGGCATTTCTTCTGGGAATGCTCGGAATCAATTCTCTACAGCTTCGAAGAGATGGACATCTAATAACCCATTTCTTCAGATTAATTAGGAGATACTTCGAGAACTCGGCCGTACTGGAGGATGTTGGTCTTTTTGTCCCCGATAGATATCTCCGACAGCGACAGCACAGATTGTTTTACCTACCGGCCGCCAGAACCAATCTGCCTCTGGTGACACTGGTGGGAAGAGCAATTAGTCTGCTGAACGCGGTCTCCTTGGAGAGCGACGTCTTTCATGTTAGTGAAAGAACGTTCAGATGACAAATACTCTTGACTTTGGAAAGTATCTTGTCTTCCTAATGTCGAACCATCACTAATGCGTTCCTGGTATTATGTTGTATGTTTATAATATTTTACCTGTACTCAATTGATGCCTTAAACATTTATGCTGTTTGTAATGTCTTTTGAGTAAATAAACTGATTTGATTTGATTGATTTGATATATCGGTTTTTAAAGCGCTTCACGGAATAGCAACAGCCTGTCACATAACACAGCATTGAATCATTCATTCTCAGCAATTGAATCCCTATTTACAGCTAGAATCCCCAAACAGCAAACTAATAAACTCCAGTCTGCATTCAACGCAGCATCAAGACAAGCAAGAGATGTGCTGAAGAGTTGTCACATAACACAGCATCTTGAGGAGCTCCACTGGCTGTAATGTCCAGAAAGGATACAATACAAGCTCTGCTGGACGGTCTATAAGGCGTTGCATGGAATGGCACCAGCTTATATATCTGAAGTCCGCATCAACAAGAACCTGAATGCCAGACAGTCTACATTGCGATCAGCTAAGTCTTCTGCGATCGGTAGATTGACTGTGCCAAAACACTGTCCAAGCACAAACTTTGGCGACCGAGCCTTCGCGGTAGCCGGCCCTTCAGCCTGGAACAACCTTCCAGCAGACCAAGTGCATTGAGAATCAGCCAGAGTTTAGATCAAGACTCAAAACGCACCTTTTCAAATTATCATTTCCTGACAAGAAGGGCTGATCGACTTCGTCAGGTGCAGCCCTCATACTAGATATTTTTATTATTTATCCAGTTCATAAAACGGAGCATCTTCTACAGCGCCCTTGAGATGAGTAATTCATAAAAATGGCACTCTATAAATTATCCAATTTATTTTATATATTTATATCTAAACTTTGTGTTGCTGATAGCCCTAACTTGCGGCAATCTACGCTTCGACCAGCAAACTCCTCGGCAATAGGCAGATTACTTGAACTAAAGCGCAACCCCCGGACGAATTTCGGAGATCGGGCTTTCGCATTGGCAGGTCCGTCCGCCTGGAATATGCATCCTGCACGCCTCAGATGCATTGACAATCCGACAGACTTTAAATCTCACCTAAAACCGACCTTTTCAAAATATCCCATAAAATGTAAGCTACGGTTATCTGATTGCTGGTGTCAGATGCAGCTCTCATGACTAAAACATAGTCAAAGCGCCCTTGAGGTGAGCTATTCACGAAAACGGCGCTATACAAAGTAGCTTAATTATTATTATTACTAGCTGACCCGGCAACGCTTCGCTATTGCTAAATTCGAGTACATAAATAAACCCAATATATATTCAACAAATACAATTAAAGTTCAATAACAATTCGTTTATTTATTGGATTAAATGCCATGTGTATGGATGCAAAAATGTGTGTCTATATCTTTAAAACAAAGTTTCAATCCAAGCAAACTCGCTGTGAATTATAAACTTGAATACATATTACTAAGGTAATTGAAAAACTATTTTTTGAATATTTTATATGAAATTTAATAATCAAATAAACAATATTATATCACATTTGCAGAAAACATTCATTATATTAAAGAAACAAAACTCTTGATTTTGTTGTCCATGAAATTCACATCAGAGCCAATAAAGTAAGTTTCTACGATCGTGATTTCGGCACTGCGAGTCCGCTGGCGTGGAATAGTAATATAGATGATAATACTACAAAAGCCTCCCTTCCCGACTTCCACAACTGTATCCCTCGCCGCTCTGCGCCATTGACCTCCTGCCACTCGTTTAATGTCATCAGACCATCTTGCTTGTGATCTGCCAGAATTTGTGTAGCTGTTTCTCTTTCGCCACTCCAGGCCAGAAGATCTTATCACCCGTTGTCCTTGCTTTATGACCGATCCCATTCCATTTAAACATTAGTTATTTTACACGCTGCATCGGCAACTTTGGTCCGATCCTTGATTCATCAATTTTGGGCCCTGGAATTAAAAAAAAAAAAAATTGAATTGCCATAAGGCGGACACCGAAGAGGCGCATAAGGCAAAATTTAAATTTCCATACAATGAATGAATTACAACTGTTTTTCACTTGTTTGCTGAAGATATTCTTCATATAAAAGGCAGTTCATGCTATATGCATAATAATAATAATAATAATTAGGCTAATTTGTCAAATTAACTAACTAACTAACTAACCATCACGCCGTCTCCCCGAAAGTGTAAGCAGAGAGAATGGACTGTCACACTTTTACTGATGCGGCACTCCATCCTTCTCTTTTCGCCCCGCGGGAGACGCGGTGTGATGGGTTGCGAACCTCATCGCCACCAATAGGCATCTCCCGCGCACACTTCGATCGTCCAACACCCACAAAATAAATCTAAAACAAATAATATAAAATACAATGATATAAAATAAAATAACAAAATAAAAATAATTTTACACAAAATGTTCTTTTTAGACGGTGCACATATTGTCTATTTAATTTATAATATGTTCCACGTATCCACTGTTTTTTAATTTAGCACATAATGTAATAACACATAATGTTTTTTTCGATGTTGCACATGTTGACTTGGACGATCCGGACATTTGTGTTTATTTAATTTAAGTAACACGTATCCACCATTTTTTAAATTATCTGTAGTAAGGCACTTAACCAGCAAGAACTTGAAAATAATATTGAAGAAATGATTCAAATTGTCATTGGAACAAATGAAAAATTTATTTCTACACCTGTCAAAATTCTTTACAAAAACGATAAAACTAATAAAACCTTTTAATCTGATTAATTTGTCAAATTAATTAAACTAATCAGATTTTAAAGGTTGGTCATGTTAGAAGTCGGAGGAATCGACATGCGTGTATGACTCGTTGTATGAATGTGGAGGAAGCTAGAGAGGTTTGCCAGGATAGAGTAGTGTTATGGTCCATTCTCTCTGCCTACCCCTGTGGGGAAACGGCGTGATGGTTTGTTTGTTTGTTTAATTTGTATAATCGCCGTTTTCGTGAATAGCTCACCTCAAGGGCGCTTTGACATTGTTTTTAGTCATGAAAGGTGCATGTGACAACAGCGAAATCACGATCGTAGAAACTTAATTTATTGGCTCTGATGTGAATTTCATGGACAACAAAATCAAGAATTTTGTTTCTCTAAACATATGAATGTTTTGTGCAAATGTGATATAATATTGTTTATTGATATACAGACAACCGTTGTTAACATTTTATGCGATAATTTGAAAAGGTGGGTTTTTAGGTGATATTTAAAGTCTGTCGGATTGTCAATGCATCTGAGGCGTGCAGGAAGCATATTTCAGGCGGACGAACCTACTACTGTGAAAGCCCGAGCAACACAAAATTCAGATATACTCGTATAGGTGGCACGTTTGGGAATGTGCTTAATTATTGTCTATAAACTGTAAATTTAAAAACCTTACCTGAAATTAATAATGGAATTTTCATATATGAATGAAAACTACTAAAAGTAGCTTATGTGTAATGTAAAAATGTAAAAATGTAATGTAAAAATTACTTTTAAGTTGATCAGATTGAAGTTTTTGGTTCGACATCATTATTAAATCATTAGGGAGTTTATTAAATTCTGTAGAGGCTATAAATTGTAAGGATTTTACACCGAATCTAGTTGAACGCAATGCTTCTTATTCTGTGAGCGCGTATCATGTTGGTGTACGTCCGTATTGAATATTGGTCGAGTATTAGAGCGCGTTGATGACTTTATTATTTGTATTATAGTTTTAGTGATCTCTAATTTTGGATGGATTTGAAATGGAATTATTTTCGTCTGAGAATATAGGGCCCTTACATGAGTGTACCACGGTAGACGGAAAATATTTCTAACAGCCCGATTTTGGATCACCTGAATCTCATTAGCTTTCTTCTTTGTAATAAAGCCCCAAATACAGGAAAGGTAAGACAGATGAGAATGTATCATGGAGTAGTAAACATAAATTGTCTATATTCTTATGTAACGAATTAAACCAATTAATCCAATTTAAACCTGTACATACCATTCCAAATTAGTTCATAAAGATAACAACATTGTCTTGTGATACGCATATATCGAAGTGTGGGATCCATCCTCTGGACATGCGAACTCAAGTATCTTCTGCGTTGTTTTCCCCATCCTCTGCACATGCGCAATCCATTATCTTCTGCGTTGTCTTCCCCATCCTCAAGCAAATGAAATAACCTGAAATCAATTTCATTATCTTTGAATATTTTAAATCTCAGCATAATGTAGAATTTAATGGTCAAAAATGGAATATTACTGGACTCTTCTAACTGAGGCAGCTAATGCTGCATATAAGGATATGTTTACCTATCACAGCATTTGTTTTCAGAGAAAAACTAAAACAGCTGAAGTAACTCATAGTGTATTTGGGTATGTGTGCTGCTGGAATTACTCAGTGGAATGGAAAATAAAGAAGAATTGCAACATGCAGATGCACCAATATGGCTCATTATCAAAATAATTTCAATCCCAATACAAAAATATCCCCATTAGACCAGTGGTCTCTCACAACCAGGCAATTATTTTATCAAAACTTAATATCTAATCCCAAAGATATAGATTTTCGCCCTGCCAGAACAATTTTACATTAAAACAACATTATTAAAATAGATTATACCAATTAACTAATTATTACACAACGAAACGTCATAACCTAAAATGACATTACCATTTTATGCGATAATTTGAAAAGGTGGGTTTTTAGGTGAGAATTAAAGTCTGTCGGCTTGTCAATGCATCTGAGGCGTGCAGGAAGCATATTTCAGGCAGCCCGAGCAACACAAAATTCAGATATATAGGTGGCACGTTTGGGAATGTGTTTAATTATTGTCTATAAACTGTAAATTTAAAAACTTTACCTGAAATTAATAATGGAATTTTCATATATGAATGAAAACTACTAAAAGTAGCTTATGTGTAATGTAAAAATGAGCCGGTTTTCATTCGCCACTCCAGGGTACATCTAATTCACTGATCATCCGTTGTTTGATTGATCTAATTCCATTTTAACGAAGTTATTTTGCACGCTGCATCGGTAATTTTCGTCCCATCTCTGATCCGTTACTTTATTTTCCTAGAAATAAACGGAAAAAGTCATAAGAATTGTGTCATTCATTCATATTGTAATTCATATTGTATATCATTAGAACTTTCTTACCGTTGCTGTGGTAATGTAACAATTTCCCTGACCAAAGTATGCGTATAAAGAAAACAGCAAAATAGAATAAACTGAAAATATATTTATGAATTAGAAATATAAATATTATATTATACTTACGGAAGCAAGTTTCTTCATATTCTTGTAGAGCTTCGACGTCCAATATTTTATATTTTCGCTATCATCCTTTGAAATAACCTGAACAATTTAATTATCATTGAATATTTTTAATCCCAAAAACTTCATAACCTAAAAGTACCGAAACTTCATACCTACAAAATATTACGACGTACAAAGAAATTGTGACAGTTCAGAGACCACGTGACCAATCGAACGGCTAGAACTCTAGAAAACGAATATCATTAAGTAATCACCGTCGAACGTAAGAGAAACGAATAAGTTTCAGCCACACGAAAAAATAAAATTTCGTTCATAACCTCAAATTGACGCGTAAAAATTATACTCGCCAAAATTAAGAAGTATAATTACCTGTCTGCATTAGTGTACATTAAAATATGGCCAATAAAATATACTGTACCAATTAAACAACCAATTATTTTAGTACGTAATAAGCAAAACGTATTAAGTATTATACATCCCAAAGTAAAACGCAATATATTGGACTGTCAGAAAGCAAAACACATTGTTGCCACTACACAAAATTACATGGAGACTGAATTCTCTCCAGACCGTGTCAAACGAATATAGACTCAAAAGATTGATACTCAGGTGATACGAACATTAAGGTCTATATTCGTTTGCACTACGAAAATTTTCAATTAATTGATTAATTTATAAAGTTAATTAGAGCTCGATTAATAACGAAAATATGCCTATGACGACCGCTAAATTCCAATTAGTCCATTCCCCAAGATACAGAAGGATCAGCTCAGGAATAACCTCAGAAATAGTCGACACACACCCGGAAGATCGCCTTTTATTTATATAGATTATTATTCAAAAGGTATATGCAAGTAGTGTGAACGGAAAATGAGTCGAGGAATGCCAAAGAAGATATGGCACTACCAAATCTAGTGACACCAGTGAGGCGACGACGATCCACGTAAATTGTGCAGTCAACAGACTCTTCGACCTGATACTCTTCTCAATAATATTGAGGTTAGGGGTTATAGTTAGGGGATATTAAATGATATTATATGTATTATTGTCATAAAATTTCTTAACGAGTTCCAAGAAACACTTTCCAATACATCTGGAGCTATCCAAATAATTCTTTGTTAAAATGTATACAGTCACGTCAATTTTCGTTTATTACCGTATTCTGCTCCATTTACTGGTATATATAAACTGCAACGAGTTGAAGTTTCGTCACATTTGATAATGCCTTCTTCTTCTTCTTCTTCTTCAGCCGTCTCTCCACTGCTGGATGTAGGCCTCTTCTAATTTCTTCCATTTTTCTCTTCTTTGGGCTTCTCTTATCCACCTGCTACCCGCGACAGGGACAATATCATCGGCCCAACGTTTCTGAGGCCGGCCTATTCCTCTTTTCATGTCCCATGGTCTCCATCCTAGGACTCTGGGTGCCCATCTGTCTGTTCCCTGTCTGGCAACATGACCTGCCCATTGCCACTTTAGCCTGGCAATACGATCCACCACGTCGACAACCTTTGTCCGGCGTCTGATTTCTTCATTTCTGATTCTATCTCTCAGACTTATGCCTAACATTTGTCTCTCCATAGATCGCTGTGTACATTTTAATTTATATATGGTCCTCGCAGTTAAGGTGATAGTTTCCAGACCATATGTAAGCACAGGGAGGATACATGTTTCAAACACTTTTCTTTTTAAATTCATGGGAATATCCTTGTTTTTAAGGATATGATCCAAATGCCTTAGAAGGGCGAAATGTCATTCCCATAAAATATAATAAAACTTTTAGAAAACTGACGTAATTATTTAATATGGAGTTTTACGTCATTGTTCAAGTAACAATAAAAAACATGTATTTTTATAATATTTTACCTTTACTTAATAGATGCCTCAAACTTTTTGCTGTTTGTAATGTCTTTTGAGTTAATAAACTGATTTGATTTGATTACAGCGCGAGCCATATTTATGTAAAGGGTATAGCTATCATATTGATTCTCATGACATGTGATAGGTAGCTTATCTATCGTCATTTTGCTGACAGTATTTCTATAATGCAAAACAGTGTGAAGGTTACTTAGTTGGTTAAAATTTCGCGCTCCAGAATGAATTCAAAAATTTAAATTTCGAATTCGGAACGCGGCCCGATTCGGGATATCCGCCCCTCCGTGTAGAGTTGCCATGTTTCGGCTCCAAAGTTGCCGAAAGCAATTAATTACCAGGTAGGTGGGTACCTACCCCACTTAAGATTATTTTTTCAACTGGCAGCACACGGATAAATGGTATCACCGTCATAAAACGGTTCTGGGAGCTTCGCTTCGGCATCTGTCAGCTACTCCTCACGGGGTGACGCCATCTTCAACTTCCTTTTTTATACAGACTCATTTGTTTTTTTATTTTGTGTTTTGTTTCGAACCTTCGAATGTCGCCGAGGTATTTGAAACAAAGGCAATATTTTAAACAAATACGAAAGTATTTTATTCGTTCATTAAACATTAACAATTTATTTGTTAAATTCATTTTCGATAAACTTTATAAAACAGTTTTTTTACACATTTGAGTTTATTTTTCTCGACACGTTTCGAAGGCTTCACACCTTCATCATCGGAAGAACGGTGTAAACTGTGTAAAGCCTTCGAAGAATGTTGAGAAAAATAAACTCAGAACTGGAAAAAAATAATAAATACTACAAATAAACAAACAAACCATCACGCCGTTTCCCCGCAGGGGTAGGCAGAGAGAATGGACCGCCACACTACTCTATCCTGGCAAACCTCTCTAGCTACCTCCACATTCATACAACGAGTCATACACGCACGTCGATTCCTCCGACTTCTAACATGACCAACCTTTAAAATTTGATTAATTTGGTCATGCCATGTTTTCCTCGGTCTGCCTCGACTTCGTACCCCATTTACATCATTAACGTATACTTTATTAACCATTCTTTTCCCATCCATGCCCTCTATATGTCCGAACCATCGCAGCGATCCTTTCACAATTTTGTTCATAATACCTTATTCCGCTCTACATTCCTTTCTTATATCAGCATTTGAGATTCTGTCGTATATCGTTCTACCACACATACGTCTTAGGGACCTCATCTCTTTCTTCTTCTAGTTCCATGCTTCGCCCTCATACATAATGGTTGGGACCAGAACTCCATTGTGAACAGCCATTTTCGCTTTTATTGATAAATACTTGTTTCCAATAACTATTTTTTATGCTCCATTCACTTTGTTACCCGCACCAACAATTCTTTCTGAGGTCTACAACAATGAAGAAGAATAAGAAGACTTATCATTCTTTCAGAACACGCTCTCCATCCCACAACATCTTCGAAATCGCAAGTCTTTCAAACAAATAAACAAACGACAAACAAACCATCCCGCCGTTTCGCCGCAGGGGTAGGCAGAGAGAATGAACCGCCACACTACTCTATCCTGGCAAACCTCTCTAGATTCCTCCACATTCATACAACGAGTCATACACGCACGTCGATTATTCCGACTTCTAACGTGACCAACCTTTAAAATTTGATTAATTTGGTCATGCCATGTTTTCCTCGGTCTGCCTCGACTTCGTACCCCATTTACATCATTAACGTATACTTTCTTAACCATTCTTTCTCCATCCATACTACATATTAATAATATTGACACTCAAAATGTCGTCCATTGTGCAATGAAGATTTCATTATGTTAGTAGGTTAACCATATTTTATAGATTTTTCTACCACCGCTTTAGAAATATTATTTTATTTATTGTTTCTTGAACAATGATGTAAAACTCCATATTAAATAATTAATATCAATGAAAACGTTCGTTTTCTAGAAGTGTTATTATATTTTTTATGGGAATGACATGTTTCTCCCTTCTAAGACATTATGAAATCTTAGAAGGGCGAAACATGTCATTCCCATAAAATATAATAAAACTTCTAGAAAACTGACGTTTTCAATCGTATTAATTATTAAATATTATTTTAGTTGACCATAAAAGAATATGGGCCATTTATATCTTCTTTGTCCTTGTGCTAACACTTACGCATTGAAGTGAAGCTTGGAACTGGGAAATTAAAGATAAACTAACTAACTAACTAACTAGCTAACCATCACGCCGTCTCCCCTAGAGGGGTAGTCAGAAATAATGGACCGCCACACTGTTCTTATGTATGGAAGCGAAGCATGGAACTGCCAAAAAGAAGGATGAAAGTAGAATAAATGCAGTAGAAATCTCTTAGACGAATGTGTGGATACTCAGTGTATGATATCGACGAGTGTCGAACTAAAATATAATGATCAAATGCGGTGCGAATGATGGTGATATGAACAAAATAATGCTTAATGAACCTAGGGGTCATTAAGATGGTTTGGACACATGGAAGGAATGAATGAAGAAAGAATGGTAAATAAAGTATATGTTAACGATGTAAATGGAACTAGAAATAGAAGAAGACCGAGGAAAACTTGGCACAATCAAATAAATAAAATATTGAGAGTCGGCCACGTGAAGAGTCAGAGAAATCGACGCGCGTGCATGACACGATGTATGAATGTTGAGGAAGCGAGAGAAATATGTCAGGAAAGAAATGTTTGGCAGTCCTTTATTTCTGCCTACCCTTTCGGGTATACGGCGTGATGGTTAGTTAGTTAGTTGAACGAATTCAATTCGTATTTTAAAAAAATTGTCATTTTATGAGTCGAAGAAAGTGACGTACGTAAATAATACATTGTATGAAAGAAGAGGAAACTAGTTAAGTATAGAACAGTGTGCGGTCCGTCCGTGTCCGCAATGATTAGTTGTTTTTTGTCCTCTCTGGTCAGGTATCATAATTATTACCTCGTTACTTGGTACGTGATGGGATATCATAAAATGAAATAAAAAATAGCCGAGCCGTCAAAGCTTAATATAATTCAAAAATCGAACGTCTCGATCGAAATTTGAATAACTCAATCGGATTGGCCGCCGCCAGCGCTCAGCGGGAAAAGTCCTCAACTCTTTTTAAAAAAAGAAGCCCGTATTTTGCGCGCTCATTTCGAGGTGTTTTTCTATGGAAATCGTTTCAACATAATCTGCGGAATAATCGGCTATGGGAGTGGTGGTAATGCACGAGGAAGCAGGGCTGAACTGGAATAATTTAATAAGAATTTTGAAATCTTCTTCTTAAAAAAAAAATACAACGCCGCACACTGGATCCATTTGGCAAAAACAGGGACTTAGGGGTCGAACTCCGAATTTTGCCCTGATTTTTTAAATTAGGTCCTTTGTGTGATTCCAAACAACTTTTACATTAAAACTTTTCTTGATATAACTGATAATTTCCAAGAAAAAAAATGTTATTGTTTTTTTTTTGTATGAAGCAAAACTGATTTTTTCAATTATTTCGGAATCAGGTGGATACGTCAAAACCAAACTTAGTAAGGATTATAGGGGGCATAATCTTCTACATTACTTGTAACGACATCTACTTCATATATCTGCCCGTTTAAAAGCAGCAGACATTATAAATTTTAATTAATTGTTACGAGTATAAAGTGGTTTCGGATTTTTTGTTAGATGCATAAATATGCTAAAATCACTCCATTCTTTTGTAAAGGAACGCGATGATCATTTATGCATCTAACAAAAATCCGAAACCACTTTATACTCATAATAATTAATTAAGATTTATAATGTCTGCTGCTTTTAAACGGGCAGAGATATGAAGTAGATGTCGGAACAAATTATGTAGAGGATTATGTCCTCTATA